>OU565291.1:21913793-22513793 GCA_913789915.3 Sphecodes monilicornis
CGTCGCAGCGCTCTGATTGGTCAGTGGTTTCCCTTATTAACTCGACAACGAAGCGCTTTTGCGTGAATTGGCAAAGAGAAAAAGTGCTTAGAACCACCTCGGGAATCATCCTGTCCAATTATGTACAAAACCTTTCTGGACACCCTGCATGTTTACCATCATTTAAGACATAAAGCTGAACACTCTCATTTTTGTCAGCTACCGTTCTTCATGTTAGGTGCCCAATAAGAAAACTTCAACGGCAACATCTACATACCGGTGAAATTCCTCTGGATCGAAAATGAAGTATATTAATCAACTTTATGATTTCGGCGCAAGGTTCGATCATATTTTAGAAGCAACAAATTTGCAATTAAATTATTCTCGACGTTTCGATCCTGATGTGGATCATTTTCACAGAGACATTATTACGTTTGCTGTGCCAACTGGTAAAATAAAATTTTCTTTATTTTACCTGTTGGCACAGCAAACGCAATAATGTCTCTGTGAAAATGATCCACATCAGGATCGAAACGTCGAGAATATTATATAGATTATATTACAGAGAATAGAATATTAGGAGTTACGAAAAACGATAATTTAACCCATGGTTGCAGATACGTAACTTCTAACTACGTAACTAAGGGTTAAATTACCGTTTTTCGTAACTCCTAATATTCTATTCAAATTTTTATTTTTTTTTAATTTCACCTGTTAGCACAGCAAACGCAATAATGTCTCTGTGAAAATGATCCACATCAGGATCGAACCGTCGAGAATAATTTAATTGCAAAATTTGCTGCTTCTAAAGTATGATCGAACCTTGCGCCGAAATCATAAAGTTTATTAACATCTACATACTCCTACACCCTCCTTAATATTATGATAGCAAACACGATGATAGCTATCGAACTCCAAAGTTCCCAACGGTAGTCAAAAGCCTATCATCGGTAGCGAATCGAATAAAAATCGGATCGCGTACCATCGCCCCCTGTCCACGCAGCGTTTAACCACTTAGCGGCCCCCCTGTCTGGCTGACATAGTCTGTGAACAATCGCTGGGAATGTAGAGTACACAGTGTTGAACACGAGCAGTTGCCTATCAACCCTCGCCAGTCTCAGCGACGTAGTCTAGTAACCGAAGAAGACGTAGCGAGCCGATCGTCGTTCTAGCCTAGAACCGCAAGCTGAACGAACATGTTCCAACGATAGCGAAACAGGACCGAAGACAACGGTCCGGGACCAGCTTCAATCCGATAGAAACTGTCTGTATCTCTCTCTCTCTATCTGCAAGCTGTTCGACCTGTCAGAGAATCCTACCCAGAATGATCGGAAAGACTGCGGACTTTGCGCAAAAACCGACCTGTTACAACCAATTCTCATCTTAGAGGTCATATACACAATTTTAGATTCCACAATTCAGGATTGGGAACATCGAGAAGACACGATAAGAAGACCAGAAGAATTTCAGAATACAGGACGATAGGAATTTGCAATTTTTACTTTGCGCAAAGAGTCGCAGTCTGCCAGCAACTGTTAATGTTTACACGAGTTGTTAACGTTCGGGGTCCAGCGATAGTTAATTAGATAGACTGAACGGTTAACAATTCGACAGGGATTGTTGCTGAGTTTTGTACAACTGTTTCTTAAAATTGTTGATAGAACAGTCGAATAGCTTGCGCATCTATCAACCGATCTCACTGTCTCTTACTCTGTCTATCTATCTATCTGTCTCTCTCTCTCTCTTTCTCTGTCCCAGTTCCGGTCCCAGTCCTACGTACTCCCCCGGGTTTAGGCGATAGTACGCTAGTTAACCACATAGTTGTGTAGTTTAAGTACTTAAGTAGCGTGAGTATTAGTGTAATAGAGTAGTAAGTAGTAAAGTGTGGCGGGGTGTGTGTGTTTTGGGGCAGGTTCATCACGGCGTTCTCGCAAGGCATAGAGTTGGATATGGATCTGCGCACGTTGCGTGCGATACGCGTGTTGCGACCGCTCAAACTTGTCTCCGGAATACCGAGTGAGTAGCGTTTCAATACAATCGGCCGTGTCGAATCCAGCCGAAAACGATCGGAAAAAGAACTCTACCGATTTAGCAGAAAATCGAGTCAAAATCGTTGAGAACCTCGTCTCTTCTCTGGTTTCTCCCATTCGAGCCGCCTAAAACTAAAACGCGCAGCCATTGACTGGCATCCAGCCACCAAAAAAAGAAAAAAAAAAAGAGGCCAACGAAGAAGATGACGATGACTTGGTCCACGGTGCAGACGTACTTCCGGTTACATTTTTATGTCCTCCCCATCGGTGACGGTTGGCTGCGAACACGCGTAGTCCTGGAGAAACGGTCGAAAGGCAGAAAAGAGAAGAGACGGCGAAAACGAACGGAAATTAAAGTGAAAACGGTTCGGTGCTCGAGGAACGCGCTCGTCGTGGAGATTTTTGGAGAACCTTTTGGCGGGTCCAGGATTCGGATACTTCGTGGATCGACTGGATCCGCTGTCGCCTCGGAACGCTCGCGTTCGTCGATCGCGTTGTTCCGGGCGTCCAAGTTTCGTAGTTATCAGTGGTAGTCAGTTTATTGCAAGTATATATATATATCTAAATATACATTTATACAATATATCTTCCGTATATCTCTTTGTACGCGGGGCGACCCGGTCGAAGTTTCGCAATTGTTTACCAAACGACAGCTCGTTTCGAGAAAAGCTTCGAAGAAGATCTTATCTGTTTGAAGAGAGACATCTTACGGTGGTCGCACATAATCTGTACCTTGAAATTGGTTTTTTTAAATGGTACCGCATGATTTCATTGAGAGAAGCGTGTAATATATTTCAGGACAAATTGACTGATCTACAGGGTGCCCTAAAACTGTCGTACTTCCTTGACAAACGTGATTCCTGAGATCATTTGAAGTAACTTTTTCTTTTGCAGAAATGTTGTCCGCGGCTTCGTTAAGGAGTTATTAGAGAAACGCACAGGCCAATCAGAGCGCGACTACGGTTGACGGATTCCGGCTCGGCCAATGCGAACGCTACGCTCTGCTGCCACCGCGCTCTGATTGGTCTGTGAATTTCTTTAATAACTCCTTAACGAAACCGCGGAGAACATTTTCGCAAAGGAAAAAGATACTTCAATTTGTCTCAGGAATCGTTCATTCAAGGAAGTACAACATTTTTGGATCATCCTGTATAACACTTTGGTTTTTTAAAGCAATTTACAGTTGTTCAGCGCAGTTCAATTCATAAATTTCTTAGCTCTTTACCTCCCATAATCAAAATGGAGATCTTCTCCATGAACACATTAATTTATTCGGCCTCTAAATGAAAATTCTACGTGTTCAAATATTGTCTTATTAGTTTACATTCCTGATCCCCGTCTTCGATATTTTCATAAAAATTTCGAACGTCTACGTTACACGCCTATTCCGACAGAAAATTGCAGTTCCATTTAAGAGAACAAAATTCACGTTGAAATCTCTGACGCACGTTCATCCAGAGAGGATTCACAATCACCATAAGCTGTCCCTCTGGAAACAGAGAAAGTTTTGTTCGGGACATTGTGTGAGACAATCTGTAGTTTACGAAATTGTGAGCGAAGCTTGAAGACTGTCGCTCTGTGTATCCATATATATATCTATATTATCTATATTGTTCTACATACATACATATATATCTATACACGTAGATGCCTTGCAACGTTAGAACGATTATGTTGTTTTCTGTAGCACCACCCAAATAGATATCTTTTTGAGAGTGCTGTATGCTGTGTCCATTGTATACCGACGAAGTATCCCAATTGTTTGGCCGCCGGATCGTTCGCGACCGTTTGTCACAATCGAAACCTTGTTTTTGGTAAATGAATGAGAATAGAAGGCAATGCGATTATGGTAGTAGCTGTTGGTAGTTGATTGAAAGAAGGAGAAGACGCGATTCCGCGGGCGCGATTTCCCCGAGCAGCGACGGACGAAAGCCGGGATAAAGATTGTAATGAAAATGATGTAAGGACCGGGATATACATAGTGTGTTCCCACGGAGATAAAGAATCGATTCGATAGACGCGCGATAGTCGCTCGAAGACGGCCGGTGGTAGGGCCTAATTACTCCTCGGCAACTTTTTGCGAACAGGTCTCCAGGTGGTGCTCAAGTCTATCATCAAGGCGATGGCCCCGCTTCTGCAGATCGGCCTGCTGGTGCTCTTCGCCATCGTGATATTCGCCATCATCGGCCTCGAGTTTTATTCGGGAACCCTGCACAAAACGTGTTACAGCATCAGTAATATTCGTGAGTACCCGAACAAACCGCCATTATATCTCATACTTACGTGATCATCATTATTCAAACCGAGCGCCGTTTAACCCCTTGCACTATGAATTATTTTACGGTTACGGCGTTCACTTCGTCACGCAAAAGCTTCTGGAACAGAGACGATGTTTATGCAATTTTGCCATTTTTTTGGTAGACATGTTTTCGGAAAGTGGAATCAAGTGAAATATTATTTTCAGTGCTAGTAGCCTTTATAGATCTGAAATAGATAAAAATCGTAGTGAAATCTATCGAATTTTATGTTCCAACATTTTTTGAAATCTTTTAGAAGCCATAAATCAGGCATGTCCAGAAGTAGCTCACTTGGACGGAAATTCGAGGGAGACGCCTACTTCTCCCGCCCGCGCGTCTCGCTCCCCATGGCGGTCGTAGTCCTCCAAGCTCCTCAGACCCGTGCTTACCGCTTGCAATATATACCGCGTGTGGCGCATTGGGGCGACTCTCGGACCCACGGTTTGGCACGGGTCTGAGGAGCTCGGAGGACCTAGGCCCCCACGGGAAGCGAGACGCGCCGGCGGGAGAAGTAGGCGTCTCCCTCGAATTTCCGTCCAAGTGAGCTACTTCTGGACATGCCTGCCATAAATGCATAAACATCAGTCTATTGATATCTTATTGCAGGGAATTCCAACGTATCCCCCCCCCCGAGAACTGCAAGATCCCCACCATTGAACCTCTTCCCACTACTACGTACAGCCGTAGAGTGAGTGAGTGCTGCGCGCGCCGCGCGGAGCTCGTGGTGGGGGCTTCCCACTACTATACATTATAACGATGAAGTCTAAGAGTGGGGGAAGAACCTAAGCGAGGAAGGAGCCTCGAATAGCTCCGGAGCTACTGGTTGGAACTGCCTGTCTTATTGTATATCTGTATTTTCTTTCATGGTTACATATCGATGACAGAAAAGTAAAATTTGATTCCGGTTGAAAGGAAATTACTAACACGCATTTTTAATTAATTATATTCGATATTTTCATCACTGACTCAATATTGTAGGACAGGGGGTTAAATTGTGTCCACACTGACGCGACATCGACGAACTTTTTGTCGCTTGTTGCCCTCTATTTTTTTCACCGAATAAAAGACTGGTCAGTGGCCCCGTGGCCCTGAGAACCCGTCCAGTCGGACCCCGGGGCCACAGTGAAGCTCCACCTCCTTTTCCCCCCTCTCCAGAGATCGCTGTTTAACGCGAAGCCATTGCGAAAGAAAGTCGAACATTGACGATGAAACTTTGTTGTAAGGAGTGTGGATGTTTACGATAATTCTGTTACAGATTCTATCGTGAAGGAGGGCGAACTGCCAAGCCCGTGTAACACGGACAACAAATCCGAGGCGCCGTTCGGGGCCCACGTGTGCAACGCAAACGAATCGACGTGCATGGATCACTGGGAGGGACCAAACTATGGCATCACCAGCTTCGACAACATCGGATTCGCCATGCTCACTGTCTTCCAGTGCATCACTATGGAGGGCTGGACTGCCATATTGTACTGGGTAAAGCAAGAGATATGTCCTTCAGTGTTATAAATCAACGGATTAACTATCTTTGTCCTCTCACTGTCTATCTATCCTTTGTCTTTCTCTATGTTTCATTCGCTGTTACGTGTATACGTTTCTCACGAAAACAAAATCGTCGGCCTGACAACAAAACTCCATTTCTGTGTCGTAACCCTTGTCCGATTATTGCCTGCGCCATTTTCACTATGTCCGTCGTGTCAAGCAGCCTGGAGTATTGCGAACAAATCATTTCAATATCTCGCTTATTGTTAACACTTAGCCGACCGATCGGGCAGATCTACCCATTTCCAAGCTAGTCGGTGGCCGACCGATCGGGTAGATCTCCCATTTTGATCTGAGGAACGCTTCTTTCTCTATAGAGCTTCTTATTTCTATAGAGTCGTCTCACATGTTTTGAGAGATATCATACACTGAAACAATATTAAAATATATTACTGCTTTTTTGTTACATATTTGAGTTATGTTATTTATCCTTAGTCATCTTTACTGTTCTTAATTTTCTGTAATAAACTTTTAATTTCGAATTTTGTATAAGCAATATGTGAAATTGTTGAATGAAATTGTTACCGTAAGATATAATTGATCACATAAATAATTTTCGGACGTTTCTGATTTCAAATAGCGAATTTCAGTCCGTGCTGCTTCAGAAAAATGCGCGGTGGATAGCGCAGTTTGGCTTTCCCGAGCGCGGTGGAAACTGTACAGTATGGTGGACCTTAGTTATACTTGGTGAAAATTATTTTGTCGAATTTTTTTCGGGACACCCCCTAGAATTGTGACACTTGACGCAAAAATAATGTGTGCAAAATTTGAAATCGATCGGATAACGAGAAGTGCTGCCGCATCGGCCGCATTTTTATAAATAGCGAAAATATTTAGACATTATATATCTGCTTATACATAATACATTATTAATATATATATATATATATATATATATATATATATATATATACAATATACATTATACATATAATACAGTACATTATACAAAAAACTAAAAATATTTTAGAAAATTTCGTTGAAATAATTTATTTATCTCGTAATGACTTTTTTTATACATCTGGATATTGTTTCCTATTTTCGGAAATAATTTGTAAAATATATTGTTTCTCCTCTTCACTTTTTGATAATAACTGATTATAGTCTTGAATAAGCTTAATACCGCGCTCAGCAGTGTCATTAACAACTTTTAAGTTTTGTACAATGTTTAGACCAAATTTGAAATCCTCGTCATCTTCCCATGAATCGGGATCTTTTTTTAAAAATTCTATAGGAATTAAAAATCTTTCAAAAAATCGTAGTGTTTTGTGGGAAATAAAATGTTCAATTCCTTTACCAGCATAGTTTTTTTAAGTCTTCACGAGTTATTTCATATTTCTTACATGATTCGTCGGTTTCAATGTTATCAGATTCGTCGACTTCAGTGGTAAGTGCCTCCACCATTCGTAATTTTGTATTCTTCTCCACGGTTTTATGAAAAAATTACAAAATTTTTTTAATGCTATAGAACTTATTGTTTCGTCAGTAGAACGGTATACATACAGTTCCTGTAAAAATTTTGTAACCATTTATGGTATTTATCAACGCTATTTATTTTCTTTATTTATAAAAATAAAAAAAAATTTCTTAGACAAAAGTTGTATTGTTTATTAAATTAAATATAATGCAAAAAAAAATTTTTTGAAAAGTCAATTTTTGAGATTTCAAGGTCACGAATTTTTTTTTTAAATTAATGCTACATTTTGTTTCTACGTTATTATAGTGCGTAAAAAGACAAATTCAACGATATATAAAAATATATACTAATGATATACTACAGTGGAGAAAATCGAGTTACAAAATTAAAAAAATTTCAAAGTCGATGCGGCAGCACTTCCCGTTATCCGATCGATTTCAAATTTTACACACATTATTTTTGCGTCAAGTGTCACAATTCTAGAGGGTGTTCTGAAAAAAATTCTAAAGTCGAAAAATAAGGTCCACACTACTGTACAGGTCTCTGTGGCGCGTGCGGTCGGCTAAAGGTCGGGTTATACGCATCCGTCCGATATCGGACGCGTTTTTAGGGTGTTTATCTATTTCCGTCCGAACTTTGAGGTAACGTAAGCAGCGTTCGAGATATTTTAAAGGATGGCTACCGATGGTTTACCTAAAGGAGTTGTGGAGCCTATAGAATTAATAATAATTTTTTAATAATATTTTTGTGCCACGCACAGCAGGGAGCCGTCACCCGATGGAGATATATGGCCTCCCAGACTCAAAGAAAAAGAATCGTTGAGTAGTCGGACACCGATTTCCATTTGCGAACACTCTCGTTTAACCCTTTGCACTCGGAGCTATTTCAACTAAAAAACCAAACATTTCTTCTAACCTAGAATATTTCCATTGTACATAGTTATTTTCATTATATGCGTAAGAAACTGATATAGTACCTCATACAATATTTAAATGTTTAGTAATTTATTACATATAAACAAATTTAATCATGTAAACAATATTCTGAATAATGGTCTAGCAATTTGTAGTGGCGCCTCAGAGTCGCCATTCGAGTGCTAAGGGTTAAACCTGGGTAACAATATTCGGTCTGATCCGAACTTCGGACATGTATAACCCGACCTTAAGTGTTAACAATCGGAACAAAATGCATTAGACAAAACTTGCTCGGTATTGGGGGATCTATTATTTGGTGTCACCAATTTTCTAAAAGCGTGCACTCTTTCAACACCTGGATAACTAATCTTACGTAAAAATGGCGATTGTACCATTTAAATTATGCGATATCAGACGCTGATATTTCGATCGGTAAACTCAATAGAAAATAACATTGTTTTATTTCGTGTACTCTTCTCCTTTAAATAATAAAATGTTTTGAGGTGTTAAATGAAAATAGATCAGTTATATTTGTGAGTTTTATTTAGCGTCATTGTTTAGTTATCTGGGTTTTAATGTGAACTAGTTTTTTTTAGCATTGGTCACTGTTTTTATCTTAAAATTCGACACAAGAGTGTAAATTTAGAAATTTATCTCCACTATGCAATCCACTGTGAACTTATGAAAAAATTAATGGCATCAAGTTGTAGACAACTTGGACCGAAGTAGGTTTCGTAGAATGCAGTTTTTTCCATGATCGATACCGAGCGAGATATTCGGGTGACCTGTTTGAAATGCTCCATTTTGTGTCGTCTCGATCTAAATGTGTAACCACAAACCGTCGTCTCTGTCGATCATTCGTACCATTTTCTGTGTCGTGTTTCTATATATTCTTTCATTCTTTCTGTTTCTCTCACTCTGTCTCTCTCTCTCTTTCCCTTTCTCTCTCTGTCTCTCCCTTTCTCTATGTATATCTATCTTCGTCTCTCTTTCTTCACCTATTACTATCTGTGTTTGGCCGATGACAGGTTTGGCTTCCGTCGTTTCTTGTTCGTTCACTGGGACGAGGAAGAGAAGCGCTTGCAACATGTTTAAACAGCTCTAACACTGACGTATATGTTCACCTTGCTCAGTATAACACTGTCAGTTTCAGCCCTCTTTGCAAATCTTGGTGTTGACCGTGTTAATATGATACGTTTGTGTGTATATACATCTGCATTGTGCGTGAACTGCCGTTCAGAATTATTTGTCCGCTATTCAACATTTGTTCCATATTAATCAGTACAATTGTTGGTTCACAAATCAATCATTTAATCACTGTTACACCCCCCCTTTATTCCTTTCTATTTAAATTGGAGAAGCTGTGTATTCTACACATATTTAAATAATTTAAAAGGCAATTAACGGTATGGCCTAATTTTGTTACCTAATTTTTTTGCAATATAACAGTACTTTGTCTTCTCTGAAATTGTACCTTGCACAATTTCTAAACGATTTTAACCCTTTGCAATCGGAGATATTCTAATTCGAAAACCAAATTGTTCCCCCCAACTAGAATATTTCCATTTCACGTATATGAGATTATTTTAATTTACATATACGATATTTAAATATTTCAACTGTAGAAGCAGTGTATTCTACACATGTTTAAATAATTTAAAAGGCAATTAACGGTATGGCCTAATTTCGGTACCTAATTTTTTACAATGTAACTGTACCTTGTCTTCTCTGAAATTGTACCTTGCACAATTTCTAAACGATTTTAACCCTTTGCAATCGGAGATATTCTAATTCGAAAACGAAATTGTTCCCTCCAACTAGAATATTTTCATTTCACGCATATGAGACTATTTTAATTTACATGTACGATATTTAAAAATTTCAATTGTAGAAGCAGTGTATTCTACACATATTTAAATAATTTAAAACGCAATTAACGGTATGGCCTAATTTCGGTACCTAATTTTTTACAATGTAACTGTACCTTGTCTTCTCTGAAATTGTACCTTGCACAATTCCTAAACGATTTTATCCCTTTGCAATCGGAGCTATTCTAATTCGAAAACCAAATTGTTCTTCCCAACTAAAATATTTCCATTTCACGTATATGAGATTATTTTAATTTACATGTAGGATACTTAAGTGTTTAGTAATTTATTAGATAAAAATTTGATAATTATTGCGAAAAGATCATTATACTCCGATTTTGATGAAATTTAAATATGTGCGACCCCCTTATATTGGAAAAGGAAAAAGTTGTTTAAAATGACGAAATCTATAACACATGTAAATTTCATCAAAATCGGAGTATAATGATCTTTTCGCAATAATTATCGATATTTAAATATTTAATAATTTACTGAATACAAATTTAATAATGTAAGAAATATTTTTAACCAGTTAGCTGTGTTTGCCGAGTATACCCGTAATGGAATAAAAATTAATTGTTTGCTATTTATGTTAAAATTGTAGTGAAAATTAAAACGTATTATTAATTTGTCGACATTTTAGAATTTTTCGAGTCAAAGACGAAGTAAAGAAACGAAACAAAGAAATTGACGAGAGGTCAATATGTGATAAATTTTTAGTAGCCAAATACAGAGTCAAGCTACACAGTTAACCGGTTAATAATGTCAAATTTTTAGTGGCGCCTCAGAATTAAGGGTTAATTCGATTTGGAACGTTTGTTACAACTACACTATTTTAAATGAATTTTTCAGATTTCACGAGTAGACGTGAGTGTTCGAATACTCATGATCGGTAGTGGGCACACAACTGCATAAATGTATATACCTTTGTACGCTTCGTTCCATCGAAATCCGAAGAGAACAGGACAAACTCTACCGATCGATTCTCTTCCGGTTCCGATCGCAAGCACGATACGATCGCGAATCGTATTCGTAGTGCACCTCGGGAAACGGCACCGTGCACCAGTAGTCATGAACAACATTTTAACAATTCGGATCGAAAGATAATGCTCTCGATAAACCGTTCGATCGAATAATCGTTTTCAAATCTATGGTAAATCGCAGCCGTTTCCCGTGGCTATTTGAATAATACAAACAAAAAAAACGAAACGATCTATAAGGGATCTACGCGTAAAATCAGCTCGATGTAATCCTAGTCCGATGATCGATATCGACGCGTTCGATGTTTATACTTCACGAGGTTCTGGTGAAATTTGCAGACAAACGACGCTCTTGGCAGCACGTACAACTGGATTTACTTTATACCATTGATCGTCCTTGGCTCATTCTTCATGCTGAACTTAGTTCTCGGTGTTCTGAGCGGGTGAGTATCTCTATTCAGCCTCTTTGTCGACGAATCCAAATGAAAAAAAGTTCAAGACGCGTCTCCCTTCCTGTTTCCTGTTTCCTCTCGATCCGGCGCGTTTTTATTGCGATGCAGGATCCACGACGATTCAGAACACAGAATTATCAATTAAAAAACACGGGTTTTCTTATTCATTTTCTAGAAAAAATTCCGAAATACAATCTGTTATAATGCAGATAGGAAATATTCATTCACTTAACTGTTCTTGTCTTAAAGTGACGTTTTGTTGCTCGAAAATCTAACCAAACTGTGATTATTTTTACTTGAAAAAAATTACAAATACAGTTTAGATACCGGCGCATATGTACGTAAAATCCTGATGCAAAAGGATCGACAGTTTTTCCGCAAAAAATTCCTAAAAATTCGTGCAAAAACGGTGTCGGATCACGGCGATCGTCGACCCACTTTGTGCAGAATGTGCTCCATAAAAAATATTTTACTCGCATAATTTTGATTATTTTTTCTTGGAAAAAAATCATACATATACCTCAAATACTGACACATATGTGTGTAAAATCCTAATGCAAATGGGTCGACAGTTTTTCTGCAAAAAAATTCCTAAAAATTCGTGCAAAAACGGTGTCGAATCACGGCGATCGTTGACCGACGATTTACAGAGAGTGCTCCATAAAAAATATTTAACTCACATAATTTTGATTATTTTTTCTTGGAAAAAATCATACTTATATCTCAAATACTAGCATGTATATGTGTAAAATCCTGATGCAAATGGGTCGACAGTTTTTCCGCGAAAGAATTCCTAAAAATTCGTGCAAAAACGGTGTCGAATCACGGCGATCGTCGACCGACGATTTACAGAACGTGCTCCATAAAAAATATGTAACTCACATAATATTGATTATTTTTACTTGGAAAAAATCATACATATACCTCAAATACTGACACATACGTGTGTAAAATCCTGATTCAAAAGTGTCGATAGTTATTCCGCAAAAAATTCGTGCAAAAACATACTCGGAAACCAGAATACCCATTCGCGTTTTACTGCTGGAGAAAAAGAGCTCGATTTCCTCTTTTCGCCGTTTATCCTGCATCGTCGCGGTTTCCCCAGGATCTACGCGATCTATGTGGCCGTCGTTCTCTATGTCTTTTTTTTTCCGTCAGGGAGTTTTCTAACGAACGAACACGCGTCGAGAGGCGGGCGGCTTATCAGAAATCAAAGAGAAAACGTCTGTTCACGACTGCGTTCAGTGCCTACTTAAAGTGGATCACTCAAGCAGGTCTCGAAACGATCGATCTTTTCCCTCGAGTTTGTCGCCCCGGTAGCCCGTTGTTTGTCCGCATCCAGAGAGACGATTCTCCGTCCACGTACCGGGTGTCCCGCGAGAATACCGTTCAACGTTCCAATTCGCAACGCTTCGACGAACTTCGCACCGTTACTCGGAGACACGTCGACGTATCTACTCGAAACAACGTTCGAAAAATATTGACTCGGGGACACTTTTATCGGTTTTCTCGCTGGACACTCTCCCGCAAAAGGGTTCTGCAGCAATCGAGATCCTGGCAATGCTTCTTCGCGAAGAAACTCTCTGCTCGAGTCTCGCGCGAACGAGCGGTGCTTTTTCACTCGTTTCTCGAATTGTGCTCCTCGGATCGCGATGCAATTTACTGGGACGATTCTACGTGACAAAACAAAAGACGTGCTATGTACTTGTTTCACAAAGCTCACCGGTTCCGAGATAATCGCGTTTGAAAGTCCGTTGGACGCTGTTGAAGAAGAATAGACCGTAGCGTCTGCGATCTTTGAGGATGATTATTTCGGAAACGAAAGCTCCTATGAGGAAGTTTGTTAGTATGTTTTCCACGCGTTTTTCCCCGTAGAATCGACTATGTTTCTTGCGACAGGATTCGGTAGCACGCTCAGCAGACCCAGCGGAAAAAGCAAACAGCGGTAGCAGTAACGAGAACCGGGTAAACCGCTAGTTGCCACCGGTAAAACCGTATTTTCCTAGCTCGTAGCGCCAGCAATCTCACTGACAATGAGGTTTCATTCTTACCCGGTCCCAGATGTATCGTATTACCCGGCGGCGATAACGCTAAGCGTAACTGCGCGAGTAGGCTATCGCCTGCGAAATGCTAGTAACGATTCCCGATAGAGTGCCCGCTAGAGTAAAACGAGACAGAGAGGGCCTCGTGTAAGTCTCTCGAAAGAATTGTCCGGCAAATTTCGAAGAGATTCTTGTTGCTTTCAATGCACTAAAGCGTTTTTGTCCCGGGATGTTTTCTAAAAAATTCGTTGTTTAAATAACTGTGGGTAAAAGGACAAGTTTTCAACTTTACGATGTTTTCCTGCTTTAACTGTGAAAGTTAGGCGAATGAGTCTTTCGTAGAACGATTCTTTAGACTCTCTTGCATATAATGGTATTTTTTTCTATAACGCTATGAAGATTTGAATATTTTTAAAATAATTTTTAAAGTGAGAGAGACACGGTAAAATAGTGCGCGAGCCAATTGGTTGGTCGCAGGTATCTTACTCTCTTTAAATATTATTCAAACATGTTTAAATTTGTATAATGTTATAGAAAAAAATACTGTTATAATCGGGAGATTCTAAAGAATCATTCTATGCAAGAACCATTCATCTAGCTCTTGATGATTGACGCAGAAAAAATTCTCAAAGTTGATTAAACTTTATCAAACCAATCGATCACAAATTTCTCAAACTTCAAAATAAAATTTTGCGATAACTGAGCAGAGGATTGAAGCTTCGATTATGGAAATCTAGAAGAATCCTCCGCTTACTGCAGTGATCGAAACGCAAAAATGATTCTGGACAACAAAATAGAATATTAATCAAGCGATTTTCCGCCGAGAAGTCGTGCAACCGATTTTCTTGAGATTTAAATGAAACATTTGGAAAATTGATTTTACGCGAGGCTCGCTCGAGGTGTGAGAAGGGTAGCCATCCCAATCCATTATGTAACCTGCCTATCATATCTCTGTAACGCTTGTAGAGAGTTTGCGAAGGAGAGAGAGAAGGTGGAGAACCGGCAGTCCTTCCTGAAGTTGCGAAGACAGCAGCAGCTCGAGCGTGAACTGAACTGTTACCTGAATTGGATCTGCAAAGCAGGTTAGAAATCAGCCTCGATCGGCTGTATCGATCGGGACACCTCTCTCGTCGAAATATTCCCCCTTTGCTGTCCCTCTTAAGCTAGAGAATCGATTCAGCTTTCTTTGTCACTTGCCGATATGCCGACGCCGATCCTGGCTAGTCGTTTCACTTGTTCCCGTTGCACACTTCCGTTTCGATACCGATTTCATCACTCAACTTGCCTTCGATGTCCTTTTTAGAGGAAGTAATACTCGCGGAAGAGAGGACAACGGAAGAGGAGAAACTGCACATACTAGAAGGTTCGTATCTTTATACCGAAATCACCGATTCTGCGTCTTTTCCCCCTTAGCGTCGCGTCAATTCAGAAACAATGACTCCGTTGCGTGGAGAGATCACTGTTTTGCGTCGTGAAAGAGGACTATCATTAACCTATCGGTATCTTCTTTTATTTTTAACGTGGGGAAATGCTTTAAGCATACCATGGCCCCCCTGAGGGAGGGACTGGGTTATGTGGGACTCAGCCCGGGCCTAACCGGCCCAAGGGACTACCCACAAAAACCCCACGGTGACCTAACCTAAGCGACAGGGGGCGTGGCCAGGTACTCGAGATCGAAAACTACTGGGCCAAACCTGTGTAAAACGCGACGCTAAGGAGGAAAATCTGTGATAAAAGATTGTTGGCCAATAGTCGATGGTCAAACTGGTATAACTTGATGAGAAACAATCGTACGAAAATCTACCTGGTGTGATTTTGAAGAGTGAAGTCTCTGTTTTCGAACCAGGTTAGGTATGTAGCGGCTAACGGTACCGCCAATAAAACATTTGGCGTGCAAATACTTTGCGAAGTTTGGAACACGTGCGCTAGTAAAGGTATTTGTGAGGAAACTGTCTTTTCATATTTTCGGCCATCTGCCCAGTAAAGAATTTTTTGAATTTTTGAATTTTGAAGTTTTAGAATTTTCGTTTCGACAGTCTCAATAGCGCCCGCGGGTGTCATAAACTTCGGGTCTCCGAGGGGCCTCGGCACTAGGGTCGCGCGGTCGGTCCGGCCCATGGGCCCGCGAAGCTTCCCGACGCTGGCTTCTGGGAAATCCCGCTATGTTGCCAGTTTTCACGGCAACACGACGTTTCGCGAAAGATTTTCAGAAAAACGTTTGCGAAAGAGGGAGACGTGGATCTACGTGTAGGCGGCGCGTTGTTTCGTTTAAACCTATCGGCTAATTCGGGAAGGGCCTTATCCGATAAGAAAAAAAGACCACTTGTACCTTAACTCTCAGACGAGACACTTCGTCTCCTGAGAAGGAAATAAAAACGTACTTGTGTAAAGAACACATTGTGATTTCCCAATCATATATCCCTTCAGGTTGATCATCGTAAGATTGTTTTTTCACGGAGTGATTGCAGTTTAAGCAGCATAGTGCTCGCTGGCTTAGATCGTCAGTGTATTTTTTGGAAATAAAATTGGTACAGTTTAACACTGAACCTACCACTGCGCATCAAATGATCCGTTTCAGATTATTTAATTCGCAATTATTGAAGTTATCGAGCCGCTTCCGCTGGAAATAATTACACTCGCGTATATGTTCTGTTAAAAATCGCATAAAATCTAAAACAAATTCAATCGTGCTATTTTTATAAGGTAACACAGTCGTCTTTAACACTTTGATCGCTATGTCGCCCATATCTCGGTGACGGAATTATTCATACAGAATTGAAAATTAATTTTTACATTGATAGATCGAGTGTGACAAAATTTGCTTACGATCTGCGAAATGTAAGAGGTTTGAAACAGTAATTAATATCAGAAAACTAAACTTCTCAGTTTTTACTTTGTTAAATAAATTGCTTTAGTTTTGTGCAATTTTTGTGATCGTCGAGTGGGCGATCAAAGTGTTAATGGTCGGTAGGTTCAGTGTTAATTATCAGTTAGATAGTTAACTGTAGACGATACAGCTCAGTTAAGATTTGATGGAAACTGTTAACAAGTGAATAGCGACTGTATTGATGTATACTCCGTGATGGGCACGGTAGGGGCCCCTCAAACGCCTCTCTCTCCCACCAACCTTTGCGACGGGCGAAGCACTTCCTTCCTCTATGGCAGTGATGGGCAATTTTGCCTAAATTGAGGCAAAACCGTCCACCCCGTAGCGGCCTCTGTCCCCTTCCATCAAGCGCGGTACAATGGAGCAACGAAGACACGAGACATCAGCGTACGCAACGAATGTGCGCGCTCCATGAAAGAGAGGTTGGTGGGAGAAGCAGACGTGCCCACCACTACTCTATGGTAACGGCGGATGCTGGTGGGGGACAGTGAGCGCTGTGGTGGGGACGGTTTGTCTCAATGGAGACAAAAATGCTCACCTCTGAATGTACACGAATAATGATTTCGTTTTCTTCTTTCAAAAAATGGATTGTTTAAATGAGTGTGATGTCTTCGCGCAGGAAGGAGACGAGCGGCGGCGAAGAAGAAGAGGATGAAGAACCTCGGTAAAAGCAGAAGCACGGACACGGAGGAAGAGGAAGGTGATGACGACCAGGACGACGGTGAGTCGCGTTCTTTCGACTTGACCATGCGTTTCCGTCGCCATTTTTCTTCGTCTGTATTCGAGGAATATATTCGCGGAGTATAAACGAACAAGTTCCACGATTAAATTCTACGATTTCCAATGACAAGCCTGTTAACCAAAAGAAAAAATTCATGTTCTCGGTAGCATAGATTCACCTTCTCGCTGTTCGAGCAGCGTCGCAGGTGAAACATCTTCGAGGACGCAAGGTGGTCTGGCGGGCGACTACTATTATAATAGAATGACTAGACTGCGGATCTTTATGCAAAATAAAAATTTGCTGTGTTAATTACAAGACAGAGGAGCCTTGTAGACATTTATTTCCTTTCCGTATAATGTTATTGGTTTAACACTAGAACTACCGGACAAGTCATAATGACTGGTTTCTAAATTTTATTTTATAAATATTGAAATTATAAAAATGTTTTCCGGAGTAATGTTTTAGTCAACTTCTCTATTAGAGTACATATTTAAACAAAAGTTGTACGGAAGTTGAATAAATGCATTCTTGTCGTTATTAGTAGGCAATATACACCAGTCGCGTTTAGCGCTCGGTAGTTCTAGTGTTAAAATAGGAAACGACAGTACTTGAAAAGTACAGTAATTTTGATCTAACCATTTTTGTCAGAAATTGCATCAAATCCGCACTTTAATAATAACACTGGCAACCGTACAATATTTAAAATTATTAAGAGAACATATAAATATACAGGGTGAGTCACCTAACGTTTGTACCTCAAATATCTTTGTCGTTTGTAAAGATACGTAACATATGGTAAGGACAAACTTGAATGGTACAATGGGGCTGACACGATGCAAAAAAAAAATTTTGTTTTTATGTCATTTTTTTAAAGATATCAAGGTCACCTTGACTTTTTTAAATGGAACCACCCTTTATTAAACACCTACAATGATAGTCCCTTTCATTAGGAATTCAGTGACTATAATTAGTCCAAGGTCATTCAAGGTCAAGAACACAGAAAACGTATAAGATTTAACATCGATACATGCTTGTAAACGGGCTTTGACGGAATGTCGCACTCTGTCCGCGACCTTGAATGACCTTGAGTAATTATAGTCACTGAATTCGTAATGAAAGGGGCTCTCATTGCAGGGTGAGGCAGTAACTATTGCCACCTCAAATATCTTTGTTGTCTTTAACGATACGTCAAATGTCTGAAGGACAAAGTTGAATAGTTCAGTGGGACACACACGATACCAAAAAAATATTTGTTTTTACGTCATTTTTTAGAGATTTTCAAGGTCACCTTGACTTTTTTAAATGGAACCACCCTTTTTTAAACACCTACAATGATAGTCCCTTTCATTACAAATTCAGTGACTATAATTACTCAAGGTCATTCAAGGTCACGGACAGAGTGCAACACTCTTTCAAAGCCCGTTTACAGGCATGTATCGATGTTAAATCTTATACGTTTTCTGTGTATTTGACCTTGAATGACCTTGGACTAATTATAGTCACTGAATTCCTAATGAAAGGGACTATCATTGTAGGTGTTTAATAAAGGGTGGTTCCATTTAAAAAAGTCAAGGTGACCTTGATATCTCTAAAAAAAATGACATAAAAACAAAATTTTTTGTTTGCATCGTGTCAGCCCCATTGTACCATTCAACTTTGTCTTTACCATATTTTACGTATCTTTAGAAACAACAAAGATATTTGAGGTACAAACGTTAGGTGACACCCTGTATAACTCCTTTACCTTGTAATTGAGGCAGATAATGCTTATTTTGCATAGAAATCAGCAATCTACTCATTAACCCTTAGCACTTCAGTGGCAACTCTGAGACGCCACTAAAAATTATTAAAATCCACTACATCATTATTAAAAATATTTTTGATATTTGCTTGCATTTAATAGAGTAGTGAACATTCAAATCTTCATATATAAAGTAGACGTATAGTTTAGTTATCGAGATCAAATTATAGTTCCGAATACGAAGGGTTAAATCAAGTTTCGGGACTTGCGAATTTTTATTGAAAAATCCGCTCGCCAGGCCACCGGCGTTCAATTTCCAGTGCTTCATGGGAGAGAGAACGATCTGATTCCGCTTGTTTCAGAGCCTAAGAAAAGCCTGAAAGGTAACTACAACAGTGAGCGCAGGCCGAGTCTCATGATCAGCGGCGCGATAAAGGCTGCGTACTCGTAACTTTATTTCTGCAGTTGTATTTCTCCGTGTGTTATTTTTTTCGTGTGTTCTCGTGTGTCTAGGAAGAACTTACTCTCTTTGGTACATGCCCGCACTCAGTACGCACATAACATACACGAGACACGTAACACGTATCTACACGCGTAAATTGTAACAGGTATGCTGCCGCGTATCCGACATTGCTGCAGAGCGTACCTCGCGCGGCCAGACGCGGAGCATAATTGCTGCGTTCGATCCGCAGTGGCGAATTATGCGTCTCCCGGAGTCTAAAATTACATCTGCAAATCTGCAAATATTCTGTCCTAATATACTATATATTTTTATTGACTTTAAAAATGAGAAACGAAGCAAACGAAAAAGTTGGTTAGCAAGAAAGATCTAATGGAAAAATAGGAAAAAGGACAAATTTGACATTTATCAGAAAATAAGCATGTATATTTCAATCTAGAATTTTTAATAGTTACTGCATCCCCAACAATCTATACTAATATACTATATATTTTTATTGACTTTAAAACTGAGAAACGAAGCAAACAAAAAAGTTGGTTAGCAAGAAAGATCTAATGGAAAAATAGGAAAAAGGACAAATTTGACATTTATCATAAAATGAGCATATAGATTTCAATCTAGAATTTTTAATAGTTACTGCACCCCAACATTCTGCCCTAATATACTATATATTTTTATTAACATTAAAACTGAGAAACGAAGCAAACGAAAAAGTTGGTTAGCAAGAAAGATCTAATGGAAAAATAGGAAAAAGGACAAATTTCACATTTATCAGAAAATGAGCATGTAGATTTCAACCTAGAATTTTTAATAGTTACTGCACCCCCAACAATCTATACTAATATACTATATATTTTTATTGACTTTAAAACTGAGAAACGAAGCAAACCAAAATGTTGGTTAGCAAGAAAGATCGAATGGAAAAATAGGATGCAACAAATGATGCAGAGGAATAGAAAATACAATACTTGACAAAGTCATATGAATTATTTGAATTATTGAAATAACTTCTTATCTGAATATAACAAGAACTATTTCGTGGAGTGATATATGTTAACGTATGTTACCTGCAATGATATATGTTAACTTATGCGATAATCCGCCACTGTCGATGGGTGTCAAGATACTTCTCTGTCGGTAGTGTAAATGGTAGACCGCGTTGTTTAAGATTTGCGGCTGAGGACGTCCAAGGCGCCGATTAATTTGCTGTCACTTTTTTTAGGAACTGCTTCTGTTGGCTGGTGTCGCTGTACACTCGTGTCTATATATAATAAATATTTATATATATGTGTGTGTGCGTGTGTGTCTATATTTGTCTGTTGGAATCGCTCGAGAACGTTCGCGGATGGAAGATTTGCGAACAAACACAGTTTCGCGAACGTTTCGAGCGGGAACACTCGTATCTTCGTGGTGGGGGAGGGGCCCGCAATGCCCACGTGGTTCTAGGCGGGGCTTGTGATGCCCATGTGCATATACAATGCCGCTCGAAATTATTTCGTTGTGCATTAGAACGCATTATCAACGTCAACAGCATTTTCAGACTTCGATATTCGAAACTTTATAAAGAAATTATGCTAGAACAAAAATAGTAGACATGGAACGGAAAAAATTTTTATTTTTATTAACGTAGATGTCCTACTGTGCTCTCTCTCTCTCTCTGTTTCTCTCCCCCCTCCCTCTCTCTTTCTCTGTTTCTCTCCCCCCCTCTTTCTCTTTCTCTTTCTCTGTTTCTCTCCCCCCTCTCTCTCTTTCTCTTTCTCTGTTTCTCTCCCCCCTCTCTATCTTTCTCTGTTTCTCTCCCCCACCTCTCTCTCTTTCTCTCTCTGTCTCTCTCTCTGTGTCTCATAATATATATATATATATATATATATATATATATATATATATAAGCTCTCATTTCATAAAATCCGAAGTCTAATTATGAACAAAGGCTGGTAGCGAACAACGTGTTCATTTAAATTCATGGCGTACACTTGCAATCTAGGAGGAACAGGGAATGCAAAATGGCTTTCGGTGAACTTCATTGGGATGGTCGAAATATTTTCGAGCGGTGTTAGGTAGAAGCATAGTTGGTGTACCTGGCGAGCAACCTTATCCGACTAATGTAGAACAATTAGACGCGCGGAGCGCGCTTGAATCGATTCGACGAAAAATAGACTGCCAGAAATAGGCGCCGTCCCATAGAGGGGTACGACAGACGGACTGGGTCGAAGTACTTTACACGACTTACTAATTAGGATAGATTAGTCACACGCATCGTTGATCCATGTACATATATAGAGACAGTCGTCCGCTTCATTAGAGAATATACCGCTTAGAAACGAGCCGTTCGATGCAAAAATGGCGCAACTCGTAACATCCCTTCATTGCATAATAAAGAATCAAGTGAAACTTTTATGAAACAAGGTAATATCGATAGATGGTACGTTGTGCTAACCACACTGCAATTATATTATTAGGTGTACAAATTAATTCGTAGACCTAGAAAATACTCAATTTCAATTTTGTTTTGTATCACATTTTTGACTGAATTCATCAGCAGTCTTTAAAATTGAGTAAATCATTTTTTAGACTTAAATATCTCTTGATTGTACATAAATAATAAAATGAATACGAGGTCACGAATTGATTTGTACATCTAATATAATTATTTGATGAGGTCAGTACAAAAGTTCATGCCCGAGTTAGTATTAAAATAAAACGTGGAATCAGAAATTTTTGTGTCGACCTAATTGTTTAATAACGCTTAAA
The DNA here is from genome assembly GCA_913789915.3 of Sphecodes monilicornis. Taxonomy (NCBI): domain Eukaryota; kingdom Metazoa; phylum Arthropoda; class Insecta; order Hymenoptera; family Halictidae; genus Sphecodes; species Sphecodes monilicornis. The sequence continues at coordinate 21,935,875 of OU565291.1, forward strand.
CCCTTTAGATGTGGTGTTAACACGTTCAGCGCCCACTCCACAATCATAAAAATTACACAAAATCAAAGCAATATATTTAATAAAACAAAAACTAAGAAGTTTAGTTTTGTGATATTAATTACTGTTTCGAACCTCTTCTATTCCTCAGATCGTAAGGAAATTTTGTACACGCAATCTACCAACGTAAAAATTAATTTTCAATCCTGTATAAATAATTCCGTCACCCAGATATGGGCGATATGGCGCTGAACGTGTTAAACAAGATTGACTTACGCCAATTTTGTATTGAACCGCTTAGAAATAGACGTGTCCGTCCTGTGTACATATATTTTAAGAGAATCAACCGAATCAACCAGTCGAATCGTAATCCGCAAATTTCCGATCCGTTCACTCGACGAATCCTCGCCGAGCACTCGAAATTTCACCGACGAGATTCGAAACTGACTTGATCGATCGACTGGAAACGCCCCGAGCAGGCGTTCTATCTAATCGTTATACACTGAATCGGTTACTGAAACGATCTGTTTGTCGCTTGCAGGGTACTCGAGATCTTCCTATATCAAGTCGAGAGTGAAAGACAAAGGGACCTGCGTGCAGTTCTGGCGGGCGGAGAAGAGGTTCAGGTTCTGGATCCGGAACTCTGTTAAATCGCAGAAGTTCTACTGGTTCGTCATCGTTCTTGTGTTCTTCAACACCGTGTGCGTCGCTGTCGAGCACTACGGCCAGCCGCAGTGGCTTTCCGATTTCCTTTGTAAGCATTGTCCTCAACAAACCCCCACCTGCGAGTCATTCGCACTAACTGTACCGAACAGAAAATGCGACTGGTACACTGGTATTGTTTATCAAAATGACAAGATTGAATTTATTTAAATTTCTTGCAATTTTTATAACAGGTTTAATGAAGAAATTTATTTAATCATTTCGAATGGAATCATGTTCGCAACTTCTATATGTAAAAAATAAAAAATGTGAAACCGGTGATTTGACCTGTCGTGGTACGATTAGTATTCATTTTGTTCAAAATTGGGTACAATATAATTACATGCTTGGAAGAAAGTTATTCGAGCGAATAAAATAAACGGTGAATAGTAATCTAGTGACATAACTTTTTTGTAGTTAAATATTTTCTTCTGAAACTTTCACCAACTCGTTCAAGATGTTTTTCTGATTAAATCGAGTACAAACACGACCATCTTCGGAGTATTATATTGGTTGTTTCTGTGGAACCTCGATTAACCGAACAGAACACGCAAACATGAGTGTTCGAATAATGGAATATTGACTTAGTTACATTGCTAGATTCAATCTTTAGTGATTTGTACAATGAATCGCTTTAGATAGAAATTGCTTGTATTCGGATAATGACGAATTCAGATACAGGTACGGATAATAGAGGTTCTATTCAATCATGAATTAAACAAGCAAATGTGCTCGGAATGATTTTGTGTTTGGGCTCATTTTAATCAGAAAAGTGTCACGAGTATGTCGGCAGAGGTTTCACAAAGAAATGATTAAAAACAAAAAGTTTGTTAATAGATTAGTATTGTCTCTTCGCATATATCGAGACACTACTGTACATGTTTCGTGCGGAAAACGTTTTCGTTAACGATGATCGTAGATGCAACAAGAAATCATTGTATATGAAGAAACTATTAGTGTAAAAACGAATACGTTCGTCTCTTTGACAAGATACTAGTTTAAGGGTAGATCATGCCCAATCAAATAAGTGACAGAAAAATTCCCTTGATGTTCAGGGATGAATAAATCTTCCCTTAAACTTATACAATTCTTATATAATCTTATACAATATCTTATAAAATTCTTTGCTTATGTGTACTTCAAATAATTGACAGAAAAATTCCCTTGATGTTCAGGGATGAATAAATCTTCCCTTAAACTTATACAATTCTTATATAATCTTATACAATATCTTATAAAATTCTTTGCTTATGTATACTACAAAAAATTGACAGCAAAATTTCCTTGATGTTCAGGGATGAATAAATCTTCCCTTAAACTTATACAATTCTTATATAATCTTATACAATATCTTATAAAATTCTTTGCTTATGTATACTACAAAAAATTGACAGCAAAATTTCCTTGATGTTCAGGGATGAATAAATCTTCCCTTAAACTTATACAATTTTTATATAATCTTATACAATATCTTATAAAATACTTTACTTACGTGTACTTCAAATAATTGACAGAAAAATTTCCTCAAAGTATACGTAACTGTAAAATTTCCTAAATACAGAAGGCAGATAGTAATATAATAAAACTCTGAAAGCGTACCTACTCTAATGTCTGTCCTATTTCGAACAAAACTTCATCTTCTTGAGAATGAAGATGCAGAATTGAATCAAATATTAAACGAGCGTGACGGTGGTTGACGATTATGTTGTTTTCAGACTACGCGGAGTACGTGTTCCTGGCTCTGTTCATGATGGAGATGTTCATCAAGATGTACGCGCTGGGCCCCCGCACATACTTCGAGTCGAGCTTCAATCGTTTCGACTGCGTGGTGATCTCGGGATCGATCTTCGAAGTGATCTGGACCGCGTTGAAGTCCGGCTCTTTCGGCCTCTCCGTCCTACGTGCCCTTAGACTCCTGCGAATTTTTAAGGTCACCAAATACTGGAAGAGCCTGAGGAACCTCGTAATATCGCTGCTCAGCTCGATGCGTAGCATCATCTCCCTGCTCTTCCTGCTCTTCCTCTTCATTCTCATATTCGCGTTGCTCGGTATGCAGCTGTTCGGCGGCCAGTTCAATTTCCCGACCGGCACGCCACCAACGAACTTCAACACCTTTCCCATCGCGCTGCTCACTGTCTTCCAAGTGAGTATCAACCCTAAACCTTCGTCCGTTACCCAAAATGTCAGAGCACTCGAATGAAAGATCTTTTTCTGCACTAATTTTTCTACACAATTCCTGTTAGTAATACATTACCACTTTTGACAAGAAATCTAGGAATTAGATCTTAGGGATCTAGTAATTGATAATTATTTGGAAATTTTAAAAAATTTTCTACAGACATGTCTCCTTCCACACTAATGTTTAGACAATTTTTGTTGGCAACACACTACTACTTTTTATATTTTTATATTGACTACTGTGTTGGAAAGTTAGACAAATTTTTAGAGATCTACTAATTAATAATCAGAACATTTAAGATAATATTTTACACATAGGTTTCCTTTCACAACGACTTTTAACACAGTTTATATTAGTAACAGCTTCTAGACAATTTCTCTGAACTTACCAAAAATCTTTACTGTTCCAAAGAATTATTAGAACACTTTATTAAATTATTCTAAACGTCTTTAACCTACCAAGCATTAAAACTATCGGCGAATGTTACCTTATAAAAATGGCAACAATAGATTTATTCACATTGTCCGTAATTTCCAATATAATAGATGCTTGAACAAGGAAATTTATTCCATTATTTTACATAAACAAATTTTAAAGTTCCAAAGAATTATTAGAACACTTTATTAAATTATTCTAAACGTCTTTAACCTACCAAGCGTTAAAACTATCGGCGAATGTTACCTTATAAAAATGGCAACAATAGATTTATTCACATTGTCCGTAATTTCCAATATAATAGATGCTTGAACAAGGAAATTTATTCCATTATTTTGCATAAACAAATTTTAAAGTTCTAAAGAATTATTACAACACTTTATTAAATTATTCTAAACGTCTTTAACCTACCAAGCATTAAAACTATCGGCGAATGTTACGTTGTAAAAATGGCAACCCTAGATTTATTCACATTGTCCGTAATTTCCAATATAATAGATGCTTGAACAAGGAAATTTATTCCATTATTTTGCATAAACAAATTTTAAAGTTCTAAAGAATTATTAGAACACTTTATTAAATTATTCTAAACGTCTTTAACCTACCAAGCATTAAAACCATCGGCGAATGTTACGTTGTAAAAATGGCAACCCTAAATTTATTCACATTGTCCGTAATTTCCAATATAATAGATGCTTGAACAAGGAAATTTATTCCATTATTTTACACAAACGAATTTTAACAATTTCAATAATTTCAAAATATAAAACCGGTCATTTGAACGTGGTAGTAGGTTTAGTCTTAACACTCACAGATCCTCCATGTCAATTTGACACAATTGTCACGGATGCTTGATGAAGCCATTGACAAAATGAATTATTAATTCGTATACACCGTATAGATTTTAACTATTGCGTCAATTTGACATCGGAGGATAGATGAACCTGTAAAAATGGCGGATGAGAGTCAACGTAGATTCGTTTTGAGTAGAGAAGGAAAGAAGACACGAAACATGGGTCTTTCCTTCGCACGGTTGTAGCGGATGAACGCTGACGCGATTGACAATAGAGCACGGATTAATGAGCTGGATTATTTACCTGATTAGATCCTGACCGGAGAAGATTGGAACGAAGTGATGTACCAGGGTATCGAGTCGCAAGGCGGTCACAGGAAGGGCATGGTGTACTCGCTCTACTTCATCGTGCTGGTGCTCTTCGGCAACTACACGCTGCTGAACGTGTTCTTGGCTATCGCCGTTGACAATCTGGCGAACGCACAGGAACTGAGCGCCGCCGAAGACGAGGAGAATATCGAGGACAAGGAGAAACAGGCGCAGGAACTCGAGAAGGAGATCGAGTCCTTGCAGAAGCCGAGAGACGGAAGCCCGCCGAAGGTCGCTGTCGGTCCTCCGAGTCCGACCCAGAACTTGTAAGCACCCTAAATCAACCACAATCCCCATTAACGTGACAATTTTATACATTTATGGGAAAAATGAGAAGATGCATTTTAATACTTTGAGCGCCGCGTCCTCTAAAAGTGGGAGAGGGAAATGCAATTTCCCTTTTTTATAGTTTGAAATGCAATTTCCCATTTTCTAAAAATTGAATGGAAAGAAACATCTCTTTCAGTGATTGGAAGATTCATTGCAGAAAAACGAAACTAATAATGTTAGTATGTATTAAAAATATAAATACTTTCTTGCATTTCATAAATGTTCACGTATCATAAATGCATAAAGATCCGCAGTCTACTGATCACCAATTCATGTTGCAACGGTACCCTGTCTTCTCAGAAAAAAATCCGTAAAGTAAAAATTCCAGTAAAACTTTCAAGATTACGATGATGCCAGTAGGGTCAATCAGGGTATGGGGATTGAAGTTAGGGTCACAAGAGACTGTAGGGTATCATTGTAGAGTTGAAGAGCATCGTGGGCAAATTGATGATGTTCATGGAGAACGTTTGCGATTCCAGCAAAGACGGAAAAGGTGGGAAGCAGTCGTCCGAAGAGAAAAAGCAGGATGAAGACGATGACACGGGACCAAAACCAATGCTGCCATACTCCTCCATGTTTATACTGTCCCCTACGAATCCGTAAGCATCCTCAATGTCTACCTACTACGATTGAAATACAATGTATATCCGATTATTGGGTTAGGTTCTACCCAGACCTAACTCAGATCTAACTCAAACCAATGGAGTCGCTATAGAAAATAAGGATAATTGTTGAATTTGTCCCGAGGAAGTGCAAATGCTTAAAATCGCTCAACTGTACACACGTGGAACTTTCGAACCAGTAAATTTCTGATTTTAAAACTCACATTTCCAGGTTTATCTCGTCAAAATCTACGGGATTATATAAAGCATAGTCCAAAACTTTTGGTCCTCCAAAGTGAAGTATTGTCCCCCCAATTTCCCCAGTCTGGCGACACTGCTTCGAAATCTCTGGGCTTACCAGAGTTTCTGCATCAAGGTGAATCGAATGATAGCGTGACTGATGATTGGTCGATGTTTTTCAGCGTAAGAAGAGCCGCCCATTGGGTGGTCAACCTGAGGTACTTCGACTTCTTCATAATGGTGGTGATATCGCTGTCGAGTATCGCGTTGGCCGCCGAGGATCCGGTGTGGGAGGACTCGCCGAGGAACACGGTCCTGAACTACTTCGACTACGCGTTCACCGGTGTCTTCACCGTCGAGATGATACTGAAGATCGTCGATCTCGGGATCATCCTTCACCCGGGCTCGTATCTCCGCGAATTTTGGAACATTATGGACGCGGTGGTTGTGATATGCGCCGCAGTGTCGTTCGCGTTCGACATGACCGGCAGCACGGCAGGTCAGAATCTCTCTACGATCAAGTCGTTGAGAGTGTTGCGTGTGCTCAGACCGTTGAAGACGATCAAAAGAGTGCCGAAGCTGAAGGCGGTCTTCGACTGCGTGGTGAACAGTCTGAAAAACGTCATTAACATTCTCATAGTGTATATATTGTTCCAATTCATTTTCGCTGTGATCGCGGTGCAGCTTTTCAACGGGAAATTCTTCTTCTGTACCGACGAGAGCAAGTATACGCAACAGGATTGCCAGTGAGTATCAAATTCTTAACATTCGTTCGTCGACGAATTGTGAATGGAACATAAGGGACGTTAGATCAACGCAGTATTAGGCGCGGTATTACTTATGGTAGGGGTTTGGGGGTAGTTCATGGAGTTCAGAGTGATGGGGAGGACAATGCGGTGGGGTTTAACAATTATAGTGATCCATACAGTTAAATGTCACTACCACAATGCGGTAAGGTTTAACACTTTGATCGACATGTCACCCATATCTGGGTGACAGAATTATTTGTACAGAATAGAAATTAATTTTGATGTTGGTAGATTGACCGTGTACAAAATTTTCTTACGATCTGAGGAATAGGTGAAGTTTGAAACTGTAATTAATATCACAAAAATAATCTTCAGAGTTTCTGTTTTGTTAAATAAATTGCTTTAACTTTATGTCATTTTCGTGATTGTCGATTGGGCGATCAACGTGTTAGCAATTACAGTAATCCATACAGTTAAATGTCACTACGTTCGGAGCCGCCATTGAAATTCTCGCGACTATGGTACCCTCGTTTTGCATTGTATGGGTTGCGGACATTTAACACGTTAAATGACCAGCCTGTTTGTCTTTCCGTTTCGTTCACGCCACACTCGTCCTTCAAGTGACGACAGCTGCGCCCGTAAACAAAAGCCGGCGCAGCGGTATAGTATGTATACGAAAAGTCTGCGTCCAGTCAGTATAAACGGTGCGGTGTAAATAGAAGGTCTACAGCCGGTCGCTAGAGACCGGTACTTTGGTGTTTAACGTGTTAACCGAGTGAATTACAGTGACACTTAACTGTGGATTAGTATTACTGTACTGCGCGATAGTGATTGAGGTTATGTGAGCTTGTGTGAGGTTGTGTGAGGTTTGGAGATGATTTTTGAGCGAGTTTGACACGTGGCGTCGTGTGTTCCCGCAGGGGTCAATATTTCGTTTTCGAGGATGGCGCGATGCTGCCAGAGCCGAAGAAGCGCGAGTGGCTCTCGCAAAGCTTTCACTATGATAACGTGATGGCAGCGATGCTAACGTTATTCGCGGTGCAGACCGGTGAGGGCTGGCCGCAGATCCTGCAAAACTCGATGTCGGCCACGTACGAGGACAAGGGCCCCATCCAGAACTTTCGTATAGAAATGTCCATTTTCTACATCGTCTACTTCATCGTCTTTCCATTCTTCTTCGTGAACATCTTCGTGGCCTTGATCATCATCACTTTCCAGGAGCAGGGAGAGGCCGAACTGCAAGACGGCGAAATCGACAAGAATCAGGTTCGTTTTATCATAACAAATATTATTTTTAAACTATTGTGTTGAAGTTAGTGCACACGATGGTTCACAAAATTGTAATCGTGTTAGAACTTTGATTATCCGCCCCTCGTTTATGCAAATCATTTGACGAACAATCTTTACTGTAGACATACTTTATTATAGATATACTTTACTATACATATAATTTACAGTACATATACTTTACTATACATATAATTTACAGTACATATACTTTACTATACATATATTTTACGATACATATACTTTACTATACATATATTTTACTAAACATATTTCACTATACATACAATATACTATACATATACTTTACTATAAATATACTTTACTATACATATACTTTACTATACATATACTTTACTATACATATATTTTACTATACACATTTCACTATAGGTATACTTTACTATACATATTTCACTATAGGTATACTTTACTATACATATTTCACTATAGGTATACTTTACTATACATATTTTACTATAGGTATACTTTACTATACATATACTTTACCATACATATATTTTACATACATAGACTTTACTATACATAGACTTTACTATACATAGGCTTTACTATACATAGACTTTACTGTACATAGACTTTACTGTACATAGACTTTACTATACATAGACTTTACTATACATAGACTTTACTATACATAGACTTTACTATACATATACTTTACTTGCCAAGTAACGATTGATGTGTGTATCTATGGGGCTGTGTGTAAAGGGATACTACGAGTATAAAAATATATTTATTATTACTAAATTGAGAACGTAGTGAGGATAGCTGACGAGTTTCTATTATGCAAATGGCTCCGAGAGGCTCGGATAAACGAAGTTCTGCGACACTGTTGATTGATTTTTTAAAATGCGTATCTATTAAACATTTGTCACGGTCTCTCTTTCAGAAATCTTGCATAGACTTCACGATACAGGCTCGCCCTCTGGAAAGGTACATGCCGAGAGAACGTAACAGCGTTAAGTTCCGAATCTGGAAGATAGTGGTATCGACGCCGTTCGAATATTTTATCATGGGTCTCATCGTATTAAACACGTTACTGCTCATGATGAAGGTAAGCTGTCCACGTTCCGTTTCCATCGTCCGGGACAGGGAATCGTTCGAGAGAAGGTGTTCCGTCGTCGTTGCAGCCGCTCGTCGTCGAAAATAATCAATTAACCCTTAGCATCGTGATTGTGACGCTTTTAAAACACAGTTGCATAAATCGAACTTCACTAAAATCTCAAAAATCTGAAAGTGGAAAATTGAATAAAATTTGCAGCATCTATTAACGTTTATCGAGTTGAATTATTATAATTTCAACGCGTTGATAAAACATAACAACATATTAGCACTTTTCGGAATCTCTTCGATATAAATGAACAAATTAATTTCGTAAAAATAATTTGTAAAAATCGGCAAGTGTACGTGGTCTTTCGCGATCGATTGCGAAACGCAAAGCGATGCTAAGGGTCGAAAACAGTGCGGCAGGTAAAAAAGATCGATCCGTAAAAAAACAACCGGTCGATGGAAACGATTTTATTCGATTCGATCGCCGCGACGCGTCGTGCCGATTCCGCAACCGATTTCTCGCGCCCTAGAATCTCGTTTCTTCCCCCCCCCCCCCCCTCACGGACCTTGGAAGATCGCGAGGATACAGAAATCGATTTTCACGCAAGATCGTTGTGCTAGATCGATTTCTAGGTCCTGGCAGTTTTCTAATTAATCTCCCCCCTTACACACACTCTTACGACTATGAGAGCGGCTGTACCTATCCGATTTTCGATCGTCTGTGACGCATAGATCGTTCTATCATTCAATTATTACATTTTATATTACTATGTTTCTTATATTTTTAATACGGTTCCTTATATTTTTGCACAGCTCATTATATTTTTGTATTCAAGTATTCTTTTACTAATGTACAATATTTTATTATGCAATGGTATCACTTTTTTTTACGTTTCTTATATTTTTAATACGGTTCCTTATATTCTTGCATAGCTCCTTGTATTTTTATATTCATCTATTCTTTTACTAATGTACAATATTTTATTATGCAATGGTATCACTTTTTTTTACGTTTCTTATATTTTTGCATAGCTCCTTATATTATTGTATTCAAGTATTCTTTTAGTAATGTACAGTATTCTATTATGAAATAGTATCACTTTATTTTTATGTTTGTTATATTTTTAATACCGTTACTTATATTTTTGCACAGCTCGTTATATTTTTGTATTCAAGTATTCTTTTACTAATGTATAATATTTTATTATGCAATGGTATCACTTTATTTTTATGTTTCTTATATTTTTAATACAATTCTTTATATTTTTGCACAGCTCCTTATATTTTTGTATTCAAGTATCGTTTTAGTAATGTACAATATTTCATTATATAATTGTATCATTTTAATTTTATCGTGAATCTACCCGCAGGTTGCAACAATTAAATATTGTTGACTACGATTGTAGCATGTTTGATGTACATAAAAATTCCGTTTATCTCACGTCTTTATCATAAAGACAATAAAGATTCAACCAGTGTGTGTTGCATCCGATCGAAAATCGCATTTGGAATAGTGGCACTCTAAATAAACGTTTATGTTTGAGCTGCGATTATAAAATATTACTTTTCTATCGTTATTTTAATCATTCTTAACACACAAAATTAATAATCGAATTGAAGTGTACCATTAGCACTGTTTCTCTACAAATGCATCTAAGAGAACTGTCTTGCAGCAGTTTTTAAAATACGAACAAATTGTTATATAGCTATAATATAATATATTTATACACTTTTCTCGTACCGTCGCTACGACGATATATTATTATTAGACTGCGGAAGTTCATGCAATTTGCAACTTTTGTAGACGAATTTAAAGAAAATGAAATCAAATGAGATCTCATTTTCACCGGAAGTAGTCTCTGTAGATCTAAAATAAATAAACATCGTACGGAATTCTGTTGAATTTTATACTCTAGCATTTTTCGAAAATTTTCAGAAGCAATAAATGCATAAAAATGATTATTATTAATAGTTTAAACATCGTATCTCGAACATAAACGTACCGAAGTCGTTCGCGCGCGCGCGTGCTCGATTTTCTCCCGGTGATGAAATCGCGAGATACAAGGGTGAAAGCAAAGAAAGCAGCTCGAAGATCGTCGATCGTCGCCGATCGAGGTGTCGTTTTAAAAACGAGATCGTCGGCGAGAGCACGTGGTCGTCCGCGCACAACGGACCGTTCGAACCGAGCGTAAGACATTACGTTATATCTGTACGAGGGGACATTGTTGTTCTTGCCTGCCAATTTATTTATTGCTCTCTGTATAATTGTCATCCTTGTTATATTATCCATTGGTACGTGTACACAGCTGTGTTGGATACTTATGCGTGTCCCGACCCTCTTCGATAACCTCTCGATCATTCTCCTTTTTTATTCTGTATACTATCTACTTTCTCTTTCTCTCTATATATGTCTCTCTTTCTGTCTTTCATTTTCTAAATTTCTTTTTTCCTTGGATCGTCTCGATTCCAGGAATTCCAACTTTCAGTTCGACGATCTCGATCTCGCTTTTTCTATTCTGTGCCGATTTAAATATGTCTTCCCCCACCCCCTTTTGGAACGAGACGATTTCTTTCGGTGGTGGTGCATACGCGAAACATTGTTAACATCATCGAAATTCGATGCTGAAATGAGCACGAGCATCGAGAAATCATGTTTCGGAAATATATTGTAAAATTTGCAATATCCTGAAAATGGAGACATCAATTTAGATTCAGTGTGAACTTAGCAAACAAATTTCCACAGACATCTTTATACAATACTTTCGATAATCGTGAAATAAATGATTTAGAACTCTTTCCGTTAAGTATGAACAAATTAATGAATTGGAGCCGTGGAAACATATTTCTAACAAAAATTCCTAATTTTCTTTCCAAGTAGGAAATAAAAATTTCTTTCTGCTTTCTACAAATTTGTATAGATTCTATCAGATACTATTAACAATGATAAATGAATTCTCATTTCCATGCGCCATTTTATAAATATTGTAGAATAATATCTTTGCTGAGCAGAGACAGTTTCTCATAGAAAAATACGAATGCTACTATTTTTTTAATAGTAATTTTTGAATACTAATAATTTTAACAGTCTCGCGCAATTGTACCACCACAGTTCTGGCAAATCCTCAGACACTCTCCGCTTCCTATGGTGTTTCTTATACTTTTTGTGCGTGCATTTTCAGCGTTCAACTTTTCTTTCTCCGTTTCTCCAGCTACCAGTGTCTTCTCTGTCCTCTTCTGACTCGCTGGACTGGCACTGTGTTCTCGTTATAACAGTGGACAGTGTCAAAAAGCATCGCAGAGAAACAATCTTCATTCTGATAATCGAACAAATGGTCTGCCTTGTATTCGATGCTCGCGAATAGACTGCGGATTATTGTTTATTCGCGATTATCATGCGTAGCGGCGTATACAAAACACGCGAAGACAAAACACGCGTAGCCAAAACACGCGTAGACAAAGCACGCGTAGACAATACACGCGTAGACAATACACGCGTAGACAATACACGCGTAGACAATACACGCGTAGACAATACACGCGTAGACAATACACGCGTAAACAATACACGCGTAGACAATACACGCGTAGACAATACACGCGTAGACAATACACGCGTAGACAATACACGCGTAGACAATACACGCGTAGACCTAATACGCGTAGACCTCACACGCGTAGACCTAACACACCGTAGATAATACACGCGTAGACAAAACATGCGTATATGAAACACGCATAGACCTAACACGCGTAGACAATACACGCGTTGACAAAACACGCGTAGACCTAACACGCGTAGACTTAACACGCGTAGACCTAACACGCGTAGACTTAACACGCGTAGACCTCACACGCGTGGACCTAATACGCGTAGACCTCACACGCGTAGACCTAACACACCGTAGATAATACACGCGTAGACAAAACATGCGTATATGAAACACGCATAGACCTAACACGCGTAGACAATACACGCGTTGGCAAAACACGCGTAGACCTAACACGCGTAGACTTAACACGCGTAGACTTAACACGCGTAGACCTAACACGCGTAGACCTCACACGCGTGGACCTAACACGCGTAGATCTCACACGCGTAGACCTCACACGCGTAGACCTAACACACCGTAGATAATACACGCGTAGTGCTAACATGCGTAAACAATACATGCATAGACCTCACACGCGTAGGTGAAACATAAAAAAGGAGATACTGGAAAAGAAACATCAGGAAAATTTGAACTTTCTAACTCTCTTGTTATTATAACTTTTCAACCAATTAATACAAGTTTTGGGTTAGGTGTCTCAGTTAAATAGGATCATAGAACCCATCCAATATTCAAATTGAATGAAAATTGAAATTCTGAACTATTATTAGAACTTTTCGTCCAATTTTTCGAACACGTGTGTATAAAATTATAAAGAATCAGGCAGATCAACTAAATCAAAAACCTTTACACTCGCGCAAAAAAAAATCCGCAGTCCACTCGCCGAAAGGAAGAAAAATAGTGAGCCAGAAGCATCGTCATTCGGACAGAGAAGACACGAATAGTCAGCTCGAAAGTTTAATTTCTTGCGAGAAACTTGCCCGACTATGATCCCGTAGCCGTTCCACACGAAACCACAGAAAACACGCCGAGTTCTCTGGACACGGTAAAACCGCGTGTGTTTGATTCGTAAGCCTCGAAAAGCCCATGTTTGAACTGGTGGCGAGGTTCCGAAGCCGTGCACGAAATTCACAGGCTTCAGACAATCGATTTTTAACGCGATTCTTTTTATCATGCAAAAATACAGGGGAAAAAAGAGCTGCGACATATACGAGAGCCCTGGCACCGCGCGACTACTTCGCAACACACTAATTATTACAGCACTATTCTATCCTTTGCTATTTCTCTCTCTCTCTCTCTCTCTCTCTCTCTCTCTCTCTCTCTCTCTCTCTCTATCTCTCTGTTCTACTTTGTTCTGTCTATTTGTCTCTGTCTCGATGTCTCTCTGTGCCCTTCTGTCTTTCTGTTTCCGTTCTCACTGTTTACTTTCGTCGTTGGCTGCCAACGCACAGAGAGAGCTGGCCGACAAGTCCGAGACTACGCTACGCTTTGATCCAAAACCTGAGGACACACGTACATCCTTTGCGGACCGATTCTAATGGAAAAATTACATTGGAAATGTTGCTCAGCCCTCTGGACATACTTTGTCCGATTTTCTTTGTCAGAGAATTTTTAGTCTGAAAACCAACTTTCTTCGTTGACGTAATAATTTTTATTTAGAGAATTTAGGGGGTTAATTAAATAAAAATGAATTTGTATAAAATTTTGTGATTACGTTTCTGAGGAATTTTGTTTTCGTAGCTGTTTTTCAACTTCTGGAATTTTTTGTGATTTATTTATGAAAGGTGTGGGAGTATTTCTTGCGGGAATTGATTCTGTAGACTTTCTAGAGTGTGGTGATCTAAAATTTAATAGTATATTGTTTGTTAATATGTGTCTGAATAATGTTTGAAGCGAACAAGAATCTAGTGAGATCTGGGGAGGTAATTGGTGAGTTTTGTTTTATGAAATTGGCAACACTGAGTTGATTTAAATTTTCCGTGATTTCTGTTCTAATAGATACTTGAATAGGGAAATAATTTATTGGGTAATTTTTCATTAATCAGTTTTATGACTTTAATCCAAAAAATTGGTTTTTTGACTGCGGTACATTCAGTGTCAATGTTAAAATTTTCTTCGGTGCTTTGTTACGTTTGTCTATTTATTTTAAAAATAATGGAGGCTAATATAGTTCGTTGTACTATAAAATAGTAAAATAGTTCGTCGTGATGTGGTATCAAAAGAATTTTTTTCAAATCATTTTAGTGTTGGTTTCTATGAATTGTTTATTTGGAAAATTTCAAAGGCACCTTCAGTTCTCATTACAAATAGAAAACACAATTTTTGACAAAGTTTGTAATAAATGCAACAAGCGTAAGAAAATCTATTTCTTCCCACTAAGAAAATTGTAATCAAAATTTTCCAAAAAAATTCAAGAAGTATCTATACTTTTTGTACACTAAACTAAACAGCAATTTTTTCTACTCCACTTTTCAAAAAATAATCCATGAACATCCAAAAAATCTTCACAAAGATCTAGTTACAATCCTTTCTTATGAACAATTGAAAATATATTATATAAATATAAACTATATAAACACTTTGGAAGCTCGCACCTAACAAAATCTTAAAGTCGATTTCGAACCACATTACACGACTAGAAACAATTTCAAATGGTCCACCAACAAGAGAACAACAATTGACACCTGCAATGACTATTTAAAATTTCTAAAATGAAATAAATTTATTTAATTACTTGGTCCGCAAAGTGTTGATTAACGTGTGTCCCGTTCCATTGAATCTCGCGTCTTCTCCTCTCTTATTATTTCAACCAGCCCGAAAACTATACCCACAACTCCTCGTTAGATGACGAACAGCTACAAAACTCACCTACCAAAACGCTGTTCATCAAAACCAAAAAACATTGGCATAGTTAGAAAACAGCTTGACGATCATCTAACGAGGTGTTACCGTACAATTGCCTGAACACGACGCTGGGCATGCGTTGCGTCACGGAGTGGCTCTCACACGTTACTTGCACACATGGTCTTGGGAATGGAGCGCACACGGGTGGTGGCACACGGTGTTTGAATGTCCGTCGCGGAGCAAAGAGACCGATCAGAGCTGCGCAGCCTGGTCCAACAAACGAATCGAGCCTCCCATAACAAAAATCCACTATAAACTCTCTAATGATCACCATTGACCAGCTGTCTATAAGCTCTTCGTGTCTCTTTGCGTCTCGCAGGCACGTAAATGTTCCGGTACACGCGCACGCATCGTGCTAAGAGATGTCGCGGCCGCTGGGATATCGCGGATATCGCATGCTGACGTTGCTGATCTCCTCGCAAATAAAGATTAAAACCAAAAAGAAAGATAAAAATAAAACAATATCGCCACCTCGGCTGGGCCGAGACCAGGAGCACACTCGCAGTTTCCGAATCGGCTCTGAATGTGTGTTTTTTCGTTCCACGTTTGCCGGAGACACGTTTGTTTGCACGGGGCCCACGCACGACTCGATCCACCCCTTCCTTCTGTTCTTTCTTTACGACCATCAGCCCTCGCCCCCCCCCCTTTTTATGAAACACCACGAGACTCGAGAAAAGGATACCCAAACGGCGGAGGGATTATCTGACGAGAGCCTCTGTTCTCCATGAAAACCTCGGCTTCTTTCATCTTCATTTTTCTTAGGCGTTCCTTTTGTCAACCACCCCGGACGAAGTGTGTGTTTTTTGTGCCTTGTGTTCTGTTCTTAGCCTGTTTTCGGTTCACAAACCTTTATTTGCGTTTCCTTCGAGAGATTGTTCCGTTCTGTTCGCCGTAGAGAGACCCGCTAACCCAACCAACAGGCGGATTTGTCATTCTCCGAACAGTTACTTTCCGTCCAGACACTTTCACATTCACCGTCCATTTACCAGATCCCGAGCGCAACCCACCGAGGAAGCCCTAGTCTAGAGAGGTTAGGGCTGCCATAGTGGGCCGCGCGTGACTTAGACTCGAATTTACGGTCTTCCCGACAGTCCTGTATTTTGGCAGCGCGTCATGTCAGCGCGACGATGGTTTTATCGGCTCACCGTCTCTGTCGCACGACGAGTAAATTCCATCGATATTTAATTGCGATGTTATTGTTAATACTTTTTATCTATCGAAAGTCTATCAAGAGGCGCTTTATTAACACTGGTCAGCAACTCTTTTATGTCACAGAGAACATTTTTATACGTTCTTTCATAGACTTTCGTGTACAGAACACGAACCCGAAATTCATTTGTCGTCATCAGGCTCAGTTTTTTGAGAAATTTGATTTTGAAAGAAAAGTAAAAGATTCAACTTCCAGAGCTTTTTCTGACTCAACCAAAAGAGTTAGACGAATGATTTTTGTGTGGAAAAATTCTGTAGACTCCTCCAAATATGATAGTATTTTTTCTTTTATATGATTAGAAACATTGAAACGTGTGTAAAAGATGATTGTTGTTGAAGAGGACATATAGGACGTACGTAAATGTTCACTGCAACAAAATTAATGTTGACCAGTGTAATTCTGCTTTACAAAAAGAAAGCTTAACAATTTTTGTTTACATTATAATCTCAAATAAAATAATTATATTACGTTGCTGAAAGTGACTTGTTGGTTCACAAGTGAAATTACTATCATTTAAAAAATCCTTAGTCATGGACCATGGACCTCATAAATAGTAATATAAATATTAAAAATATAATAAATCTTAAAATATGGATAATAGGTAACTGACATTCTAGTTAATTGTTGTGCGTGATTTTAATGGACATTAGCGTGATACTCAACTGGTTAATGTATAGAATTTAATTTGTTTCATTTTAGAGAAATTATTGTGATTTAAAATTGATCAAATATTCTATGCACAGTAGGATCGTAAACAGAAACTGTGGATAGTGTATAGGTAACTGACTTTGTAGTTCATTGTTGTGCGACAAAGACGACGCAATGAATTAACAAATACTTTTATTATATTAATGATGACGATTTATGTCTGATAGTAATGATTAGATTTTTATCTTTGAGTGTTGACATGGCCACTGCATAGCACACACCAGCAACACGTAATGTACAAATACTCTGTGAACCCGTCCCTACTCACCCTGGCAATATAAAAGAAGAAACAATCTGTTTAATGTGATCGTTACGCCGTACACACCTGGTAGGGTCGTACAGATACACGTATCTAGGTTAACGCTAATATTGTACACCTATGTGTCTCTTCCTCTATCTTTCTCTCTCACTCTCTCTCTCTCTCTCTCTCTCTCTCTCTCTCTGTCTCTCTGTATCTTTATCTATCCCTTTCTCTGTCGATCGAAAAACGTTGTATATATATATATATATATATATATATATATATATATACTGTGCAACTTACAGATTGTACACACTACTGGACGACTAATGTTGTTCTTGTGTAAAAGGAAGCATTTACGTTGTGATTGTGCACGTGTCCGACCATACGCGGATCTGTTTCACTTACGCTTTTATTCTCGTGAGCGTAGAACGGTTGAATCGTGAACAAATTTACCAAAAGGAATTAGAATTACGATAACGCTGTCGAGTAGTAAATAATGCAGTCAAAATTGTAAGAACAATTTGGAAATGAGAAACAGTTCTGTAATGAACCAGCTATGATCTAAATATTCAGGTTATATTTCATTCATTTTTATTTGAGTATTTTCTAGAATCTATTGCATTTCACTCATTGTTACGTACTTGAAATAGGCACATTAACATAGCGTGGAAGACATTGTATATCATACATTTCTCGTACGCGTAAAGAAAGCATTCACGTTGTCATTGCACCGGCGTCTGATCATACGCTGACCTATTTCACTTACGATTTTATTTCAACGTGTCCGGGACAGTCGTTTCATAAAACAATTGATTCATCGATATTGGAATTATAGAAGTATTTGATAACGCTGTCGAGTAGCAAATAATACAAGTTGCAATTTATTAATTTTATATTTCTAGATTAATATATCAATTTAAATACTCGTCAGCGAGACGAAAATCAAAAACATATTGAAAGGTAGAGAAGACGAATGACAAATTCACTTGAGAAATTAATAAATTAATTTATATAGCCCAACGATAATAAAAAAAAAAAGAAAATATTGAAAGACAGTTGGACATGACTGACATGACCACTCAACAAATTACTAAATTAATCGATCTATTTCAAGAGTGTAAAACAATAAAAAATATCCAGATGACAAATACACAATCTAAATTAAACAAACTATCTCAACAGCGTTAAAAAATAAAAATACAGGGCTTGAGAGTGCCTAATCGATCCAACCAAATGACCAAATTAATTAAAGCATCTCAACAACGTTAAAAAGTCAAAGAAATATCACAATATCATAAACAACGAATCAAGCCGAATAGTAATGAATTAGCCTAATTAGCTCGATAGCGAACGGGTAAGATAGAGGTCGGAGAAGAGACTGATGAAACCGAGAAGGGAGTGAACGATCCCCTTTCTCGGGATCGGTATTGAAATGCCAGAGAAATGGGATCGTTTATGCGATCGGAGATCGAAATCCCGATCGCCCGGTCCGCGTCTGCGCGAACACCGCGATTCTCTAACGCTTGTACGTATGTTTGTTTGTCTCTGTCGGCCGTGTGTGTTGTCAGTGTATGCATTGCAGTTCCATCGGCAAAGCGACGCGTACAAGAACACGCTGAAGTACATGAACATGTGCTTCACGGGGATGTTCACCGTCGAGTGCATACTGAAGATCGCCGCTTTCGGCGTGAGGGTAAGCTCCACCATGCCAACAAAACCTGCCAACATCCCCCCCATCGAACAGATTACCATCGAGAGAACCTACATGAACGCATATTATATACGCTCTTAGAGGCCTCGGGGACCGGCTGGCTCGAGACGCTTCGAGACGGTTTTCGAGCCGGCCTCGAGCCGAGAAACGATCGCGACCACGCTCGATCTCGATCCATCCGATTTCTCCAGTTTTTCCATTTCGGAAATTTGGGAATTTTTTACATTTCTACGACATCATACTGTTCACACTGGGCTGCGGATCTTCAAAATTTTCTGCATCGATTAAAAATTGATTAATAGTTTTCTGGAGCTGATTATAAATTGTTTTCTCTTTTTTAATAATTTCAATCATCTAGAAATGGTACATTGATATTCTCAAATTTAATCTCTCTACTGTTCTAAATTTTACCGTCTACTTTTAAATGCATAAAATCCGCAGTTTGGTCCTGACTGTATCGGGAGTAATGTACTTGAGGAATTATTTTCCCAATGTTTTTACACGGTGATACTGTAATATAGTGTATAATGTATCATCAGTAGACTGCAGTACTTTATGCAAAATAAAAATTTTCTACCTGAATTGCAATAAACTGGGGAGAAATAAAAATGTAATTTCTTTCTTACTATGTTTAATGGGTTGAAAATAATGTGAAAGTGTCTTCAAATTCTTTTAATGATTTTACTGTTTTAAATTACACCTACTCATTTTTGTCATAAATGCATATAATCCGCAGTCTAATCATAAGTATGTCTTCGCTCCCCTAATGAAGTTAGCTGTAGTATAATATATAGACTACGGATTTGATGCATTTTTAACAAAACTGGGAGACTGTAACTTCAAACAGGACAGAGATTAAAAGAATTTAAAAATATAAGCACAATTTGTACAAGTTAATAAAATCACTGAGGTAAATTCTTATTTGGTTCATAAGTCTTGCAATCAATGCAAACAATTTTGATTTTGCATAAAGTCGAATTCATCAGCGTGTCTTCGAACTCCTGATGAAGCTGCAATGTTTGCGAAACGATGAGAAAATAATTCCTCTAGGATGCGATTCACATTCGGTAGCCCCAAAAATGAGAACTATAATTTCCATTTCGATTCTCCACCATTCGATCACTCGTTTCAAAGGAATCGAACGTCGGCCGATCGTCTCTCGACCATTACCTTGGCCACTTATGCTTATTAGAATGGAAGTAGAGCGTTGTCATTTTTCATTTCTGGTTATGTTCGGAGAGTAGCTGGTGTCCTGTCGACTCAAAACTCGGACGAGCCCGTTTCGAAAGCTCATTCTGCTAAACTGTCCTCCAAAGTGTTCTCCAAATTATTTGTAGATATGTACGATAGCTAAGATTTCGAAATTTTGTAAAACATCTTGTCAACGACGAGAATGATAAAGAGGTTTGTCTGAACTATTTTTGTTGCGCGAATCGTTGCAACATTGTTGCTCATTGTTGGATCTGTTAACTATATTTTCGAAAAATTGTATTGTTCGATCGAGAGAATCCTCTGAACATGATCGTACAGAAAGGTTCACGCGCGTTCCTCGACGAGGACTTCAGGAAAGTCGTGCGGAAATGTTCGCAACTCGATAAGATCGTTTGATTCGACACGAAACTCCGGAGGACCTTTGTCCGAGACTTTCCGAGAATCGTAGCATTTGATCTTGACCATGCACGCCTCCTCGCAAAAGTACAATTCGCGAACAATGTCTTGTATAATATTGTGTCAAAGGGAATACAAGCGGATGAGTTAATTTCTACTCAATTGCAATTTAATTCTACTGATCTGTTACCGATATTTAACACGTTGACTACGGCACTATAAAGTACAGTCACGCTCTGAAAATTCTGAAAAATAAAAGTAGGTAATTTAGTCATTCCAATGAACACTTTTGAATTATACACTTGGCAATAAACCACGGTTTAAGCAACTATATTGTGAGAAAAATTTATTTTGTATATGTAGATGAAGAATTCAGTCGGAATTGTGTGGTCAGAAAAGTCAGAAAAGTCAAAAAGTCACAAAAGTCAGAAAATTCAGAAAAGTCAGAAAATCCAGAAAAGCCAGAAAAGCCAGAAAAGTCGGAAAAGTCGGAAAAGTCACAAAAGTCGGAAAAGTCACAAAAGCCAGAAAAGCCGGGAAAGCCAGAAAAGCCAGACAATTCAGAAAAGTCAGAAAAATTAGAAAATTCAGAAAAATTAGAATAGTCAGAAAAATTAGAAAAGTGAAAAATTTAAAAAGTCAGGAAAATTAGAAAAGTTAGAAAAATTAGAAAAGTCAGAAAAATTAGAAAAGTCAGAAAAATTAGAATAGTCAGAAAAATTAGAAAAGTGAAAAATTAAAAAAGTCAGGAAAATTAGAAAAGTTAGAAAAATTAGAAAAGTCAGAAAAATTAGAAAGGTCAGAAAAATTAGAAAAGTCAGAACAGTTAGAAAAGAAATGGCTTCTTCAACTCTTTTTAATTCTACACGTGCTAATAAACCTTGGTTTAAGCAACTATATTAGAAGAAAAATTAACTTTTAAATATATATGTACATAGATAAAGAATTATTTTAGTGGAATAATGTTACTGTCAATGCACTCAGTACTTTTGCCAGGCAGTGTGCCTGCGACGATAAAGGGAAGCAAGCTGAACAGCGACAGAAAGAATAGAAAGAACGCATTCAAATCGCTGTTGGGCTAGTTTCCGGAGACATTATACTACTAGCTAGTCCATGAAACACGAACACACGCACAATACAACACGGGACACATAATTTCACACATACGACCCATAGATAACGGGTAAGGGAGCATCAAACACCAGCCGCATCGATTTGATTTTACCGTATGTTTTTCTCTCTCTTTCCATTCTCTTCTATTTGAACTTTTCTTCTGTTTTGTCTCAGTCTGTTGATTTTGTTTCATTTTTATTTGATTTCTCTGCCGCGGGATGTACGAGATATATACGAGAATACTGAATACCTGGAACAGTGTGGAAAATTCGCGCGAGACTTCTAAAGATATGCAAAAAACCCTGGCTATATACTGCAGAAGCGATTATTTATAGAAAAAAGTCAACCCACAAAAGCTCCCGTGCATGCTAAATCTCCGTCTTGTTGCATCCGCACGTGATCACTGCACGTTGACATGTTTTTTATCATTGCATGCGTATACCCTCGAGGCTTTCGACGCCGAGTGCCGAAACAGACTTGATCATTTTCTTTGAAATTAATTTTAACCGTTTCATCGGGTTATAAGATGGAATACGAACTTGTAATACCAGGCAATTTTGTTGTAAATTGAATCGCCGACGATAGATTTTGCAAAATTGCTCTGTTCATATAGCAATCTCAAAAGAATAATACGTTTTCATAAATTCTCACATTCCTTTTTCATAAATCATTATCAGGTTTCATTAATAGCTTGTAGTAAATTATTAATGAATTTTATAATACTAGGTGGTTAGCCAAAATCACGGTATCGTTAAATCATATAATAAAAATTCGGAAATATATTTTGACGAATAACAGCAAATATATTTTAGTAAGTCAAAAAATCAATTTACTAATACACACAAATCATAGCATGATTAAATTATATAATAAATATTCAGGAATATATTTCAACGAATCACAACAAATATATTTAGTAAATCAAAAAATCAATTTACTAATTCACAAACAAATCATAGCATGATTAAATCATATAATAAAAATTCAGGAATATATTTCAATGAATCACAACAAATAAATTTTAGTAAATCAAAAAATCAATTTACTAATTCACAAAGAAATCATAGCATGAATAAATCATATAATACAAATTCGGGAATATATTTCGACGAATCACAACAAATATATTTTAGTAAATCAAAAAATCAATTTAATAATGCATAAACAAATCACAGTGTCGTTGAATCATTTGTGAATTCAGGATTACTTTTCAATAAACCACAAGGAACAAACATAATCGGTCCCAAGCATAAATTCCAGCAAACGACAAAGTCGAGTTGTTAAAACGCAAGCAAATTAAAATACAATGAAAAGCAACGCAGCAAAAATTGAAGGATATACTTCACCATCTCCCGATTTACAACTTCCCTGGCATGACAAGTAGTAATTCCACCTAACAACCTTCTGCAAATCCTGTCGCAGATCGAACGACGCTCTGCAAAGTAGATCGAGGCCGCAGAAATCGGCGTTCGGCGTCCGAAAGCGTTGCCTGTAGTTGCATCGACATTTCTGGGCCAGCAACGGCTGCTGCATTTGTTTCACGATCACTCGGTTGCGCTTCGATGCTCGCTGCCAACGATCCAGGAACACGAGAACATTGTCCCCGAGATTGAGAAAGTTGTTGGCGAGCAACGAGCAGCTCATCGATCCGCAGAGTAGGCGCAACCGGTCGAAAACTTTCCTACGAAGAAATTTAACACGCATGCAGAAACCATGCTCCGTCATCTTCCGAGGAAAATGGCCGGTTTAATTAATTCCGGACACAGCATCTCTCTCTCTCTCTCTCTCTCTCTATTATATATATATATATACACACACACTACACACATACTACAGACATGCAAGAATCGAGCACCGTTTTCGCGCGTCGAACCGAACACGAGACGGCTCGATCATCGATTCGAGAAAATTGGTCGGACCTTTTCGCCTCGTCGATTTTCGGATAAATCGTTCTTCCCATCGCGATCCAGAGACGGGATTATAAATCCGTCGAGACAGGATTACCTCGATCCTTTCGCTGGATCCTTCACTTTCTCGCATAACCTCACTTTCCCCGAACCGATTCCGGAAATCGTTCGATTTTCGAAATTACTGCGATCGGTAGATTAACAAGTAAGAAATATCGCTAGCCAAAAGTTGGAAATCGCTGATTTTTTGCGAAATCACAGATTCTTTACGATCCTCGCAGAAATCGCATTTTTGAGAACCTTTCCGAAGATCGGAAGATTATTTCCGGTTTCTCGAGTTATTTATCCAAACGAGGCTGCATATCTGTTTCTATAGATCCTCGAGATACTCTGGCGATCGAAGTTTTTCTGCTGTTAATCGATTTTTAGCCGATTTTCATTTTATGCGCAGCCATTTTCAGAAATCGTTACAGTTCCTTCCATTTAATCACAATCTCTGATTATTTATTGGTTAGACATATTTTTGCGGACTCGTAGAGCGATGAAACAATTTTGGCAAGTGGTGAGAAGCTGAAGGATATAAATAAAATACATAAATAATCAAATCATCGAGGTAATCCCGTCACGAGACGATTTCGAGCCCCGATGATCGGCAACTAGGATCACGGGAACTTCTCGCCGCTTCTCGTTCGCCATCTTGCGCAAATACGTTTCCGGGATTGACACGATCGACGAGAAGAAGACACACACGATCCATCTAAACGCGTGGCTTATCGAAAACGAACGAAACAAGAACGAGACGAATCGATTAACGTTCTTAATACACAGAAAACCACGGTTTCGAGAGATTAACCCCGGTGTCGCGAAAGTTTGCGAAAAAATTCGGCGATATCGGCAGCCATCGACACAAGACGATCGACGCACGTCGTCTAGATTCTAATTAGCAATAATAACGCGCTCGAACGATCGAGATCTTGTCTGTTTCACCGAGAAGGAGCTGATTAACCCTAGAACACTGGAGATGGTGTCGAGAAAACGCTGATTCCTATTTTCCGAGAAAATTTCACGATACAATATATGCATATTATTCATAATATACTTCTAGTAATATACATTCATAATGCAAATATTTGTTGCATCTTAAGCCTTCGAGATCTCCAGTAAATTCTCACAGAATTATCGATTTTGGTTCACTGAAGATATTAATAAAAATATGTATAGAGTATGTAAACCAGGGATGGGCACGGTAGGGGCCTGCTTCTCCCACCAACCTCTCTTTCATGCGCGAGGCCTGAGCACTGTTCGCAACGGGCGAAGTACTCCCTCCCTCTATGGTAACGGCGGATGCTGGTGGGGGACAGTGGGCGCTATGGCGGGGACGGGTTTGTCTCAATTGAGGCAATAATGTCCATCCCTGATGTAAACTAATACGATGCGTTTACTTCGAGGACGCTCGAATATCTTGAGAAATGTGATACAGAGGAATGCCTCAGACAAAATTTGTGCAATATTAAGTGAAGAATATTATAATCTAATTCTTTTTGTCCAGGAACGTACATGTGTACTGTATTCCTATTTTTAATAACTGTATCCCTATTTGCTAGCGATCTCGAAGGTATTAACAGCGATTTTATAAAATTGTTTTGGAGAAGCAGAGATTATGGTTTCGCGGCACACAGCTCACCTGGCCAGCTCTTGGAGACCTAATCGGTTAGGTTCTAGGGTTACCAGCCGACCGCGAAGCGACGGAAAATGATTATCGGTGGCAAACGGAAAAATTGCGGGCAACGATGCAGAATCTTGGCTTGTGTTACGTTTGTGTGTTGGGTGTATTTTGTAGTATCACGAGGCGCCGCCGACTCTATTGGACATCTTGACCATCGTGAACTTGATCGTCACCCTCCTTTTCCTCATTGAGTGCATCCTTAAACTCATCGCCTTCGGATGCAAGGTATAGAAACAGCCTCTTAATCACTCACTCCATTCTAGACTCGAGATCACACGCAACCATCACGTCATGTCATGTTACGTCATCTCATATCATATTTCATATATCACGTAGAATAGAGAGTATACAGACCCGTATACAATTGTACGCGATACTCCCCCCTCCCCCCACCGCTCAACCCCCACCACGACTGTCATTGTCTTTCTCGAACGAGATATCAATTGATGATCCATCGCGTTCCGAGGCAGAATGACCTCTGTTCCCCCGGAACAAAGACGGAAACAGACAATATTCTCCATGGATACTGGATTCGGCTCTCACGATCAATTATGGCAATCTGATTTTGACGAAGTGGTGCTTTCGACTCGAGTCACGTGGACATTAGGCCAGTCGTTTCTTCACCGTTTTAAAATTGGATAGTTTTCGAATGCTACCGTTTCATTCATCTTGTGATCTTTAACACATGGACTGCCGTATCACCCATATATGGGTGACGGAATTATCTGTCCAAATGTAAAAATTAATTTTTACTCTAATAATTCATTGTATCAATTTTGGTTAGGACGTAACAAATGCAACAAGGCTGAAGGACTACTCGGTATTATACAATTTAATTCTTCAATTCTTATTTCATTAAATAAATTATTTTGGTTTTAGGAAATTTTTGTGGTTGTTCGATTGGCAGTCAAAGCGTTAAAGGATTGACTCATTTGATTAGAGGTAGCAAGTTTAATTATATTTTGTTGGATCCATATTGACACGGAGACTTGCTAGCGTTAAATTTAGATTTAAATTTTCTGCAGCCAATACTTGGTTATCGCTTATCGTTGCACCTAATTTAATTAAATAACCATAGATTGAAATTGTGTACCAGAAGTCAGAGCACTCTGGTATTGCTTCTAGATCAGTGGGTCAGAATAGACCCTAGCTATCCAAAAATCGAAGTATTGAAAGAAATTCTTTTCATATTGATCCAAGATGTGTTCGTCAACTACAGCGAATGTTTACAACATAGAAAGCAAATTGAAATCTCTTGTCAAAAATATTTAAAAAAACATTTGTCCATATTCCTCGAAGTATTGACACGAGCTGTGATTCAGCCGGATATCTGCAAAATTCCTACCACAATAATCTCTTGAAGCTACCGAAGCGGTTGAAAAAGCTCCCAAACGATTCAACCATCGAAACATCTATATTTCATAAACAAATTCGAAAGCAGTGAATCAATGACTTAAACTGCCCCTAATCTCATCTGTACTACCCAACAATCATACTCAATCTCTAACAAATCCGGCATTCGCAACAGCAATCAACAAGGACAATCGACTCCATGCGAGAATCAAGAGCCAACAGAAAACTCTAGCATGATCCATAGAACATCATTCCCCCGAGTGATTCTACAGTTTCTCGGTGACCTGTCCACCTGTGCTAGATCCCTCCTCTCGTAGCACCCCGAAACCATCGATTTCTGTCAACGTTTCGTCCGATCGAATCGCTTCCGACAGTAGATCGTCGCAGAATAACTCGCTGCGAGTTTAGCCGCGCAAACAGCATCAAACAGATCGACCCTAATGAAACAGCAAACGATTCGTTGCTCTGCTCTGGACGCCATTTTCTACGTCATTGTACCTACCCCCCACCGCGAATCGTTCACGAGACACCTGGACAACGAGGACACCTGGCCTTTCTACATCGTCGACACGACAATATCGTTTGTTCCCCAAACAGCACGACTCTCGAGCATACCTCGCGCTCACTGTCATTTGCGTTCGTGCAATGGTGCGTACACACATACACACAAATACACACATAGGAGAACACTGTCACAGATGCGACACACATACACGGTTCAATCCTCGCAAATCACGTGTACCTCATAGTACACGTTTATACGTTCAAACATACGTGATCATACAGAGACACATCTCAACACGCACAGTTAAATACACAAAAAAACACACGGATGCAATTCAAGGCAAATGTCCTCCCACAACGATCTTACAACTACGAGAGAACACGCACACTCGACAATAGTCGAACACACAAAGACACACAATGGCAAACACGCAGAGAAAACGACAGACTCGCTACTTCTTCAAACTCGATTACGTAGTTTCTTCTGTAGCGTTAGTTAGCTGACATCCTTTACACACTTGAAGAGCCTCGGAGTCTGCTCGAACGTTGGCTGGGTTTGCGCAAACAACTGAATTTAATATTGGAAATACGATCGATTTGTCATTCTGTATCTTCTTTGCAAACTAAACCAAAAACAAACTCAAATTCAATCAAACTTGACAACTGCGGATTTGATGCGTTCGTGAGAAAAATGGGTAGGTCGAATGCAAAACTGTGAAATCATTTGAAGAATTTATCAGTACCGTTGTATTGTTTTTAACGCAATTACCAAGAAATGAAATACATGTCTGTGTGGTTCCAGTGTATTGCAATTAATGCAAA
The DNA here is from genome assembly GCA_913789915.3 of Sphecodes monilicornis. Classification (NCBI taxonomy): domain Eukaryota; kingdom Metazoa; phylum Arthropoda; class Insecta; order Hymenoptera; family Halictidae; genus Sphecodes; species Sphecodes monilicornis. Next base: position 21,964,050 of record OU565291.1, read on the forward strand.
CAATTTTTATCTTCCATAAAAGTCCGAAGTCTATTCATAAAACATTCAAGCCATCACATTTTTCTCAAACACATTTTGTCCTTGTTCGACTATGAAGTCTTCGAGCGCACAAACAAACAACGCAAAATTCACGCGATTAAAACATTTGCGATACCTCGAGTGCCCAGTCAAAGATTACATAATTTACAAAGGTTTCGAGCAAAGTCCGAGGCGAGACTCAGGCAAGTTTAAACAAAATGTACCGGCCATACTAATCGACTTGTTTATTCCCGGTCCTGCGACTCAGAACTTCTTCAAGGACGCCTGGAACACGTTCGACTTCATCACGGTGATCGGCAGCATCGTGGACGCCCTCGTGATCGAGTTCGGGGTATGTAGTGCTTCGAGTCAAGTCAAATCAGAAAACCTCTTTTGATTGAATCGTGATAACTGACCGCGTTGTAAATGTCCCGAGCGAGAAGTAGTGGTCTCACTTTTGGACTTTTTTTTTTCTTTGTATCAGCTATTTCGTATCGCCTGAGACGATACCACCACCTACGAGATATCTTTTCCCGTTTGAATTGTGTGACCCAGTGTTGCTTGGTTGTATAATCTATCTCGAGTGCTGTCATTCCTTTAACCTTATTGCTGCTTCTTTAGTTTCGGCAGAAATGCCTGTACGAATTAAATGTGCACAGAACGATCGTGGGAAAACGGAGCTGTCCTAGCGATAATCGCGATTCCTTGCGCGAAAATGTGATTCTGAAAATTATTATGCCAATGTGGCAGAAATTGAAATGGTTCGTTTAATATTGATCTTGGTTCAAAGAATTTCTTCACACGAAGCTGTAATGTTAAGGCTAAACTGTACTTTAGGGGACCAACAATTTTCAAGTTTTCTGTATGTGATGCTACACATTTTGACGAGAAAATGATGGACGTGTAAGTTTTAGTACAGGAAATTCAAGTTATTATTACCGGAGGTCACTGGTTGAAAAGTTATACACGTGTAAAAATGAGCATTTTGAAGCGTTTTTGACAGGTTAGAGCGTCGCCATATTGGATATTCGTTGGGTGGTAGAGGACTGTTGAGCGCATGCGCTGGATAGATGGCGAGTGTTCAGCGCATCGGCTTTGTAGTACTGAACGATTTAGTCCAAGTTGGTTTGGGGTTAGTTAAAAGTGCTCAACTTTACACGCGTATGTTTTCTGAACCAGTGAACTCCTGGCAGTAAGACTTTCATTTTCGGTGTTTTATCGTCGAAATCTATAGGACTGCATAAAAAAAAGTTTTAAAAAATTGGTCCTCCAAAGTACAGTTTAACCAATATTAATGTAACCAGTATAAATTGCTAAACAAGTTCGTTTGTTATTGAGCGTGACTTGGTTCCAACAATTTCATTTGAATGACCTATAATATTAACACAATAGCTAGAAGATGTTAAAAACTTTCATTATTCTATCAACCATGACTAACAAGTAGCAAAAATTTGATTCTGCAAAACTATAATATTAATGTGACATCTAGAAGTTGTTGAAACGGTTCATTTGCTATCGAGCTCAGTTCCAAAAAATTTGTTTAATAATTATAACTCTGAACGTTGGCCAAAAAAAAGTCTGAAACATTCAAACGATCGTTTTAGATATTTTTCATGAATTTTCAAACCGTCAGGTTTTCGATTTGCGTGTTTTGGATTCACATGTTTCATGTTTTCGCGCGGAATCTTCCAGTTTCCGGTCGCCCCGTGATTCCAGAGGCGTCCCTGTGCACGTTTGTCTATTAAACTTTTGATACATGTATATACGTACGTACATGCTAGCAGGTAAATGAAGAATCTTATGCGAACCCGTACAGTCTCATGTATTTATCCGTAGCATTATGCTGCATTCATACGCTACACACCCACACTGTACATTTTCACGTTTGCACAGTATACGATCATCACAGAGTGTTCGCCAGCGTACACGTAACATAGGAAGAGAACGGATGCTCGAATGGGAACACGCTCTTGTAATAGTCGTTTGTTAGAAATGGTGGCTGTTTTGGCATATTTGGTGCTGCACAAAGTAGAGCACATGAAATTGCAAACAGTGAATAATTGGGAGGACTGGTAGGACTTTATGCAAGTATGACAAAAATGGGTGGGTGTAATTTTAAACGGTTAAATGGTTAAAAGAATCTGAGGGTATCAACACATTTTTTATTAGTTAATAAAACTACAATGGAAAGAAAATGGCTCCTATTTCTTTCCAATGTCCTGCAATTAATGCACAGAAATTTTATTTTGTATAAAGATCCGCAGTCTAGTAATATGAACAATGAGCATAATTTCCATTCAACAAAAAGACATGGTTTACTGGTCATAATTTCAGTTACAATTTTAAATAATTCCATTTTGCACTGTACAGGGTGTATAAAAATTATATGTCACGACTACCATAGCGAATCGGTGGAGATCTGTTAAAAAAAAATGGGCCGCAAATTTGTCCTTCACCCTTTTTTCAAGTATACAATAATATTTTTCGTTGAACGCCTCGTTTTCGAGAAATTGACGGATTTTTAAACTCTAATTTCTCGAAAACGAGGTGTCAAATGAAAAAAAAATATTCTATATTATAAACTTATTTTCTCATGTAGAATCACCCCCTCCACATATATATTATCTTGGGACACCCTGTAGACATGTGGAGTAAAATAGTTTATGAAACTTTAAAGTCGTTTATCAAGAGAATGGTTGACTTAAGACCCATGGTGTGTCTGAGACTTTTGTTCCTTGCGACGCGTACTATACGATGCAATACAAAAAAAATGTTGACCTTGAAAAAAGGGTCAAGGACAAATTTTCGGACAATTTTTTTAACAGATCTTCACCGATACAGAGGTATAGAATTCTGTTATGGTAGTCCTGACATATAATTTTTATACACCCTGTACAATGTTTAGCATTTGAATTCTTAAATTTCGAAGCAGATTTAAAATACTTATTTGTAATGCATTAACGCAAAAAGTCAAATAAATTGTTTTAATTGTTCAGCTCTGTCTTGAAACGACGTTTCGACAATTTTGTTTGATTTTACACGAAGTGCATAGTGCGCATACTCGTTGGTGCGTGTGTTCCTCTTCGAGCATCGCTGCTACCGTATAGTAAAGATTGAACTGTTCGAACGATCGACGTAACTGCAGAGAGCGCACTACCCATCAAGTATCTCTTGACTCCTCCGCAGTAGAAGTATCTGTTTATATAAGACCCGAAGTAAACGGCTGCCGTGCTACGTATCCGCACACACGTACGAAACACGAACACATATATGCATACACATTATGTATCTGAGAACTGTACACACACACACACAAGTATAATTGAGAGTTCCAGTATAACAATGTCAGTTATAGCGTTGAAGTTTGAGGCCGTATCGAGAGACCGGTCGCCGATCCGAGTTTCATCTACTGACCCCTTTTGAACTGCTTGCACTCTACCCCAGTAGGTTGTTGAACCGGCAGTGACTCAAGTATAGAACAGATCGATCGATAAGAATCGCTGCTGGCCGACTCGCTTTTCGCGAGATGATGGTAAGCGACCACAGCAGGTTTGCAAACTTTGAACGATTCCTACTCACTTCGATTTTGACGAGCTTTCGAACGATGTTTCTAATACAGGTCCATCTTGGCAAATAATAAGCTTTACGACAGCATATTCTGAGACCACTGAAATCGGTGGGATCTACAGTGGAAACTGATTAATCATTTCGTTACGGCAGTCGTTATTGCACGTCAGCGCTCCTATTCGAAAGAACGAAAGGATTAATTGAGACGCCGGTTAATCGGGACATACTGGTTATTTCGGACAGACAGTGTCAACAGACAGGAGTTTTTGAGGGGAATACGGGTATCCTTTCCCTGCCATTACGACGAAAGTGCGGACACAGCAGAAATTGGGAGGGGGCCCTGCCGTGTGATGATGGTGGGGAGAATGACAAATATCACCAGGGCTTCCAGACGGGCCTGTATTTCCCTCAAAACGCTTCCCCTTCTACTACCAAATGTGGCTGGATTTGCCTCTAGCGACACTAGCGACGATTTCTCAAAATTCAACGAAGATATTCTGGACCCACGTGCACCAGACGGGCCTGTATTTCCCTCAAAACGCTTCCCCTTCTACTACCAAATGTGGCTCGATTCGCCTTTAGCGACACTGGCGACGATTTCTCAAAATTCAACGAAGAACACCTGGACCCACGTGCACCAGATGCGGCTTGTATTCCCCTCAAAATACTTCGCTTTCTACCGCTGAACGTGGCTTGTTTCTTCTCGTAGTGAGGAATAATATGACGTCACTTCTTCGCATGTGCCATTGATGTCTGCCTTGCGCAGAGAGTCGCGACAGGGGAATTAGATGATGATGGAGGGGAAGCGTAAAGACAACGATGCCTGTCATCCCTGCTCGCAATAATACTCTGGAATCGCTTTCTAGACCGGTGTCGCCAGATTAAGACTTGCCTTCCGCTCTACCCTTCCACTTCTACAACGCTATTCCCTCATTCCCCGACGGCGAGTCCGCCATTTGATGGTGGAAGGGGAAACGTATACGGACTGTATTATTGGAAGCTGAAAAGAAGCCATGGGAAGCTGTGGGATCTACAGAATCCTCGAATTACACGTGTCTATGGTTCTAGCGAAATATCGGCTAAGCGGTCACGAGTACTATAATGCCTAAAAAAATATCGGGACAGCTTTTAAAAAGGAGTAGTTTTTTTTTTTAATTTCGCCAAATGTCTTGAATTTTGTTGAGTTGCCGGAAGGATCAATTTGCGAATCGAAAGAAGTAAAGGTTACAATTTTTAACTTTTTAACTGTTTTATCTGTGACTGTAATGAAAATTTAAAGCTCGGGGAGTAACTTTGGTTAATGTTTTACATATATAATTGTGTACCTGTATGGAAAAATTGTGCAAGGGTTCGTCAAAGTTGGAGTGGGAGAATCAGGGCGATTCCTCTGCTAGCGAGCAGCCAGTAAATGTATTTGCACCTCTCCATACGATATTAGCGAGAAACTTCGCGTGTAAACGCAGGACTGCGCCATTATCATTGGGAGAAACGCGCAGTCGGGGCCGCTTCAGTTGATGGTTGTACGTGTTACTTACACCGCTAGTTACTTTATCTGCTATATTGTTTCGCATATTAAGAAATATGATGTCGGTGTTACTGACAGATCAGAGAGAACGATAGATTCAATAATCCTGCAATTCTCGTGTTTTCTTCTGCTAGGAGCGGTTTTCGAGTATGCCCAGTGGCGGCCAACTAGGCGAAAAAAAGGTATAAATGTCGTCACGTTCGCAACCGCAGACGTAAGTGCCGGTGTTTCACCTAATTTCAAATAAAAAAAAAGATAAATATCAAGAAATAGAAAAACTTCGAGGACACACGCGCGACGACATCTGACACGAGGCCGAATGCTCGGTTTTTAACGGAACAGTATACACGAGATATTCATACATTGCATAAACACTCGACACGACGCGTGTATTGGGTCGCTGTGGCAGGTTCCCTTCGCGAAAAATGCGTTAGTACCTTCTACATACATGTTTGACTTCGAAACTGCAATAATTTATTAAGGAGTTGGTCAGAAATGGGAAAATAATTTCGGAAAAATATGGGGGCGTGGCTTATTGCTACCAGGCATGGCCCCGCTCTCTCAGAGGCGTGGCCTGCTCTAAATTGTCGTGGTATCGTCGATCCAGGGCAGGAACTACTTTTGAATAGACGCGATTCCGACGTGTAAGGCGTGGCCTGCCTTAGGGAGGCAGGGTTTTCGTGGTCTGCAGACCTTACTTGCACTGAGTAGGCGTGGTCTTATTACCATGATCGAGTTAGCTCTTAATAGACGTGTTATTAACATTGAAGAGTTGGTCAGTTTTTTATTGACTAGGCTCAAATGACTGCAATCTTAGCTTCTGAGGCGTGGACTACCGCAAATAGGCGTGAAATTTTTGCTCTGAGGGCGTGGCCAGCCCGAAATGGGCGGAGCCTCGTTACTATCGACCTTGACGGAGGCGGGATAACTAGAATTTCGTCAAGTTAATCGATACAAATGTACTTTTACGTGAAAAATACACTCTTCGGAGCATTCAGAAGCTAGTATCTTTGATTCAGTTCAAGAAAAGCATACGCCGGCGGACGGAACGAGCTCGGCGACCCACACAGGTGTCTCTACACCATTCGCGTGTACACATACCAACACGAGACAAAAGTGAAAGGCATATGGATGCGGTATTAACGCGTGGTCCAAAAAGAAAAAATAAGATACTGTAAAAACAAATACCAGCAAATGGGTTCAAAGAACGACGCTCATCAAATCAATACCGATCGCGTACGTGAGAATGCAATGCTATGAAATATTTCAAAGCCGATCAAAACTCGGCCGGAGTTTTGCGATGGACGAATTTGTTGGTCCATCGCGGTCCACAAACGTTTTCCAGTAGCTTCGTACGTGTACCGAGAGGATTTCGAAACTTGTCCCCAGTTTCTGTCGAACCTCGGGACAAGCGAGTGTAAAAATTGATCGCGTTACACGCACGGAGCCCGACCCCAGTTCCGAGAAGGTGTCGGCATTTGTTGGGGGTTAAGTGCAATTTCTTCTGTCCCCTGCAGGAGAACTTCATCAACGTCGGATTCCTGAGGCTGTTTCGTGCCGCCAGGCTGATCAAACTACTCAGGCAGGGCTACACGATACGAATTTTACTCTGGACCTTTGTACAATCCTTTAAAGTAAGCACACCATTGATCTTCCTCTTCACAGGAGTAAAATTTCATCTTTTTCATCGACCATAACACAATGCTTAATTTTTACAGGCTCTGCCTTACGTTTGTCTCCTCATCGCGATGCTGTTCTTCATCTACGCGATCATCGGCATGCAGGTACGTAGCGCTCTGTCGGGCCACGATGAATGGACGACCATAATTCCCAAGAAAATTCCGGAAAGCTGTGAGAACCCAGAAAAGTGGAGGGGAGACTATCCACGCGTACGATCCACTCGCGTAATTCGGAAATGCTCGATATTTTTTTTAAATGAAACAGAATTTTTTCACTTCATTTTCGGATGGTACTAGTGCGGGATTAGGACCCCCCCAGACCACAAATACCGTAGGAAATTAGGAAGAAGGCGGGAGAGTTCCGTGGGTGAGCGCGTTAGTCGATCGGCTACTACCGCGAGGGCCTGGGTTCGATTCCCGGGCGCGGTGCCCCTTCCTTTTTCCTGAGATCCTACAATTGGGGACTCGTCCGGGATGGGGGGAGCACCGATCACTGCACAATGGGGACGATGAAGGACGAAGACGAAACAAAGTACAACTTCAAGTAAATGTGAAGTTACGAAACGAGGGCAAGGTTGTGTTGTGATGGCGCTGAGGCCAAACATACACAAAAAGACGATCACGCTGTAATGAACATTCGAGGGCGAATGTCATTGCAGGATGGTCGAGTGTGGGATTAGGAGGTCCCCCCAGACCACAAATACCGTAGGAAATTAGGAAGAAGGCGGGAGAGTTCCGTGGGTGAGCGCGTTAGTCGATCGGCTATCACCGCGAGGGCCCAGGTTCGATTCCCGGCGAAGTGCCCCTTCCTTTTTCCTGAGATCCTACAATTGGGGGCTCGTCCGGGATGGGGGGAGCACCGATCACCGCACAATGGCGTCGATGACGGACGAAGACGAAACAAAGTACGAAATAAGAAATGTGAAGTTACGAAACGAGGGCAAGGTTATGTTGATGGCGCTGAGGCCACTGATACATATACTATGGATAACGGTATTCGGATTCTGGAAATGTCCCGAATTGAACAGTAGATTTGGATGCCAGCGCCGCTATCGTTCGACCGGTGTACTGTACCCCTCGTACCCCTCTTCACCCCGTGATCCTCTATTCTTCGCTGTTCCACGCTACGAAATAAAAAGTGTCGATGACGTCCAATCAACTCGATTGAAAGCAGCGCCATCTAGAGGGACGCAAACACATGGCGAAGTATAGAGGATCACGGAGGTTTTAGAGATATCAACGTCACCTTGACTTTTTAAAATGGAACCACCGTTTATTAAACACCTACAATGATAGTTCCTTTCATTAGGAATTTAGTGACTATAATTAGTCCAAGGTCATTCAAGGTCATGGACAGAGAAAACGTATAAGATTCAACATCGATACATGTTTGTAAACGGGCTTTGAAGGAATGTTGCACTCTGTCCGCGACCTTGAATGACCTTGAGTAATTATAGTCACTGAATTCGTAATATATATATATATATATATATATATATATATATATATATATTCGAGGGCGAATGTCATTGCAGGATGGCCGAGTGTGCTATTAGGAACCCCCCACACCACAAATACCGTAGGAAATTACGAAGAAGGCGGAAGAATTCCGTGGGTGAGCGCGTTAGTCGATCGGCTACCACCGCCAGGGCCCGGGTTCGATTCCCGGCCAGTGATGGTATATGGTCTCGGTTTTTTCGCGCATGCGCGACTAAATGCAGGAACGTATATACGTCTCATGTTTGTTGGGAGAGTAAGGGAGAACTGTTATTGACGAGAAACCGGACAGAAGAGTGCGATATATATTTATATATTATATGTACATACACATAAAATTTTAATATAACCAGATATAACATACTTATGTTAAACATTCATATTTAAAAATCGAAAAGAAAATTTGCGAAACTATGCGGGGTGACCATGGTACCCCATTTTAGTCCATCTTTGTACTTTACTGACGCTAAAATCGTCGCGCATGCGCGAGAAAACCGAGACCATATACCATCACTGTTCCCGGCGCGGTGCTTTCCTTTTTCCTGAGATCCTACACTAGTCAAGCATTTGCCAGAAATTTTTAAACAAAAATATCAACATCTTAAACAATTGAGATTCGGTATTCGCAATGTCCCAACGTGTGACGTCGTATACTCTTCAAAATTCAATAGAATTGTTACAAAAAATTGTACAGCGACGTTTGAGCAATCATTTGAAAGGTGGAGCTTCAATCTGTAATTCTACACTGTATTCAGGCATGAGAAAAATTTGTCCAACCTCGTAGGGTCGCTTGAAGTTGCAAAATTGAAAACAGCAAAATCATTGGAACAATTTGAGTACAGAACAAAAGCAAGAAATTTGCAGTCATAAAACTTGCAGTTCACTTTGGTGGTCGTTAAATCAGGTAAATCAACAATTCGGGGAAGCGCGGATAGTCTCCCTTCATTCTCTAGGATCTCGCGTTTCCACGCGATCCAGATCTCGAAAACGCAGAGAGCGAAACCGAACGGGCGTCGATGATTAAGTATAAGTGAAGTATAATTTGAGAGCCAGGTGAAACGAACAGGCGCGAGAGCATCGGCGAGCACTAGTGACCGATCTGAATATTCCGTTGTCAGGTCTTCGGCAATATATCGAACGATCCAGGAACAGCGATCGATGATCACAACAACTTTCAGTCCTTCTTCGCCGGTCTTATGTTGCTTTTTCGGTGAGTCGAGCAGCTGAACGCAGAGATACACGCCCGGGTAAAGCGATAAAGACTCGTTGGCCAATCGCAGTGACCTGTGCGATCGCGTGAACCTTGAGAACCTTTGGTTTCGTTCAGAAAGAGGGGAGGAAGAGAAAAATTAGAGAGAAAATGAGAGAAAGAAGAACGAAATTGAGGGACTGTTTGACGCGATCGATCGCCGGTTCTCGTAGAGTTTTTGGGCTGTTAGCATGAGATTTCATCGAGAGTATAAGCTGCTCGACGTGTCAGTTTGATGCGATTGAACCCTGCAGATTAGACATCCCCATAGACAGTTGTACCATAGAGATGCTTGCTCTAGATTTATGGAGTTGTTGATCACGTTGTCGCGGTGCACTCGAGAGAAACGTGTTCCATAAATCAACGCTGGATCATGCGGATTTCTGGACCCGGAACTAAGTTTTGGTAATTACTACGTTTAGGGGAGGCAGCTCTGACGACCTTCACCTTGACATATGTTGTCAAGGACAACATTCTGAACAACTTTTGTCGTTACATCTACCCGGTGCTCGGACTCAGTTTCCGAGATAATTGCAAAAAACTATTGGTAGTACTAAATTGAATATTCCGTATTTGTGCACGCTCCGTGGCAACGTATGCCTGCTCCGTTTACTGTTTTTGTAAACACGTTGTGGAGATCAGAAAGAAAACAACGTTTCACTCTGGTCATACATACATATACAGGGTGTCCCACATAAATGGGAACACCTAAATATCTGTCGTATTTACAGTCCTATCAGAAAACTTCGGAGGACAAAGTGACACTATTGCAGGGGGCAAATATAATGGTAAAGAAAAAAATTTGTTATGTCGTGTTTTTTAATGAAATTTCAAGATCACCGATGTTTTTTTAAATGGAATAGTATATTTTTTTTTACGATAGCATGATAGACAATAAAAAACTGAATTTAGTTTATACCACCTTTTTGACCTTGAAATGACCTTGAGTAAGAATAATCATGTTGGAGCGGATAAAATGTGGAAGTTTAAAACTTATGTGTTTCAGCAAAGATTACGCGTTGTTTACGGCGGGTTGACCTTTACATAGCATAATAAATGTTCACTATCCTCATTTATGCACTATTGCAATCTTGCATTAAATGATCTGTAGGCATTGTTGATTTCTTGAGACGTAATTGAAGCACATGCTGCAGTAATTATTACGATTTTTAGAATTTGCACTACCGGTATTTTTAAATTGTTTTACCACAACGGAAAATACATGTAACGGAGGACAAATACGATTCTCAAATTTTTCACGATACAAATGTACTGCTTGCCTCAAAGATTGGTGGCTTTCGCCATAAGTGAAAACCATATCGATTCGTTCCTGTACAGTATAACGCATTGTTATCACTTTCACGTTTCGAATTCGAATAATGCAGAAGGAACAACGTACTTATTCTAACCGATTAACCTTCTGTTAACGATCTCAATGATACATACTCTAACATAAACATACGCTGTTTACTATGAAAAATATTTCAAACATTTATTGTGGTTTGTAAAGGTCAACCCGACGTAAACAACGCGTAATCTTTGCTGAAACACGTAAGTTTTAAACTTCGACATTTTATCCGCACCACCATGATTATTCTTGCTCAAGGTCATTTCAAGGTCAAAAAGGTGGAATCCACTAAATTCAGTTTTTTATTGTCAATCATGCTATCGTAAAAAAAATATACTATTCCATTTAAAAAAACCTCGGTGACATTGAAATTTCATTAAAAAGCACGACATAAAAAATTTTTTTCTTTAACATTTTATTTGCCCCCTGCAATCGTGTCACTTTGTTCTATGAAGTTTTCTGATAGGATTGTAAATACGACAGATATTTAGGTATTCCCATTTATGTGGGACACACTATATAAAATGAGCTTTCAATTTTGAGAGACTACTCCTGGATTCTCGGGACTAACGGCCGGCCATCTCCGCCCCCTCCCACCACCTAACCTCAAATCACACTATTCGCATAATCTTTGCATTGTAGATGTCATCTAGTCTTAAGTACGTGTTACTAGTTCAAGTTCTGGAAGACAGCTACAAAGCAAAGATTTTGCGAATAGAGTGAGTTGTGGTTAGGTCGTGGAAGGGGGTGGAGAGGGCTATTAATTACCAAATGAAGTGTACTCGTAATCTAAATTTGACTAAAGATTTTTGCAAATATCTCGAAAACTAAGATCAAGCACCGGGTAGATGTAATGACAAAAGTTGTTCAGAATGTTGTCCTTGAAAACATATGTCAAGGTGAAGGTCATCGGAGCTGCCTCCCCTAAACGTAATAATTACCTAAGTTTTTCTTACTGCATCTCAAATTCGAATAGTCTTCACTAATATTGATTGTTCATGGCTGTCCAAGCAACGTTCCAGTGTCCATAAATTGGCAAAATGAAATAAATGGTAGAAGATCAAATGATTACGATGATCACAGTGTTCTCTCGAGGACCCGCGAGTTGATAACAGTCGAGAAAGTAAGGACCAGTTGGTAGATCGCAATTTAATCTGTGTGTATGCGTATCTTCTTAGAGGGTAGACCGACAGACACTATCACAATCGCGTACGTATCGCTTGTTACGTTGCAGGAAATTTTATCTTCATAAATTAAGCTCGAAGAGAGTGTAGATCGTGGATCACGTTCGGGAAGTTTGCGATTTCCGTGTGGACCGATTTTCTAATTTAAAAAAAAAAGCAAAAACCTCCGATCCGCGTCCATGATGATGGGATCATGCTAATGCGGTGCGTGCCCTGTGGCCGCGCGGCCATTTTCTGTTTGTTTCTCGGTCCCTCAGGTATTCGGTAACATCGCGCTGGACCCCGAGACTTCTATAACCAAGCACAACAATTTCCAAAGCTTCATTCAAGGTCTGATGTTGCTTTTTCGGTAAGTAACGCAACCGATCTAGCGGGCAACTACGATCGCAAGAATACGCGTGCCGCGCGGTCCGTTTTCTTTTTCTATTCTACTTGTTTTCTCACACCTGTTCTATGTTGCGCGTCACCTGATCCGCCTGTGTGCTCCTGGTGAAAACGATAGCAAGCATGTGTGGTTAGATTTTTTAAGATCGGTTCGAAATTATCAAAATGATTGATGTTTTAAGTGTACAAATTCGTTCGCAGACTCAGCTTCGTCGATTTATCGATTTATGCATTTTATGCATACTTTCTATGCATTTACTCTATTTCACAGTGAAAGTTCAATGTCGTGGTTAAAAGATTTTAATTTAAAATAGAGTCAGAATTAACCCTTAGCACTCGAGTGGTGATTGAGGCACCAATAGAAATTGCTATACCATTAGTCAAAATATTGTTTACATTACTAAATTTATATTTAATAAATGAGGTACCAAACATTTAAGTATTGTGCGAGGTATTATATCAGTTTTATTGCTTCAAAATGAAAAAAATCGTATAGAATGGAAATAGTCTTGATTGAAAACTATCTTTGGTTTTGTAGTTAAGATATCTCCGAGTGAAAAGGGTTAATTGAGTGCGACGGCCACGAGTTCATTTGTACCGTCCGTCTATCAGGAGATAGCAGTGATTTTCGACAGTGGGGTGCCGGGGGACTGCAAAACCCTACTCTAGACACCAAACTGCGGACCCCACTCTTACGCTTACGTTCTGGCGGGAACGGTCGACATTGGCGCTCAACGTCACCACATCTCTCTGTTCCAGTCACACTAATACGCGCGTTTCCGTCTATGTCGAGCGATTCGGCCAATAGCGGTAGACGTGAAGCGCGCAGAAGGGAGATCACGTGGTACCTACAAGTTTCTCACTGCCATCTCCTGATGGACGGACGGTACACAGGCATAGTCATTTAACCTATTAATTATACGATTTAATTCAATGAATTATAAGAATGAAATTCGATGTGACCAATAGTACCATCTATTATTTAGCACTATGTTCATGCAGCACTAAAAGTGGCATTTTGACATTACTTTATAAAAATAACGAGTATATGTATATCCAAATTGTTAGCCATTTTTGTATCAATATATACCCAAAGAAATTTGTTGAATAATTCCTCACCAATGCATCGTTACAATCTGAATAATCGTAAATTAATTTGCTGAAAAAAACGAAGTTCATGGAGAAATTTCTTATAAAATTTCTAATAATTCTTATAATCTCAATAATTTGTAGAAGAGAAAATCAGAAACAAATCGGTTCCACTCATAAAGTAATTATAGTGTTAAACCATCGATGAGAATATAGAAATACAATCAACAAGAATCTTCTTCATTTTCCATGGAATTATGAACGACAAAGAAGTCCTAATAAACAGGAAAGAAATCGTACAAAGCAAATGATTAAAAATCAAAATGGGACATTTAAGAACATTCTCCTTGAAGAATCTAATGACAACACTTTACTATCAATTCATCCAGAAGCATAGTCACGCGAGCGACGATAAAAAGGAAGAAAAGAGCACAGCTTCTCTGCAAAGCACTCGCGCCGCAATACAATTTTCAATTCTTCCGAGATTATCAAACAGAAAAGAAGACACAATTTTTGGGAATGCAACAGACAAACGTAAAAGTGTTAAGCTACGCCTCACCAGACACACGAAGTAGAGTAATTAGAAACGAGTAGAATCGGTCGAGTATTGCTCAGCCAGTAATTGAAACGCTTTTGGTGTTAATAAAAAAGGAATCGATCTGATTACGCCTGCATGATGCGCTGTCTAGATCGATTCCATTCAGCGTTGTTCAACCTGTGGAACAACGCTCGTTGTCAGAGAGACTCGTTAGAAAGCGTTTTATACAGGGTGTCCCAAGTTTTAAGGTTCAAACTTTGTCAGTATATTCTATGGCACTAAATGAGAAAAAAATGTTATGTAAACATAGGTCACATAGAGCTCTATGAAAAAGTTATAACAAAAATACGAAATACAAGTATCGTAAATACAAGAATAGATCAATGTATTTAGTACTTGACATCGTCATTTCCAGAGTTAATTAATATTCGAGCTAACCCTCGCAGTAACAGCAAATCGGTTACTACAGTAGTCCCGCGATTTAAGCACATTTTCAGTTCTCTGCCATGACTTACATCGTGAAGGGATAGTATTCTTTTGTGACTGCGCCCCTTCCACTATTCCATTCCACTACCTCAGTACCATGAGCACACTCCAACGTCCCCCACTAAGACCGTACACTGGTCACGTGACGCGCCGCGCAACGTGTTATATATTACTCAGGTCATCAGAGCGGTGGTAAACTGTATTCCCCCCACTTTAACCGATCTGGCGACACTGCGTCGACTGCGTCGAACGTAGAAAAGGACAGCATGTAAACACCGCTATCCTCGTCTACGTCCGAAGGTCACTGTACGTATCGTCAATTGAACCACTAAATACAGTTGAAATTATATCGCGTTTGGTATCATTTTATTCAGAAAAATGCCACGAACTCATTGGTGAAAGTCCCATAAAAAATAATAAAAAATAAAGAAAGAAATTAAAACCTGGGACACGCTGTATACTCGAAAGTATAACGAGCGGGTAGTGTTACATTAGGCGCGAAGTATTTCGTAGAGGCCACAGAGTTGTCGACATGCTTATTCAGAAAATTGCATGCTGCGCACGACCACCGGCGATTTCCAAAAATTTGGAAACAATATTGTTGTAGAAATTTGTTCTTTTAGATACGTAGAACATTAGAAATGACGTACAATTAATTTCATCTTCGCAGGACCTTCACAAATAATTGTAGAGAAGATTGAAATAAGACTTCATTTATCTCCACTTCAGTAATTGATTGTACGACTATTAGAGAATTTTGAGGATTAAGAAAATTGACTAAATCAGCACTGAACCTGTCTGCAGCGATCAGATGATCAGAATTTCAAAATTAGGTTATTTTAAAATTGCAGACAATCGAAAGGAAACGATCCTCGCTCGCAGGAAACGATTGTTCAAGCCACTCGATTCAATCACACATCGACTGAACGTATGCAAAATAAAAATTGTTTAAATCAACTGCAAGGAACAGCACTAGATTGTCTCATCGGGCGGCGCGTACCACCGGTGGTACGCGTTCGATTGTGCTATTAGATGCTGAAAGTTAAAATAATGAAAATTTAACGTATTTTCGTTAAAAACATTTATTTTTAATTACAATTATAATTAATAACAACGCGTATGCAGGTCTGAACAGGCAAAAATCGCGCGCCGCCAGATGAAGCGCGGCATTAATTTAAGCGCCGCCACACAGCAAAACAAATGAAAATCGGCCCCGGCGTGAACGTGTTAAGGGATTAACTGAAGGCCACTTGGCCGAATTCATCGGCCTGTCGCCACGTGGGCCCGGCGCGGGTAGCCTGAATGAAAGTCCCACGACAATTTCATCCCCTCCGATCACCTCGCCGTTCCGAAAACAGGCACGCCAAGGGCGTAAGAAATAGGCGGTGAGACGGAAAAACTAACGGCTCTGATTGGTAGGATCCAACGTGTGGATGAGCCAATCAGGTTTGTTTAGGAATTTTACCAGGGTAAACGCGGAGTCGAAAATAAGAGACGACACACTTTGTCGCGGTTCGTCCTTGGATAAAAATCGCGAGGAGTCGAGATCGAAGACCACTTCTATATATAGTTATTAAAGACGTTAATTTCACTCCGCAAAACGAGTACCGTTTCTCGAAGAACCTCTACCCACAAACGCTACCTTGAAATTCTCATGTACACTTTTTATACAAGTCGCCGGATATAGACGGCACCCGTACACACAGGTCGTCGCGTGGATGCCGGATATATACGTCACCCGTAACGAAAGGGTTAAAGACAGTAATAAATCCCTGATTGGTTCCTGTAATTTGCAGCAGACAGAAACAATTTTTATTTCGCATAAAGAGTCGCAGTGCAGCTATCAGTGAAGAAAGTAGAGTAGCTTTTTGAAATCGCCGGTCGCACCAAGCATTTTTAGCCGGTTCCGAGTTTGCGTGAGCGGTGCGATTGCGTTGAGTGCGCGAAAGAGAGTTTAAAATTTCGAGATTGGAATGGGTCAATGACCGTAATGACGTTTGCCAGGTGCGCTACCGGCGAGGCATGGCCGAACATCATGCTGGCGTGCATCAAAGGACGCGCGTGCGACGTGAAAGCTGACAAACAGGAGGCGGGCGGTTGCGGCTCGAACATCGCGTACGCGTACTTCGTCTCGTTCATCTTCTTCTGCTCGTTCCTGATGTTGAATCTGTTCGTGGCCGTCATCATGGACAACTTCGACTACCTGACGAGGGACTCGTCGATCCTCGGCGCGCATCATCTCGACGAGTTCGTCAGGATCTGGGCGGAGTACGATCCGAGCGCGACAGGAAAGATCCATTACACCGAGATGTACGACATGCTGAAGAACATGGATCCACCGTTGGGGTTTGGCAACAAATGCCCGAACCGTCTGGCATATAAAAAGCTGATCAGGATGAACATGCCGGTGGACAGCGACGGGAAGGTCAAGTTCACCACCACGCTGTTCGCCCTGATCCGCGAGAATCTCAGCATCAAGATGAGACGCGGTACGTGATGATCGAAACGCGATTAGACTGTGACTTTTCATGCGTACGAAATATTGCCTGAATTCATTTCTAGATGTTGCTGAAGACCATTCGCAGATTTAATTTTTTATAACATGTTTTCCAAGATATTCCTTGTAGACCTACTAATCTTCCTGACATTCCTAATGTAACAATTTGAATGTTATAGTCCCACTATAATTGTCTGACTGTTGTATTGAATGGTTCCACTGAGATTATCTTGGTATTTGACGGGAGCACTCTTTTACAGCCGACGAGATGAACCAAGCGAACGAGGAGCTGAGGGACACGATCAGGAGTATCTGGCCACTGCAGGCGAAAAAAATTTTGGACCTTTTGATACCTAGGAATGAAGGTACAAGTCGTTTATATTGTTAACGAGAGATCTAGATCGGATATGAGTATCAATTTCTTTTGGGGATTAATGGTTTGGCTTTGGGAGCTGCGGTGCCACGCCCACTGGGACGGCCCACGCCCACTGGGAACGAGCCACGCCCAGAAGGGACAGTTTACGCCCACTAGGAACGGGCCATGCCCAGAAGGGACAGGTTACGCCCACTATTAACGGGCCACGCCCAGAAGGGACAGGTTACGCCCACTGGGAACGGGCCACGTCCAGAAGGGACAGATTACGCCCACTAGGAACGGGCCATGCCCAGAAGGGATAGGTTACGCCCACTACGATCGGGCCACGCCCAGAAGGGAGAGGTTACTCCCATTTAGAACAGGTCACGCCGCCTGTTTACATAAGAAGTAGAAAAAACAGTAATCTGTATCTTTTTCTGTCCTCTTCAGCAAAGTATTGCCTTCGAGGACATTCCTGAGAGCACCCAGGACAAAAATACAGCACATTAGCCACGCCCAATTTATCTAGTAAATCCTGATCACGCTCGGTATTAAAACCGTGAATATTTCAAAGAATGGAGACGAAATTCAAAGTAAACAGTCTCTGGAGTGTTGAGTGCCAGATATTTGGGGGATTTAGAATGTACGCCATCGAGGGCAAAATAGCCACGCCCCCGAGAGCAAAGTAGCCACGCCCCCGAAAGCAATGCACATCGTTTGCATCCCATGCCCGATCTAGATCCACCTGATAAGACCTGTTCTAACAACACGAATTCATGTTCCAGAATTAAACAAAGACAAGCTGACCGTTGGTAAGATATACGTCTGCCTTCTGATACTCGACAGTTGGAAGACGACCAGGTTTGGTCAGATAGAATCGACCGGACAGGTGAGTGTCCAGACAATCTCTTTTATCCGGGTGTGTCTCGAGTCGTACGAAACTTCGACAAACCCTAGCGATATGTCCTTTATTCAGACGAGCAGAATCTCTGCGCTGTGCTCCCACGACTCCTCTCTCGAGACTGATCGTGTCTATCTATGCTTTTCTCGAACGATACCGATTTTGTTTACTGGATCGACCGATTCTCGAGTACGAGAGACTCGTGGGAGCTAGCCGAGGGCCCAGTTCGAATGGATGTTTGTCGTTCGCTTATTTCGTGATAGGATTTCACATGGCCGATGTGAAACTCACGTCTCGAATAGAACATTTCCAACTACTCCAGAGTAGCTTCTTAACCACCCACGAAAGCTTAGGATCGCGGAGTTACGATAGCGTTTTGAAACTGAACATTTTTCATTGATTCAATAGCTATCGATGATCGATCTTTGAACGACTGAAACTGTAGAGATTTGAGTTTACAGAAAACGCGATTCTGAGCTTAACTCCCGAGTCCCAAAACGTGTTCTGACGCTGTATTTGACTGTGTGCTCAGTAGTGCCGAGAATTTCGTCGATTCGGATCTGCACTCCCAGCCAGAAAGATAGCACGCGCTGTCTTTCATTTCTCGATGACATCGCTTTGCAGCGAAAATTATGCGCTACATTTTTACAAAAGATTGTGACACAGTGATATTGCATATGCATCAATCTTCCAATCTGTAATAAATTTATTCACTAGAAAAATTATTTAACATTTTTATAGACGTTTCTACTTGTAACATTTTCTAACCAGAAACATTACAATTGTTGTTGAATTTTTACTCGTTACAATATGAAAAAATGTTTCAGACAGAAATGATCGATTCACTACGAAAGTAGTAGCTTCAATCTTCAAATCTACGGTAGATCCATTAACTAGAAAAATTGTTTAACATTTTTACAGACGTTTCAACTTGTAATATTTTCTGACGAGAAACATGACTTCAATTGCTGTTGAATTTGTGCTCACTACATCATGAAAAAATATTTCAGACAAAAATGAACGATTCACCAAGAAAGTGGTAGCTTCAATCTTAAAATCTACGGTAGATCCATTAACTAGAAAAATTACTTAACATTTTTACACACGTTTCAACTTGTAGCGTTTCTGATCAAAAATTTGACTTCAATTGTTGTTTAATTTTGACTCGCTATATCATGCAAAAATATTGTAGACAAAAATGAACGACATACCGCAAAAATAGAGGCTTCAAGCTTTAAAATTGGACCAAGTTTGTCGTTGGACTATATTTTTTAACGAAATGATCATAGTTTTAGTTTTTGGATCGACAATGAATGTTAGTTTAAAGCACACAAATGGAATTTGTATTTAAAGAAAAATACCAGGATGTAATATTATTTATTACAAGACAATTTTTCAATTTCTCATCGAGAAACGAGAGATACGTACACAAATGCGCAATTTTTTCGGCTGCGAATGTGTTCGAACGTCCAAAAGAGAATATCGAGGTCACGATCGTTTTCTCGACGATCTGTTCAATCTTCCTCGATACTAAGTATCACGTTCGTGATCGATAAAAGTTCGACGGATCGATCAAATCATCGCGAGAACGGATTCGACCGATCGCGTGATTAGATTCGATCAGTTTCGAACGAAGGAAGAGAAATCTCTGTCGAATTAGCCAGATTCAATATGTGTAGAAAAGCAGTTCGATGTGTCACCCCTCCTTGAACGTCACGATGCAGATTTCGTGCAACCGATCGACCTGTTCACTGGATCATCTCGATCTCTCGTCCCACTAGATTGACTCTAAAAACAAATTCACAATTATTCATTTGCTCCTTCTCTGGGGAAATTAGAAACCAACGATTGGAATAGCATCCACAGAATCTATAGCAATCTATAGTAATAACTAGACTGCGGATTTTATGCATTTATAGTAAAATTGTGCAGGTGCAGTTGGAATAAAAATATTTAAAAAATTTTAAAGTATATAATATTTTTAGCTTGTCGATGTTACTAAAGAAGGAAAGAAACGTCAACTTGGTTTCAGTTCCTTGCAAAATTCATGTAAAAAAATTTTTATTTTTCACAAAAATCCGCAGCCTAATAATAACTGGGCTACTTCATTTTCCCCGGTGAACAGGTTGACGTAGATTGTGTTTTCGGTCGATACATCCTCTGCTCTATCGTTATCTTTCTCTTGCTCTTTCTTTATTTTCTCTCGTAAGAGAGATGGTTTGTTTACTTGCAAAACTTCTTGAAAAAAGTTTTCTTTGCGTCGATAACAAAGTGAAGAATTGGTTTTTTGAGCAGACGATAGATCGACGCGAGTTACGAACCACTTCTCTAGAGACTTAGGACGATATATGGTTTCTTTGAATGAGTTTACGATATTAGATCATTAGAGGAGAATCTGTGTGTTGAATTGATTTACGTGTTTACCCACTAACGAGTCATAGAAAACGAGTATTATATATTATACAGTTTTGAGTTTTGAGCCTCAAATCTGAGTGAGTTTAGATCTGTCAATCAATTGAGATATAGAGATTACGTTCACTGTTATTGTTACTACATATCTATACATATATATACATACGTATATATGTATATATATTATATTTATCGTATATACAGGGTGGTCCACGCAACTTGTTCACCCTCAATAACTTCCCATTATATTAAAATACTTTTTCTAGAAAAGTTGTATGATTTGGAGGGATACATTATGTAATTCATATACTTTTTTCGTAGATGGAGGCGTTTCGGAGATTTGAAGGTCCACTTCGTTTATTTAAATGGAATGCTATATTTTTTATGCGAAAATATCGAAGAGCGTTAAATTTTGAGTAATAAAGTACTGACTCTTTAATAATGTCTCTTTTTGTTTCTTGAAAAGGGTCTGTGCATGATGTCAAGTAAGAGTTTCAATACCAGCAAAGATTTCCCTAAGAACACCGCGGAATTTACGTGACAATGTTTACCAGCATCGATGCAAATTATTCGTTAACTAATAGGTTTACAACTAATAAATCTCAGTACTTTTCTACTAAAAATTTAACGCTCTTCGATAGTTTGCCCAGAAAAATATATCATTCCATTTAAAAACGACGCAGTTGATCTTCAAATCTCCGAAACGCCTCTCCACTTACGAAAAAAGTATATGAATTACATAATGCAGCGGTATCCAGCGTATGGGCCACTCACGCGCCTGCTTCCCCTTCCTACTGTCAGTTTGCGCAGGCGCAGTGTATTCTTACCTCACGAGGCGAGCGTATTGGTAATCGGTTCGCCCCGTCACGGCGCTATGGAAACGGCGAACGGTGGTGGGGACGGCGTTAGGCTCCCGGTGCCGAGTTTGGACATCGCTGACATAATGTACACCTTCAAACCATACAAATTTCTCGAAAGAGTTTTTTCATACGATGCATACTTCGGAAGTTATTGAGGGTGAAAAAGTTACGTGGACCATCCTGTATATATCATTGTTCTTATTGTGACATTAGTGTAGGAGTAATTTAAATACGATTATTATTCTTATGATTTTTTTATTATCATTATTATTATCATCATTATTGTTAATATTGACTACAGACTAGGTTTATGTAATTGTTATACCCAGACAAGAGGATGTTCACGCAGCTCTCAATTATCTCTTTGTGTCTTTTCTCTTTGTTTTCCAGAACGATAACGATCTTATCGATAACGATAATGCTGGGCAAAGTCCTGCAGCCCAGGCGGTAGTACTTAAATTTTTCTCTTACTTATTATCATCTTATACACACGTTTCCTTTCTCGTTTTTCGTTCGTTTTTTCTTTCCACAACGTCTCACCCGTTTTTCTTTTTCACACACCAGGTTTTTAACTCGATCGAGGATCGACCGATCGCAGCCTTGAACATTTTCATCCCTTCATAAACGAATAATTAACAGATCGACGAAGAGCATTATTAAAATCGTCAAACGGATATACTGCGATCGATGGATCTTCCTTGTACATAAAACCGTTTTCACTTTCATTTCTCTGATATATTTCACTTGATCGCTAACTCGCGCAGAGACACAGAAGCCATATTTAATCTCGTTCGTGTATATACTCGCGAGAAATGTATTTAGATCGACCGGTCGATCCCGAAGGATCGATCGATTTTGTAGATAAATTCTGTAATCGTAGAGTTTCGATTCGAGCTGTTATATTGTATAGAAACCGGCGGTTGTATCTCTGCCCTGTATCTTTTCTCCGGTCTTGTACAATTCTTTTTTCTATGTATCGACACAAGACGCACACAACTTGATCCACGACACACCCGTTCACACGAACATCTTCTTTGAACTTTCGTTTACCTGTCGCATCGTAGACACGTCTCCATCTCTCACTTTCTCTCAGGATCTTCGACTGCTGACCGAGCGCAAACATTTAACAAGCATTCAATGAAATTGACATTTTATTTTGGAAATTACTTCTATCACTTTTCAGAAAATGGGTGGTTTGGTTCTTTTGAAAATTAAATTGGAGCAGAGTTGATACAATCTGTGTCAATTGAGATAACTATGATGCGCTAAAGTGAAAGAATTCATTCATAATCACATTTTCATGAGACGCAAATTCTTTAATTCATGGATATCGAAATTGAAGAGTTGCGCTTGCGGGGAATTTAACACTAGATTTACGGGACCCGTCAAAATGACGGATTCAAACATTTATAATTTACGATTATTATGAGTGTAAGGAGGCATTCGTAAGGAATTATTAAATAGATTTATTTTTTTGTGTAGATATTACAATAAAAATCGCTGAAGATCTAAGTAAATACAATTTTATTATTTATATAAAGCAATTTAAAATAATCAATTTTAGTGCTCCGTAAACCTAGTGTTAATTGAGTTTATTTTGGACAGTCTATTTTCATCCAGTGATTATTTTCAATACAAAAATAACACGAATATGAGGTCTGTCCTACAATTTACATACACAGTAATTCCTCGATCTAAGTCCTTTTTCGGTTCCCAGCCGGGACTTAGATCGCGAAGGGACACTATTCTTTTGTGACCGCGTCGAACGTAGAAAAGGACAGCATGCAAACACGGACCGCGCAGCCGAATGCTCAACAAAAAATAGCGTATCGGTGAGACAATACTAGTGCAATAATAAAACTTCTTTATTTTTTATTATCTTTTTATGAAACTTTCACGAACATATTCGTGGCATTTTTCTAATGAAAATGATACCAAATATGATATCATTCCGATGATATTTACTTGTGTAATAAACGATGAAAGTTTTGGGCGTAAAGAAGGACAGCGTATAGGAAAGAAAGAGACGACAAGAGTCGCGGCCAATAAAAAACAATGCAATGCCAATAAAAAACATCCATCGTTCATTACACAAGTAAATATCATCGGAATTATATCATATTTGGTATCATTTTCATTAGAAAAAAGCCACGAATATGTTGGTGAAAGTACCATGAAAAAATAATAAAAAATAAAGAAGTTTTGTAATTGGATTAGTGTGATTCACACCGATATACCTGACCCAGGATCAGATTACGCGGCATGCTTACACTGCTCGGCGAGCGAGGCAGCTCGAGCTCCGCAGTGGGAGGAATAGGCCAAGGGACATAGATCGCAACGTTCCATTGGACTTAGATCGAGGGGTTACTATAATTGCATCAAGTCATTCTTCAGTGGGATACATGGTTTGCTTTTTTTAAATATTCACCGAACGAGTGAATACTTTCAGCTCGGTTAGCAGACTAATCGCAATCGTGGCTGTCGTTTAGTTTAACAAACTACAAAGGAAAAAGTAAAGGAGAAAATAAAGAACGAACAAACAGCCACAGTTGCGAGAAGGAACCGTCAGTCACAATGACACACCCACGAACTCACACACGCTCGAACTTTTTTCTTCTTTCCTTAGGCACTCGACGTATTACAGAAAGTACTTTAACTAGAGCATCCGTCGGGTCTCACACGACACATAGAGCTCTTAGAAACTTTTTTAGTCTCTCCCTACAAAGAATCTCCTTTCTCTAACAGCACGTTTTCCTCTTCAGATAATAAGCAATTAGTTTAGGATTAATACTTGAACTACTAGTTGAGCCGAGCGCGCCCGGTTTTCCGTGTCGTCTTCGGGACAACGGACACAAAAAAACGTTCGGAATTTTTTCAAGAACTATTTTGATAACGTTTCCCTCAAAGAGTTGGAATGGTGCCGGATGATTATGCGAATCGGAGAAACGATACGGAAGGCCGGGAACACGTCGAGAACATTTTAGTGGTCGTGTCGGTGTCACGTGGGCGTGGTTCGCACGTGGCATCGCCCACGTGGATCGGCTCTTTGTCCCCGAGAACACGATCTAGCTGCGTGCAAGTAAGTTTACCTAGCCGATCGAGCCTCGTAGAAACGACCTAGCTCGGGATTGATCACCGGAGAACACCTAACTAGCTCGCCTTTTGCCTCGAGTGTGTCGCTCCTTCGTGTTACTTTAGTGTCACGGTTTAGCCGTCTTTAGCGAACTTCTCGTTTGTCTATTAGATCGAGCCCGTCTCTCTCTCACTCTTTCTCTCTTTCTCTATCTCTCTTTAATCTAGTCTAGAATAGTGCCCGACCATAGTCGATCTTAGATCAAGCATATCATAGACGTCCATTCTCTCGATCCCGATCTCGCTGATGCAACGAAGCGATTCTTGCAACTGTCTATCTCTCTTTCTCTCTCTCTCTCTCTCTCAATCTCTGTTATTGTTCTTTCTTTCAAATATTTCCGTCCTATCCTTCTTTCGTTTCCCAGATGATAGAAGCTCAACGTAGAAATAGTCGAGGAACACGCGTTCGATTTTTGGAAACGAGAGTCGCGAGTTCCTCGAGCTAGAATTTTGTCAACGTTCTTTGCTAGCTGGATTGTCTCTCTCTCTCTCTCTCTCTCTCTCTTTTTCTCTCCTTTTCTCCCGTTGATTTCTCCCATAGTTTCTCTTTATTGTCCGTTGTACACCCTTTAAGGCTCACCCGCAATCGCCACGTAGATTAGACACGAGGCTATAGACAATTTTCGAGTTAGACACCGTCTTTCGGTAGACAGGATGCCTTGGCTATTTACACGTACTGCGAGCTGCAAGATTGTTTGTTGAGACCATTGTTTCTCAACATTGATGTGTTTAGTTAAACAGGGTTATGGAAAGACTCAAGAAACGTGCGATTTTGTTTTAACTTATGGAACGATTGATAGTTTGATTTTGGTACACCAAGTTTGCTAGTCTTGATATTTTATTTCTGACTTGGTTGCACAAAAGTTCTGAATATTGAGAAATAATTATAGTCAAAGAAAAGAAAAATTGCTGTTTGGCAGCGACTCGCGTGATAAACATTCTTAGATCACGAATTCTGCGCAGTATAGAGGATTCTTTGAGCTGGTCAATTAGGGATTATAATAGAGGGTGTGCTGTACTAGGTTGAGAGCAGCAATGCCACGCCCAGAAGGGACAGGCTACGCCCACTTAGAATAGGGCACGCCTACTAGTTACAGAGGAAGAAAAGTTGCTGTTTGGCAGAATGTCGCGTGATAAAAATTTTTAGATCACGCATTCTGCGTAGTATTGGGGATTCTTTAAGCTAGTCAATTCGGGGATATAGTATAGGGTGTACTGTACTGGGTTGAGAGCAGCAATGCCGCGCCCAGAAGGGCCAGGCTACGCCCACTTATAATAGGGCACGCCTTCTGTTTACAGAGGAAGAAAAGTTGCTGTTTGGCTGAAAGTCGCGTGATAAATATTTTTAGATCACAAATTTTGTGCAGTATTGGGGATTCTTTGAGCTAGTCAATTAGGGATTATAATAGAGGGTGTCCTGCACTAGGTTGAGAGCAGCAATGCTACGCCCAGAAGGGCCAGGCTACGCCCACTTAGAATAGGGCACGCCTTCTGTTTACAGAGGAAGAAAAGTTGCTGTTTGGCTGAAAGTCGCGTGATAAATATTTTTAGATCACAAATTTTGTGCAGTATTGGGGATTCTTTGAGCTAGTCAATTAGGGATTATAATAGAGGGTGTCCTGCACTAGGTTGAGAGCAGCAATGCTACGCCCAGAAGGGCCAGGCTACGCCCACTTAGAATAGGGCACGCCTACTGTTTACAGAGGAAGAAAAGTTGCTGTTCGGTACGAATTCGCCTGAAAAACATTTCTAGATCATGGAATTTTGTGCAATCGTCACACAAAAACGTTTAAAAATGCAAATCTACAATCGAACGTTTCTTGAATTCTTTTCTGATCCAGTGTAACTGAACACAGAAACATTAATTTAAGAAGCAATGGATCCACTACTTCAATTTTGCTGCAAGTCGTAGCTCTCTCTCTCTCTCTCTCTCTCTCTCTCTCTCTCTCTCTCTCTCTCTCTATCTCTGAACACGACCGCTTCTGATATACAAACACGGTTTTCTTTCCACAATTTGAACACGATTGACACCCGGTTTCTCTCAGCGGACACGCAGACAAACCACACGAACACCGAACGACGAGTAGAACGCTCGAATTTTGCGAGCGGTTTTACGACCAGGGATATATATATCTTTTGATTCTCGAAGCAAAACCAATGCTGTGAACAACCAAATGTTTCTCGCGTCGATTCGAATTTTCTCGATGGATCGATCACTCTGTTGTTTCTTTTTCATTTTTTTTTTTTTGAGTGGTTCGATCCGAGTACGAGATGAATTCTACTCGACGCGGATCAAGGGGAGAATCGACTTCCGATGGAAGCTTTTCTCGAACTTGAAGCATCCTGTAGCGCCGTGCTGTCCGAGCCTCGATCGCGATTTCACTCGAAATTGCGATTCATTCGCAAACCTATAGGAACAATATTAAAATTCATTTTTTGACGCTTTTTATCGAATTGATTAATCAAAGCAGTTCTCTGATCCCTTGCGCTCAAATTCTTTTTTCGTTTATAACGATTGGATTTTCTTTAACGCTTTTGTTTTTTGAAGATCGTCCCTCATTTTTAGGATTATACTTTTCAGTGGATCGTGTACATTTAGTAGATTATTTCTTAAATCTTTATTTCGAATCCTGACTCTTTATCACAGTGTAAGGAATTAATTTACAGGAATAGAAGTATGACGGATAGATCGTGGATTTTGTGCATTTACCAAAGAAATGGAAAAATAAAATAGAAAACTGTGGGAACATTAGAAGAGTCTTAAAGTACTGTTCTATTATTTTCGATTCGCTAAAATCATTGAAAAAGGAAACATCTTTTTGTTTAGCTTCTGTCCCGTGCAGTCTACCTAGACAATTTTTATTTTTCATAAATATCAAACTAATAACGAAACATTAGAGTGGTACGCGTTGAATGAAAATTAGTTCAATACTATTTCAATGCTCCATTTTCAGGGAGCTTTCTTCCAGGACAATTTTTTATATCTACAGTATTTCTTATGTTTCAAAACTCAGCATACAATTTTTTTTCACATAACTTTCCATTCTCTTTCGGACATGATAAAATCTCATACGAGGTGAAGAAGTGTTCTAGAATTTATTGGTCTTCGATGAAAAATTGCTATTTGGCATAACCGCGTGAGGAACCTGCGGACAGCACGGAAGTAGTGCGGAAAGTGTTGCAGAACGCTTTTCGTTGGTTTGTTGGTATTCAAAGTATTCAGAGTTGCGAGTATACAGTTGACAGTAGATGAATCGTAGCCAGTATTGCCATGGCGTGCATAGGCATGTCCAGAAGACTAATTAAGAAACGTACACTTGCGGCCATTTATGTGTGTGTATATACGATATATAAATACGCATATACAATATATGTATCATTGTATGTAGACGTGTATATCGTATATACGAGAATTTTTAGCTCCCATGTGTAGCTCTCCCTCGCCCCTGTCACGTTTGTTCGTTGTGATTGGCTTGTGTACTATGTTTGTCCACGGTTTGTTCGCATAATGTGTATTGGTACGTTTAGAAAGAAGCGTGCGCCAATTGTCGACGTTCCTCTGTCTACACGCTATAATTACTCATAATACATACAGTAGTTGATTGTTAGTATTTATGCAGATATCTGGGAATTGCCTAGACTGAGGATCTGTGTGCAAAAATTTTTGTGAAATGAATACCATGATGGAAAGACAACTTTCACTTTATTGATCTCAAATTAATGCAATTAGGGATATTGATTATTTCGTTCGAAAAATGTTACAGAATTTTTCAAAGCGTTTATTAGTTTAGGATATTTCATCTTGTATGGAATGTCATTGTTATACTGAAAGAGAAGAACGTGAGAACTTTCTGGACAGTGTAATATGTTAACATATTTTGAATCCTGACTGATTTCTGATTATTCTATCACGTTCGTGAATATTCTAGATCAGGGAGTTCCAACGTATCCCCTTCGAGAATTGCGAAGTCCCCACCATCGAACCTCTTCCCACTACTGCGTACAGCCGTAGAGTCAGTGTCTGCTGCGCGCGCAGCGCGACTCTCGTGGTGGGAGCTTCCTACTACTATACATTATAACGATGATGTCTAAGAGTGGGGGAAGAACCTAAGCGCGGAAGGTGCCTCGAATAGCTCCGGAGCTACTGGTTGGAACTGCCTGTTCAAGGTTATGTAGAGACAGATACTATGCAAGTTTCATTTGATTATCAATTTATATCAAAAACATTAACGCGAAACGCAATAAGATTAAAATTAAATTTATTAATCTCGTTTTCCTTTTATTGATGATCCGAAGGTCTCGAAACCATTCCAGAATCTGCTAGATTAAAATGTGGGATAGATTTGAGTTTTTGTTTAATGTTTCAACAGATTGCGTGTAGAAACAAGAGGAACGTGAACGGTTCGCGTGGAACTTGTATATGTTGCATGCTTACTAACGTTTGCATACTCCCCACAGTGGCGCGAAACGTGCCTCGCGAATCAGTGTTTCCGATTGCATACCGTACTAGTACGCTCGCTCCTCTTACATATACTTATATATTTACATATATATATTTATCTACTATACACGTGTATATATGAATCTATACACAAACGAACAGTATTGAATAATATTAAAACCCTAATGGTATTCGTACGTAAGATACAGCTCCTTTTGACATACATATACAGGCTTTGCCGGAATACGATCCACCTATACCAAAAAAAAAAAAAAGAAAAACCAAAAATAAAAACCGAAAAGAAAGAAAAGAACAAAAAAAACGATTCGCATCACGATTTTGTCTGAATTTTCTGTACTTACATGTATCCGCACACACACATGAGTTTTTCAGATGCGTGCCTTGTCGCGAGCTTTCTTAGCCGACACTTTTAAGCGCACCGTCACGATATTATATACTCTTTACTGTTTTCTTATGGCATGGCCTATATTTTATCTTATTCGTCCGATGGACAACAAAAATAATATCTGTTTTTCTCACAATATTTCACTATCGCGCATCCCTCCGATATCCAAACTCTCTCTTTCTCTCTCTCTCTCTCTCTCTTTCTCTGTCTCTCT
Source organism: Sphecodes monilicornis (assembly GCA_913789915.3). Taxonomy (NCBI): domain Eukaryota; kingdom Metazoa; phylum Arthropoda; class Insecta; order Hymenoptera; family Halictidae; genus Sphecodes; species Sphecodes monilicornis. The sequence continues at coordinate 21,993,832 of OU565291.1, forward strand.
GTCTGCCTCTCTCTCTGTCTATCGATTAGAAGAGAGAAAACTGGCCGCGCAACGAAAGGAAATAAAAGGTGAAAGACGAGGAAAGCCTGTATGTGCCTGTACAATAGCCCCGTTGTACCGAAATAAATCATGGATTGGTTCGTGGATCGTGCGATCGTCGGAACGTTGTCGATCGACCGGATACGGAGAACCAATACCAAGTAGCGAGCAAAATATCTATCGGAAAAAAAAAATCTAAAAACAGTATAAAAAAAAAAATACAACAACATAAAACGACAGACCACTGTCGATCAGCTCTGATAGCCGGTGTGGTTTCGCACGTTCGACTTTAGCAATCGGCCTTCCTCAACTGCATACTGGACGTGACGGCGGTGAATCACACCGGAAATAGTCACGCGACCGGAAGTAGGGCGAACAGCCTCGAGCCGGTGGTACGGCCGACGCCGGATAGGAAGCTAGACCAACGCAAGGAGCTCCGAGAGGAAGACGATGGGACCCTCGGGGTCCATGCAGCCGCCGAGCACAGGTATCTCGTCATTTTCAAAATTGCTCGTCCCTCCGCGCGATATAATCTCCCGACACCACGTGGTACTTGTGTCACTTGTGACCATTTTTGACAAATCTGCTCCAAGGATTTTGCTCAATATTTAACATGGAGTTGTGTGGAGTAGCGCGAAATACGAAGCTTTGATTTTAAAACGAATGTACCCCATCCATCAGGACATGGCAGTGAGAAACTTGTAGGTACCACGTCATCCCCTTCTGCGCGCTACGCGTCTACCGCTATTAGCCGAATCGCTCGACAAAGACGGAAACGCGCGTATTAGTGTGACTGGAACAGAGAGATATGGTGACGCTGAACGCCTATGTCGACCGTTCCTGCCAGAACGTAAGTGTAAGAGTGGGGTCCGCAGCCTGGCGTCTAGAGTGGGGTCTCGCAGTCCCCCTACATCCCACTGTCGAAAATCACTGCCATCTCCCGATGGACGGACGGTACTGTGGTTGCCACGTGGTTCTTGTGTCACGTGATTTTTCTCGCAGATTTGCTTCACGGGTTTGGTTCAAAATTTAATATGGAGTAGTGTGCGCGAAATTAGAGGGAGTTTCAGTCATCATTTTACTGATTTCCAATTGGTTTATAAAGTACAGATCTTTAATTGCATTGAAACTAAAATGTAGTGTGGCTACCACTTTGTTCGACCGGGCTGGGCACGATTGGGACTCCTTAAACGAGCAGCGTCCAGCGTAGGGGCCCCTCACGCGCCTGCTTCCCCTTCCTACTGTCAGTTTGCGCAGGCGCAGTGTTCTCGCAGCGAGTAACCGACCCGCGTGTCATAAAACAATCGACAATCATCTTTTTAACACGGGAAGCGAGCATATTGGTAATCGGTTCGCCGCGTCACGGCGCTATGGAAACGGCGAACGGTGGTGGGGATGGCGTTCAGCTTCCGGACTGTGTTGGGATATTGTGTGCTTTTTCTCGCGCATGCGCGAGATTTTAGTAAGGTAGAGAATTAGGCTAAAATGGGGTACCTTGGTCACATAGTTTAGTAAAATTTTTTATGTATTGGGTTTGAAAAATGAATGTGTAAAATGTGTGTTAATAATAACATACCTCAAATTCACAGTTCACTCGTATTGTCGTAATCTTTTCGACTCTTTTGGCACTCTCCCGACAGAATAGTTCCCAGCGCCACTTTCCCCCTACTTTCGCCACAATATAGATACGTTACTGTTTTGGACGCGCATGCGCGAGAAAAAGCACACAATATCCCAACACTGCTCCCGGAGCTGAGTTTGGACATCCCCACCAACTTCTATTTCATGCAGCACGCACATTCGTCGCGTTCGTTCGCTAATGTCTGATGTCTTCCTTGCCCCACCGTATGGCGCTCGCTGGAAGGGGACACTGGGCGTTACGACGAGGACCACTAATCTCTATACTACGGATACGGGATTCGGATGCTGGAAATGTCCCGAATTGAACGTAGATTTGGATGCCAGCGCCGCTATCGTTCGACCGGTGTACTGTACCCGTCGTACTCCGCTTCACCTCCGTGATCCTCCATACTTCGCCATGTGTTTGCGTCCCCCTAGATGGCGCTGTTTTCAATCGAGTTGATTGGACGTCATCGACACTTTTTATTTCGTAGCGTGTCAATGGCGTCCAATCGACTCGATTGAAAGCAGCGCCATCTAGAAGGACGCAAACACAAGGCGAAGTATAGAGGATCACGGAGGTGAAGCGGAGTACGAGGGGTACAGTACACCGGTCGAACGATAGCGGCGCTGGCATCCAAATCTACGTTCAATTCGGAACAAAAAGCTGTGTAGCTCGATTATGGCAATACCGTGTCCATAGTATATATGTTGAGTCAAATCACAGTTGTTCGGTATCGCCGCGCGGACGACGAACACCTTCACGCGACACACCACGATGGGTATGTGTGTTTGTCGTTTGCTTGTACACAAATGAATCTGTGAAGACGCCTCGCTTGTCGTCGCGGTTCGCTCCTCTCTCCCCGCGACCCTCGGGCGGACCGAGCAGTTCGAGGTGCGCGGTGGGGGACGCGAAGTGCGACGAATATACACAATGACGAGGCGAGCTCTCTCTCTCTTTTCCTGGAATCGTCGTGACGACAGAATCAGAATCTAGTTACATTTTACAAGTGCTCTATCCCTGCTTCTTGCCGATAGAACAGGCCGACTCTTATAATTTAAAGTACTAGTTACATTGTATCGCGCGTGAGAGGATAAATAAATAGAACAAACGCTCTCCCACACATCCGATTAATACGACATTTATTTTACTATTTCGCGATCGTGAGTTCAAGTTTCCGCGCAACGGAAACCAACGAAGATCGAAACAATATATATATATATATAAATAAATATATATATAAATATATATATATAAATATATATATAAATATATATATAAATATATATATAAATATATATATAAATATATATAAATATATATATAAATATATATATAAATATATATATAAATATATATATAAATATATATATAAATATATATATAAATATATATATATATAAATATATATATATATACATATATATATATATATATATATATATATATATATATATATATATATATATATCAGTGACGAGAACGGTTCTGCCAGAATGTAGACAAAATTGCCCCAGCCCTGCCGTACGAAATCTAATTAAGCAAAGCGCTATAACGGAGGGACGAGCGTTTACCGTTGAAAATTTCGCGATGGAACAGCGAGCCGTCAAGAAGAGTGGATCGAGAGGTGGCGATCGAGCTAATCTGGCCTGCGTTCTGATTTCAGAAATAAAAAGGTGAACTGGAAGATGTCCCACCAGTACGATATACTAGGCAGCAGCGGAGAGAGTAGCCAGGGAGGGGGTGGGTCTGGGGTTGTACCCGTAGTTAATGACGAGGATCGCGCCCCCGAGCTAGAGCCATTGCTGGCTGAGGTGCCCTCCCACCAGGATCAAAACTACTACTACCACCATCACCATCACGACCAATACGACGATACCGACAAAGATCTTTACTATGACCATCACCACCACCACCACCATCACCATTACGTTCACCATCATCATCATGCTCACCGACCACCCTCGTATTATCAACACCAGAATACCTACGCACCTCGCTCCTCGATCCGTTACCACAAGGTCTCTTGGCTCGATTCAATTAAATTAAAAACCCTCTCGCGAGATATCGATAGCTCTGACCGAAACCCACGCGATCAGTCTCGTTTAAACAACGATGTACAGAGTCTTCTATAATGGCTGGCGCGATTCGTTATAAATGGACTGCGGATATTTCTGCGAAATCAAAATAATCTCTATCAATTTGCAAAATATATTTATCGAATAGAAATTTCCTTCTTTAAATCAATAATCTCGAAAAATATTACACGTCGATGTCATCCAATTTTTCTAATCTTTCTACCGTTTCACACACCTTCTAAACATTGCTCTTCGAATATTTATTAAAATCCGCAGTCCAGGCGTAATTGAACTGTGGATCTTTATGTGGAATAAAAATTGTCTGCATCGATGGTAAAAAATCGTCATTCTTCAATTAATAATTTCTACAAGATGAAAACAATTAACGATTCTTACATTCTTTACATATTTTTACCGTTTTAAATCTCACCTACTCATTCTAACCATAAACCGCGTAAAATCCACAGTCATGAGCAATTTGTGCGCCGAACCGACGAGGTAAACATAATTTTGCTGTTTGCTTCATTGTTTAAAGCCTGTTGGCAATCTTCGGCTGCGGTCAGCGTTCATCAGATTGTTTAACTCGTCTTGCGCCTTGAAGTAATTTGCAAATCAGTTGCTGTCGATTCGGATCGTAGTATCTTCTCCGAGAATTGTCCCACGATTTATGAAAGATCCTGTACATCGATCCGAGCGATCGACCGTCGATCGCCGGACGATAAATCCGCGGATCGTAGATCGCGCGTGTCTGTAGATCGGGTAGATCTTCGCGGATCTGCAAGCTTCTCTTAGATTTTAGATCGATCGTCGCGCCGATTAGATCGGAGTTGGATGCGTCGCGGAACGGAAGCCATCTTTCTCTTAGCTCATAAGCTCTTAGCTTCTGATCAGGGACTTAAAACCGGTGTGATCTTTGTACCGGTATTTTATAACGGTATTTTACGTTTCGGTATAAGTCCCTGCTTCTAATTAGCTTTTTTGGAACACTCCTCGGTAGTACGGAGCTTTGTGTTCTTCACAGACATACATACACACGTACACATATAGACGCGCGCACTGATGCGCGTTTCTCGATCGGCCGCTACTGTTCTGTTCGCTGCTCACACGACAAACTAGATCATTTAGGGTAGATTTAGACATATAGATCCGGGCTCAAGATAATTAGAGACACGACTACGTTCCCGCGGCCGATCGATCGATTAAACACCGGGATCGAGCGCGATAGATTAGGATCGAGATCGATTCGGCGTTTTTTTTTATGAAAATCGTTTGCTACACGAAATGTTGTGCAAATTTTGTCCATCGGTAAAACATGACGGTCGTTGGTGAAATTATATAATGCAACAACCATAACTCAAGAGTTCATCGAGTAAACGGTCTTCCGTTGTGATCAGACCGCGTGTGTATCTCTTTGCGAAAAACGAATTTCCTGCATTTGTTTCCGAAAACAGGAGCAACAGAGAGATTTATTCTTTTAACATCGAGTCAGACTCGTGATAATGATTTCGAACAACATCTACAAAATACAAGGTGAGTCACTTAACGTTTGCATCTCAAATATCTTTGTTGTTTGTAAAGATACGTGAAATATGATCAGGACAAAGTTGAATGGCACAATGGGGCTGACACAATGCCAAAGAAAAATTTTGTTTTCATGTCATGTTTTTAGAGATATCAAGGTCACCTTGACTTTTTTAAATGGAACCACCCTTTTTTAAACACCCACAATGATAGTCACTTTTATTACGAATTCAGTGACTATAATTACTCAAGGTCATTCAAGGTCGCGGACAGAGATAACGTCTAAGATTTAACATCGATATATGCCTGTAAACGGGCTTTGGAGGAATGTTGATCTCTGTCCGTGACCTTGAATGACCTTGAGTAATTATAGTCACTGAATTCGTAATGTTGCCTCATAAAAATGGCAACTCTAGATTTATTCAGATTGTCCGTAATTTCCAATATAACAGATGCTTAAATAAGGAAATTTATTCTATTATTTTACATAAACGAATTTTTACAATTTCAATAATTAAAACAAAAAAATATAAAAACCGGTCATTTCACCGTGGTAGGTTTAGTGTTAAGAAAAATGGGTCAAAATCCGTGAAGGCATCTGCATTTATCGAACGTAGAACGAGAAACAGCAACTTCTTCTTCCTCCGTTTAATAATAAAAAAAGGGTGATTCAAAAATCGAATTAAAGAGCGCGAAAGTAAAGACTCCACTCTCTGAAACTAGTGACAGGTTCTGAATTTCGTGGAGTGATATGGTCATAGACTTATACAGATAGACTGAGCCGTCTTACAGGCGAGTTGAAGCCTACAATGGCGGCGCGAGGTATAAAGAGTGAGAGAGAAAGCAATAGAGCCGGTCATGCGCTCTCTTTCTAATTGACGCGTTGGTGGGGGGAGAGTCTGCTTACCCTACTTGCTTCTGTATAGCACAGAGTACTAGAGACTCGGTAGTCTCCCTCAATGCTCTTTTCGCCTGAGCCCCCACCAACTACCGGTGTGCGAGTGAGATAGATTGACCGGTGGCCGCCATTGTAGGCTTCAGCGCTTCGTACAGGCCAGTGATGGTATATGCTCTCGGTTTTCTCGCGCATGCGCGACGATTTTAGCGTCAGTAAAGTACAAAGTTGGGCTAAAATGGGGTACCTTAGTCACCCCGTATAGTTCCGCAAATTTTTTTTCGATTTTCAAATATGAATTAACAAGTAGCTCCTTCTCCAATACTAGTTGCCATTATGAAATCGAATATATTAACATTAACTTACCAACATTTCGAAGTACGGTCGTCTCGTCGTGTCGTCTTGCACTCTTCTGTCCGGTTTCCCGCCAATAACAGTTCTCCCCTACTTTCCCCACAAACATAAGACGTAACGGTACGTTCCTGCATTTAGTCGCGCATGCGCGAAAAAACCGAGACCATATACCATCACTGGTACAGGCCGCGCAGTCTGTCTCTATAAGTCTATGGATATGGTAAAGTCTATATAGGCTGTCTTTTCGAAGAGTACGGTTGCGTCGAGTCGATCTCGGTCGACGTTAGCGTGTGTGTCTGTAAATACAAGAGAATCTAGAACCGATCTTGTCTAGCGAGCCACCTAGATGAACACCCAAAACCACCACCCCCGTCACCACCTCATGACCTCCATACAAGAATCTCTAACCGTTTAGTATTGTTCGACGTCGGTACATATTATTCTATATGTATATATCTATATATACACTAATACTAGAGCAACCCCACCCTTGTCCCTAGCTGCTTTCACAGCCTTGAGAATTGTTCTCGAGAGCAACGACGCATTCGCGCACTAACGCCCGCACTCACAGTCCGCGAGTGCCTCGTTCTCCGTGTCTCTCGTTGTTTGTCGTAAATTCCATTATGTATGTCCGCATAATCCCGGTAAGTAAGTGTAAAACCATCTCTGGAGAAAACCAAAAAAAAAAAAAAGAAACCGAGTCTCCGTGCCTGGAAAGGTAGCGACAAACCCTCTGAACCCCGAACGAAGATTCTTCGCACCACCATCTGTCTATTATACTATCTGTCTACCTACCTGTCATTACCTCTGTCTGTCTTACTTTTCGATCCCCGAAGAGAATCGAAACCCACCAAAAAAGAAAAAAAAGCAACAACATCCCCGAAACAACGAGACTACCCGACGGAGTGCATGTGCATGCCCGAGAGGAGAATCTTTTTGAACTGCATGCCTGTTCTGAACACGCCGCGCACATGTGCTTGTATACCGTCTAATACTTTGCTCCAGTTTCGCTGATTGTTCTTCCCATTTCTTGCCACGCGACGATTATACGTGTATTGTCGCTCGTCGAGCTAACGAATGTCAACTTAGCACGATGCTACGGCCAACCCCCTCGTCAAGGTCACCCTCGATCGAGCCTCCCGATAAACAGCTGCCCTCTAACAGATCCACGCGTCGATTTCTCAAATTTCAACGAAGAATACCTGAACCAAGGTGGTACCAGACGCGGCTTGTACTCCCGTCATAATGCTTCCCCTTCTACCGCCGAACGCGCCTCGATTCTTCTCGTAGTGTGGAATAATATGACGTCACTCATCCGCTCGTTACAGCGATGTCTGTCTCGCGCAGAGTCGCAAGAGGTGAATTTGATGGTTGAGGGGAAGCATAAAGACTCGACGCCTGGCATTCCTGCTCGGAATAATACTCTGGCATCGCTTCCTAGACCAGTGTTACCAGATTAAGACTTGCCTCCCGCTCTACCGTTCCCCTTCTACGACGCCATTCCACTATTCCCCGACGGCGAGCATCCCCACGCTTCCAGCACGGACCAGTCACGTGACGCGATGCGCGCACCCAATTCGCATTGCGTCCGCATCTGCGTCGTGACTAATCCGGCAATGGCAGAGAGGGGATAACCGTATTCCTCTCAGTTTCTCCTGTTTGGCAACACTGGCCTAGATCCTGTAGCCGCAACGAAGCCGAGAACACCCATTCCGCTCAACAGCCGCCACATTTGATACCCAGAAGCAATCCCAAGTTGTCTCGAACTGCCCCAAATTGCCTCCAACTGTCCCAAAGTTTGCGATCAGAGGATCAAATGGCCAGTTTTCGAGGACAAAGGCCGTGAGTCGGTCAGTCCGATAGAGGATTGCTGGCTAGAGTGTGGATGAACGGTTCAAGGACAAAGATGGAGGGTCTTTGGACGTAGGGGTTGGTCGTTCCCGGAGGCAAAAGGCGTCTCGAGTCGAGAAAGATGATTCGTGAACGCGAGGCGGGAATCGTTAGTACCGAAGGCAAAGAACCGGATCTGAAAACACCCCGACTATCCTTTTCGAAACTCCTTGACCAAAGTTTCGCACCGTCTGGTACGGTGTTCCCTAATCGACGAGTCTGTTCGTTTAGATGGAGCTTCAGGACGTCGTGGTTAGCGACTCGCGAGCCGGTAGTCTCGAGAGTCTCACCCACGCCGCAGAGAGACTTCATCCGCCAGCCCATCCAGCTAGACACCCGTCGCGTTCACCCAGTTTAAGGTACGGTACACGCATCCGGGAATCTCGGAATTCTGGGCCAATAGAAGGTTCAAACACTGAGTGCAGAGCGAGATTTCGCCTCTGTGCCCGTCTATGGAGCTTTCTTTTCAGCTCCCAATAATATCTAACCATTTAATGCACTTCGATGAGTCCATTCATTGAATCTACCTGATCCATCGGATCTATTCTTCTTGAGGACCTATTCGTCGAGTGTATTCATCGAGTCTAGTTCACACCGAATAAGAAGGAACCTGTTTCGCGCATCTCAATGCGCTGTTGCCTTGTTTGTAAAGTCTCTGATCCCCTATTCCAGGCATGGGCGACGCTGACTCAAACAACACATGTTGCTGTTTTTCTCCTTCGCCTGCTCGACAAGGTAGTCCCCAGCACGTCCACTCCGACTCTCCCTTCAGCAGGAGTCCCACGATGCTACACCTACCTGCCGATGCAGCATTGTGGGACTCATGAGTGGACGTGGTGGGGACTGCCTTGCCGAGCAGGCGAAGCAGCAACATGTGTTTTTTGTGCCCATTCCTGTCCTACTCGATCACGCACAACGTTATCAATTTTCATGTACCGGAAGTCGAGCGAGTTGCGATTTGTATCATCACAAACGCGAATAGGGGATTAGCCAATGAACGAGTTTTGTTGTTTCGTGTGCGTAGATAAAACTCGTTATTTGTCGGTGTGCGTAGAATCATTAGAAAAATTCAAAAATACTGTTATATTATTTTCAACCAATTTTACATATAAAGAAAGAAAATCTATTTCTATTTCACTCCAGTTCGGTGCGATCCAGGTAGAACATTTTCATTTTGCATAAAGCTCCGCTGCCCATCCATTAGACACCTTCTTATTTGGTGTCAGGTTTAGTGTATTCACTGAATCTCTTCATTGAATGCATTTTCCGAGTCGATATTTACCGAACCTGCTCAGAATTAGATATTTTCGCTTCTGGCCCGGATTTCGGTAATTTTTGGCCCAGTGCTCCGCTAGAATGATAGAAACAAGTGTGCGATTGAGAATCTAAGACGAGAATCTGAACGTTGATCCGAGAATAGAATTTTTTAACGGGAATTTTACTTTTTGTAGAAGGCACTCGCCGGTGATGCCCGGATCGCAGTCGCCGCGTCGAACGAGGAACGATCATCACGCTTACTATCGCCACGACGGACCGGGGTTCAGCGACACGGTCAGCAACGTGGTGGAGCTTCAACGGCACACCCATCATCCACAGTCACATTACAACCATCGGCCCTGGAGGCGAGGTACAAGACAGAAATGATAAGCACACGGGAACATGGTGCAGCGATACGAGTTCTTTCACGGGCGGGTCCGAGCCGCGAATCTCCTTTCTGATTGATCAAACAGTCTCTACTTCTAATTTAGCCTCTAGATTCGACGTTGGTCCATGTCTCCATTGATTTTGTCCGTCGAGATTTTGGACAATATGGATCTACGCGTTGTTTCGTAAACCTTGCTAGTTTAGAATTATATTCTAAATTATATTATGTTAATTGGACAGCAAAGGACGAATCGACATGAGGATTTGATAGTTCGGAGGCAAACTGAATAGATAATGGTTCTTTCGGTATAGAGAAAGATAGTTTGCCTTTTACACCGAAAGATTGAGAAACTATAATTCCTTTCAAACAATTTTCGATAAATATATAGAAAATGGGACCCAGCTTCGATCGCGTTGCCCTTGATATATGTTGTCAAGGTCAACATATTTTGAGTTTGGTTTTAATGGAAGATACATAAACACAAACATTGGTTTTAATGGTGGATACTTAAGGGAAGATATTTTGTTATATTGGACGATATTTAATAGAAATGTTGACCTTGACAACATATGTGAAGATGAAGGTCATCGAAACAGGGTCCCCTATTCCATATATTTATCCGATTTTCTATTGACCTTCAGTTTTCAATTGTCAAAATAATTGAATCTTGCAATCAGATGATAGAGAAGATAACCTGAAAAATGAAGGAGATTCGCAGGGTCGCGTCTCGGTCGAAATACGAATGCCGCTATAAATGGTGTTACTCGCAAGAGGCAGAGGCTCTGTGTCACTCGATGTAATACGTTTCTTCGTTTTGTTCTGTTATGCGCCTACAAAGACTATTACGACCACTGCGACTATTACGACGATGGTAATTTCTTTGGCAACTCCGTTTGAATTCCCTGTTCCGAAGCAATTTTCTTATTACTCACGTACTTCGACTACGATCGTTTGGCTTACAATCTTTCTCTTTCTCTCTCTCTCTCTCTCTCTATCTTTGCCTTCTATTCTTTTTACCATACTCCTCACACATCCACTTACACACACAGTCACTCGCGAAGCCACAAAACGACTCGAAATGGAGTGTCATCTGCTCCCCGCGACACCCACACACCCGGGAGGCGCTCAGTTGCGCACAATACGATTAGCCCCGACCACATTGCGCACATATCTTTTGGACACAATATGATTGGGCACAAGAAGAATCGGACACATCTCAATTGCGCACAAATAGAATTGGACACATATTTATGCGCACATATAAAATTGCACACATGCGAATCGCGCACAAATAGAATGGCGCACAGTAATTTTGTACACTGGTGAAATTGCCAAGGTGGATTAATTTCGGGTTATGAACGTTTGATCTGAAATGTCAATTATATTTTCATGAATCCTTTTGCTGATGCTGTAAAGTGTACCGAGACTGTTTAATGTTTTAAGTGTTCAAATGAATGGTTATTAGTGTCTGTAATAAATTTTAGGTTATAATGTCTTTTTTCGAAATATGATTTCGATGATGACTATATTAGCATATAAAGTTTATGAAAGAAGATTAGATTAATTAAATGTAAATATCGTGCAAAGCAATGCGTGCACCATTCAATTTTTGAAATTAATCTGAAAATGAATTCAAATAGTTACTACAAAGAGTGAAGTACTGAAAAATTATACGAACGTATAGAATTAATCTCACATCTCCTGAATGCGTAATAAAGATAATTTAGATAAGTATTTGCTACTAGGACTGAGTTAGGTCTGCGTTAGATCAAACGCACATAACCCGAAATTAATCCAACTTGGCCGCAATTCCACCTGTGTCCAACTTTCTATTTGTGCGCGATTCGCATGTGCGCAATTTTATCTGTGCACAATAAATATGTGTCCAATTCTATTTGTGCGCAATTCAGATGTGTCCGATTCTTCTTGTGCGCAATTGAGATGTGCCCGATTCATTTTGTGCCCAATCATACTGTGTCCAAAAGATATGTGCGCAATGTGATCGTGGACAATCATATTGTGCGCAACTGAAGGCCTCTCCCACACATCCGTACACCAATGAAAGACGAGGTTCGCAGTTAGTCGAACGACGCTTGTTCTGATTTTGTTATTGTTTCTCAAATCTTTCTGTATTTGTCACACCGAAAGCCACCGTGCACGGGATTAGACACTCGCACACACATAAACACACACACAGGCTTCCGACAGCGCACCAGCACATTCGGCACACCAAACACACGTACGAGAATGCATCTGTTTCTGTATCTCTATTTTTATCCCAGGACCCGTAGAAAATAGAGGATTATAGCGTAGCAAGGACATGGCAAGAAGTTTTAGTGCGAGCACGATTCCCTGCAACAACCGAAGTCGAAATAGAAAGAGAAAGTATCAATCGACAGGAATGATCCCCTTAGAAAAGTGGCATGTGTGGCTCGTTGGTGCACCGATCTTGAATCTACCAGCGACGATTAGAACCGTCCCAGCATGACGAACCTATGGTTGGACCCCGAAAATGCACAAGAACTGCACCCTCACCTGGACGGTCCACCGACTGTCTCGAGATTTTAGGACCGGCTTGAAACGGTTCCGAAAACGCTGGGTCCTCTGGAATATCAAAATTTTAACACTTAGGCAGTAAATTTTGCATATGGTATCGTCAGATTTTAGATGGTAATGTTAAACAAACATAACTTCTATATTAAGAACGCAAGTTCCTTGATTGTATTACAGTAGACATTGAATTTTCTGGTCGTTCGTGTTCGACATTTATAAAGCAGTCGAGCCTTTTCTATCTTTAACGAATACCGAGTTCGCTTGCAATCAAATTTTCAACAGATATTTCACTATTTTACCGTTAATATGTTGATGTTATCACTCGCATAAAAAGCATACACACGACAATCGCGTCCATTAATATTCAAATAACTTTTGTTCAAAAGTAAAATAACATATCTAAATAAAAACTGGTAATAGGGCCTTCGAGATCAGCTTCGTACCTTAAAATGCAGTCCATTTGCAATCTAAAATAAAATTTCTTGATCAAAACGCTTCGAAACATTTCCATTCTAAAATCGCATATTTTGTATGCAGCATCCTAAGATATTTAGTATCAATTTTAATGATTCTATAACCGCTTCCGAACTGATACAAAGGCTAAAACATGTCATGGATACAGAGCTGACATTAGAATCGCAACCGAAACTAACATGTTCTACAGTTTCGAATTTTTATAACAGTTGTTTGATGCAGACTTTTCTCAGAATCGTTTCAAGAACCGAAGTCGATACCACGACAGTTTTCAAGTCCCGCTTTAGGTGCTCTTATCGTTTGGTACTCTGATCTACAAGGGTATAGTTAGTCGTAGATACCAAGGACGTACAACACAATAGCTAGCAATTTCTCGACCTCTCCCTCGTATCCCGTCGAATGGCGCTCGGCATCCCCTTTCGTATCGCAGATAGCGTCTACCCGTAGGTCTGAGAGTTTAGGCTAGAAGCTGAATAGGGATCGCACGAGGCGTCTTATGTCTTCTGTCCACGATGAGTCGCGTCAGAACAGTGCTCACTACAAAGTGCTACAACCAAGCAATAAAAGACATCAATATTGCTAGGCTATCTTTGCGACTTAGGATCATGATGACCCTTAGCATACGTTATCGAGTTATTTGTACAGTGCAGAGATCGTATGTTGCAGAGCATCAACAAGCTGAACGGTATAGAGCAAGAGAACTAGGCTGTTATCCTACTCCCCTCCAGGGAACCTTATCCACTAGGTCCGGCATGGGCGACGCTGGCTCAAAAAACACATGTTGTTCCATCGCAAGGGAACACGCTCACGGGGAGTTCGCGTCAACAGGGTTTATGACACGGACGTGACGAAAAGGCTATTTTTGAGATTAAGACCTTTTTCACATTTGGCGACCGCTCGACGTCCAACTTTCGTTTCCGTCCTTTCTCAATAGCCGTGACGTGTCATAAACCAATAATTTCCGAAGAGTCGTCCCAAACCGAGCGAACAACGGTACTCGAAGTTACCGAGGGTTACTTCGAGGAATTCCGACGACGCAGTCGAAGGTCCAAAGGACTCCACGGTCTTGCAAGTATCATCCCCACTCTACCCAAGACAACGCACGCTTAGGGCGTAACGGAAGGGTGGTGATGATCCGTAAAGAATGCGCCGATTGGGAAAATGCATCGGCAAGAACCAATTGGCGTATTTCTACTCAGCGACACCGAAAACCTCCCAAAACAGAGGAACGCCTACAAGTACGAAGGCGGCCTAGGCGCTCCTCAACTTCCGAAAGAACAGACACTCTACATTCAGACAGCAGTCGCAGAACATCGTTCCAAAACGCAATCAAGGTCTCACGCAACCATCGATCTTCACTTCGAATCCAGTCACCCAAAATTAGTTTGGCGGGTGATAAGTCGGTGACCCGCATATCGAAACGCGTCGTTTACGGTCGAAAAAAAACCGCGCGTTAATATAATTCGGTCGCATCGTAACACATGTTGTTGCTTCTCCTCTTCGCCTGCTCGGCGAGGCAATCCCCACCACGTCCACACCGACTCTCCCTTCAGCACGGGACCCACGATGCTGCACCTACCTGCCGATGCAGCATCGTTGGGATTGTGCTGAAGGGAGAGTCCGAGTGGACGTTGTGGGCCTTGCCGAGCAGGCGAAGGAGAAAAGCAGCAATATGTGTTTTTTGAGCCAGCGTCGCCCATGCCTGCACTAGGCAAAGTGGATGGTCTAGGCTTCACCCAGTTCCCTCCAGAGACCCTCATCTACTATACAAAGTAACAGCCTAGACTAGTGAGAGTGCTGGACTACTACAGTAGCCGTCAAGAAAGAATAAATTCGTTTCGCGCAGCTTGGAAGATGATAGGGTGCGCAACGAGCCCGTTAACTCTCCTTCCACTGCGCACTCCCACTTTCTTGACTGCGAGTTTAATGTACACAATGAAAGAATAGTAGGACAGAGGTACAGATTAACATGCAATTAAACACAGAAATCGTTATGTGGCAACACCCGATAGAACCCTACGAATGACGCGGCTTGGCGTTGTACATTGGGAAGGGGGCGTACAGAGTGGAAGATGCGCAGAATGAACGAAAACCGGTAATTGCGCGAATTTACTCTTTCCTGACGGGAACCATAAGCTCCACGCCATTGAGCCTCTATAACTATACGCCATCTAGCAACTAGCCTAGTCTAGTCCCTGTACCGATCAGATCGTCCATGCTCAGTAACATCCAATCTCATCACGGTGACCGTAACGTCGCAAACGCGTCTCTGCTTCCTGTACTCGTTTAATAAGTACATGTGTGAGCATCTCAGCAACACGTCTCTGACGCAGTGAATCTTGGACAGAAGGTCTTCCGTTATCCAGAAATGCTAACCACGTGTTCTATCAGGTCCGTGGAGCGCAACGACGAGTCCAGCCAGGACGCCCAGTCCCATACGCCAAATCGAGCACGCTCGACACTACGGGACGACCAGCCTGGAGCAGCGATCGAGAAGTCCCAGCCCTATAGGCGGCCGGCAGCCCGCCCACCCGCACCAGCATTATCATCGGCATCATCCCCATCAGCACAGCCACCCGGTGCTAGCGACCAGGCGGGAACCCCGCCGTCGACTACCACCGACGCCCAACAAACCCCCGACTCTGCAACTCAAACCAGCGAACATCAACTTCCCGAAGCTGAACGCGTCCCCGACCCACGGGCCTCATATGCTGGGCGGGCCTCACGTGCCACTGCCGCCAGGCATGCATCCAGCGCCGCCTGGTTTCGTGCCAGGCATGCAACAGAGCCACTGTCCGCTCAGCTTCGAGCAGGCTGTCGCGATGGGACGCGGTGGCCGACTACTCCCCAGCCCGGTGCCCAATGGGTACAAGCCGCAGCCGCAGGCTAAGCAGAGGACACCCAGGTGAGGCCCTGTCAATCTATCGCGCGTCCACGAGAAGACGACACAGAGAATCTCGTAGGTATCTATGCCCCGCTAGCCCGATATCACCTCTGATGTGTCTTGCTGTCCCTTCGGAACAGGCCTGGGCAACTTATCCTTCCATCCTTTCCTAGCCACAGATACCCAAGCTCGATTGTAACCCCTGTAAGAAGGACGCTTATGACAATTGCATAGCAACCATGGTTAGATCTATCCAATTTCTCACGCATCAATTTTTTTTAACACCCAAATTAATCTTATTGAACCCCTAGACTGGTACAGTAGACCCCAGGCCACGTTCAACACGTTCCTTTTTGATGTTATGCCACCACTATATTGAACTAGCATGGCTTAGAAAAATAGCGCTCTCCCTCTTTCTTTTTCTCTCTCTTATCTCTAAGACGAGTTAGGGGGGGCTAAAGTCCTAAGTAGTGCACGTCGATTGACTAGGAGTAGGGTCGAAGAATATAAGTGGGAATGAAGTTAGTCAGCCCTGGTGTAGATGAACATGTACTGTGCGTTGCTAGAAAAAAGACGAGTCCAAAAAATGTGGGTCCTATAGAACAGAGTGGGATGCCTCTAGCTTCGGCTTTAGCGAACTATTGACTAAAAAGCGTTGACGTATACTAATCGGGACCTCCCTAGCAGTGTTGCCGGTCAGGGGATATTGAGGGAAGTTACCCTCTCTCTGCCATTATCGGTTGAGTCACGACACAGTCGCAGACGCAACGCGAACTGGGTGCGCGCATTACATCACGTGACCGGTCCGTGGGGCTACGGTTGGGTATGCTCGCCTCCGGGGAATGGGGGAATGGCGTTGCAGAAGGGACAATGTAGAGTTGGAGCTTAACACTAGGGGGGAGAGTACGATTTCCGTGGCCCCTCGTTTTGAGATTATATTTGTGTTCTTGAGGTTATTTCAAGAAAAAACTGTATATATAACATGTTGTCAAATTGACCTCGTTTAGCCGGTAAAGTAGATTTCCTGTTTTTTATAAATTTGCAAATATCTCGGTAACTATGCGAAATATGGCAAAATGTCAAGAGACCCTTTTTGTAGAAAATGAAATTTTATTCGCATAATCTTTGCATTGTAGCTGTCATCCAGAATTTGAACTAGTACTGGAAAAATCATGTGAATAGAATGAGTTGTGGTTAGGTCGTGGAGGGGGCGGATCAAAACGAGGGTCCATGGAAATCGTACTCGTGCCACACTAGGTTTACGGAGCACTAAAATTGATTATTTTACATTGCTTTATAAAAATAATAAAACTGTATTTACTTAGATCTCCAGCGATTTTTATTGTAATATGTACACAAAAAAATAAGTCTGTTTAATAATTTCTCACGAATGCCTCCTCACACTCTTAATAATCGTAAATTAAAATTTCTTGAATCCGTCATTTTGACGGGCCCCGTAAATCTAGTGTTAATCTGGCAACACTGCTCCCTAGCCCCCGTACAGACCTACTAGTCTTTCTTCCAGCCACGCTCAGTAGATAGTGATCTTGAACTGACCACTATGATTAGAATTCAGATACACCGCTTGCGACTCTGTACCCCACCCAGATTTCACTCTGCGTAAAAACCACGACGATCTAATAATGATAAAACAGCCTTTATAAGATTGTTCGTTTATATAAACAGGTCGAGACACTCGGACAGCGACGAGGACGACTGGTGCTAGCCAAAGTGTGACCCTGGACGGTGGTCCGGTGACGTGGACGCCCCCAGGCGTCTTTGGGTTTGCGCATGAATCTTCCAGCAACGGAGGGCGCACGAATGCATCGATCGACGAGGATGATCCCGCGACCGAACAGAAGAAGGTGAACTACCGTGATCGACTGTCTTGGAGGAGAGCTCGAGAACGGTATCGATTATGCACGCCTTCGGATTCGGGGCGAGGAGAGAATCAAATCGGCTGGACAGAGAGATGGAGAGACGAGTCATAGAAAATCGAGTGGTACGGGTACGTTCGAGTACACCTGGAGGATGAACCAAGCAGTCGAGATTCGTCCGGAGACGCAAGAGAGAAAGAGAGACAGGAGAGGAAGAGGAGAACAGAGAAAGATAGCGTAGAGAAGAGAACATGATGCTAGAGAAGGTCGAAGAGGTTCTTCCTTTCCAAGAGGAGAGATACCGACGCGACCGAACCAAGAGCAACATCGGATGATCCGTTACAGGGGGACAACTAAGAGACAGAACATATATACACACGCATATACACACATATATACGCGCGAATAAATGAACAACAAACAAGCCACGTACACGCGCGTGATTACACGTGAACCGAGAGTCGAGCATCGTCGTGGCAACAATCGAAGAAATACAGAGTGTGCCGTGGGTGGTAACGACGATGTCTAGACGTCGCGACGCCAACGTGTGGTGTCGACGGGTGTCTCGGTTCCGGACAGAGACGTCTTCGAGAGTGTCAAGAGGAGACGCGTGCGCGAGTATACGAGTGCGCGTCGGATAACCGACGAAGCGCCGGACGCTCCGTAAATTATACATAATTATGTATACATACCACATACTTTCCCTAATTTTCACTGCGATATAAATCTTTCTTTCGTCTCGAACTTCGAAGCTTCCTCCGCTGTGTGCTTTTTAATCGACGGACCGAGCCGAGAGGAGGATCCACTTTTTATACGATTATACGGTCGAGCGTCCGCTTCGGATCTCTCTACGCGCGGACCCGCCGATTTTTTCCACGGCCGTGCCGAGCTCTGCTCGTTGCGAGGACCCGCAACACGCGCCGCGCATGTTCGATCGATAACAATGGTGTTTGTTGAGCAAGTTCCTCGGAGAGACGGGCGCACCGGCGCCGATGCACCAACGGAACGAGGACTGAGCGAGCGCGACGACGGTGCAGTTTTGTCTTCTCCGACGAACGAGCATCGAATCTCGAGGGAACGTTCCTCGTTTCATCGAGACGCGGCCGAAAAGAGAGAGATCATGTCGAGACCAAAAGACATTCTCGTTTCGAGTGACGTTGACGTTGACGTTGACGTTGGACGGTGTCGACGAGGGTTCTCGCGACGGTGTACCGGTGTTTCTTTTCTCTTGTTTCGCGACAGAACACACACGAGACCCGGAGTCGCTATTTGGTAGCTGGCCGATCGATAGGATCGCGGGTTAGGCTAGAATGAAAGGGGACTGGTTATACTCGAGGCCGCTGAACGATACATCGAACTAAATACGTAGGAATTTTTACTGAAAACCGTATCTATTGTATCGTAAGAAGTACTCGTTATTCCGCCGATGCTTTCTCGTGGAAAGAGAGAAAAGAAAGAGGCGCGCACACCGAACCGCTGCTGGACAGAGAGAATATAGCGCGTGTCCGTTCCATGGGGGAACTACCGGTTTACGGGATGTTCGTTTATGCATGGTGGCGTTTCGACGATCTCGGTACGCAGACGAACATGCGGCGAGAAAAGAGATCGGGTACGGCGTGTTCCAGGGCCGATTGATCGCGTTCTCGAGATGAACGAAAACACATATTCACGAGCACTTGTAAATTACCTCATAACTTTCGATTACGAGCGAGAGAGAAAATGCGCGTCTGTGTTTGTCTGTGTTTGTGAAACTGGAAATCTGTGCGAGTGACAGAGAGAGAGAGAAAATGAGCGTTTGACTGAGCGTGTGAGAAAGAGGAACGTTTTGCTGTCGCTGATGAACTTATACCGTTTAACTGTCACGAATCTGCGAGAAAAACGAAATTAAATGAATTCCCAGCAACTAATTATTACCGCCGCTAAACGAGAGAACGTAAACCTACGGCTACTACTATTAAATTACTTAAAATTACTACCGCTACTTACCGCTATTAACTATTACTAAACTACAAAATTTACTAACACTACTTACTACCGCCATCGATACTACCGCTACACTAACTATTACTACTATTTACTACTGCAAATACTACTACCATTGTTACTAGCGATTACTACCATTCTCACCGGGTACAACAGCAACATCAACAACAAGGACAACAAACACCAACCTCACCCCACCCCACCAACCACACCTCTACTATCGCTGCTGCTGCTACTGTTACTATTACTACTACTACTACTGCTACTACTACTACTACCACCACTACTACTACTACTACTACTACTAATACTACTACTATCACTACTACTACCGCTGCTACTACTACTATTACTACTACTACTATTACTACTACTACTACTACTACTATTACTACTACTACTACCACTACTACTACTACTATTACTACTACTACTGCTACTACTACTACTTAACTACTATTACTACTACTACTACACCTACTACTACTATTACTACTACCACTACTACTGCTACTACTACTAAACTACTATTACTACGATTACTGTTACTAATAGTATTATTATTACTACTTTTACTAACGCTACGATTGCCGAAACGTTTTATTAATGATTACCAAAAAAAAAAAACATTGCTACTACTGTTGTTACTACCACTGTAATTGTAAGATTAAGGTGAACGAGGAGAATCGGGAGGAGGCATCGATCAATCGATACACACGTACCCATACACGTGCACACCTATTACACGCAACACGCAGAGACCAAAGGTGCGAGCACACTAGCAAATTTGTGATATTTTTTTCCGAGAGCGATTTCTCGTGACACCTGTAAACGACTCTGAGACTTCCGGCCAGCACTTTGATAAATCATTTGCGACAGTTGCTCTCAGAGAGCGAAACAATATATTTGCAAGTTGCCCTCGCAAGAAAATGTCGCAAGCTTCTCGCTGGGGTGTTCGCAGCTTAAAACACACGAGCTAGACATGCGCGGGTCGAATACTCTCGAGTCCGTTTCAATGATCTTAACAGTTATAAACGATCGTTGTACGTGTACTCGTACGATCGTGTGAGTGTGCGCGTGTGTATAGAGAATGTATCGTACGAGTACACGTACATTTGATCACGCATTATATATATACAGTGAACATACACAAATCATACACACGTTACGTATTATAAAAGACACACAAAAAACGCAGAGAATACAAATCGAGCGTGCATAGCAGAGCGAGTCGGAGTTCTGTAATTATAATAGAGACAAAACGGATGAGATTCGAAGGGAGAAGAAAATAAAAAAAATAACACTTGTAACATACTGCCAATCGTAACGGGGGTGTTTCAAGCGGAAACACAACGCGACATACATAAATGTATATAAGGGGGCCGGATGGAAAGAAAGAACGAAAGAAAGAAAATAAGGTGAAAAGCGTTGAGAGAGATGTACGTCATTTTTTCCGCGGGGCGCGTCGTGAAACATACACACACATACGAGACGCATCCGCGCGTAGGTGGATGCGTATAATTAATGTCGAGAGAGTGAGAATCGAAAGCGGAGTGTTTTTGTGTGAGAGCGGCGTGGAACATGAAACGAACGTTTCGATGGAAACGAACGATGGGATGCAACAATCGTTTCACGCTCGCCTGTCGTGTTACGTCTGTTTGCGTGCGTGGATCTCGACTGAACGGACATTAAAGAGCGGAGAACCTGCCTGGAACTGGCGATCAGCCCGTTCCCATCGATTTAATAGCGAACGACGGGGAGAGACAGCGAGTTAGGCGAACTCGAACGAGGTTCTCGGCGATCGGTTCATTTTTTTCTTATACCGAGACAAATTCGCATCGAATCGAAAGAGAAAGGAACTGTGTAATAGATTATAAACTATCCAGAATCATGGTCGAGTTAGGCGAACATATTTATGGCCGACAAGATGGCCGATATTCATCGAGGTTCTCGGCGATTGGATTATATCGTTCTTTATTCTTTTTCATTTTGTTCTTTTACCGAGAAAATTTCGCAAAACATAAAATGAAAGAAAAAGCAACTGTCGTCTTAAATCAACGAGAATTTCATGAGCACGGTTAGGGGAACGCATCGGCTGCCGACAAGATGGCGGATGCGGATCGAGGTTATGTGCGTTCGGTTCATTCAGTCATTTTCTTGGTCAAATTTTGCGCCGAAATAAAATAACAGAAAAGGTAATGGTCGTGTTAAATCGCTGAGAATCTGGGGAGCATAGTCGAGTCAGGCAAACGCATTGGTTGCCAACAAAATGGTGGATGCTGATCGAGGTTCTCGGCGATCGAGAGATAGAACCTGGTTAAATAAAACTATATTTTTATGATTTTCAACGTTAAATTGATTACAAGAGAATAGATATGACTATGTTGAACGTAGTTATCGAAAGATTATAGTACTAAATAGGTTAGATATTTTAATTAATTTGATACAATTCTATGATGTGGATTATGGTTTTTATTAAGTCTTCTTGACCTCGAAAAGTAGTTTACTCACGAAGAAAGTACTTTATTGTATACATCTAAAAATTAGTGCATATTGCATTCTTCCTTTTTGGGGTTTTATTCAACCGGTCCTGTTCAAAGAATTGCGGTGGGTCGTTTCGTTGTTTTCTCTTCGACGAAGTCTCGAAACGAACCGAAAGAAAAGCAAACAATGGCGCCGGACCACCGAGAATCTCGCGAGTCCAGTCGAAGCGTGGGTTGTTCTCCCTCAAGTGCTTTATAAACTCTCGTATTTCGTACCGTCGCGTTCGAACACGTCGCTGTAACGAGGATACTTAAGTATAATAAAAAATCGAGAAACTGAAAATGAGGTATATATCTGCTGATTCAGGACCGAAGACGCTCGGTTACACGCCGACGCTTTTCCTTTCGTTCGCGCGAGTACTCTCGCCATTCCGGTGCTCGGAACTCTTACAATTAGAGATTCTTACCATTGTTTTCGTTGGATTTAACGCATTGCCGACTAACCACTGTGACTGCCTCATTACGGATATGGCAGCAATAAGTTTCTATAAAACAATCTTGAATTCGACAGTCACTAGTGGAGATGTGAGTTACAAGATTTAATTCTTTGAAATGATTACTCGACTGTTGGGTCTTTCTGCAAAATAGAAATCTTGTGCATCGGTTGCGACAAACAGAAGTTAAATAAAAATTGATTTTTAATGACTGCCTCATTACGGATATGGCAGCAATTAGTTTCTATAAAACAATCTTGAATTCGACAGTCACTAGTGGTGATGTGAGTCACACGATTTAATTCTTTGGAATAATTAGTTGACTGTTGGGTCTTTCTGCAAAATAGAAATCTTGTGCATCGGTTGCAACAAACAGAAGTTAAATAAAAATTGATTTCAACTCCTAAACATTTTAATAAGTTGACAGTATTACTATGATATTCATAAATTTTTCTGTTATCACTGTTTTAAATTTCAACTATTAATTATTGTTCTATGAACGAGTTCACTTAAAGATTTTAAACGTGATACAACTCTTATGAGATAAAAATTGCTAGCAATCTTTTCATGAGCTCTCGAATAGTTTACGAGGGTACTAATAACTATGCTGATGAGAAGAGTAGCACAAATGCGTAACGCATTACTTGTACTTCTTGTGAATAGAAAGTACTTTGCAATATCTACGAATCTCCCAATTTTGTACGTATTCGATTATGGCACGTCTTTTAAGGACCATCGAAGCTACAAACATTCTTTTCTTTGCGTTTCGAGGATCAGTAGAAAAATTCATGGAGTACTGGAGCATGGTGAGTGAAGAAAATGCGGGGACACTATACTGTAGACGTTCTAATTTGTTCAGACGCTTCTTCGTAAAGTTACAAATCTAATCAAATCGCCATACTCTTAGATTGTATTATCAGAACCGCTATGAGAACATTTCTTAGAAAAGTTTCACAAGTTGACAAAATTAAATAGAACGCATAAGAAAGTATATAGAAATGGAATAAATTGAAAAATATCGTACTCCCGTTAATTCTGATAAAATATTTGTCATCTAAATATTCATAATCGAGAAATCATTCAGTTAGACGGGTAAATCAAACGAATACGATAGAGAGTTTAGAAAATACGTTCAATGTACATTAAAAATTTGCTGTCGAGCGGAAGATCCCGAAGTATAGCGGCAATGCGTTAAAAGAAGAGCAGCTGATTTTCGTGACCTTGACCCGCGCATGATCAAGTGCTCGATCGCTCTTCGGTTCCAGGGGATCGCGCGTGTTTGTCGATCGTTTGCTGCGAACGCGAGAGTGTTTTCGTCGGAGGCCGTAGGCGCGAATGGGGATGGGATATTATTAAACAAACAAACAAAAAAAATGTTTTTCTGTGATAAATCCAAAGAATCTAGCCAGACCGGTGTCGCCGTCGCGCCGATAGACAATTTTCTAGCCTCGGGACGCGTTTGCATCGATGTCAAGAGAGTGTGATCCATGGAGAGAACGAGAGACGAACGATTGTGTCTTCGAACGAATGTTAACCGCGTGCGACTGACGTATCTCGAACGAACGTTTCACAACAAACAAACAGAAGAAAAAAACGAACGAACAAACAAAAGAAACAGGATATGTAATCGTTGTTCAAACCGGGGAAAAAGGGTGTCCCATATGTTCGCGATCGTGTCTGTGTGCGTGTGAGCGAAAGGAAGTCAGGGGAGGTATCTTTAAAACCTTACAACAAACTCTTTAGCGTCGTAAACAGAAGCAAGCATATGACCAAGTTCTTAAACGATGACACTTTAGCGGTAAACCATTTAGCTCTTATCGAAAAACGAGGTGAATAAAAAATTATCTAGCTCTAACTCGAGGAATATACGTATAAATGTAATTTATAACTCTAGAGATAAATAATACGAAACACGGAAAAAATACACACATACGCTCGAACGCGGTCGATCGACGCGGACAAAAAAGCGAGGAGACTGCGAGACGCAATTTTTTTCCGAGAAACGGTATCCGATCGCGGCAAATGACGGCACTGTAATTGAACCAGCGGTAATTAGATCGACAAGAACGTTCGCGACGAAAGGTAGCAACGATTGCCGGTTCATGGACACTGGTCTCAACGAGCTAGCATCGTAGAAAATCTGTCCGCGATTCGGAAGAAGATTCGGGATACAAAATGGCCGAGGATCGACCGGAAACCGTCCGACCGCTGGTCAAGCGAACGTTTTCCCGGGACCGGAAGTCATCGTGTTCACCGAGGTCGAGGAAGTTTCGTTCTCGAGACGATTCCCGGTATCGAATCGGACTCCAATTCGAAGAATCGACCAAGAAGACGAAGAAACCGCCGTCTCTCGTCTCGTTTGCTCGTCGTGGATGACTGACCGATCGAATAATGCTCGGAAAGTATATAGTGAACGTTGAACCGCCAACGAATAACCGCGAGTGTTCTCTCGCGACGCGCCGGATTCGATCTCGATCGGTCCTCGGATATATTATAATATATATATCGGAAATGGGACTTCGAAGAATCGTTTTCGAACCGAATCCAATGTGCGATTTCATTACTTGCATTTATTTATAATAATAACGATATAAGGACAGGAGGGAGGAGGATCGAAGCGGATTCAAGGAGTGAAACACACATACGAGGTCGCCGTAAATTGGAGTAATACACTACGATTAAGAGTTTTTCTACTTATCTATACATATTATATACATATATATAAATACATATACATATATAAATAATATACATATACATATAAATATGAACACGTAAAAGACACGCCGATATATGCATCCGATATTTATGTATTTATGCATATTTGCAAGGTGACCTGGGTTTCGATGGCCGAAGGCGGTCTATCGATCCGAATGAGAGAGAAGTGTTGTGTAAATGTGGGTCTTTTAAGGCTTTGTCGCTAAAGTTGTAACAACGTAGCGGGAATAAAATCGTTCGATGAGGGAAATGATAATAAACTTTGCAGAGTCAGACATTTTGTTTGCATTGACAGTGAATACTTTCAGTTCGAATGTCAGTCATTTCTTCGCAAGAACAGAAATGAAATATTGCTTGAAATAAATGTCCTTAATAATCAAGCTTGATATCACTGACTGGTCAAAATTGAAAGAATTTTCCAACATTAATTTCACTCATGTTTCTCTAGTTTTTCTCTCGATTAAACATTGGTTAATAGAAAAAGAACAAAGAGAAGAATTGACTAATTTTGCTTGCATCGAAATGATTGATCTTGGAAATTATTGAAAACTATTAGATCACGTTATTGAGTGTGAGTTGTCGGTTTATGGTTGAAGTTTTTGTTGCTACTGAAGGACCTATTAAAAAATTCTCAGCCGTGCAGCCATAGACTTCGAAAAATTATGGAATAATCCCCGGTAATTAATGTGTTGAGATCAGTTTCACTACCCATTTTTTCATTGTTCCATTCTAACTAATTCCATTTTACCACTAGTACTACCGAATCAGTTAAAATAACTGGTTTCCAATTGTTCCGTTTACAAATATTGAGATTATAAATACGTTCTCAGGAGTAATTTCTTCGTGAACTTCTCTATTGAAGTACATGTTTGAACAAATATTATACGGAATCTTGCCGTTTATTATAAAGCAATATGTTTATATTACGTTTACAACGCCAGTCGCGTTTAGTGCTCGGTAGTTCTAATTAAGCTTTCAATGACCCACGTTTAAACAACATTTCTCTGCCCGAATATACAGGTTATGTTCGGCCGCTGTAACCCGGGACACCCTGTATATGTATATATATATGAGTACGTGTGTGTATATGTATAAATATATAAGATAGAAGCTGGGTACGAACGAATAATAACGAGACCGTAATATAATAATATTCACGCTGATATTCAAGCTCGCCCTGTCGATAATAAACGATTCGCAACGCGACAAACGAACGAAAGACAGTTGGATAAAAGACACAATGGGCGACGGAAGAATGGAGAAATAAATAAAAGGGGAGAAATAATGGATGAGAATAAATATTGAGAAATAAACTTCGTCACTAGATCTCTCGGCTCGTCGACGAGCCCGGAGCTCCGTAGAGTTTCATACTTTTGCAAATAATCGAAATCTCGTCGATACACTAATTACACCGATATATCTCTCTCTCTGCGTAGGACAAATGTAGCGTAGGAGAGGCTCGAAGGTTAGAACCGTGGATCCGTGGTTTTTATCTTTACTTTCGTCTTCTTGCGGTAGCTTTCGACAGGCTCGAATACGATCGAGAATGACGGGACCGCGACGATTTCGAAAACGAGCTTCGCGAAATCGACACCGAATTGTCGATAGATCGTCCAATCGAGAACAGAGCGTGATTTATTGAGCGAATCGCGACGTCCGGTTCTGCAACAGAAAGAGGACAAATGTATTTTCGAGAGTTTGGGGCAGCAGAGTTCGGATCGAGATCGAGATCGAAATCGCGCGACAAACTGGCGAAAATACGGGACGAATCGTTTAAACAAGAGTTGCCTTAATATTAAAAACATGTCCGCGATACTACCATTTCAAAGCCATCAGGCCGGTTTGATCTTTCGGTAGATCAGGTGTCACGATCGAGATCGATTTCTTCCGTGAGTTGTTCGGAAACGCGAATCGGTCATTGCTTGTCGCAGAATACGTGGATTCGTGCTCTGTTCTTCGCGAATTCGATTTCTTTGATAATTATAATCCTCTTCACCTGGGTCAGTTCTAGAAACTCACTGTCAACATAAGTCGCAATTAAGAATATTATTAAAAGGAAGCCACGCGTCGCGGGTTTTTTTGTTTTTCATTAACGAAATGGATAATCTTGATCTGGTCGTGTCCAGTTAGAACAATAAGGTGGTTTACAATTGTGCTTGTATCTATGTTCAATTTCTACCGTTGTATAAAAATATAAATGTGAATGTGTGTAGATCTAAACGTGCAACCTGTCCATTACGTCTTATTTCTACCGCGATTATACTGAAACTTAACAATTTGTTTTCGGTTAATCGATGTTATTCACAGATCAATCTTTTACAACTAGTAATTAACCCCTTGTCGTATTTTAACGAGTCAGACTCGTGATGCAGATTTTAAACGAAGTCTAACAAATATTATTATTATGCAATTCTTTTTGGATGAAATAAAATTGTATTATTTTGTAATCAATATTTAACACTTAGCACTCGAATGGCGACTCTGAGGCGCTACTACAAATTGCTACACCATTATTCAGAATATTGTTTGCATGATTAAATTTGTTGATATGTAATAAATTACTAAACATTTAAATATTGTATCAGGTACTATATCAGTTTCGTACGCATATAACGAAAAAAACTTGTGTACGATGGAAATA
Source organism: Sphecodes monilicornis (assembly GCA_913789915.3). Lineage (NCBI taxonomy): Eukaryota > Metazoa > Arthropoda > Insecta > Hymenoptera > Halictidae > Sphecodes > Sphecodes monilicornis. The sequence continues at coordinate 22,021,982 of OU565291.1, forward strand.
TTTTAGGTTAGAAGAAATCTTTGGTTTCTTAGTTGAAATAGCTCCGAGTGCAAAGGGTTAAACATTGAAAAATAAATTTTCTTTTGTCTTTTGTGATATTTTTTGGGATTAAGACGTTCTAATCAGTGTACCAGCAAAGACAATGTTATGACAAGGAGTTAATTGAATTGTTGCTGTATTATTTCCTTGCGTGAACCGTGAGCTGCGAAGGAGATATGGTCAGCCATTGTCAGACAGCGTCGACTATAAGTGGACTGCGGATTTAATGCGGATTTATGACAGAAACAAAAATATTGATACATTATATTCGATTTATTAATCTATTACCTATTAGAAGCCTATTAATAGGACTCTGAATAATTGGAATGTAGCTTAAATATCTTCTTTCGAATAATAATCTCAAAAAACATTTGTGGGGAACCACGTTGCCGAGAGAGACCTGTTGCTACACGACTAAAATTGCTGCTGAACCATTGCTGCATTGAAAAACTCATTAAAAAGAAAACTCTTAGGAACAAGCACTCCTGTAACCACCAGTGAGCAACGTGTTCAGAATATTAAAAGAACAACTTGTGTACCACGCAATTGAATTAAATAATGTTCATTTTACATGAAGATCCGCAGTCCGGCTATAAACGACGAGACCACTCGTTTCCTCGATCAACAAGTAGATCGAGTCAACTCGTTATTTACTTAACAAGTTAATTCGTTATTTATTCGGTGCACGATTCGCGAAGAGTAGGACGAGCGTAAGAAATCGAAAGAAAAACGAAGAATAAGCAAAAGGAAACAGTATGGAACGAGAGAAAAACCATAAAGCAAGAGAACGAAGCTGTGGGCAAGCCAAAACAAAACATTAACAATGAAAACCGTGAAGAATAAATGGTTGTGCAAAACGTCCCCGCGATCTTCGGGGAAAACAAAATGGTTTGAAGCAACGTTTGAACGGTTAATCAGTATGCACAACGTCCTCCGATAGACGCAAAACAGCGAGCAATCGGTCAGTAACGAAACGAAACGAAAAAGGACATCGATCGCGTAACTTCGAGGCAACCATTGGACACGATAGACTGCGGACGTTTGTGAGAATCTCGAATTTTCTAGACGAACTTCGCTAAACCAGAGTCGAGTAGGATTTAATTTCCCGTAGAGATAGCTCCCAAGGACGAACATTACCCTAGCATAGCACTCGAATCTCTTGAACTTTGCAACTCACAATCCTTTCAAGCTGTAGGTCAAGCATGTCCAGAAGTAGCTCACTTGGAGGCAAATTCGAAGGAGACGCCTACTTCTCCCACCCGCGCGTCTCGCTCCCCGTGGTGGCCGTAGTTCTCCGATCACCTCAGTACTCTACATGGACAGAGTAGACGTACGCTTGTGTGTAGCGCGTGCGCGGTAGAAGCAAAGTAGGGGAAGACGGTGCGTCAGAGTGGTGGTAGTATTTTCGCCAGCGCCCACGGTGTTCCCATCACTGCCTCAGACCCGTGCCTACCGAGGGCAGTGATGGGACTGTTGGCGCTTTTCACGCACATGCGCGGCGATTTTAGCCTCAGTCAAGCACGAAAATCGGGTATCTTGGTCGCCCCGCTAATTTCGCAAAATTTATTATGATTTGATTTTGAAAAATTATATATATATATATATATATGTATTAAAATGTAATATATACATACGTACATAGAATATATAATATATAAATATATAATATTTATGTATCTATGTACAATATAATATAACTTACTCTTCTTCATCATCTTGGGAATAAGGAAGGGAAGGGTACTAAAATAACTTTAAACGAAATATATAATAAAAAACCCACTACTTTCGCCGCAATAGTACCCCACAAACTTCGGACGTAGCTTCGATGCTGCCGAAACTCGCGCATGCGCGTGAAAAGCGCCAACATTCCCATCACTGACCATCACACGCGGTACATATTGCAAGCGGCCGCCGCGTTGAGCGAGACGCACGGGTGGGAGAAGTAGGCGTCTCCCTCGAATTTGCCTCCAAGTGAGCTACTTCTGGACATGCCTGCTGTAGGTACATAAAACTCCGCAGTTTACCTGATTTTTTCAGAGAGTCCGCGAATTGACGTGCAAACTAGAGAGAAAGGGCGAATCAGCGAATGAGGATAAATGAGAAAGAGAGAGTGAGAGAAAATGTGGAGGAATGTGTGGGAGTGCGAATGATCCAGAGAAACCGGGACAATGACGATCAAAAGAAAGAAAATTGAGAGAGAGAGAGAGAGAGAGAGAGAGAGAGAGAGAGAGAGAGAGAGAGAGAGAGAGAGGGAGGGAGAGATATGGAATTCCGTAGACCCGTTTAATAGACGCGCGTACCGTTGTTATATACTTTGTGTAAAGAGGGAGAGAAAACAAGTGGTAAAATCCCATTGAAAGCTTTAACTTTGACTACACTAACTTTAAAAGGGTATATAATAGGGGTGTAACGCAAGCGAGTGCTGCTGCCAGTTGCGTGAATGGCGGACGATTGCCGATTGATTTTGCGCGGAACTGTCGCCGACGATCGAATCGGGAATCGATTCTGCTCGAACGAGATCTACAACGAAGGTGCGAACGATATACAATACGGTGCGTAAACAACGCCACCAGAGTTTCGTATTGTCTTAGACTGTTGAATGGAAACGAAAAATCGATTTAGAAATCTGGAACAGACTGCGGATCTTTATGCAGAATGTTCGACGAGATGGAAGTCAGACGTGAAAACAGTGTTTCTGCTTTCGACAATTTTAATACGTCGAGAACAGAACAATTTTTACGTATTTCGTGAAACCGAGAAATTAGAATTCCGGTGGTGATAACGATTATGCACCGATAGTGCGATCTATTGTAGTGCTATCTACCTCCGAATGCGCCTCCCGATTCGATTCCCCTTTAACCCGTTGCTATCTGATTTGTTGCAAAACCATAATAATTAACAGCTCTTATTAAATAATTGGTATTTGTTCTATGTCATATTTATTTTAATATCGAGAACGAATTGAGTTTGAATTCGATTCGAAAATAAACGAGCAACGATAGTGCACGGGAGATTTTGTTTGAAATTTTGATCATAAGTCTGATTCGGTTATGGCAATGGGTGGAATGTTATCGTCCAAGAAAAACGGTAACCGGTTCGCGCAATATCCCGGCAATCTTCGCGTTATTGTACACTTACTGTATATTACTTATACATATATACATAAATATATACATATATACATATACATAGACGTATGCATACGCGAAAATGCAGAAGGAACACTTGTTTTTCTCGGGGCGATAGGGACTGAGAGAGAGAGAGAGCGAGAGAGAGAGAGAAAGAGAGTGTGAGAAAGAGCAGGTCCAGCGCAGATTCTACCTTTATACGTATTCCACCTGTCCGCGCCACGTCGAGAACGCGAAAAGAATCGATAAGAACCGAGTGATAACGACGTTTAACCTGACAACCGGGAATCGTGAATCAATTGATCTTCGAGACGATTTTTCATTCGTTTTTTCCCATCGCGTTCGGCGCCACGTACCCACAAATTTTCCCATTTACTTACTCAATGAATAAACAAGTACACAACCCTCCTGTCAATGTTACTGTGTACCAGTTTTCAATTTATCTTAAGAACGTGTACGTTCTTGTGTACAGAAAATTATTCTAGCACTCCATTGCATAATAATAAATGAAACTCACATTACAGGCATAAAATGATGCACTGAAAATGTGTAATCGATTACGATGGTACCAGAAGACGTACAAAATGTTGGTTATTGACGTTAGGGTTGATTCTCTGCTTTTCGTTCGAATCCACTTCATGGTTTTGTATTTTAGGAACGATGTAAAATGTGAAAGATTGAAATGATCACCGGGAACGCGGCGCTGGACATCTAGATTATTGATTTTGACAATCACATCAATAATAATGAAACTTCGTTGATTTCGATTGACTTTAACCCTTGGGAGGTGGACACTTCCGACGATTTCATGGCAGCCATTGCTGCGTCTAAGGATTTAACCCTTCGCGGACGAGAATCTTCTAAAATATTAACACTTTTTTTGTCAGAGACCTAGAAACAATGGGAAAAACTTTGTTTGTTAGGTACGTATTTAAATTACACGTTTGCAACTTCAACAATTAGGTATATAGTTCTATCGTCGTATGTATGTGGATATTCATCCTCAAAGGGTTAAACAGATTACTCCTGCATCTCGATTCAATCGTTTTACAATTTTCTGAGCCTATTCTACGATCGATATTGATCCTCTTATTGGAACTCGCATTTAGCAATTTAAACCGGCTGTTGGAAGATTAAAATTTGACTGAATCGTTTGCAACCGGAAGTGAAAGTGGACGCTGGTTCTGCCATCCATGGGTTTAATTGTCTTATTGGACGTTTGAGAGTTAATTATCTTGTTTGACGCTAAAAGATACGAGATTCGACATGGTTAGCGGGTTAAACGGTCACAAAAGCGTGGCATGCGATCACAGATTTCGGACGGTGTCTGCGCAGCGTGCATCAAGCGTTTGCGAAACGGTGTTGCGAAAACCTGGGCACAGAATCAGCGAACGACGATCGGGAATCCCCGTTTTTCCGAGGCGAAAAGTTCGCAGGCTTGCCGTGACGCGGACGTTCGATTGTATTAATTCCTGTTCTCTTCGCACATGAGAACAGAATGCTTTTTTCGCATCTGCCAGCGAGTGAGGCCCTCGTGCGCCGCGAGAAGGGATGCAAATAACGAAACGAACAAAAAGAAAAAGAGAAACTAATAATATCAATGAACGATACAACTCTCGATTATTCTTTGAATCTACGAAATAACGAAAAAGAAGAGAAAACTACAAAAACGACCGGTTCGGTGTCGAGCGTGAATGTACGAGCGAAAGCGAGACGCGAGCGAGAGCGATTATAGAACGAGAGTACACGACCGTACACATGATGCATCATTACTTACGTATTATGCAGTAAAAACGAGAAAGAACATACCTACCTTATATATATATATAAATATTATATATACATATATGTGCGTATACCATGTATGTATATATACATATATACATAGCTAGTTCAATTTGCAAATTAGTGTGTATCGTCGCTTCGAAATGCCCAGTCATTACTCGCCAGAATCCGAAAACCCAACAACCGATTTCAAGTTCATTCTTTTTTTAAGGAAAACCAATAAAATAATGTGTTAAAATAATTGATGTGTTTGTGGTGGGGGGGGGGGGGGGGGTACACACCCTGGGCCTGTGGTCATTAATTTTTACTGGCTTCGCACTCCAAGTTTTCTATTACAAATTTGTTTTATTAAATTATTGTAATAAGAATAGAATTTATTCTTCCGAAATGCAAAATTTTACGGTGAACAGAAAATACGTGTTTCATGACAATTCTTAAGAGAATTTTTAAAAGATTTTTTAAGAGAATTTGATCTGTAAAGAGCTGAATTTGCCTTTTGTTAGGGTGAAATTGGAAAGCAAAATCTGTAGTATATTAATTGAATATTGTGTTCTACTCAAGTCCTAAATACAAATTAAATATTTCATTGCATTATGTGATCTATAACATTTGAAAATAGCGGTAGTCGTGACAAGTAGCACCACCAGTGGTGATATTCCGAAGCTCAGTTAAGGGATCCGTACAGCGCCACAAGCCGTAGCGGCATAACTCTCAAACTGTTATCGACGGTAACACGGCAAGTGTTACCGACAGAGCCATCTTTACGAAAGACTTGAGGCGCCATCTGTGGCAACGGCTTGCAACTAAGACAGACGTAGTATCACAGACGAGATATAGGATCCCCTATATCCTGTTCAACATAATTTAGTATTATCACGTATTAATCAAATTTTAATCACATCATTACGATCTCAGTAATCGATGAATCAACACTTTGATTGCCACACAACGTTATGCACATTTCCAAGGAATATATTACAATTCCTCACCTAGCCTTACGTTGACCGGTAGTAGTTCGTTATTTTATTTTATTAAAATTTGTCGAATTGGATGTTACAAAAAATATTCCCCATACTTAAAATTTAAATAAAATCGTTAGTACCCAAACTATTTCTTGTGGCTACCAGACATACGACACATCAACGTACAGGCGAAAATTAAAATTTTAATTATGTCTCACGTTAACTGGAACATCTCGAAGAATTAAAACTATTTCAAACGCTACAGGTTTTGAATCTTTATGCAGTCGTTGGCGTATTCGAACATGCAACAAAGTAATTAATCTGAAAAAATAGTCTCACTTCTTCTCTTTTCCAGAAATCAGCCTCCAAAATGAAGAACTCCCGGAAACCCTAAAATTGATGTACCATTGATCAAGGTGTACAACGAATTAAACAAAGCCACACAATTATTACAAAGCCTTTATTTTACTCCGTAAACACTCTTAAAATTATCTTAGTTCTTTAGAAAACAGCGACGTTGCAGCAAACAGGAGCCTTCTTCTTCCTTGTTCCGCTTAATAGCCCTCGTCCGAACAAGTGATAGTATAATCAAGATACTTCTTCTTCAAGAGTCCAACGGATACCTCGTGGTCCGCCTTTCCGAAGCCCTGGGAAATGAATTGTATTATCTCGGTAAATTACAAGCGTTTCAATAGCAGCACTTGCTGTATTTTTCTCGAAGATACGCGTTTGCAGACTTTTAAGGTGATTCTCGATCCGCGGAAAGGAGAAACGAGACCCGAGTCGGCGTTCAAATTGCTTTCCCATCAGTCGCGTGTCAGTCTAGGCTCGTTTTACCGTTTACAATCCTCGAAAATTTACAAAACCCTCTATCATAGTCTGAGAAATCGTACTGAAGATTCGCGGATAATTTAATTCGCTGTCTCATTTAGATGCGTAAACAAAATTGTATTCATTGAAAGTATAGAATCTTAAAAATACCAATTAGAAATAGTGTCGAGAGTTTTAATCATCGATGCCAGCAAGACATGATTTTTAAACATTTATTGAGGACAGGATAGAATCAACAATTAAAATTCTCTGTATGTCGGAAAAGTGGCGGAATTAAACTACAACAAAAAAATTGCGAGTTCAGACTGGGAAATCAATTTGAAAATAATTCATGGGAATTGTTATATTTTCCAGCGTTTACGCGAGACGGTCCCCTTAATGGAACCAGAGGGATCCGGATTGATTTACAATGCTAATTGCTCGGAACCGCGAACTTTTGCACTATCAACCAAAGTTTACCTCGCAAACAGAATTTCGAAGGGAATCCGGTCTCATTCTCGCCTCCGCCCTTCCAATTACTATCTAATTTCGATCCGGTCCCGACTTTTCCACTCGAAGTAACAGTCGATCGATATTTTATCAACGCCGAGCAACGCCCACGCCGTTGAAGATTTTTCAAACTTTGGGTATTTAAAGTTTAATTGGCGTCGGACGGTAATTGAATCAGTGAAATCCCGCAGTTGCTCGCGACGATTACTTCGAACAACGCAGCATCCAATTAATAATTCCGCGACGATTAACGGGGCCCGTTGATTACGCAAGGATAAACAGAAGTTTGGGTACAATTACTTTTTCATTAGGTCCATTCCGATATTCAGTCGAACGAAAGAATCTTTGAGCTCATCGGAAACGTTACAAATTACCCTGGAAATATTAAAATTCGTGTGAAGATCTGCGGGCCATCTAATTAATTAACTATTTTACCGATTTGTTTGGCGTTGTTTCTTTAATTGTCAACGTACATGTCTATATTAGACTGTCGGATATGAAATATTCGACTTAAACATGGAAATATTGTGGAGCAGTTCGATCAAATATACTGTTACAATCTACAATAGTTTATGTTATAACATTTTACCCCTCATCAGAAATAGTTGCATAAAAGATCTTAATTTAATTTTCTACTCATTTTTGCTTCCTCCTTAATTCCCTTAAATTATTTTTCATTTACAATGTTACATTTTAATGAAATACGTGTCACAATATAGGTAGAGAAATAGATTAATCATTTTATGTAAAAAAAAATGTAAATCTGTGAATTTTCATCCTGAGTTAAGATACGGAGTTGATCTGTGCCAGGTCAGATCATGTTATTTAATATTTATGGAATTTATTATGCACAGAAGAGACCCTGCAAGGAAACCTTAATGTTAAAGTATGTGCATATTAACGATAGCATTATGTCTGATCAAAGTGTGATGGTATATACTAACAGAGGAAATTATTTGAATTTAACAAGAACTATTCGTCGATTATTAAAAAGAACTCAACAATGCAGCTAATAACTAGACTGTGGATTTTATTTATTCATAAGAAGAATGAGTAGGTAGAACTCGAAAGAAGAAACATCAAATGAATTTAACATCACTCGTAAATTATTTACAACCACTTTTGACGTACCTCTCTTTTCTTGTAATCGATGCAGACAATATTTATTTTGCATAAAGAGCCGCAGTCTAGCAATAACAGTCCCAATAAAAATAGCAATAAAAAGTCTTGGTATTTCTCGTGTTGCATTGATCGACAGGTTTTATTTCGAGAGAAGTCACGTTTGTTTAACGTTGCCGCTAAAAAAACAACGTAATAATGTAGGTTTTTAATCTTTGTTAACTTTGTCACACATCGGACTGGATTCAGTTTAATGGAACGGGTTTATTTGAAGCCACCCCGTAGACACTGATCGCTAATCTAAGTTAGCATAGCAATCCACCGCTCTCGAGGCGTCAAGATACGCCAGGGTGTTTGCCAGAGACCCGCGGAATCCGGGCAAGCGTCAATATAATCGATCGGATCGATCAGGCTGATTAGGAGGCGATTAATTTCATGATTTACCTGGGAATAGCCATAGACTTTGATGGTCTTCGCGTCGGGATCGTGTTCGATTCTTCCACCGCCCACACACGTCGGTTTCAATGAGCTGTACGACTCCAACTGCTTGCAGGTCTCTTCGAAGATGTCCGCTGAAACGAATAAATAGCCCTCAATTCACCTTTCACCGAACCATTCAATTGACTTTTGCTGATGAAGATTGTAGACGACCACGCTCGTGCTTGATATATCAAACTGCAAGATAAATGCATCTCATATCGCCCACCGAATCTCGAATCGGCCTTGAGCAAAGAGCAGAAGCCATTTTTGTATTACAGTCTGTACCACAAGAACGTTGACGCGATACAGCATTCTCTCCGTGAGTGTCGCAAAGGTGTATGCCATGAATGTCGTAGTTTTATCCCCACCCAAGGGAGGATTCCCCTTGGAGCCAGTTAACTCTTTGGGGCGCGCTGGGATTAAAAGTGTCCCACCTTTTTGATGCACCGTACTGCATGGTGGGACATTTTTAGTCTCACCTCGAAATATTGCAATAGCTGCATGCGCATAGGTTTATATTTCGTTTTGTTTACGTAAAGCAGTTGGTAATATCTTCAACATATGTTACAAATGTATTCACTTGTGTTGGCAACATTCAACATGCCAATACAGGTTCATCAATTGTTGCAAGCGGAAGATTTATTGCGACAATCTTTTTTTCCTGGTTTTATGTGAAAAATTGTAGAAGTAAGTTAAGTTTTATAAAAATTAGTTCCATATAAGCAACTGAAGAGCTTTATAATAAAAACTAAAGCTTAAATTTGTGGTGGTGGACTATTTGAGTCCCACCCTATAACAACAAATTTAATTAAACTATTAGTATTTTTTTATGTTTTTAAATTATGTGATACCTTTATTAATAAAAATATACCAATGTTGTTTCATTTAAAATGCAATAAAATTTCTATGCAACATGGGTCTATTTTATTATCTGAAATCCTGTGACGCAAAGAGTTAAGCGGTAAACACGCTGGACGACCGAGTCAGAGAGGGGGTCGAGTATCGGTGAGACTCGCACTAATGCAAGCGATACAAAAGATTGCAACTTTTCTAATTTTTTTTTTTTTTCATGGAACTTTGATCATCGTATTCGTCTCTTTTTTCTGATTAAAATGAGCCAAAACACGATATAGTTACGATCAGAATACTTGTGAAACAAGCGAGTGAAATTTCACATTTATGGTAGAGACACGAATTCTGTAAAGGTCCACTCCGAAACTTTAATCGCTTGTCACAAAAGTAATTGTGGTCGTAATTATATCGTGTTTGGTGTCTCCTGAATCAGAAAAAAGAGACGAATATTATGGTAAAAGTTTTATTGACAAAAAACCAAACAGAAGAAATTTTGATTTTTGAATTAAAATGGCTGAGTTGGTACGAGTCCTTTGACATTTGCCGAACGTCCGAACCTCAGCCTTCTTTCTTTTTCAATCGTTATTTTCGGAACAGTACAAGGAATGTAGTCCCTATTCTATGAATGTCGCGCGGCACACCCGAAGCTACGACTCTTACGGAGAGAATACAAATGATATACCTTTCTTTCTAGACGTACTAAAATTTTGTTCTTTTGTAATCAGTGCTTAAGCATTGAAGCGAATGTAGCGATACAATAAATATAAATTTCATTTCCTCTTCTATGAAATTTCTGTGGACAAAAACATCCTAATCATTGTAGCCGTAAAGAAAATGGCACAGCAAGTGGTTAATTATTTCTAATGGAAACTTCACCATAATTTCAACAATTACGAATTGAAAAATGTGAAACCAGTTGTGGTGCATTTAATGTTGAGTCCTTTCCAGAGACCCTTCTAAAGAATAAAACTCCATGATTCCACAAACAAAATCGATCTCCTCACACCAGGAAAAAATAATATTCACAACGGAAGAAACAGTACACCGCTGATTCAAACGAGTCGCCAGCATAACTGGCGTTTTAGAAAAACCCTGAATAAAATACATTTTCGCCAGATTCTGCCTGGACCTTTAATCCAATCGATTTGTCTTCCAAGCGCGCGATCATCGAGTAAAACTAAAGTGATCCCTTCTCTTTCACCGAAGATAAAAATCCCCGAAGTTACTATCCGATTAATTAGGGCAACTTCCAAGCATCTTGCGAAAGGGGGGAGCTCGCTTAGAAATTCTCACCTGAAATACGCGTGGACGTTACGTAGCTACTCGAAACTTCGACCCATCCAATCTGCTCGAACTTCTTTCTTTTTTCGTTTAATCGCGGTTCGATTCACGTAGTTGCGTAGCAGTTCGCAGGCGATTATGCTCGGACAGCCTCAAAGTATGTCAGGGCCAGGCGTTGGTCGGCTGACACCCGAAATTCGACGAGTTCGCGATACCTTTGCGAGCAAAGCAGCTACTCTTCGCCTTTTGGCGAGTTCTATGGCATTTAAACGCAACGGAACTTCAAAGGCTTCGAAACGTCTGCCGGGATCGATTTGGTGAACGCACTGGGGCTCTCTTAGTCTCTTTCGACGCCTAATCCCGTTGTTTCGCACGTGAATTTTATCGCTCCTCCCATTCTCTTTGCGTGCGAATCGATCGCGACATTATTAGGTTGGCTGAACAATGGAAACTTCATTTTGTATTTTTGTAAGATAATACTACAACGCGAGAATTGTAAAACAAAAGAGTTTTTCTTATTTTCTTTAGCTCTCTAAACGTGAAAAAAAGCTCAAGAAAATCGATATTCAAAATTCAAAGTGCCCCGCCATTTTGGTAAGTTTTCACTATTTCTTTTTCATTATAATTCACGCCATAATCATAATCATACTAATCAAGAATCCTCTTTTTAAAGAAACCTTGTTCAATGACATATAATTCAGTCCATTTTTGATTATTTTTACTAGAAGAAACAATTATGTACATTCGTAAAACATAAATAAATATGTATAAAAAATGTCGATATTAAGAAACTTATATTTCGTTGTAAAAAAGATCCCTCAAGAGATTATAAAAATGTAATTTTGTAGACCAGAATTTTAATTATTTTTTCTCGAAAAAAATTGTGAACATCTATAATACATAAATAAATATGTATGCAAAATGTCGATATTAAGAAGCTTATATTTCGTTCTAAAAAAATTCCCTCAAGAGATTATAAAAATGTAATTTTGTAGACCAGAATTTTAATTATTTTTACTCGAAAAAAATTGTGAACATCTATAATACATAAATAAATATGTATGCAAAATGTCGATATTAAGAAACTTATATTTCGTTGTAAAAAAGATCTCTCAAGAGATTATAAAAATGTAATTTTGTAGACCGGAATTTTAATTATTTTTACCTGAAAAAAATTGTGAACATCTATAATACATAAATAAATATGTATGCAAAATGTCGATATTAAGAAGCTTATATTTCGTTCTAAAAAAAATCCCTCAAGAGATTATAAAAATGTAATTTTGTAGACCAGAATTTTAATTATTTTTTCTCGAAAAAAATTGTGAACATCTATAATACATAAATAAATATGTATGCAAAATGTCGATATTAAGAAGCTTATATTTCGTTCTAAAAAAAATCCCTCAAGAGATTATAAAAATGTAATTTTGTAGACCAGAATTTTAATTATTTTTACTCGAAAAAAATTGTGAACATCTATAATACATAAATAAATATGTATGTGAAATGTCGATATTAAGAAGCTTATATTTCGTTGTAAAAAAGATCTCTCAAGAGATTATAAAAATGAAATTTTGTAGACTATGATACCCCCTTAAGAAGATCAATTTTGTTCATCCAGCGATTCTCTCGAACGGAACGTTCTCGGTATGCTCCAGAGTAGAATGGGTCGCGACAGAATAGCATAAACGTGGAAAGGAATGTCGGTGCACGGGAAAACGGACAAGTGACAAACGAGGTATTCGACCGTCTCCAAGGTTCGTTGTAATGCCTCCACGGGGAGGCGTTTATCTTGGTCCATCTCGCCGGTGCGTGTCTCATTAATTTGATCCTCCCCTCGGAAGCGAATGGGGCACCTATGAGCCGTCGAACGAAAGTGAAAAATAAAGACACCTAACCCGAACGTGGGCCATTAGCCGATTTTCCGCGAGATAAAATACGGCGAGTGTCGCAGACATCGATTTCACTTTTCTCGTCGAAACAATTATGTTCACTGCGATTGAAATTAATCGAAGCGATGAGATAAATGTGTCCCTACCGGGAGAGGACCTTCTGATCATCGATGTAGGTGATTACCAGACTGAGGATCTTTATCTATTCATGATAAAAATGAGAAACACAAATCATTGAAAACATTAGAAGAATTTAAGAACACCTTTGGATCACTATCAACCTATGAAATCTATTGAAAGAGAAAATAAATGTTTATTTCATTGTGGTTTATTACAATCGAGGTAGAAAATTTTTATTTTGCGTAACGATCTAGTCATTACTTTTGAGCAGGAAACATTTTTTCATGTACCTCTGCTTTCTTGCATATTTTTAGTTAAAATCGAAACACGAACTTCTTAGACTAAATAGATTAAACTTAGATTAAACAGATATTTTATTCATTTTGGTTCACAACATAGTCACATCTCTAACTAATAAAAATGTGTATTTTGTTTGTTTTAGGCCAGCAATATTTTTGTTTTAGAACGATTGGAAACGTCTCCAGCAGTGTGCTACTTTTTCTTTGTTTTCCAGAGCTTTGTTGCAGGTAGTGCACTTCAAAAGATTTCAAGTATTTCGACGAGGAAAAAAAATATATTACATATTAAAAATAACAGCCAACATATGTGCAAAAAATGAATCTAAAAAAACTGTTCCGGTTTCTCTTAAAAAAATATCAAAAATTCCCTAAAAATGTCACTGAACACTACCTTACAAGTCGATCAAAAACCGGTTTAAAAATACAGAATATATGTGCAATCAATATAGCAATAAATATACAGTAAATGTATAAACAAATGAATTAAACATGCTGTACAAAACTGCCACAGAACATAGATATTGGGCGTCTTTTTAAACAATTTCTCAATGACGTATATATACTTAAATTGGCCGTCTGTACAAAAGCGATTATCCGACTAGACGAATAGGATATAAATATTATAATAATAATATTAATATAAATATAATCTATAGGAGGTGAAAACGGCCGGAATTTCTCGTGCAACTGTTTGGAAGTTGTGTGCAAAGCTACTGGGTCATAGTCATCGATTGCCCGCGCGTCACTTCCGGCAGAAGTCGAGGCTTTCTTCGGAAGTTGGCGACGTTTGTTCGCGAGCTCGACGCTCCGAGACACGCAGACATCTCATTATCGGTTGTTCGCGGACGATCGCAAACCTCTGCGACACGATTCCGAATAAACTCGGCCGCGGATGCGATTGTCAAACTTCCCGAGACTGCTTGTGCACGTACCAAGTCGACGGAGAACTTGTTCGAGAGCCAAACGTCGCGAGGAACGCCCGGCATGTGCTTCGATCAGGTTTACGTGACTTCTTTGCCGTTCCGTGGATTAAAATGTTAACACCAGCATCCCCGAATTGTCAGCGTCCTGATTTACTACCTAAAATATGTTCCGATTCTCCAAAAAAAAAAATCGATATTACGACTAGACTACGGATTTTATGAATTTCGTGACCAGACTGCAAAAAGCGGAAAAGATTTCTTTGTTTCTTGGATGATCTTAATAGATTAAAAACAATATATAGACGTGTTTAGATTGTTTCAATTTCTTTAGAACAAGTTGAAAACACTGCTACACTATAGTCGGCTGATTGAAATTGTTCAAAGAGTACATGCATTGTCGTTTATCTTCTGTCTTATACAATTGAGGTGGTGGGGCATCATATGGTAGGACTTGTGGAGGGACTCCAAGGTGAGGTGAAGGTCAACTTTCTTTATTTGAATGGAATGATATGTTTCATTTCGTTGATAATGATTTTAATGTTGTCCTGAGTTATGTTGATGTTGAACGCATGTCATTGTTTTTGTGTGAATTTCCCTGCAAGTTTGACCTTGAATGACCTTCAGTCATAGGTAATTGAATTCATCTTAAAACGCACTATTTGATGGTGCATAAAAGAACATATCATTACATTGAATAATAGGAAGTTGACCTTCACCTCACCTTGGAGTATTCACCGGGAAAAATAAAAGTTCCACCACATGATGTCCACTTCGGTACTCAACAACTTTCATCTGAAACATGTTAGCGCATAGTCAATATTTTTGTAGATATTCATCTGTAACGCTTTACGATTTCCACCCTGTATACTGTCATTTAAGTTGTCTTCTAAAATCAACGTAGAACATTTTTATTTTGCATAAATATCTATGACTCTTCTATATCTCAACACAGGAGAGACAGGATACATGTACAAAGTCTTTGAACAATTTTCTTGATCGCGTTGTAGTGTATTTCTCAGATATTTCAAAAATCGTTGTTAGAATAATTAGTAACTTTGTAAATAAAAATCATACCGTGTTCTTCCTAAGCTTATTTAGAAACGTGAAGCCTCTGCTTTAATGTCTTCAAATTGAATTTTTCCAACGCAGGCATATTCAAGCGAGAAAAATTGTTTAAACTGCCTAGACCCGATTGACTGGGTAAAATTGTTCCGAGAAAGTCTTCGGGTTTCCCCTTCGTGTTTCCGCATAAGGGGTCCCTTGAAAATAATTCAATTCAGGGACATGGCAGCAGAAGTTTTGTCCTTTCGAACGAGTTAGGGTAGACTGTCGTGCGATTTTTTTTCCACGAAGTTGTAATAGATCGATCGACGATTTTCAGAGTGCATTTAGTGGTTCGATCGACGATTTTCAGTGGGAATTTCGCGGTTGTTCGGAATTGCGGTTGAACATTAGCTGCGAGAATTGTGCGGAGCGATCTAGGAAGGCCGACGATGATTGCCAGAATTTCTCCCAGCAATATTTCACGTGGTAATCGAACGCTTGCCAGATCCCTCGGCAAAGGATGGTCGAAAAGGGTCGGCAAAATGGCCGAAAGTTCCAGCAACGTGACCGGGGTCGTACAGCGAATTTCTGCGAACTCTTTTGTACGGTGAACTACAGTGAAGGAAAATTCGCCTGACGAACTCTTTAGAAGCCGAGATTCCTTAAACAGGATAGACTGCCGCGAAACAAAGAGGATGGAGTGCGAATCACGGGGTTGCAAACTTCGCGAAACATTCACAGAGTTAAACTGCAACTTTAATTCGAGGTACGCCGAGAAGAAAGGAGGAGAGATTACGACGAACGACTGTACCGACAAGATTTTTCTAAAGCAACTCCAAAGCAGAGAACACGTGATCTATTGTTAGGCGCCTTTGTACGAGCGAACAGGATCTTGTTCCGCAGTCGTCTGCATCCTTGACATAACCGCGCGAGACCAGGGCCGTTCGATGCTTCTCGTGAAACGTTGTCGCTCGATTAACCGATTTGAATGTGTCCTTTCCCCAGGAGCAGGCGGAAAGATAGTGTTCCGGTGCATAGGGTTGAGCTATGTAATGTAATAATACTTTTAGGCACTTGGGTCGTTGTAACGGCGCCATTGTTTAATTTCTAACGGCTCCTTAGACTATGCCTTTATCTTTATAATTTCTATTATTTTAATCTTCCTTATTATTATTAAGAGTATGACGTAAACTAGTTTATTAGTTCCACTACTTATCAGTCCCCATCCTTTGCTATAAATTTTTATTCATTTTACTTGGTTGTTAAATACTCCGATTTCTCAGCATGATCTGCGGAGTGATGTGTTCACTGAGCAATCTGTATTTTATGATTGGTTGATTGAGTGACTCGCGTTGTATGATTGACTGGTAGATGATCTACTACGACTGGTTATTTCCCGACGCAGATGATATTCATAACCTCTCTTCTATTCCTACCTCACACGCAGGAGCGTGTTTAGCTGTCCCAAGAAATAATTCTTTAGTTCGTACAGTAACCCCGCGATCTAAGTCCAACGGAACATTGCGTTCTATGTCTCTTGGCCTACACATTCCACTGCGAGGTATCCCCGGAAGGGCCGTGCAGTTCGAGCTGCATCGGTCGCCGAGCAGTATAAAGATGCCGCGTAATCTGATCCTGAGTCGGGTATATCGTGCACTTCTGTACGATAATTGTCATGAACGTCTGTACGATAATTGTCGTGAACTTCTGTACGATAATTGTCGTGAACTTCTGTACGATAATTGTCGCAAAACAATCCCTCCTTCCGCGGGGTATACCCCGTGAGGACCTGTGAAGCTAGAGAGGCCTCGGTCGTCGAGAAGTGTAACATAATAATACGGGTCGAGTATATATCGGTGAGATCAATACTAATCCAATTACAAAACTTCTTTATTTTTTATTATTTTTTCATGGAACTTCCACCAACATATTCGTGGCATTTGCTAATGAAAAATTATACCAAATATGATATAATTCCGATGATATTTACTTGTGTAATGAACGATGGAAGTTTTTTATTGGCATTACATTGTACGGACACACGGGCCTTTGAACTGTGTCGGTGGCCGTGACTCTTGTCGTCTCTTTCTTTCCTATACGCTGTCCTTCTTTACGTCCAAAACTTTCATTGTTTATTACACAAGTAAATATCATCGGAATTATATCATATTTGGTATCATTTTCATTAGAAAAATGCCACGAATATGTTCGTGAAAGTTCCATAAAAAAAATAATAAAAAATGAAGAAGTTTTATTACTGCACTAGCATTATCTCACCGATACGCTAGTTTTTGTTGCGTCTTCGGCCGCGCGGTCCGTGTTTGCATGCTGTCTTTTTTTACGTTCGGCGCGGTCGACGCGGTCACAAAAGAATAGTGTCCCTTCACGATCTAAGTCCCGGCAGAGAACCGAGAAAGGACTTAGATCGCGGAGTTACTGTATCTCCAAAAATAAAATCTCTATCAAACCCCAACACTAATATACCGAATAAGCTGCTCAATCATACAACAAACATACGTATTTCTATTTTCTAATTAAAATGCATTTTAATTCTGCACATTTCGACCAGGTGAAAGTTAAAAAGTTCGTCGACACGAATGTTTTCTTGCAGTCGAGAAATTTGTTGTTGCCACGAGGACGCAAAGAAACGTATAGCGAATGCAATGGCGGGACAGAAACGTAATAAGAATCGTGTTCTCGGCGACGACGGCGAATTACGAACAGTTCCATCCACGGTTATTAGAGGGCAGATCCTTCTTCTCCGCGTTTCTTTCCAGCAGCGCCGGGAGCGTCTTGCCTGCTCGCAAATTTATTTCACAGTGGAGAATACACGTCGAATATCTCTCGAAATTATCCGTAACAAGGATTCGAGAAAAATAACTCGTCCTTTGCCGGTTCTGTTCTGGTAATTGAACGATTACGCGAGCACCGAGCGGTACAAAAGAATTGAACGCTATTCCACAATTTCTATACGATTCGGTCACGTGACGATCCCTGCTTCCGCAATGATTCGGAACACGCGATTCAACCACTTCGGACAATTAGAGGATCCTCCTTTCGAAATTAGGCACTTTGGACAAGATGGAAGTGTCCACTCTGGCTCCATCCTGATCTGTACGAATCTTTCGTTTTCTCACAGCATTCGTGGATGGATCGATCGATCTCTTTGTTCCTTCGTTCCTCCATTAACGATTAACACGCTTGTAGGCCCTAAGCACTTAACCCTTTTGCACTAGAATGGTGACATTAGTTTTCATATTTGTTACAAATTTCGTAGAAAGCATCTTGAATATGGAACTTTATCCTTTCAAGGTTCTAGGGTACATGCTGAGCGGTCTAACACAGTCCTCTTATACAGTGTTGGGATATGGTCCAACTTTTCTCGCGCATGCGCGGCGATTTTGGCCTCAGTACAGTAAGATTCTCTATAAAATGGGGTACCTTGAGCACCCAGCAGAATTTTAAAAAATTGGTATCATTTGATTCTGAACAATGAATGAATAACATGTGTATTTGTGTATATTTTGTAACTCGTAGGACACGTTCTGAAGTCTTTTTGTCCGGAATAGATTATTTCGATACTTTCCCACCAATATAACTGTCTTAGGGCTCCACTACCTCGTCATCATGATATAGATACGTTACTGTTTTGGCCGCGCATGCGCGAGAAAAGTTGGACCATATCCCAACACTGCTCTTACCAGAAGACACACCCACTTTCCCCACTCCGTGGCGAGCTCCTCCAGGACGGAGTCCCAATCTTTGTGCAATTCACTCGTCGCTATCTCTCTCTTTCTCTCTTTCATAAAATCATTCCAAACTTTCACACATCTGGTTTTCAAAAACATCCCCGTGACAACCGCTAACCGGAAGACCCAACGTGGTGGCCTGCCATCATAGTTGTACTTCCGTTAATTAATTTATGAGGATATTGTACATCATTGACTGTGTGATTAAAAATATAGAAAGAGGATATCAATATCTGATTAAAACTATGATTAACTTATTTTTTTCCAAAAATGGACTTATACCATTTTCAAAAGCAACTCATTTATTTTCTAAAATTTTACCCAGTTCTGTGTAGACTGTTTTTGAGTCCTAGAGAAATTCGCTAACATTTCCGAACGTTCCCGAGCCCGATATCGCGGTTAGACAGTTCCCGATAACGAGTACGATCCGGATAAGAGGTGATCGAGGGAGCCTGCCCTTCCTTATCGTTGTCGAAAATAATTAGGGGTTGCTCGGTGGGGAGAACACACAGTTCGATGAAATAGTCTGAGATAGAGAGAGAGAGAGAGAGAGAAAAAGAGATAGATGCAAAAAGAGGAAATCTTTTTGCAAAGATGTTCGCGTGTCACAGCTGGTCGGTTGAACAAATTAGCCGCGGCCAGCTACATAATCGCGGCACACGTGGAACGATCAAACATCGCGAGCCGCGATCAATGAGTTGCGGGGATGGCACAGGTGTCCCAGGATGCCCCGGAGAATCAGCCTTGTAACACTGGTCCACAAAATTTTATTTTGTCACAGAGAATATACATATGCGTCCTTATAGACCTTCGTGTGCAAAACACAAATTCGAAAGCCGTTGGTCGCCATTAGCCTGACTTTTTCAGAAATTTGATTTTGAGAGAAAAGAGCCAAAAATGCAACTTTCAAAATTTTTTCTACTTCAGCCGGAAAAGCTAGTGGAATGAGTCTTGCGTAGAAAAATTCTGTAGGCTCTCCCAAATTTCACGATATTTTTTTTCATAACATTATACACACTCAAACGTGTGAAAAATTATTATTGTCGAATAGAAACCCATTTCGAATTTTTGGTAACGTTTGTCGAGGTCACAGAAAAAATAAAGCTAGGAATCAAATTATATCGCTCTATAGCGCAGATTTCCAACTTTCAGAATCGGCATTTTGAGTTTAAAAAACTTTTTCGTTTTCGAGATACAAAGAAAAATAGATCCGCATGTAACGAGGTTCGGTCAGTGATACCATGAACCCGAAATGGTTGTCTCTTCGACATTAAACATTTTTTACGAACGCTTAAATGTTTATAAATTTATTAAAAAAATACCGTCATATTTGGAAGAGTCTACAAAATTTTTCTACCTAAGAATCATTCATCTAGCTTTTTCGGCTGAAGCAGAAAAAATTCTGAAAGTTGAATTTCTGACTTTCTTATTCAAAATCAAATTTCTCATAAAGTGAGGATGATGGCGGCAACCGGCTACCAAATTTGTATTCTACATACGGAGAAAAAATTCAATTAAACAATATGCAAATTGCAGTTTTTACTCCGCGTTATAACAAATTCAGAACTAGTACAAATTCCATCAAATTCAATTAGATTTGACAGAAATCGGAATTTCTGCTCCGTGTTACGAGAGCATCGCGTTGTTGCAGGGTTTACTGTTCTTCCACTACACTTTGAGGTGCAACGAGTAGTATAGTTTTCAATCGGCACGCGTAAACAATGGCCAAATCAAACGGTAACGAGGGAGGCGCACAGATTGGCGAGCCAATAATACCGATCGATGGAGTTCCGGTAACTGGAGCGAATCTTGCGAAGACCATTAGGTTGGCAAGCCCGTTTTTCAAGGCACGAAATCCGCCCTGAACAATCCTTTCAAAAGGATCGAACCAATCGATTTCACCAACTCGAAGGTCCCGTGGATTCGAGAGTATTCCGCGAGATACAGCCTTCGAAAGCCGGTGAACGGTTCAAGGTTTACGGACAATTTCGCCGTCCACGAGATTACATTTTAGAGCCACGTAGAACGTCGAGTTTTATCGGGAATCAGCCCGCAGCGGACCCGATCTGCTTTTCCGTCTATTTCCTCGCCGATCTTCAGCTGCCGCGCGATGTGCCATCCTCGATTCGACGTCTGAATCGTGTTATACTGGTTGCGCCAGCTGCCGTCACCACTAGACTGCGGATATTATTCATTTATAATTAAAAACGAATTGACGACATACGAAAACTGTGAGGTCGCAAGTAAAATTTCTGAAGATCGTACAATTCTGTTTTATTACGGTTACGGTGGCCCGCAAAAGTACTTGAACGTTCTGTAAATAATCAGAATAACATTTTTTGATTTTGAAAAAATTGCTATTGGTAGGAATTACAAGAAAAGGTAAAAGGGCACTTCTCAAAACTTTTTTATTGGAGCCCGTTATGAATATTTAAAATGTTAATTTTGGGTTGAACAATTGGGAACATTTATTTACTAAATGACGTGCGAAGGAGATTTTGTAAAAATTACTATTGGTAGGAATTACATGAAAAGTTAAAAAAGGCACTTTTCCAAACTTTTTTATTGGAGCCCGTTATGAATATTTAAAATATGAGTTTTGTAGATTTATATTGATTTTGGGTTTAACAATTAAAAACATTTAATTACTAAATGATGTGCGAAGGAGATTTTAAAAAAATTACAATTGGTAGGAATTACATGAAATGGCAAAAAAGGCACTTCTCAAAACTTTCTTGTTGGAGCGCGTGATGAATATTTGAAATATGCGTTTTGTAGATTTATGTTGGTTTTGGGTTTAACAATTGGGAACACTTATTTACTAAATAACGTGCGAGGGAGATTTTAAAAAAATTACAATTGGTAGGAATTACATGAAAAGGTAAAAAAGGCACTTTTCCAAACTTTCCAAACTTCCAAAATATGAATTTTGTAGATTTATGTTGATTTACGGTTTGACAATTAAAAAGATTAATTTACTAAATGACGAGCGAAGGAGATTTCTAAAAAAATTGCTATTGGTAGGAATTACATGAAATGGCAAAAAAGGCACTTCTCAAAACTTTCTTGTTGGAACCCATTATGAATATTTAAAATGTGCGTTTTAAATATCTATGTTACCGGTACATATGCTGAAAATTTCATTGTACTCTATTAACGTGCACGCGAGTTACAAGCGATTTCTCCGGTTGTCAAAATTCACAAATTTTTACATCTTTCGATTCGTGTCAGCTTTTTCTGCGTCAACGAATTTCGATAAAATTTTCAACATCTGTAAAAGTAACATAGATCTACAAAACAGATATGTTAAATTTTCATTATGGAGTTAAATAAAAAAATTTTGAAAAGTGCCATTTTTATTTTCTCATGTAATTCCTACCAATTTACAGTTTCTTCAAAATATCTTTTGCACATTATTTAGTAAATCTCATGCAATTCCTACCAATTCCAGTTTCTTCGAAATATCTTTTGCACATTATTTAGTAAATCTCATGTAATTCCTACCAATTGCAGTTTCTTGAAAATATCTTTTGCACATTATTTAGTAAATCTCATGTAATTCCTACCACTTGCAGTTTCTTGAAAATATCTTTTGCACATTATTTAGTAAATCTCATGTAATTCCTACCAATTGCAGTTTCTTCGAAATATCTTTTGCACATTATTTAGTAAATCTCATGTAATTCCTACCAATTGCAGTTTCTTCGAAATATCTTTTGCACATTATTTAGTAAATCTCATGTAATTCCTACCACTTGCAGTTTTTTCAAAATATCTTTTGCACATTATTTAGTAAATCTCATGTAATTCCTACCACTTGCAGTTTTTTCAAAATATCTTTTGCACATTATTTAATAAATCAGTACTTTTAATTGCTCAAAAAAAGTCGAATTTAGAAAATGCCATTCTCATTTATAGGGCTTTCGAACACTATCGTGTACCACTGTACATGCGATTGCACAACAAAATCATACGGATGACATATTTATACTTGCAAAGAAACTTATTCCCGTTACAAATAGCAGATTCTACGCAGAAGCATCAGACGGTCGTTCACCGTTCCAGCTCAAATTGATATCTGTCGCAGGAGCAAGCATCGATCTGCAATAACATATAGAGACATCGTCAGGGGAAGAAGTTCTAAGAAATAGAATTTCCTCGTCAGATTCAATGACACGAGAAACAAAAAATCTATACAGAAGTTCCCCTTGCAGCCCCTCGGTTCCTAAAATAAAATCACCCCAGGTTGAACCTTCTACACTCTCTCCCTCTCTCTATCTTTGATATAATCACCAGAGAGAAAGAGCGAGCGTGGTCTTCGTAGAAGAGAGTTGCAAACTCGGCCAGCTTCCCCAAAGAGCTGGCATTTCATGGGCTCTTTTTCCATTAACCGCGAGACCAATCGCATAGTTCAATTTCCGCGGCAGCTGTGCCTTTTGCTAATTAGAAATGGATCCCGCGGAACGTCGATGCGCAATCGTTGTGCCGCGGTCGCGTCTTAATTTCCGGTACCGTAGGCCGCGCAGACAGTTACCGCGTCAAGGACACTTTTGGGCTTTGTAATCGGACGATACGATATACCGGACTCGTGCCGGGGTAATGAACTTGGGGACAATGATTATACCGCCCTAATTAACGTCACCCCCAACCCCAGGCTACCGTCGATAATTGGCGCACGCGTTCGGAGACCAAAGTCGGCCGTGGCGCAGCGTGATCCGATCGCCTTTGCTTGTCTCGATGGAGATCCTTTTAACCCTACTGTGGAGCCTCGTTTATGCGAACAGGATGAAAAGAACCAGGACCAATTAAGTGTAGAAGCTGTACTTCGGTTTCGAATTTATTTGTTAGATGATTGGTCGAAATGTGGTTCACGGAGTACGGGGATCGTTTTGATGTAGCAAGAACGTTCTAAAATTTTCACGAAATGTAGAAAATAGTGGAGACTACACAGGGTGGTCTAGTATTGATAGTATTGATCCCAGTATTGATATTCAGGAGCGCCAATTTGATGAGAACCGTTTTAAATGAGGTTCACTGAGTAAGAGGATCGTTTCGATATAGCAAGAACGTTCTAAAATTTTCAGGAAATGTAGAAAATAGTGGAGACTACACAGGTGGTCCAGTATTGATGGTATTGATCCTAGTATTGATACTTAGGGGCGTCAATTTGATGAGAACCGTTTTAAATGTGGTTCATGGTGTAAAAAAAAGGTCGCTTTAATATAACAAGATTCGAACGTTCTAAAATTTTACGAAATGTATAAATTAGTGGAGACTGCACAGGGTGGTCCAGTATTGATAGCATTGATCACAGAATTGATATTCAGGGGCGTCAATTTGATGAGAACCGTTTTCAATGTAGATCATTGAGTAAGATCGTTTTAATATAGCAAGAACGTTCTAAAATTTTTACGAAATGTATAAAATAGTGGAGACTACACAGGGTGGTCTAGTATTGATGGTATTGATCCCAGTATTGATATTCAGGGGCGTCAATTTGATGGGCACCGTTTTAAATGTGGCTCACTGAGTAAGATCGTTTTAATACAGCAAGAACGTTCTAAAATTTTCACGAAATGTATAAAATAGTGGAGACTGCACAGGGTGGTCCAGTATTGATAGTATTGATCACAGAATTGATACTCAGGGGCGTCAATTTGATGAGAACCATTTTAAATGTAGATCACTGAGTAAGATCGTTTTAATATAGCAAGAACGTTCTAAAATTTTCACGAAATGTATAAAATAGTGGAGACTACACAGGGTGGTCCAGTATTGATGGTATTGATCACAGTATTGATATTCAGGAACGCCAATTTGATGAGAACCGTTTTAAATGAGGTTCACTGAGTAAGAGGATCGTTTCGATATAGCAAGAACGTTATCAAATTTTCACAAAATGTAGAAAATAGTGGAGATTATACATGGTGGTCCAGTATTGATGGTATTGATCACAGAATTGATATTCAGGGGCGTCAATTTGCTGAGAACCATTTTAAATGTGGCTCACTGAGTAAGATCGTTTCAATATAGAAAGAACGTTCTAAAATTTTCACGAAATGTAGGAGATAGTGTAGACTAGATACGGTGGTCCAGTATTGATGGTATTGATCACAGAATTTATATTCAGGGGCGTCAATCTGATGAGAACCGTTTTAAATGTGGTTCATGGTGTTAGAGGATCATTTTGATAAAGCAATTTTCGAACGTTCTAAAATTTTCACGAAATGCATAAAATAGTGGAGACTACACAGGGTAGTCTAGTATTTATAGTATCGATCCCAGTATTCATATTCAGGGGCGTCAATTTGATGTGCACCGTTTTAAATGTGGTTCACTGAGTAAGAGGATCGTTTCAATATAGCAAGAGCGTTATAAAATTTTCACAAAATGTAGAAAATAGTGGAGACTATACGGTATGAGAACGGTTGTCCCATCAATACTGGGACGCCTGTATAATTGATTCATATGTAGACTGTGGATTATTATGCAAAATAAAAATGTTTTAATGTTTGTGCGGCAAAAGCATTCAAACATTGAAATCAATCTACGATCGAAATAAGAAAAAATTTAAAAATGTTTTCCGTCGATCGTGAGAAATGGAAGCTGGATTAGGATGTATTTATTTATTCGATAATTTTAACACGTCGAGAATTGTTTAAAAACGGTTCTCAGCAAATGAATGCCCCTGAATATCAATCTACCAACCCTTTTCTCTCGAATGACGACTCTGAGGCACCAATAAAAATTGGCAAACCATTATTCAAAATTGCCTTTTAAATTATTCAGTCAATTTAATATTATTAAATTTGTCTGTATTCCATAAACTGTTAAAAATTCAAGTATTTTCATATGCAAAATGTAAAGACAATCACATAGAATGAAAATATTCTAGGTTGAAATAAATGTCTTGATTTTGGAATTAAAATTGTTTCGAGTGCAAAGGATTAATGCTGAAATATAAGTCAGTGAAACAAATGATGGCAGCAAACATATTTAATTCAGAATTGAAAAATTTACACGAACGGAGAACATTGTATGAACAATAAAATTGAAGGTATCGATCCATTCATTCCGGATGTTGAATTTTGTAGCACTTTTGCTGACGTCTCAGACTAGCAATTCAAAGCTTTAAATCGTAACTAGGACTTTCATAGGAACGCTCTTACTCGCAGAATATGGAATCGCGTTTCGAAGAAAGACGCGGCACATGCATACGTTTCCGAACAGTTCGCCGATCCTCCTGGGATTGTATTCCGCGATAGGGTCTTTGTTTCTCCGGTCGTTTGTTTACGTCGCAATCTGCGACAATTGGAAGAATGCGGCACGCATTGTTCCGGCAGGCTTTAAACCGGCATCGTAAATCCCCTCGAGCG
Source organism: Sphecodes monilicornis (assembly GCA_913789915.3). Lineage (NCBI taxonomy): Eukaryota > Metazoa > Arthropoda > Insecta > Hymenoptera > Halictidae > Sphecodes > Sphecodes monilicornis. The sequence goes on from OU565291.1 coordinate 22,048,354, forward strand.
AGTCCGTCGAAGGAATCACGGCCGTAGAAACCGAGCCGCTGGAATCGAATCCGCGAGAAATAAAAATCGAGGCCCCGACCCATTTGTCAGTGTCGGATAAAAATATTTCCCGTCGAGTTTCCCGAGGTCGTTACGAAGAGGAAGCTGTAATCTTCGAATACGTGATTCAAGATTGGATCAAAATTTGATTGATTCAAAATTGGATAAGGATTCAATCGCCAAAAAATTCTTCAATATTTATAAATAGACAGCGGACCTATATGCAAAATAAAAATTGTCTACCTCAATTCCGATAAACTAAACTGAAATAGAAATTTATTTTCTTCCATAACCCTTTGCACTCGGAACTTTTTGAGCTCCAAAACCAAGCATTTGGAATATCTTCATTCTGTCTGATTCTTTTCATTTTATTCATATGAAACTGAATTTAATTTACTTGTACAATATGTACATATTTAATAATTTATTAAATACAAACAAATTTAACCCTTTGCACTCGGAACTATTTTAACTCGAAATTTAAACTTTTCTTTCGACGTAGAATATTTCCATTCTATATGATTTTTTCATTTTAGCGATATGAAACTGATGCAATTTACTCATGCAGTACTTAAATGTTTAGTACTTTACTGAGTTTAAATATATTTAATAATGTAACAAATATTTTGAAGAATAACATAGCAATTTTTAATGGCGCCGGAGAGACGCCGCTCGAGTGCTAAGGGTTAACAATGTGAAAAATGTTTCTGATAGTATATAGAAATTTTTATTGGTAGCTCAGAGTCACCACTCGAGTGCAAAGGGTTAATATATTTAATAGGTTAAAAATAATATAACAGTATTTACAAATTCTTCCAATGTTTTTACTGTTTTAAATTGCACCTATTTATTTTTGTCATAAATGCATAAAATCCGCTGCCAATATCTCGTCAAACAATGATCGACAATGGAGGAAATTGGGTCAATAATTAAGTAAACGCGTATTAATGTTTTAAGTGTAGATTCAACCCGTATAAAGTTTCTTACAAATATGTAAATATGTACAGAAGTACCGCGGACAAGTTCTCGTGGAACAGACTGTATGTAATATTGCAGTCAAAGCTTCCTGTGATCGAAGACGAAAATCCGCAGAAACCGGAAGCAGCCTCGAGCCGGGACGCTTCGGCCTAGCAGCCGGAAGCCGTTCTCCGTCTTGTACCTTTACCGTGTTTTGCACTTAGCGATTTACTCAGCCGTGCTTTTAGTACCCACTGAGAGAGACCGAGAGATACCCCATCGATTTCTGGCAATTTCGAACTGGCGCGTGTTACTGCCGATGTGGAAGCCACGGTTCCCGATGGCTTCCCGCTGCCGATGTCGCCTGTAACGCCAACAAACACCGAAATGGCGGCTCTTATTTTAGTAATGGCCCGTGCGGTTGCGTTTAGCATCGTTCGATCGCAAGCCTTCGAGCCTTCTCTGATCGAATTACGGGCAGTCGCGCGGGACGTTTATTCCTGCAACGACCGATCACGTTCGAAGAGCTTAATGACCCACCGATTATGGTCGCCATGCATCTATTGTTCGAAGAATAGTGCATAACACTAGAACTACCGAGTAATAAATGCGACAGATATATGAATATGGCTCTGTAATAATGACAATACCGCATCTATTCAGACTTCATATAATTTTTATTGCAATATGTGTTTCAACAATGAAGTTCATTCGAAAATATCTGATGAAAACATTTTTATAATTACAGTAACGGCGAAGGAAGAAAATTAGAAACCAGTTGTCTTGAGTGGTCCGGCAGTTCTAGTATAAAGGGTGAGGCATTTATCCTGGCCACCCGGAATATCTCAAAAACTAAATTTCGGAGAAAAAAATATTTCAAATAAAAAAATTAAATCAAGGAGGGGCTGATACATTAATCATATCCATTTTTAATTTTCATCATGTTTTCTAGGTCATTCCAAGGTCAACTTCATTTTTTTTAATGGAAACATATTTTTCATTGCAGATTCTTAATTCACGACTTGAAACAAATAACTTTTATTTGAAACGTTTCTTTCTCCGCCGATTATTTTGTATAATATTGAATTTTCAATGAATAAATAAACAATGTCGTTTTAACGGAGGAAATCATTTTATTTATGATAAATGAAATTAATACCCAATTAAAGTAGTATCAAATAAACATGTAAACTAAATGAATAATTAAATAATAGTTAAATGTTGAAAGAGGCAAAACAATTAGATAAATTTTATTAAACTTTGGAATAAGATTACACATTCCATTGCATGCAATGCAAATTACATTAGAATGTTACTGAATACTTGTTAAATTGATTTTCTTGTAATTAAGTTTCAATTCTCCCGTATTATTAGTAATCAATATTATGCAAAATAATCGGCGAAGAAAAAAACGTTTCAAATAAAAGTTATTTGTTTCAAGTCGTGAATTAAGAATCTGCAATGAAAAATATATGTTTGAGTTGACCTTGGAATGACCTAGAAAACATGATGAAAATTAAAAATGGATATGACTGCTGCATCAGCCCCTCCTTGATTTAATTTTTTTATTTGAAATACTTTTTTCTCCGAAATTTAGTTTTTGAGATATTCCGGGTGGCCAGGATAAATGCCTCACCCTTTATACTAGAACTGCCGGACCTTGGTCCGTTGTAATAAAGTTGAAATAAAGTTGACCTTGGAATGACCTTGAAATCATGATGAAAATTACAAATGGATATGACTGCTGTGTCAGCCCCTTCTTGACTTAAACTTTTTATTTAAAACATTTTTTTCTCCGGAATTTAGTTTTCGAGATATTCTAGGTGGCCAGGATAAATGCCTCACCCTGTATAGAGTGAAGGTATAGATGATGAATGTATATTCGTGTGTCTATTAACAGACAACCCTGTATATAGCTAAATTTATAAAAGTAGAGAATCGACGATAACAGAAGAATTGGAAAGAGACCGACCGCCCGAGCGGCTGCAGAAACACGTCGGTCGTGAACATTTTGGTTATCCGTGTGCCCAAAGATATTAAACAACCCCGCTTTTCTTAAGGTATTTCCTTACAAGTGTTAATACTAACCGTACCGATTACAAAATATGACTGGTATACATCATTTAATAAAAATTACAAGACTGAATTCATATAGACTTCGCGCAATTTTTATAACAATGCGTGCTTCAATGAAGAACCTTGTTTAAAAATTTCTAATGGAAACCATTTCGTAATTTCAACAATTAAAAAATGAAAAATGTTTAAACCGGTCCTTTGACCGGTCGTGATACGACGTAGCTGATTTTACCTCCTATCCATTTCACTTTTTAAGATTTAATACAGCGCAACCCTTCGGGTACCAGCATCGAATGGTTAAATCTGCGATTCTAGTAGCTCAGGTCGTCGACTATGTTCGTTTAAGTACCCGCAGAGACCTGGGAGTACGTTTTTTGAACGTCGAGATTCTTATTTTTATAAGGCTCTGCTTGTCAGTCACCTTCTTTTCTTCTTACGAAGAAAAACCTAATCTACATTTTAAATCTCATGGCGCGGAGAAACACGAGAAGGAACGCGAGCGAAGAGACACGAGAAACCCCGCAATATCCTGAATTTTCACCAGACGAGCGTGCGAGCTTGAAAGAAGGGGAGACTGAAAAGAAACGGAGAACTGATCGACTTTTTTGACCGTCTAGACGGCCAGGTTGCCTTAAGCTGGCTCAGTTTCTCGTGTCAACCGACCGAGAGCTCTATGAGGGGCCACGGGGCGGAACGGGGTGGGTGGGGCATCGCCCTAGCGCGCCCGATGGTGGGGGTAAGTAGACGGAAGCGCGCGTAAGACTCGCTAGCATTCACGTAACTCTGGTCCACGGGGAGGGGCTTAACCGGTCAGCGCTCTCGTCGGTGGCCCTCCAGCCGCCCAATTCGCTCCGGCGAGCCGCAACAGACGATCCAATAATATTCTAGCTATAGAATGGAAACAACCAGGGAATCAAGTAAACTATCAACAGAGTGCGCGCCGGTATCGAGTAATTTGTGTTGCTGTTCCCTTCTTGGCGTCCGCCAAGATCGAACCGTTTCCAATTTACTTAAGCAAGCGCTCGACGAAGCATCGACGAGCTCGTCCGATGTTATGGCGGTGAGAGTAGGAAACAGGCGAACCGAGACTGCAACTCGTCGATAATCAACGAACGGAACGGCACGAGAATTGACGCGTGCCTGTCCGTCGAATCCAATGAGAGAACGCGATCCACTCCAGCCGCGATCGATGCTCGTGGATCAAACGAGATCCTCGAGAGGACGAGCGTCTTATCGCGGCGCGACAATGCTCGACGACTGACAAGCTCCATCCCGTGTCTACCGCCGTCGCCGAAGGCATTACCATAATTCCGGGTATTCGAGAGAGAGAGATTATTGCTCAAGGCATCCTGTTAGAACTCTTCGTTAGATCTCTCGCCCTATCTCTCCCTCCTTTGGTCTCTTCTGGTCCGTATCCAATTTCGAAATTTCCCAATCGTCGCGACTCGACGGATAAGCACGTATACGTCGTTAGAGGACCTTTGATCGGGCTCGTTCTGTTCCGCGAGAGATCCCCGAGGAATTATGCATACCGGTAGAGCTTCTCGGCTTTCGAGCAGAGAGGAACAGAGCGGAATGGAACGGAGTCGTGTCACAGGCTGGTTCGAAAAGATCCTCGAGCGTCGTTTGTAGATCGTTCACGGGACGCCCGATTGCTCGCCCGAGTGGCGAGAACGCCTAGCCTAGTCGCGCCGGCGACATCGATTTAATTATGCGCCGAGCGGCAAACGAAATTTCCCCGTGATTGAATTACGGTGTCGCGTTGTTGCTTTGAAAAGCCGCGCGTTTTACCGCCGCCCTCTCACTCTACTGTGTACACCGGAAGGAAAGCCGCGCGATCTCAGTTGGCTGGAGCACGGTATGGAAACACGGCCCTGTATAGTTGCTTGGAGAACGCGCGGTTTTTGGAATTGGCACTGTGAGCAGGTCGTGGAAACACTCCTTAAGTAATTGTGAAAATGAAGATCTTGTTATAAAAATTAGGTAAGTAGAGGTTTTGAAAATTGTTTAACGCGTTGACTGTCGGGTGAATTTCTTGTGTTTCGCGCAAGTCTTGCCTATTTTATTCGCACAAGCGGTCAAAGAAATTAATAATTATTATCAGTTACTGGACAATGAGGTTGGGTCTTATGTTATGATCTCGATGCACTAGTAAGTCACAGATGTAGAATGTAATTTTTGTCATGTGAGGTTTCGTTTTTGAGGAAAATGAATTTGAAAATTCGTCAAGCACGCGTGCTATTGAATGCTGTATTTCATCGTTAATTGTCGCCACCACGGGTCCGGCCGGCGTCAATTATCGTGTAGAAGATACTATTTTTCGACCTTTGGCGAACGGAAGGACGGACACCGAAGATCGAGATGCCTCGGTCGCCGAGAAATGTAACATAATACAGGTCGAGTATATCGGTGTGAGACCACTACTAATCCAATAACAAAACTTCTTTATTTTTCATAACTTTTTTATGGGACTTTCGCCAATATATTCGCGGCATTTTTCTAATGAAAATGATACCAAATATGATATAATTCTGATAATATTACTTGTATAATGAACAAGTTTCGGGCGCAAGGAAGGACAGCGCAGGGGAAAGAAAGAGACACATATCGTGTGTGGTATCATTTTAACACGTTCATCGCCCACTCGACAATCATAAAAATTACACAAAATCGCAATATATTTAACAAAAGAAAAACTAAGAAGTTTAGTTTTGAGATATTAATAACTGTTTCAAACCTCTTCTATTCCTCAGATCGTAAGGAAATTTTGTACACTAAATCTACCAACGTAAAAATTAATTTTCAATTCCGTATAAATAATTCTTTCACCCAGATATGGGTGACATGGCGATGAAAGTGTTAATCAGAAAAATGCCACAAATATTTTGGTGAAAGTCTCATAAAAAAATAATTAATAATAAAAAAGTTTTTTACTGGCATTAAGTTGTGAGGACACGTGGACCTTTGAACTGTGCCGCCGACTGCGATTCTCCGCATCTCTTTCTTTCCCATGCGCTGTCCTTCCTTGCGCCCGAAATTTTCATCGTCCATTATTCGAGTAAATACCATCGGAATTATATCTTATTTGGTTATCATTATCATTGGAAAATGCCACGAATATGTTGGTGAAAGTTCCATAAAAAAATAATAAAAAATAAAGAAGTTTTGTCATTGGATTGGTAGTGGTCTCACCAATATATACTCGATCCGTATTATTATCTTACACTTCTCGACGACCCAGACCTCTCGAGTTTCACAGGCCCTCACGGGGTATACCCCGCGGAAGGAGAGTTTGTTTTGCGACAATTATCGTACAGAAGTTAGCGACAATTATCGTACAGAAGTTCGCGACAATTAACGACGAAATACTGTAGATGTCCGAGACTGGTGCGCCTGATCGTAGTCTGCTTACTCTACTTCTCCTAAATACTGAAGCTTGAAATCCCGAATCCTAAAGTATGTGTGCTATCGAATAAAAATTTGAAACTTCTGCATCTTATTCTCCTTACTGTAAATACTGAAACTTGAGATCCTGATTCGTCCAGGGCGTATCCAAATGATTAATGAATCACATACTAACAATTTTCAACATATATATTCACAATACCATTACTACACATTCTCCCACAAACTTTTCCGTTGCGATCTTGTTTGCAACATCCGGCAACTTCACGCGATGAACTTTACCTCGCGCAATCGCAGCTTACACATTTCATTATCGAGCTTTCTGCAAAAATGTCCAAGGGTTGATCGTGCACGGTGATCGTTGAAAAATTAATCTTCCAGCGCAAGTTCAAGGACCAGTCGTCAACGACAACGAAACGAACAAAATTTCCTCCGCCTTGATTCATAAATATTTCCGCAACATCCCCGCACGAGATTCGCTCCGCGATCAATTTTTCAAACACGAAGGTACGGGGAGGCTGAAGAATCAAGACACGAGGTCGAAGCTCCAAGGCCCGCCTAGAAAATTGTTCGAGTTTCTGGAGAGAGGCTTTCGTGAGATCGAGGTTGCGCTTATGGGAGCAGAACCCCAACGAGCCGAGAATATTGCGCTACTATCCTCTTCCCAGCCAGCTGGGACCCTTCTCTTCTCACCCCGTGGATAATTATCGATTCGACGGATATAACGAAATATCGGGGACCGGTGTTTAAGCACGGCCTCGCATTTTGCTCGATTTTTACCCGAGACCGATCCCTGAAATCATCCTGGGGTCTCGTCGGGAGAAAACTCGGCCGTCGAACGCGTTCAACGCGAAAAATCTCATGCGTGAAGCTTAAAAAGGCGTTGCAACGGAGATGGGGAGCCAACGACATCGAAATAACAGCTCTTTGATCGATACCGATCCCTTAAATTTTATTCAGGATCGTCTTCAAAGGATTTTCTTCTGCAAAATGATTTCTCAGAACTGCTCGAGCTATTCGAGTCGTTTGAACGCGTTTGAAGATAGAAACGCAGGCAAACACGTGCCGACACGTGCTTCACGGTACTATGGAGTTCTGTGGAAATCTGCAGTTTAATTTCTGTTGGGATAGATTCGATTAAAATCGTGACGAAATGGTCAAAAGCCTGTGCGGTCCTATCGCCTTCACTGGGAACCGTAAATGGTCACGTTTATGCATTAGATCATGCTGTGGAGCTGGTTCGTGTTTCCTGACTTTAAGTGATTGCAAAACTTCGTGTCGAATTTGAATATAATCCAGAGGCAAAGGTGTGTAGCCGGTAAGAGAGCAGATATAGAAAAATAATATTGCATTTTTCGAAAATTCCTCTTAAATACAAAATTAAATAAAAAGTCTGGTTTATAGTTTACTGACCTTTGTATACTAATCGTATGTTTAGGGCTCGGTAGTTCTAAGTGTGTATTCAGGTTTTTAAGGTCCTTTTTGCACGAACGTACAGAAATTTCTATCAGAAAAATTACTGAACCTTCTGCATTGGAATTTTGCACACATATTTATTGATGCTTGAAGCTGATGTATGATTTTTTAAAAGTTAAGTAATGAAAATTACACGAGCTAGAAATTATTTTGTAGAATATGTTTCTAAAACAATGTGTATACCATTGCCGTGATCCTAATCTTTCTACTGATCCGGAACAAAAAGAAAATGAAGTTTTTTATTAATCAGTATAACTATACTTATGGTCTGAACCAAAACAAATTAAAAATTTTGTTTATTTACAAAATAGCGGAATTTTGAAGTCAAATTATCTAGTTTCTAAATGTTTCGCAGCATCTAGCACGATAAAAAAGTAATAAAAAATTAACGAATTCTTTAAATTATTGTTCGTGCGACAACAGGTTATGTGCAGAAGATTCTCGTAAAAATTTCAGGTTTATCAGTCAACTAGAACTGGAATCGTGACAACCGTACCGAGAGAAACGCGTTTCAATATTCAACTATTAAAATTTCACAACGCAATTTGCATACTGCAAACGCCAATAACCATGTTAATTTCACGAATTCAAACAAATCCTGTCGCACACCTATGCAGCAACGCTTATGCTCCCAGTAAATGCAAGAGAAAAAAGACCACATGACTGAAGTGAAACTTCTCTCATTAATTTTTTTTCGAATTTTTATTAACATTTTATGACGTTTAATTTTCCATGATTCTATTATGGAAACAACTGGCTTGTGATAGCTACAATATAATATAAATATTCTTGGATCAATTTTGTCTAAATGTCTTGCAAATACTGCATCGAGAGTTGTTCCTGATCTTGTTGTCGCTTCATTAGAATTATTTACCATTCCCAATCTTAATTTACTTTTAAAAAATTCTATTAATAAATTTGATTGTTCCGATGCAAAGTTCACGTTGAAATCTCCACTTAGCATCATCGGAATTTTATCATAATCTTTATTAATCAATTCCGAACCCTCCACTGTATATATGATAATAGACTAGAATTTCGTTTCATCGTTTCATCGTTTAATCGTTTCATCGCTAGATCAGTTTTACTCCTACCACGTCGAAGTTTTACGCCTACCACGTCTAAAGAAGTTTCACTACAATAGAATAGAATTTCGTTTCATCGCTTCATCGTTTCATAGTTTTAGCGTTTCAGCGTTTCATCGTTTCATCGCCAGATCGGTTTTACTCCTACCGCGTCGACGTTTAACGCTTACTACGCCTAAAGAAGTTTCACTAGAATAGAATAGATTTTCGTTTCATCGCTTCATCGTTTCAGCGTTTCAGTGTTTCATCGCCAGATCGGTTTTACTCCTACCGCGTCGAGGCTTTACGCCTACCACGCCTAAAGAAGTTTCACTACAATAGAATAGATTTTCGTTTCATCGCTTCATCGTTTCAGCGTTTCAGTGTTCCATCGCCAGATTGATTTTACTTCTACCACGTCAAGGTTTTACGCCTACCACGCCTAAAGAAGTTTCACTACAATAGAATAGATTTTCGTTTCATCGCTTCATCGTTTCAGCGTTTCAGTGTTTCATCGCCAGATTGATTTTACTTCTACCGCGTCAAGGTTTTACGCCTACCACGCCAAAAGAAGTTTCACTTCAATAGAATAGAATTTCGTTTAATCGCTTCAGCGTTTCATCGTTTCACCGTTTCATCGCCAGATTGGTTTCACTCCTACCACGTCGAGGTTTTACGCCTACCGCGTCGAGGTTTTGCGCCTAAAGAAATTTCACTTCAAAAATCGATTTACTGAAAATGAAAATCCGCGAAGAAACAAGCGTTTGTAGATCAGCTAGAAGACGAGTTTTACGACTCCAGGCGAGAACCTGGTCGCGAGATTGTCGCGAGCACAATAGAGGTTCGCAGGAGGCTTCGCGACGCCTGCGTCGGACGGCTCAGTAGTCGGCGAGCTGCGTTGGACGACGGACGTCGCTCGTATCGTCGAGGATCACCACTTGTTCGCGAGTTGCGACCGCCGAACCGCGTTCCTTCTCAAAGGAAACCAACGAGAAACTGGTTCGCAGATAGTTTCGAACGTGTTCGGAGACTGTCCGAGCCACGGTTGTGGATTTTACCGCGGGCATTTCCGGATCGGGCCGCGTCGGGCCAGGTCGGGCCAGGTCGGGCCGGGTCGTGTCGGGCCGCGTCCTCGAACGGTTACCTTGAATTCAGGCAAAGGATCAATCTGCGAAGCTGCAGGAGGGAATCGAGTCAAGGTCGAGGTCCTTCGGATCGTTTCGAGAGAGAGAAAGAGAGGGAGAGAGGGCGGAGGAGAGAGGGGGAGAGAACAACGAACCCTCGGAAAGTTTGAAAACTGTGCGTCGCTCCGGGATAGTGATCCGATAAGGCACTTTCTCCGTGATCTGGAAGCGGGCCGTCGCGATCGCGGGATTATCGTGTTGACGAAGAGCGGCGTCCCGACGCATAGATCGTAAGTAGATCGAGAGGGAACAGTGTGCGGGACCTTGTCCAAAGCGGAATCGATTGATCGCAATCGCCCCTCGGGAAGAACAGATCCCGCCTCGGGCAGGAACGGCTCCGATCGAACGCTCCAGAGGAGGATGTGTGGGGATACGGAGAAATTGATGACGCTGGGACGAAGCTACGTGAAAAATCAAGTCGTAAAAGTAGAATACAGTTTCTTTGTACCGCGATCCGTTTCCAAGATAATAGAGATCGATGCTCGACGCGACGGTACTACTTGTTGTGCCGATGCGGCCGCACAGTGTTGCGGTCAATGCTATTTAGCTGGCCAAATCTCATAACGTAATTTCGTAAAAAATAGATGCTAGTTATGTGACGTAACGTCTAGACTGTAAGATTATTAACATTTCTCTGTTGGTATTACTCCGAAAGTCTCTTTTATCAACAGAAATGTGTAAGCATTTTAAATTCATATATTCCTACATTTTGTAAGGAGGTCCATACAAGCTTTTATATCTAATTAATGTGAATCGATATTTTTAAAATAAGTTTTGTATTTACTTATCTATATTCCAAAGTAAATTTTTATAATGGAAACTAACGGTGAAGGTACGTTTGATTGTCTTCATTAATTCCGTCAATTATTGTCGTCATTATAATTATGTATGCAATATTCAAAAAGCTGACAGTAGGTAATAAACGCTAAAAGACGAAAAAATGTTTGATGGCAACATTAGAGCAGACTTTAAGCTTTCTGTCCATGTAAATTTTATTATGCGGAAATGAACAATATTTATATTTTTAGTGACAGTGACCGCTACTTCACGATCTGAATTTTTTGATGTTTGGAAGAACTTTCGAATAGACAATCGTCTTAATGGATTGTATAAATATGTTTTGGAAAAATCGTGCATAGAAATGTTGTGTGAAGAAGCAGAAGAATCTATACAGGTTAATATTCCCAATCTCTGCAAACGCAAACACGAAAGATGGGAGAAAAGTGAATGAAGGTTTTGTCCAGCTAGCATCTCGAATCGCAACACTGTGGGCCGCCTCGGATGAACTTTCGAAGTCGATTGTCCGTGGAACGAAGACCCTGTGCGAGGAAATTGTATTCCGAGTTTTTTATGCGAATTTCTATGTAGAACTGCTTTTTAATCATCGGACTGCTGGTACGTGTTTGCGTGGATTTTTAATGTTGTTTTTCACGTTGCGCTAATTAATTTTGAGTCTACGGTGAACCTTGCGAATCGATAGTAATAACAACACTGCGAAGCTTTGTGCAAAATTAAGAACGTTTAAAGTGCATCATGAGACGCAAAATGGAAACAATAATGAGTTTCTTCATTTTCATTAGCTAAAAACAACGAGGCAATATTTTCCAACTAGTATTATGTTTTCACAGTTTCGCTCTTGTCATATATAAATTCAGTAGTACAGCCGCGCCATAAATCTGTACAATAGTGATATGGATTCGTATTTTGATCCGTATTTCGATCCGTATTTCGAATCGATAGTAATAACAACACTGCCAAGCTTTGTGCAATATTAAGAACGTTTTAGTGAATCATGAGACGCAGAATGGAAACAATAATGATTTTCTCAGTTTTCTCCATTTTCATTAGCTGAAAACAACGAGGCAATATTCTACAACTATTATTATGTTTTCACAGTTTCGTTCTTGTCATATATAAATTCAGTAGTACAGTCGCGCCATAAATCTGCACGATACTGATATGGATTCGTATTTCGATCCGTATTTCGAATCGATAGTAATAACAACACTGCCAAGCTTTGTGCAAAATTAAGAACGTTTAAGGGAATCATGAGACGCAGAATGGAAACAATAATGAGTTCTTCATTTTCATTAGCTAAAAACAACGAGGCAATATTTTCCAACTAGTATTATGTTTTCACAGTTTCGTTCTTGTCATATATAAATTCAGTAGTACAGCTGCGTCATAAATCTGCACGATAGTGATATGGATTCGTATTTCGATCCGTATTTCGAATCGATAGTAATAACAACACTGCCAAGCTTTGTGCAAAATTAAGAACGTTTAAGGGAATCATGAGACGCAGAATGGAAACAATAATGAGTTCTTCATTTTCATTAGCTAAAAACAACGAGGCAATATTTTCCAACTAGTATTATGTTTTCACAGTTTCGTTCTTGTCATATATAAATTCAGTAGTACAGCTGCGTCATAAATCTGCACGATAGTGATATGGATTCGTATTTTGATCCGTATTTCGAATCGATAGTAATAACGACACTGCCAAGCTTTGTGCAAAATTACGAACGTTTAAGTGAATCATGAGACGCAGAATGGAAACAATAATGATTTTCTCAGTTTTCTCCATTTTCATTAGCTGAAAACAACGAGGCAATATTTTCCAACTAGTATTATGTTTTCACAGTTTCGTTCTTGACATAAATATATAAATTCACTAGTACAGCCGCGCCATAAATCTGCACGTTAGTGATATGGATCCGTATTTCGATACGTACTGCGGATTTTATGCGTTTACAACATAAAAATAGTGAATCGAACACAAAACAGTGGAAACATTCCAAGAATTCGGATTTTATTTGTATTTTCAAAAATAAAAGCAGAGAATTTTTAGTAAATTGTTGATATCTGTGCAGAATGACATTGCAACAGGAGTTAAATAGAAATTGATTTGAAATAATGTGATATGATTAATTAGAAATGAATGGAAAATTATATAACACTGTTTTGAGACTCCTCCTACGTAATTCACTGTTTTATTTTCGAACCAATTATTTGTAAATGCACGCAATCCGCAGTCTTGTAATACGAATAGGAATCAAAGGAGTAACGAAATGAAATGATTATAGAAAAGCTGCCTGGCAATTCCAAAGGAGGATTGAATCTACAAAAGCAAATTCATTTGAATACGAAATACAATTTTGTTTTGCTGCGAGACGATCAAGTTCAAAGGATCGTCCAACTCGCTAACGAATGGAATGTTTTCGGGTCTGTTCATGGCGCGCCGTTTCTACTTACATTATACGGCGCCACGTTGGATCATTTAAAATCAATTATCTCGGAGATAAAGACGCGTTTGAGAAAAATTGCATTCTACATTTTGTATAGTTCCTTCTTTGCACTTAGAATTGCTAAATTTTTGTTTCAATGACCAGATTGCTACTACACACCGTGTATATGGATTTCTGAAGTTACCTTTCACTTTGAAGCAATTAATCTTGATCACTGAGAGCAGTTCCTTTGAAGAAACGCTACGAATCGAAAGTAATAACGAAGAAAGTATGCTTCTAAAATTGAAAGGAAGATTGAATCTGCGAAACAGATTCATTAAAAATATGAAATACAAGCTTCCGATAGGAGACTACCTTGTCTGTGCATGGCACACCGTTTCTACTTTCAAAGTCGGCTAACCTTGCAACAAAGACGTGTGCAGAAAAATTGTGTTACCGATATATATATTTTTATATTTTCAATGATAGTTTGTTTCGATGCGTTTTGCGCCATTCCCATTAATTCAAATAAAACCATCCTCGCTTGAATCTGCCAAACAGATTTATTAAAAATATTAAATACAAGCCTCCGATAGGAGACTACCTTGTCTGTGCATGGCACACCGTTTCTACTTTCAAAGTCGGCTAACCTTGCAGCAAAAACGTGTGCAGAAAAATTGTGTTATCGATATATATATTTTTATATTTTCAATGATAGTTTGCTTCGATGCGTTTTGCGTCATTCCCATTAATTCAAATAAAACCATCCTCGCTTGAATCTGCCAAACAGATTTATTAAAAATATTAAATACAAGTCTCAGATAGGAGACTACCTTGTCTGTGCATGGCACACCGTTTCTACTTTTAAAGTCGGCTAACCTTGCAGCAAAAACGTGTACAGAAAAATTGTGTTACCGATATATATATTTTTATATTTTCAATGTTAGTTCGTTTCGATGTGTTTTGCGCCATTCCCGTTAATTCAATTAAAACCATCCTCGCGCGAAACACGTTTGTAGAGGTGTAACAATAAATTGTCAAAGGGAAATGGTAAACTGGCATTCGTCCTTTAATTCGCGAAAATGAAAACGTTTTCTCGCGAAGTTTTTATAAAGACACTTTTTAAATCATCAAAGAAATGGCAAACCGGTCCTCGTGTTTTAATTGACTAAAAACAGGCTCGTCTCTGTGTGATATTTTCGTGAATGCATTCACAATTTTTCAAAGAAATGACTAACCAGCGTGCGTCGTTTAAATTGCCCAAAACGGAAGTGACTTCGCGCAAGATCTTTGTGAAGATATTTTTTAAATTCTTGAACAAATAAGAAACCGACCTTCGTCTTTGAATTGACGAAAACAGCATCATCGTCCTCGTGCGATATTTTCTTGAATGTATTCGACTATGTTTCAAAGAAATTGTAAAGTAGTCTCGGACTTTCCATTGACTAAAACAGAATTCTCTTCGCGCAGAATATTTCTAAAGACATTTTCTTCAGTCGTACTAATGCGATCGTATACTGTACGAAACTTGCATTCTATTGAATAGGAATCGTCTGACGCGTCTGCTCATGACCTACCGGCTCTACTTCTTACAAATGCCAAGTGCACGAACTTGAATTTTCAAAGCCGATTTTCTCGAAAACAAAGCCTCATATAAGAAAAAATTTTAATCCACATTTTCAACTTAGTTTTTCGTGTAGAATCATCCGCTCTTCGGTTACCGATTACTAGACTGCGGACCTTTACACAAAATAAAAATGTTCTGCAGCAATCACGAGGTACTGGAGTGAAATAAAAATTTGTTTCTGTAAAGTTTGTAACAAGATAATTGTAAGGTTTGTAACAAGATATATTTAATAGCAATAAATCTATACAAACGGGATGCCAGCCGGTTACAAAGTCGTGGTTCGCGTTACGAGCAAGATTTTACCGATCACACGTTTATGAGCGCCATCTGCTCCTCAGGCGCGCACTCCCCTCTACCTACTGCGCGCGAAATTTGAAATCTATACACTACAGTTGTCTCCTTTAACACTAGATTTACGGAGCTATAAACGTAACTATTTTGCACCACTTTACAAAAATAACAAGAGTGTATCTATTCAAATTTTAAATCAGTTTTTAAAAATTATACATACCCAAAGAAATACATTTGTTGAATAACTCCTCACGAATACAGCTTGACAATTTCAACAATCGCAAATTAAAAATATTAGGACCCGTCATTTTGACGGATCCCGGAAATCTAGTGTTAATAATTCTGGTAAGTTGATGACAATAATACTGGGGAATTTTACACATAATACAAATTGTCCATGACAATTGTAAGAAACAAGACTTCAACTATAACGCATTTGCACTTTTAATAATTCTAATAAGACGAAAATAATACGAGAGCATTATTCGAATCATGTCTTTCCAGTTTTGTATTTGCCCAACCCAATTTTTGCCATAAATGGTTGAAATCCACAGTATAATAATTAGATTAAAAAATAAGATGATGTAATTTGAAAAAGTACAGATATTTAAAGAATTTGAGAAGCCTAATATTTGATTTCGAACTTACTGAAATTATTCAAGGCAGAATAAATCTTCAATATGGATTCTTTTTCTTACAATTAATCTGTTTAAAATTTAATCAACTTGAATCCAGTTTATCCCTCGACTGTTTCATGTTCCACTCACTTATTGCTTGTGCTAAATGCATAGAATCTATTTTATCAGCCCGTATACTCGTCGCAGCGAGTGTATTAAGTCATTCATCGTCTCCGGACAGCGACACCATGATTCAGGGAAATTAAGTGATTTCGGGGTCGGATAGGGAACGTGTACCACGTCACAATTCTGACAGCCGCGCGCCCGGATCGCTAACTTTCGGAACTTGGAAGTAGCAACAGTTCTCCGGTAATCTTCTCGGGGTTAATTAATGTGCCGGTAATTAACTGCGGATTAATTCAACGTCGCGAGTCCCGAGGGCGACAGCGGCGGCGAGTCATTATTCGTCGGACAGAATTACTCTAGTCTGATTATGCGACTCGATGAATAGCCGAGTGGAGCCACGAAGCCTTGCGAAAGAAATTCGTGAGACTTCAAAAGCGGTTGCCCGGGGTTCTCGGGTGGTAGCAGCGAGAATTTCGCGAGCGAATCTCGTTGGGCTGGATCTCATCAATTTTTCATGAGAACACCGCCTGTTCCTCGCTCGCTGGAACAACCAGACGCTTCCTTCCCGAACCGCAAAAGAGGTTATCGATACCGACACCGATTTGCATGCGCCGGGTTTGCACGGGTCAAACATTGCACGCGAAAACCGTGACTGTCTGCGAACGAAGTATTTCGACTTGCCATACTGCAAAACGGTGGGAAAATTCGATTGGAAAATATCCCCCGAAGACATTTCCGTTCTAGTTGCTAAGAAACATCAGGACCCCTCACAGATTTCTTTGGGAATTTCAAAAATGCATTTGCAAAGATTTTGGGCGACTGCTCCATTTTTTGGAGAGATTTATTTTTTTGTTTCTGGTAGGCCGAAATCAAATTCTATTCTTTTGTAACCAATATTTAACCCTTTGCAGTTGGAACTAATTCAGCTGTAAAAGCAAACATTTCTTCCAATCTATAATATTTCAATTCTGTCGAATTATTTTCAATTTACGCATATGAAACAGATGCAATTTACTCGTGCAATATCTAAATATTTAATAATTTATTAGGTACAGACAAATTTAAGAATTTGAAAAATATTTGAATAGTGTATTGCAATGTTTAATGGCGACTCTGAGTCATCACTTGAGTGCAAAAGGTTAACACTAAAGTGGTGATCGAATAAACGGTCTCAAATCGTTTATTTTACAAGTATTGAAACTAAGAAGATGAACTCATAGGTAACATTTATTTAAATTTCCTCGATGAAGCTCAAATTACAGTAGGAATAGTACAAACCCTCGATAAATGCAATCTAGACATATTTGTAAGGCAGTCATACCAGTCTCTTTCTATACAGGGTGTCCATTTGAAATCTTTCCAGCCGAATATCTCGAAAAGTATGAAATATATTAAAAAAGTGTAAAACACGTGTCCAAAGATTTCAAGGGGAAAGAGATTTCAAGGGGGAAAGAGATTTCAAGGTCATTTGAAGGTCAACTTTGTTTTTTCAAATGGAAACCTATATTTTTTATTATCGGATCTTATTGTACGTAAGAAGACCAGCAATTTTCGTAGGATACTTTTTTTTATCCGCGCACTAGTTTCGGAGATATTTAAAGGCTTTTTTCTTTTCGCGCCTGTCATAAAACAGTAATTTTGTATGCTCGATAATTTCAGCACCGTGTAAAGAGGAATGCACAGAAATGCATATGTGAAATTGGTATGGAATTATCAACTAGCATTTCTCACCAGCGACGAAGCGAAATAAATGTGCGTGTTTATCAGTGACGAGCGTATCGAAATCGCGGGGAAGAGATGTTGCTGGCGGTTTAAGCTTACGGTTGCATTATTCAGGCGTGGATCATTTTGAGCCGGATCCAGAGGAAACTGATCGTTCAGTCGATATAATCCCGCGAAAATACGATGGCTTCCGCGGCCGATCAGCCGCTGAAAATTTCCCCGCGACTCGAATTTAAATCTGGGAAAAGCTTTCGAGGCTCTACTAACGCGATTAGAGGCTCCAACCCTAGAAGCACCAACATTCGTCAAAAACGCGATTGCAGATCTTTTATTTCGCAATCGTCGAGGCTGCTGGAACGCCATTTGTCTTAGAAAGATTGCGCAACATCGAAATATATGAGCCTTTCAATACTAAAGTGGTGGAAGTCAATTATTTGGTTGTTTGGTTAAACAGCATCTCGAGATTTCATCGTTGTTAAGTAAAATAATTTTAATATAATATTATTGTGACTTGTATAATATTATTGTGATTTATATGAAACAAACGTAACATTCACTAATATTATTATATTTTATAGAACTTTCACAGAATTCCTCAATATCCAATTATTGGATGTTTTGACTTGCGCGCCATTTTGGTTTCAAACGACTCATATAGTGTATAAAGGAATTATTACTTGGAACACAGACACCTTGCTAATTTTGAGATGTATTCAATCAACTATTCAATCTATTAAATCGAAATATATTCTTAAAGATATTCCTCGTTATTCTCAATAAATCTTCACCATCTTTAAACTGTTTTAAATACGAACTTTTTACTGTGTCCGTCGAGGCTGCAATTGATAAATCATTAGAGCCAGTAATTAATTTGTACATCTAATAAGTAGTACAGTATTAAATCGATAAGTGTCACAAAGTTCTGAACAAGAAGTGTCACACAACTATCCCCACTCCTGGCGGGGTATAACCCGTGAGGGGCCGTGAAGCTCGAGAGGTCTCGCTCGCCGGGAAGGATGACATCATACGGGTCAAGTTTATCTGTGAGACCACTACTAATCTAATGACAAACCTTCTTTATTTTTTATTATATTTTAATGGAACTTTCACCAACATATTCGTGATACTTTGCTAATGAAAATGATACCAAATAAAATAGCGACCGACGCCTCTCGAGTTTCGCTGTCCTTTTCTACGTTCGGCACAAGTCAAAGAATAGTATACCTGAACACGAAGTGTCACTGGTCGGACCCGTGGTTGTGACAATTATCGATTAACACGTTGACTGCCATGGGGGTCACCGGTGACCGGCACTCGACTTGGCTACAGCGCCGTGGGAGCCACCGGTGACCGGCGACGCAGCAAATAATAAAAGTACATAATTAGAGTAAATATGGATACTGACCAATTTTTCAATAATACCATTGTTACTATAATGGTTTGAAGAAATTAATGCATGAAAAATGCTTCAAGCATGATTTTATAACTCACTTTATTTCCAGCAAATAATATTTCAACGTAATATGCATCGCATAATGAAAAATTCACGTTGGCGCCTTGGGCAAACCATGGAAAATGCGCCTGGCAGTCAACGTGTTAAATACTGTATGCAAAACATTACAGTTTTGACTCCGTACTAAATTAAAATATATTCTTGCAGATATTCGTCGTTATTTTCTATAAATTTGCACCATCTGTAGGCGACTGTTTCAAATTCGAACTTTTTACAGAGTTCGTCAAGATTGCAATTATTGAGAGCCGGGAATTAATTTTTACACCTAATAAATAACATAGATAATGTCACAGTTTCATTTTCAGTCCCCAGAAAGAGCTTACGGTGCTTCCATCAGTAAAAAAAATAAATCAGTATTTCTTCGAGGATAATTCTCAGCAGGTTCATGGAATTGTAGGAATAGCACACAACGTGAGGAATAGAACGCATTTATAAACGGACCGATAATAGTTAATTTCTTGGAGAGGGGGACCAATCGGAGACGCGAAACCACAATCAAAGTAGTTGCGTCCTGTATAACCAACGCAGCGATCGAAAAATCCTCTCGCTCCCATAATCGTGTGGCTTAATCGTCGGAGCAATGTCCACGGTCGAATAATTAACGAACTACTCGTTGTGTTTACCTGACAATCGGTTAATTAAGATTGGCTTTGTGTCGGATTACAATCGATGCTATTCGCGTCCACGCATAGAACAATCCGATAATGGTGTATAAATAGTGCGCGTGTCTCGTCGATCGGATTACGCAACGATCCATCTGTTCGCGATCGAGACACCGTTAAGATCGACGCATATAGATCATTGTCCGATCTATTTTCACGAGATTGCAACGGGTTGAGAACGATGGCAGGAATCCAGCGACTCGAAAGAAATTCATTCTCTTTTGCAAACTGCGAGAAATCGTATAAAATCGAGGTTGTTAGGTAAATCTTCGTGGTTAATGCAAATTATCTGCCTCGATGTTGCTTCTAACTTCAACAATACGTAAACTATCGCGTCTAGACTGTGGATCTTTATGCAAAATAAAAGATGCAGTGAAATAAATCTGAACTCTTTCTTTGCGTCTCGATTATAACGAACTAGACTGCGGATCTTTATGCAGAATAAACATTTTCTGGATTAATTACGAACAATAAAAGCCAAATAAAAAGTTCTTTCTCCCTTCTAACTAAAACAATACGTAGACTATCGCGTCTAGATTGTGGATCTTTATGCAAAATAAAAGATTCAACAGATTGCGAGCGATGACCACGTCGATAACCGGAATCCAGCGACTCGAAAGAAATTCATTCTCTTTTGCAAACTGCGAGAAATCGCATAAAATTGAGGCTGTTAGGTAAATCTTCGTGGTTAATGCAAATTCTCTGCCCCAATGTTGCTTCTAACTTCA
This sequence comes from Sphecodes monilicornis, assembly GCA_913789915.3. Taxonomy (NCBI): domain Eukaryota; kingdom Metazoa; phylum Arthropoda; class Insecta; order Hymenoptera; family Halictidae; genus Sphecodes; species Sphecodes monilicornis. The sequence goes on from OU565291.1 coordinate 22,069,068, forward strand.
ACAATACGTAAACTATCGCGTCTAGACTGTGGATCTTTATGCAAAATAAATGATGCAGTGCAATGAATCTGAACTCTTTCTTTGCGTCTCGATTATAACGATAATAACTAGACTGCGGATCTTTATGCAGAATAAACATTTTTTTAATTAATTACGAACAATAGAAGCCAAATAAATGAAATTGGTGTGTGCTTAGACCACTGAAGTGAAACTTCTTCTTTAATTTTTTTCGAATTTTTATTAACACTTTATGACATTTAATTTTCTACGATTCTATTATTGAAACAATTGGCTTGTGATAGCTAAAATATGATATAAATATTCTTGAATCAATTTTGTCTAAATGTCTTGCAAATACTGTATCGAGAGTTGTTCCTGATCTTGTTATCGCTTCATTAGGATTATTTATCATTTCCAATTTTAATTTAGCTCTAAGAAATTCTATTAATAATTTTGATTGTTCCGATGCAAAGATCACGTTGAAATCTCCACTTAGCATCATCGGAATTTTATCATAATCTTTATTAAGCAATGCCGAACCCTCAATCGTATATGCTAATAGAATAGAATTTCGTTTCTGCGTTTCACCGTTTCATCGTTTCTGTGTTTCACCGTTTCATCGCCAGATTGGTTTCACTCCTACCGCGTCGAGGTTTTGCGCCTAACACGCCTAGAGAAGTTTCACTTCAAAAATTCTTTCTCCCTTTAACAATTTTAAAAAGTTGCAAATAGCACATCGATGCTCCTAAACTCTCCGAATATTTTTCCTGTTTTGTATTAGATCGTCCCATAAGTTCGTGCCGTTTACTGTTTTACTATTTATATTAATATTTGAAACATACTTTCAAAGTCAACGAAAAAATTATAACCACCTTCTCTACAACCTCTTCCCACTTTTTTGGTAAAGATATTATACCGTCACTAAAAAATTTCTGTGGTTTTTCATTAAAATACTTTTCAATTCGCGGAACGAACTTATGGGACAACCTAATACATATTGCACCAACTATAAACGTATAAAATCCTGTTGACTTATGTCTAATTTCCGTATCTCGCAACAAGTTTTCGAAAAATTTTAATTTACATAAAGACTTGCAGTTCAATTGTTCGCATATGCCAGTGTTATCTAAAATGATTAAACAAGCACGAAAGAAACTTTGGAAACAGATAATTACATGTTCGCGCGTGTTCATGTCTGCGGTCTGAACACAGCCGGTTAATCTAGTCAAAATAACGAGCTGAACTCGTTAACTCTGGTTAATATTTCGCCGGTCATTAAATCGCACGGATCGATTCGGCGCGACGCGGCGACATTTTGTTTTTGTTCGCGAACTCGGCCTATCGACGGTTTTCAATTCGCGTGTCCGTTCTATCGGCAGATTATTGGATCGAGTGGGTGGTGCAACTGCAACGAACAGGTTGCAGAGACAATTAAATCGGTGAAACCGCGACCGTCGATTTCCGCGGACACGCAGATTGCCGCGTCCACGAAATCCGTAGCGCGAAACACGAACATAGTTCGTTTCCCTCCTTTTAATCCCATGCCCGCAGCGAGAATCGCCCCATTCTCGCGGAATTTCTGCGAATTGCAACGCGAATGACTCGCATTATTTCAAGGTACTCTGCCTCGTTGAAAACGTTCCGAAAACGTTCCGAAAACGTTCCCAAAACGTTCCGAAACGGTACGGAAAAGTCTGGCGTCGAATTTAGAAACGAGGTTGTCCGTTAATTAGCGAGTCGAACAAACATGGCATCAATGATAACTAAATTGCGGATCGTTATGCGAAATGAAAATTCTCCGAGTTCATTATGAGAAGCAGAAGTTGAATGAAGTTCTCTTGATAATTTATATGTAACAGAAATCAGAAATAATACAAGAACATTCTAAAATTCATTTAACGTTCTCACAGCTTTATATTTCTAATTTTCGCAGTAAATGCATCAAATCCACAATCTAATGCTAAGGATAACTGGATTGCGATTACTGAGGCATATTGTAAAATTTCTTAGTGGAAAAATTAGTAAAAGTTGCGTAGTACCCGTACCTTTAATTAAGCTACTCGTTAAAAAAGAGCATCTGAGTGACTAAGTGTTCCTGAATAATGCAAGAACTCTATTTAGATGAAACTATGATAGAACACAAAACAACACTATCATCCCATAAACAATTATATACGCTTCAAGAATCTTGTACCGTTATCAATTTTTTTTTTATAATTTTACGAAAACCTGCGCGACAACTATATAACTGTATCACCAAGTCGCTCAACGTTGTCCACAGCAAGTACCATTAAGTGCAGTGTGCTATAAAAATACTGTCATGGCGTCCAATCATGGCCGAGCCTATTGCAACAAGTCTCCTAGCTCTGCATCGTTTAGTTTTCTTGTAATAAATTCTCGGAGATGACCTATATTATTCCGCGAATATTCTGTCGTATCTGAAGAGGTTACGTTGAAGAGTTAACCTTGACATTTGACGGCGGGTGAAATTGGTGAGCCAAACAGGCTATTCTATACAATTACCATTTGTCGTCGCGAGGAGCACCGTTGGTCGTCGGTAAACCCGTAACTCGAGTATCGGCAAATAATCTTGGCAAAGTATTCGCGTGGAGAGGGCACGCGAGAACGCCGCCGTTAAATGAGCTGTGTGCGATCGATACTCAAACATTTGCATACGGCCAGCGACAAACGTGTCTGGAGTTAGGCTGCGTCTATACTGAATGAGATTGTTGATCGCGTGCGACGACGTATACCACTTGATTCTCATTCCGTCTCGATGCCAATGAACCTTGTGAACATGCATTCGACATTCGTTTCAGTGCATACATGTTAGATTGTCCCAAAAGTTTCAATGTGTACCTTTAATATTAATAAATAACACGAGCATATACAACTAACATATCGATTCGTTAACGTTTCAACAATTACTAAACTACCATTTACATGGGCACAAAATTTGATTTCTTAACACTTTATCTACCGGAAGCCTATTTATCGGCTTTTCAATAGTTGTGCTGCACTGGAAAGTACGTTAAAAATCTTCTTTTACATAGTAATCCCAAACGAAATAATTAGATTACGTTACTGAGGGTAACTTGTTGGTTCACGATTAGAGTTTGCTATTGCTGTTGAAAGATCCATTAAAAAATCCTCAGCCATGGACCATAGACGTTTGAAAATTATGAAATAATCGCCGGTAAATAATGTGTTAAGAAAATAGGTTAAATTTCATTGCATTAATCGAGAACGAAACGTTTGGGACAACCTAATATTTCGAAGAAGCTGAATAATGTGCTTTAACCCTTTATTTGCCGAAATGTTAATAGGGTTTTCTATAACTGTGCATATACAACTAACATGATCTATTCGTTAACGTTTCAACAATTACTAAACTACCATTTACATGGGCACAAAATTTGCTTTCTCAAGAAACTAGGTTGAATTTCATTGCATTAATCGAGAACGAAACGTTTGGGACAACCTAATATTTCGAAGAAGCTGAATAATGTGCTTTAACCCTTTATTTGTCGAAATATTAATATGGTTTTCTATAACTGTTAATATACAAGTAACATGATCTATTTGTTAACGTTTCAAGAATTACTAAACTACCTTTTACATGGGCACAAAATTTTCTTTCTTAAGAAAATAGGTTGAATTTCATTGCACTAATCGAGAACGAAACGTTTGGGACAACCTAATATTTCGAAGATGCTGAACAATGTGCTTTATTTTCCCTTATTTTCCAAAATATTAATAGGATTTTCTATAACTGTGCATATACAACTAACATCATCTATTCGCTAACGTTCCATCAATTATTAAAATACCCTTTACATGGGCACAAAATTTGCTTTCTTAAAAAACTAGGTTGAATTTCTTTGCATTAATGTTTCGGACAACCTAATATTTCGAAGATGCTGAATAATGTACTTTTAACCCTTTATTTGCCGAAATATTAATAGGATTTTCTTTAACTATGCTTTTCCAAAAAGAGCCTGACAATCTACTCCATAATTGTGAGGTCACAATTGAAATTTCTATTACTGTCGGGGAATCTACTAAGAAATCTTCAGTTATGAGTAGCCTGCAGATCTTTATGCAAAATAAGAATTTTCTACTGGAATTGCGACAAAGTGGAGTGAAAATGATTTTCTTTTGAAATATGTTTAATAGGCTTAATAGGAATGAGTTTGCTAATGGTTTCACGCGTTTCGTTCCATCGTCTATGAACAAAGGATCGCACAAAAGATCGCGCAGCCGGGAAATGTCCCCGGAGAGCTGTCGCCGTGCGAAAACGTTGCTCTTCTCGACGAGAAAGACAAGACTGTTGAGAAAAATCGACAGCTCGTCGATACCGTTGATCTTTTGTTAACCTGGAGCGGCGGGAGTTCGACAAACGTAATGTGGAACGCATAGTAACACTTTCGATGCCAAGCAAATCACTAAAACTCCACAAAATCGAAACATTTCAGTGAAAGAATATTTCAAAGCATTAGCAATTTTCATGTCTCCCAGCCTGCACTTTGCACACAGCCTGATCAAATTTGAGACTCTAACTGCGAGTTCACTTTAACTAGAAACAACCACCTGAAAACACGAAATTAAATTAAATGAATTGGCGAAATCACAAGCGGATTCAAACCTGAATCACATTCTCTTCAAATATAAATTGAATTGGCCGTTCTCGGGTCATGAATAGGCTGACTTCTGTATTTTATTTTCCAAAAACAACAAATAATTTTCATATTCACGCTTCCTTATGTTGCAACAATGTCTAAAAATTTTTTTCGCGATGTCACAGCAATTTCGAACTTGAATTACATTCTTTTCGAATACAAATTGAATTGTGCATTCTCGCGTCATGAATAGGCTGTCTTCAGAATTTTCTTCCAGAAAAATAACAAAACTTTTTAACAAATGATTTTCATATTCACTGTCCCTAATGTTTTAACAATGTTCTAGAAATTTGTTGGCGACGGTAAAGTCAACATAGAGCTTTCTATAACAAATCATCCACAGCATTTCCGCAGCAAATCGACAGAAAAGAGACTTGTAACTTTGGATTCACATCACTAATTGTTTGTAACTAATTGTTTGAAATATGACAAACCTGCCAGCTGCACGGAAACGGCTCTGAATTCATTATCCTTCGACAGAAAGAGAACGCAGCTCTGCGCGAACAAAAGAAAAATTCCCATGAATTCTTAAATAGATATCGATGCTCGAGTCCCGATACTTCCGGATGATCGATTGCGCGTGACAGACGACGATTCCGATTTGAATAAACCATGAACTGAGCAAGTTCAGGGTGGGTGACAGAACGAGATTCTCATATCGATTGCCCGGTGCGTACTTCGTTAAAAATTAAAACTTACAAACGAAACTCTGAACCAGTTCCATCATACTATCCAAACTCCATGACATCCGACGATTTAGCATTTCGCTGTGATTTTTATCGAAATCTTTCCTCGTATGTTTTCCGAAATCAAAGCTAATATTTTCCATAAAGATCAGCAATCTAATTATTAAATATTGTTACAGCACTATGCCTTGAAATAGTGAAAAGTTTAAGAACATTTAGAGACGTCGATGTATTGGTTCCACTATCTTACTAAAATTACTAAAGAAATTTGTGCATAAAATTTTTATTTTCCATAAAGATCAGCAATCTAATTATTAAATATTGTTACAGCACTGTGCCTTGAAATAGTGAAAAGTTTAAGAACATTTAGAGACGTCGATTAGTTCTATCTTCCTAAAGTTATTAAAGAAAGAATTTTCGTGGCAGGTCTCATCGCTTACAATTTGTGCACAAAATTTTTATTTTGCATAAAAACCTGCGGTTTAATTATTAAACATTGTTACAGTACTATGCCTTGGAATACTGAAAAGTTTAAGAACATTTAAAGACATCGATGTATATTAATTCTACTATCTTATTAAAATTACTAAAGAAAAGATTTTCGTCCCAGCTCTTATTGCTTACAATTTGTGCATAAAATTTTTATTTTCCATAAAGATCAGAAATCTAATTATTCAATATTGTTACAGCACTGTGCCATGGAATACTGAAAAGTTTAAGAACATTTAAAGACATCGATGTATATTAATTCTACTATCTTATTAAAATTACTAAAGAAAAGATTTTCGTCCCAGCTCTTATTGCTTACAATTTGTGCATAAAATTTTTATTTTCCATAAAGATCAGAAATCTAATTATTCAATATTGTTACAGCACTGTGCCATGGAATACTGAAAAGTTTAAGAACATTTAAAGACATCGATGTATGTTAATTCTACTATCTTACTAACATTACTAAAGAAAAGATTTTCGTCCCAGCTCTTATTGCTTACAATTTGTACATAAAATTTTTATTTTCCATAAAGATCAGCAATCTAATCATTAAATATTGTTACAGCACTGTGCCTTGAAATAGTGAAAAGTTTAAGAACATTTAGAGACGTTGATGTATTAGTTCTATCTTCCTAAAGTTATTAAAGAAAGAATTTTCGTTCCAGATCTCATCGCTTACAATTTATGCACAAAATTTTTATTTTGCATAAAGATCTGCGGTTTAATTATTAACCATTGTTACAGAACTATGCCTTGGAATACTGAAAAGTTTAAGAACATTTAGAGACGTCGATGTATTAATTCTGTCTTACTAAACTTATTAAAGAAAGAATTTTCGTCCCAGCTCATATTACTTACAATTTGTGCACAAAATTTTTATTTTGCATAAAGATCTGCGGTCTAATTATTAAACATTGTTACGGTACGAGCCATTGAATATAATTAAGTATTTTTGCTGTTCGAAAGCCTCGAATCTTGAATCGGATACCTCAAGTTGAAGGAAACGTCAGCTTCTTCGTGGAGTCTGGCTCTATTATCCACGGCAGAAATCGCACATCGAAGAGGTTGAGGGACTCATTACGAGGATGACCCGATCATCGGGTAATAAGATCCCCGGCGAGGGTGGTTCATCCGATAATCTCGATCTCGCAAGAACGAGCCAACCCTGTCCGATAAATCCGATATCAAACTCTCCGGACGATCCTTAAAAAGTCTCGGACCCGTGAACTTTTTTCTGGCCGGCCGTTCCCCCGGGCTGGTCCAGTTCTGAATAGTTTTTCGCGACGCGAAATCCGTGGAAATAGCATATGGAAATATACGCCGTCCTCGGGAGAGAAATTTCGTACAGAACGCGCATCCTAGCAAAAAATGGCAGAAACCGATCCCTCGCTGGCCTAATTCCTCGGGATTCTAATCAAACCTTTGAGAAACTCTCGAATCGTCGTACAGCTTAATTCTGGCGCGAAATTTGAAATAAAAATGATTATGAAGGTATTCTGATTATTGCGTTTTCGGACGAATTTTTTCGGAATTTTTGTGAGAAAAATTACTGGACTATTTGCATTCAGATTTTACATACATGTTTAGTAGTGTTTGAAGTATATGTGTGATTTTTTACAGATAAAAATAACCAAAATTACACGAGTTATATATCTTTTTTATAGCGTATGTTTCGAAAAACAGGAGTCACAGTCTTCCACGCTCATAAATATTTATGTTAATTTGTCGAATTCAAACAAATACTTTCGCACACATATTATACGACTCTTGTACCCGAAGAAAATGGAAAAATAAGAAAAGTCGAATTTTCATAGTACTGAGACTGGGAAGTAAAAATTTGTCGTAGTGAATATGCTAAAGTATATCGATAATGGTTCTGCATTCTGACAATCCTAATTAAAAATTAATTTCTACGTCTGGTGAAAAATCAACGTCGCTCTGGAAACTGGCTATTATGCCAATCAAAAGAAGATATTCAAATGTTTTTAATGTCATGATATTCAAATGTCATTTTAACTAGAACTTGGATATATTCTTCATCGTATACCTGTGTAAAAATAAATATTTGTTGGAAACATATTAAACTATCACTGAAATCGTTAGTGAATGTATCAATTAACCCTAGTGTCACAATCAATTAATACAGTTGTCACTTTAATAAGAACTTGAAAACATTCTTTATTCTATATCTATGCAAAAATAAATCTTTCGCTGGACAAACATGAAAACCATTATTGAAATAATTAGTTACTGTATCAATTAGCTCTAACTGCTACTAATTACCGCCAGTAATTGTTGCAACAATATCCGCTGGAAAACAGCTTGCGAAAATACTGAACTGGAGGGACGTTCGATCAATCGATTCGGTGTTTTCTTTATGGACGCGATTGAAGCTTGCGATTGAGATCAATGTGTTTGCTTGTCGCGATCCAGAGAGAAGATCCAGCCGAGGATCGGTGAACCATCGAGCGAATTCGCGATGGAAGCTGTGGGAAGTTGAAGACGAAATTCGGGAGGATATCAAGATAGCGACCATCTTGCATCACCGGCGAGATGACCGAGGACGAGAGGCACGCGGAACCGGAAGCTACGGGGATCCCAGGGGACTCCGCGGAACGACAGGTTTCTCTCTATCCCATAACGGTACGGGAATCATTCTAATTGAATTAGCGTTAATCGAGATAAATTCTGTTATTTAAAAGCCCCGCGGGGAAAGAATAACTGCGCGGACGTGTAGCCAGTCGAATACTTTTGCTGCACGTTCGCGAAATTTGTTCTTTTCTCAGACGTTTTTCGAGTAATTACAGTTGCTCGATTTATCTGTGTGTCGGATGTAATTGATCGATTGTCTTTGAGCTCTGTTGCTTCTTAACACTGGGTTTACGGCCGTGATGGGAACGGTAGGGGCCCCTTAAACAGTGATACCAGAAATGTGAGCTTTTTGCGCATGCGTACTGCGGCGCCGCCGGAATCCAGTAACGTATACAAGCTAAAAAAGAGAAACATCTAGGTGACGTGCCGGGACCTAGCACTGCCATAGACGAACTTGAGAATAACGGACGTTATTTTTTATTTACTTGTTTATTTATATAATTAGAAAATATATTTTTGTTATTTTGGATACTGGAAAGGTTTTTGGCAGATTTCCTTTGTCTTGCAACAAATGTTGGTATTCTTTATAGATTCTGAAAAATAAAATAAAATTTTATATTATGTTAAATCTATGTTTACTTATTTCCAAACTTCACCTTATTACCCTGTATAATCCGAAATTTTTTAGGTAGAGAATGTATGTGAATGTTGAATGAAAAACATTATTTTTAAAACAGGCCCTTAAAGAACTCTCAAAAATTTGAAATTAGTACAGCACTGATGCCACGCGCGAATACGCATGCGCGAAAAGCTGACATCTCCGGTATCACTGCCCCCAAACACAAGCTTCTCCCACCAACCTCTCTTTCATGCGCGAGGCCTGCGCACTGTTCGCGACGGGCGGAGCACTCCCTTCCTCTATGACAACGGTGGATGCTGGTGGGGGACAGTGGGCGTTATGGTGGGGACGGTTTTGTCTCAATCGAGACAGAAATGCCCATCCTTGGTTTACGGAGATTTTTGTACACCTATCTTTACGGACACCCGTAAAATTGACGGGTAAAGGAAACCACGTATTTTCTCTACGGAAAAAAACGAATAATTTAAAAATTAAATTTGTTAGGATTGCATAAATAATCACAAAAATGTCCAAATCGTATGATCCACTATTAAAGCAGTTATCGTCTTTCTAAGAGTGTCCGAATATTAATGGAAGTGACTGTAAATTAAATGACTTTAATCCTTCACACAAATAATGATAGTAATATTCAGTTGATCAATGAAAATTAGAATACAACGTTTTGGAAAATTTCAAAACAACTATAAAATACCAGGCCACGCAGATGAAACGACTGGCTTTAGTTTCTTAACCATATAGTAACGGTACAACGTAGTTAATTAATTAAACAGTAATTTACGTTATTACAGAGCATATGGAACACCATACAAGACACATATGAATGGCCTACCATTAATTTCTTAAGCAAATAGAAACGGTAGAACGTAGATGACTAATTAAAAAGTAATATACGATATTGCAGAGCACATGGAAAATGGCAAAATCGTGCATCACACGGCTGAGTCAACAGGCTTTAATCGTTCGAGCAAACAATGCCAGTAGAATACAGCTGATCAATTAAAATGAATAATACACGATGTTTTGGAAAAGTTCAGAAAAGTTATAAAATACCATAGCACGCAGGTGATTCGCCTGGCTTTAATTTGTTGAGCAAATAGTAACGTTAGAACGTAGTTAATTATTAAAGCAGTAATGTACTATAATGCAGAGCACATGGAAAATGGCAAAATCGCGTATCACACGGCTGAATCAACAGGCTTTAATCGTTCGAGCAAACAGTGCCGGGTAGGAGTGTGCGAGTACTCGATTTACTCGAGTATTCGAATTTCGAGTCGAGTAATGATCGGTCTGTCGAGTCTCGTCAAGCGTTTGAATTTTCCGAGCTACTTGAAATCGACGAAATGCTTGAAAAGAATGCGAGCTACTTGAAAAAATCAACCGGCTCGAATATTCGAGCCCTCGTGAAACTTCGATTTACTCGAAAATGAACGTTCAGCTCGAAATTTTTCGAATTACTCGAATATATTCCAACAGATCTTTAACTTTCGAGTTACTCGTAAAAATTCGAATACTTATTTTTCTTCCTTATAGTTAGAATAGCATTTGATAGTAAATAAATGAATGTTCGAGTAACTCGAGCAATTCGAATTTTTACGAGTAAGTCGAAAGTTAAAGATCTGTTCGAATATATTCGAGTAATTCGAAAAATTTCGAGCTGAAAATTCATTTTCGAGTAAATCGAAGTTTTACAAGGGCTCGAATATTCGAGCCGGTTGATTTTTTCAAGTAGCTCGCATTCTTTTCAAGCAGTTCGTCGATTTCGAGTAGCTCGGAAAATTCAAACGCTCGACTCGGCTCGAGCAATCGAATCGAGTTCAGTTTAGCTCGTAAATTACGGGTACTCGCACACCTCTAGTGCCGGGTAAGAATGCAATTGATCACTGTAAATTAATACATGCCGTTAGAGAGAACGTGAAGATCTCTAAGCAACATTGCAACACAAATAAATCGAATGACTGTAATTCCATAAAATTGATATACAGGGTGGGGCAATAACTTTGTCCACCTTAAATACATCCGTTACTTGTAATAATATGAGAAAATGATATATACAAAAGTTGCACGGTACAGACGGGGGAAATATTGTGATGTAGACATTTTTTATGTGCGTGAAGACATTTCGGAGATTTCGAGGTCTCTTTGATTTCTTTAAATGAAAAGACGTACTTTTTGCATCATGAATTGATAGAGTATCAAATTCTGCGTAAAAATGTATTTGACCTGTATATGTATATGTTCCATTTAAAAAAGTCAAGGTGAAATTGATATCTCTAAAAAAATAACATAAAAACAAAATTATTTTTTTTTGGCATCCTGTCAGCCCCTTTGTACCATTCAACTTTGTCCTTACCATATTTTACGAATCTTTAGAAACAACAAAGATATTTGAGGTACAAACGTTAGGCGACTCACCCTGTATATACGATATTACACAGAACATGAAGTGGAACAAAACGACAATACCACTCGGACAAATTGAATGACCGTAATCGTATTAAGATGGCGCTGAACGAAAAGCTGTCGACAATCATCCACTACCGGAAACGTGACATTGTTTCGTACACATCTCGCGCGCGAACTATAATCTGCTTACACGTGGGATTTAGCGCTATTATTCTGTACTACGAGACGTAAATTCGCGTGCGCGAATGGTTGCCCGTTTGTTTTAACTCGTTTGCGAAAGTATCACTTTGCTCGAATGTTTACAGCTGACGACGAGCAACGTTATTTTCCATAATCGTGAATTATTACCGACTAATGATTAAACTGGCAACGGAGAACGATAATTAAGGATAACGCAAAATTCACAAACCGAATTAACGGGTAAAATTTTAATGGTCTCCGGTGGACCGTGGATTTTCATACAGCAATGGGAATAGATTAATCGAATTTGCAAAACGCATACGGAACGGTTTGCAACGTATTTATTCGGCTATCCTGTCGCGTCGTTCGCATGCGGAATTTTATTAATAATTTTTAGATATAAATCGGAACGTTTCGGGATTGAGATATTTCGTATTTAAATACTTTTTGAATTTACTACACATTTGTATATGTACAAATGTAGATCCATGAATTTTTATCTGAACAGTCAACACGAATTTTTCGGTCAGAGTTTAATCTTGCAAAAATTTCGACAATTTCTCTGCAAAGGATTGCAGCGCATTAGGCGAATCGGTAAGCTAATTTCCGTTTGATTTTGATAGGTGGAGGAGAAATCGTGCGGGGATGAGTCGAGGCACGAATCGGAGGGCAAAGAGACAGCTAGAACCAGCAAGAAGGAGAGCCAAGCCCAAAGATTACAGCCGACCCAGTCGTTGCCGCAGCTGCAGCCGACCGACACGCAAGCCGACAGGTGAGCACGCGATCCTAACCCGTCCAACTATGTTTCGAACGGTCTCGCGGCTTTATACAGAATTTATGGTCGCGACCGCGCCCCTGCTCTGTTCGAATCCGCGTGTACGCCAGCCTGCAATATCATCGTGGCGAGTATACACGTGGCGAACGCGTGCAAACGCGGAGAACCACGAAAAACCACGGAATAATAGCGGCCAGAAATTTGCTAAATAACGACCAATGAACAATCACCTTAACCCATTTGGTATCTTAAGCTATCTCCACACTGAAGCTACATCGAGCAACTTTTTGTGTTGCCTTCTTCTTTTGATGAAGGTGCTTCGAAATATTCAATTATTCGATGGAAAGAAAAATGAATTTCTAAAATTATAATAATTATCGGACTGCAGATCGTTATGCAAAATAAAAATCGTGTGCATGAACTGTGACACGCAAGAAGCAAATAAAAATTTATTTCTTTGTTTAATAATGTTTATCAGCAAAATAAAAAAAAGTTTCCACCAACTGTAACACATGAGAGCCAAATTAATATTTGAATGAAAGAAAAATGAATTTCTAAAATTATAATAATTATCGGACTGCAGATCGTTATGCAAAATAAAAATTGTGTACATGAACTGTGACACGCAAGATCCAAATAAAAATTTTATTTCTTTCTTTAATAATGTCTATCAGGAAAATAAAAATTGTTTCCACCAACTGTAACACACAAGAGCCAAATTAATATTTGAATAAAAGAAAAATGAATTCCTAAAATTATAATAATTATCGGACTGCGGATCATTATGTGAAATAAAAATTGTGTGCATGAACTGTAACACGCAAGATCCAAATAAAAATTTCTTTCTTTCTTTAATTATGTTTATCAGCAAAATAAAAACTGTTTCCACCAACTGTAACACACAACAGCCAAATTAATATTTGAATGAAAGAAAAATGAATTCCTGTAATTATAATAATTATCGGACTGCGGATCGTTATGTGAAATAAAAATTGTGTGCATGAACTGTGACACGCAATGGCCGAATAAAAATTTCTTTCTTTCTTTAATAATGTTCACCATCTGCAACTAGTACATCAATATCCTAAAATTTTTTAAATCTGTTAAGAGCTTTCAATTGCATCCACGCTTTTCTGTCATAAATGCATAAAACCTGTAGTTTAATAATAATTATTAACACTAGAACTACCGGACCAGTCAAAATGACTGGTTTCTAATTTTTTCTTTTTTCAAGTATTGATATTATAAATATGTTTTCAGAAGTAACTTTTTAGTACACGTCTCTATTGAAGTACATATTTAAACAAAAATTGTACGAAATCTGAATAAATGCAGTCGTATTGTTATTATAAGGCAGTATACGCCAGTCGCGTTTATTGCTCGGTAGTTCTAGTGTTAATGTAGTTACAGACTTTTTCTTTTAAATTAATAAGTTACGTCATTGTAAGTAAAAGAAGAAGAAGAAGGCAACAGGAGGCGATAAAAAGTTGTTCGATGTTGCTTCGGTGTCGGTACAGTTTTAAAATTTTACCTAGTTAATATTAGCAATGGTTTCTCGCTAGTACGGTTCGAATCGTCATGGACATACATGGAACAGATAGAACGACGAGCATAGTCCAAATTCATTAATGGGGCCGACTCACAATTCCATTAGCACGCAATTTCCACGTTATGGCGGCCTTGTATCTGGTATTTCGAAGCGCAAAGGGCTCTCTGGCACGTGGGTAGCTACTCCAAAGGGAGATCGAGGGTATAAGTCCTCCTTCACGGTAGCCTGCGTCTCTTTTTTCACAGAAGAAAATATGTCATGCGATAGAAGGGAAGAAGCTTGGGCAAACTCGCTTTTTAACGACGGTGAAACTTTGTTTGCCACGAATGGAGGATATATTTCACTGACCCTTTGAGATTTGTGGTATGAGACTGGCAATTTCGTGCTCGAACTTGATCCACTGCAAGGAAACTTACTAATTTTTACCAAAAATACATAAAATCCACAGTCATTACACGCAAGATTTTTCCACAGAAAATTGTAGAAAATGGTGGTCACCATACGATTGACCAATAGATACTAATATCTTGCATTCGACACAGATTTCTCTACAGAAAATTGTAGAAAATGGTGGTTACAATACGATTGACTAATAGATACTAATATTTTGCATTCGACACAGATTTCTCTGCAGAAAATTATACAGAATGGTGATCACCATGCGATTGACTAATAGATACTAATATCTTGCATTCGACACGGATTTCCCTACAGGCAATTGTAGAAAATGGTGGTCACCATGCGATTAACTAATAGATACTAATAATTTGCATTCGACACAGATTTCTCTACAGAAAATTGTAGAAAATGGTGGTCACCATGCCATTGACTAATAGATACTAATATCTTGCATTCGACACACATTTCTCTACAGAAAATTATAGAAAATGGTGATCACCGTGCGATTGACCAATAGATACTAATATCTTGCATTCGACACAGATTTCCCTACAGGCAATTGTAGAAAATGGTGGTCACCATGCGATTAACTAATAGATACTAATATCTTGCATTCGACACACATTTCTCTGCAGAAAATTATACAGAATGGTGATCACCATGCGATTAACTAATAGATACTAATATTTTGCATTCGAGACGGATTTCCCTACAGGCAATTGTAGAAAATGGTGGTCACCATGCGATTAACTAATAGATACTGATATTTTGCATTCGACACAGATTTCTCTACAGAAAAATTGATAGAAAATAGTGACTACATAATTGATTAATAACACTGTTATTTTAAAGTGTAACTGCTTGTATTTTATCTTCAAGAACCAGCCATGAACTCTTGTAATAGTCTAACAAAAAGAAAACTCCGTAGCCCTCTCGCGCAAAATGAAAGCGAGCGAGATTGTCTGACTATTGCTGGCTGTTTCCACTGATTTCAAACGCCAAAGTCGACGATCTTCAAAAATCTTGTTCCGTTATATTAAAGCAACGGTACCTACATAAAATGATTTGTCCCAGTTGCACGACAGCATGCGGAACACGGTGATATTTTTACAACTCGATCGAAGACTTCACCGGCGCTCCCGGAACACCTTTATCGATCATTTTCCGTTTCCGGCGGCTTCGAGCCAGTATTTTGCGAGTCACTTTTGTCCGGCCTGTCACCGAAAGGTTGTCGGATGTGTCCCATCAGCGCGATGGTCTTCCGGTCTGTGTAATCGAGCCTTGGAAGTGTATGGTACAAGGTAGAGATTCTTTCGGCCCTCGCAAGAGACATTGTTTCGAAAGTGCTGCAGCTTTTCGCGTGCCAAATTCCGAAAAGCTCGTTGCGTTTGCTCGGCTTTACCAGCTTGCAACCGTGGATCTAACAGGAATACCAGCTGGTTGTTTCGTTTACGGGAAATAGCTTCGTTGGAATGTCTCTATCTCCTGAATGCATCGAGTGATTGTCTTCTTTCTTTTTATCGGCGGAATGATTTATTGTCAATGCCAACATAGACGGATAGACCTTGCTGCCATCGTTGGATTAATGTTTTCGGAATCAAAGGGAGATCAAGGTTTAACAGGTTGCAAAATTGATTGAAACATTTTTCATTTTTTTTTTTGTTTTATAAAATAAACGAGAGGGGCGCCTAGAATTTTCAACTGTTGTTCATTCATTTTTCGTTCAATGTATAATTATGGTACAGTTTTTGGTGATAGTCCTAACTTTGCACTGTGGAAAGTCTAGGTTTTGTATCTGGATGAAAAAGAAACTAATTTTTCGTGCATGTTCCAATTGTAGCGGTCATAGAAGCAAACAAAGTTATTAATAACAATTTTTAGTTATTTGATAATGAAGTTATTACCTTGCACTAGAATCAAGTTCAGGGAGTTCCAACGTATTCCTCTCCGAGAACTGCAAGGTTCCCACCATCGAACCTCTCCCCACTACTACGTACAGCCATAGAGTTAGTGAGGCTGCGCGCGCCGCGTGGCTCTCGTGGTGGGAGCTTCCCACTACTATACATGAAGTCTAAGAGTGGGGGAAGAACCTAAGCGGGGAAAGTGTCTCCAATAGATCCGGACCTATTGGTTGGAACTGTCTGATCTAGTTAATCTCAGTATTAATGCATTAATATTCAGTGGCGTTCAATTTATAACAATCGTTCTTAAGCAACTCAATGGCGCCGGACGTCCGGTGTCCACCGCGGCATTCAACGTGTTAAACTGCACAACATTGAATTGACAACTGGAATGAATAAGAGTCCATGAAAAATAAATATCTATTTTTAAACTGTACAACATTAAATTAGCAACTGAAATGGTGAAAATCCAAAAAATTTAGGTACTTCGAATTCACCGTCGTTGTAAAGAGAAAGCTTCGATCTTCAAAAAAGTATTTATTAAAGACTGTTTCATGTGCTCGTGGGATTAGAAAATTTGTTACAGTGAAAAGGCCTGAAACGATTCTTTTTTATTTAAATGGTGCATATAATCGTTCCCCCCCGTGAACAATCACAGTCCACGCGCGTGAAGCTAAATGCAGAAAATCGTAATACTATACTCTCAATTTTGAATGTTTGAAAATTGTCATAGAAAATTTATAACCATCACCCATATATTATCCAAAAAGGAATACGCTGAGCAATGAAGAATATATTCTAAATATGCGTATTTGAATGTCCACTCTTAAACTTAGAATAGATCTTCAAGTAGAAATGAGCAGCCTTGGTCAGACATTCCGCCAAACTCGAATACTAACGCATCGACTTTAAAAGTCGATTATCTCTGAAAATTGTCATAGAACATTTATAACCATCACCCATATATTATTCAAAATGGAAAACGCTGAACAAGGAAGAATATATTCTAAATATGCGTATTTGAATGTCCATTCTCAAACTTGGAATAAATCTTCAAGTAGAAATGACCAGCCTTAGTCAGCCACTCCGCTAAACACAAATACAAACAACTTTCGAAGTCGATTATCTCGAACAAAGGACCTGCTACGAAAAAATATTACTTTTCCTTTTCCACTCTACTTTTCCCACAGAATCATCTCCATTTGCTTTCAACCTACTCTTCCTTCAATTTCCTCGGCAAACAGCCACTTTTTAACACTTTACCGACCGTGACCCAAGTAATACGATTTTCAGTAGTTGTTCTGTATGGAAAGAAAGCTTAGTCTTTTACGTTATATTCTGAAAGTAAGTCGTTCGTTCCCAATTGAAATTGTTGTTGCTGCTAAAGGATCCATTAAAAATTCTTTAGCCATTGAGCATACGCTTTCGAAAAATATGAAATAACCGCCGGTAAGGAATGTGTTAACATCCACCGCAAGGGTCACAAGATATTAGGGGTGTGCGAGTACCCAAAATTTACGAGCTGAACTCGATTCGATTGCTCGAGCCGAGTCGAGCGTTTGAATTTTCCAAGCTACTCGAAATCGACGAACCGCTTGAAAAGAATGCGAGCTACTTGAAAAAAATCAACCGGCTCGAATATTCGAGTCCTCGCAAAACTTCGATTCACTCGAAAATGAATTTTCAGCTCGAAATTTTTCGAATTACTCGAATGTATTCGAGCGGGTCTTTAACTTTCGAGTTACTCGTAAAAATTCGAATTGCTCGAGTTACTCGAATATTCATTTATTTACTATCAAATACTATTCTAACTATAAGAAAGTAAAATATGACGCTAAATTAATGCTTCTGCTTTATTTCCATGTTTTCATGAAGAAAACATATTCGAATTTTTACGAGCGACTCGAAAGTTAAAGATCTGTTCGAATATATTCGAGTAATTCGAAAAATTTCGAGCTGAAAATTCATTTTCGAGTAAATCGAAGTTTCAAGAGTGCTCGAATATTCGAGCCGGTTGATTTTTTCATGTAGCTCGTATTCTTTTGAATTCGATCATTACTCGATCATTACTCGACTCGAAATTCGAATAATCGAATAAATCGAGTCCTCGCACACCCCTACAAGATATATGCAAGTCCTAACAACATCTGTCGCGCAAGATAGGAAACTTTCTGAGGAAATTGCACGTGGAAACGCATTACACGGTGTTCAGACAGGAATCGCGTTAACGATTTCTCCGTCAAAGCAAGAGAGAGGCGGTTCGAATTCTCGGAGAAATTCGCAGTTAATAGGTTGCAGGCTTCGAACGTTTCGTCTACTTAGGTTAGTTCCACTGCTCAAACAATCCTAATTGCTGCGGCTTGATGGCCCGCGAACGAACGTCGCGATTCCGGAATATTTGCTCGGGCATAATAACGCGACAGATCATGCTCGGTAGCCGTTGATGCCTCGTTCCGATGCAACCAGAAATGTGGATGGTGTGCTTCGGTTTGCGTTAGCGATTGTGGATGGAGTCTCGTGATCGACGGGAATTAACAGCATTGCTCACTTTGCTCACCCGAGGGGACATAGATCTGATCGCGAGAGATGAATCTTTCGTTCACGGTTCCCTTGAAAATCTAATTATCTCGGTTAATTGATTCGCGGCCTGTGTCAAACTGCGGAGCCGCTGGCTGCACACCTGCCACCTGTCACGATAGATCAACGTAGGCCCTTCGACCATGATCTGCGGGACTACGATTCGAAAACTAATAATTAGACTGCGGATCTTTTTGCAAATTCGAAATTTCATGGTTTATTTTATAGCAACCGGGATAAGGAATAAGTTTAATCCATCAACTAGAAGAAATTGTAAAGATGCATCCACGAGTAATTATTCAACTTTATTTCTTTGAGTTTATCTATATTATTAAAAAAAAACATGACTAAAAATTTGGGTACATACATTCTTGTTATTTTTAGAAAGTAATGTAAAATAGTCACTTTTAGTACCTCGTAAACCTAGTACAGTAACCCCGCGATCTAAGTCCAACGGAACCTCGCGATCTATGTCCCTGGGCCTACTCCTTCCACTGCGGGGTATCCCCGGAAGGGCCGTGAAGCTCGAGCTGCCTCGGTCGCCGAGCAGTGTGAACATGCCGCGTAATCTGATCCTGGGTCGAGTATATCGGTGAGACCACTACTAATCCAATGACAAAACTTCTTAATTTTTTATTATTTTTTTATGGAACTTTCACTAGCATATTCGTGGCATTTTTCTAATGAAAATGATACCAAATATGATATAATTCCGATGATATTTACTTGTGTAATGAACGATGGAAATTTTTTATTGGCATTACATTTTACGAACACGCGGACCTTTGAACCATGCCGGCGACTGCGACTCTCTGCGTCTCTTTCTTTCCCATACGCTGTACTTCTTTACATCCAAAACTTTCATCGTTTATTACACAAGTAAATATCATCGGAATTATATCATATTTGGTATCATTTTCATTAGAAAAATGCCACGAATATATTGGTAAAGTGTCATTAAAAATAAGTAAATAATAAAGAAGTTTTATTATTGCACTTGTATTGTCTCACCGATATGCTATTTTTTGTTGCGCCTTCGGCCGCGCGGTCCGTGTTTGCATGCTGTCCTTTTCTACGTTCGGTGCGGTCGACGCGGTCACAAAAGAATAATGTCCCTACGCGATCTAAGTCCAGGCAAGGAACCGAAAAAGGACTTAGATCTCGGGGTTACTGTATTAACTGTTCTAAATAGATCATTTTGTAGCAGGTTCTGAAGTAAAAGAGAGGGAACAAGTTGAACTGCAAAGGGGTCAAGGAGAATTCTAAGAGTATTCATCCGTTTTTCTAACCTGTTCTAACTGAAGATCAATTTTTCTTAATCAAAGTATTTATTAAGTTGTGCATTAACGATTCCTCTACAGCAACAGAAAGGTCTGACCAGTTAACTATAAGATTATTTACCACAGGAAATATTTCCATAATGCACAAGCATTCAGGATTGCGATGTCGAATCATGTTCGGTGCAGAACTCGTTTCAACAAACTAATATGCAATCATACCGGACACACGCACACACACAAGACAGCAAAGGGTTAGCTCTCCATCGACAATCTCCATTTCTCAACCTCGTGTTCCGTTCGCCATCCATATTTATGAAACTTCACTTGTAGCTGCGAGCAAACGTCGCCGTTAGGTTCGTCGCCGTTAGGTTCGTCGCCGTTAGCCGTTAGGTTCGTCGGCGACCTTTCTCGCATTCGATCGACGGCCCACCGCGGCGCGGGTTCAATTTCCTGCAGCATCCGACGAGTTTCAATTTACTCGTCCTGTGTGTCTCGTCGTCGAGCCGAACTAGGACTCCGACCGGCTGGGTGGGTGTGAATTAATTAGCCGCACGTAATTAATCAGCCAGTCCAGCCGGACCTTCGGGGTCTCCGGCCACGAGCGCTGAAACATTTGTTGCGGGACCCGAGAACCATGTTTCGCGGTATAACAGGCCTGCATTTAAAATATTTATAGTTCCCAGACTCTTATTATGCGGTAGAAGCTGATCTTCTTCTTTTCTGATCTGCGAAACTGCCTTTTTCTGCTACTTTGACCCCCGGAAATCTTTTTCCTTCATATGTACTAGCTTAGATATTTTATTTGTTGCAGTTCGCCCTATTTTCGATGGACTTAAATTGTTCATAGGAGACACAGTTCTTTCTTTGTACCCAGGAATATTTTTATTTCACTCTCGGGAAGTTCTTTTATTACTCCTACTTACTCTAGACTGCTCTAATTATTGCCTACTATTTCTCGGACTATACTAGCTACCTTCTTCTGAGATTTAGTCATGGTATCGTAGACTAACAAATTTTTCGCCCGGTGTACAGAGTTCAATAAGCCCCGGATGTCTTTTTTCTTCCTATGCACTGGCTGAAATATTTTATTTTAGGAGTTAGTGCTATTTTTAATGGACCTACATTGTTCCTAGGCCTCACAGTTTTCTCTTTGACACCAGGAATATTTTTCTTTGACTTTCAGTAAATTCCTCTGTTATTTCTACGTACTCTAGACCGCTCTAATTACTGTCTACTATTTCTCGAACTATACTAGCTACCTTCTTCTGGGATTTAGTCATGATATGGTAGACTAACCAATTTTTCGACCGGTGTACAGAGTTCAATAAGCCTTGATATCTTTTTTCTTCCTATGAAGTGGCCTAAATATTTTATTTTAGGAGTTAGTGCTATTTTTAATGGACCTACATTGTTCATTGGCCTCACAGTTTTATTATTGGCACCAGGGATATTTTTCTTTGACTTTCAGTAAATTTCTCTGTTATTCCTACGTACTCTAGACTGCTCTAATTACTGCCTACTACTTCTCGAACTATACTAGCTACCTTCTTCTGGGATTTAGTCATGATATGGTAGACTAACCAATTTTTTGACCGGTGTGCAGAGTTCAATAAGCCCTGATATCTTTTTTCTTCCTATGAAGTGGCCTAAATATTTTATTTTAGGAGTTAGTGCTATTTTTAATGGACCTACATTGTTCATTGGCCTCACAGTTTTATCTTTGGCACCAGGGATATTTTTCTCTGACTTTCAGTAAATTCCTCTGTTATTCCTACGTACCCTAGACTGCTCTAATTACTGTCTACTATTTTTGGAACTATAGTAGCTACCTTGTTCTTCAAGTTGTGTAGATCATCAAGATTTTACAATCTTTTAACCCTACTATATTTTATATTATCTTCTACGTAAGTGTCGCCTGAACTAGCATAGATATTTTATTTTTCAAGTTAATCTTGCTTTTAATACACCAGCATATTTCATAAACTCCAGAGTTTTATATTTTTGGTTCTAGGAACCTTTATTTTCACTTGATAATCTATAGTGTCGTTCCTACGTACTCTGTGGCCTGTGCTAGCTACCTCCAGCTTGGATTTACTCATGCTTTCACAGGTTTTTAAATTTTCACAGACCCTACAATAGAACCTATAATTTTTCTCATACGTCATTGTACTTCTGAACTGTCTTAGGCACGTTTCCCTTGGATTTGTCGATGCTTTCACGGGTTCCTAAATTTTTCACAGGCTTCACAATTCTTTGTTAGACCCTAGAAACCTTTCTCCTCCACTCGTTAACCGCTCCTTTTGTTCATACGTACTCTGCATTGTCCTAACTACGTTCTTCTTGGATTTCATTATGTTGCGGAGGGTTTAGAATACTTCCATTATGAAATTAGTTTACTTCCATTCAATACTATTCACTTTTAGGCTACAGACATTTATTTTTACGTTCAATTCAGTTCTTCTTCCTTCTTACTGATCTTTAGAACAGTATCGGCTATCTTATCGAATTTTATTCTATTCTCGAAAGCTCTAGAATCCTTTCATTTTACAAAGTAATTACTTTCGACTCACTCTCAAGCCCTAAATATTTAATTTACGTTGAATTCAATTCTACTTTATCTTTGTAGTCTCCAGAGCAGTCACAGCTACCTTATTGAATTTTATTCTATTCTCGAAGGCTCTAAAATCGATTAATTTTGGAAATTATTTACTTTCCACTCAATTTCAAGCCCTAAATATTTATTCTATGTTCAATTCACTTATTCTTTTATCTTTCTAGGATCCAGAGCAGTCACAACTTCCTTATCGAATTTTATTCTATTCTCGAAGGCTCTAAAATCCTTTCATTTTGGAAATTATTTACTATCCACTCACTTTCAAGCCCTAAATATTTATTCTATGTTCAATTCACTTATTCTTTTATCTTTCTACTCTCTAGAGCGGTCATAGCTACCTTATCGAATTTTATTCTATTTTCGAAAGCTCTAGAATCCTTTCATTTTACAAAGAAATTACTTTCGACTCACTCTCAAGCCCTAAATATTTAATTTACGTTGAATTCAATTCTACTTTATCTTTGTAGTCTCCAGAGCAGTCACAGCTACCTTATCGAATTTTATTCTATTCTCGAAGGCTCTAAAATCGATTAATTTTGGAAATTATTTACTTTCCACTCACTTTCGAGCCCTAAATATTTATTCTATGTTCAATTCACTTATTCTTTTATCTTTCTAGTCTCTAGAGCAGTCACAGCTACCTTATTGAATTTTATTCTATTTTCGAAGGCTCTAGAATCCTTTCATTTTGGAAATTATTTACTTTCCACTCACTTTCAAGCCCTAAATATTTATTCTATGTTCAATTCACTTATTCTTTTATCTTTCTAGGATCCAGAGCAGTCACAACTTCCTTATTGAATTTTATTCTATTTTCGAAGGCTCTAGAATCCTTTCATTTTGGAAATTATTTACTTTCCACTCACTTTCAAGCCCTAAATATTTATTCTATGTTCAATTCACTTATTCTTTTATCTTTCTACTCTCTAGAGCGGTCATAGCTACCTTATCGAATTTTATTCTATTTTCGAAAGCTCTAGAATCCTTTCATTTTAGAATTCGTTCACTGTCATTTACTTTCGTGCACTTTCAAGCCCTAAATATCTATTCCTCGTTCAATTCAGTTATTCTTCCTCTTTACTGGTCTTTAGAACAGTCTCGGCTACCTTATTAAATTTTCTTTTATTCTCGAAGGCTCTAGAATCCCTTCATTTTAGAAATTATTTACTTTCCACTCACTCTTAAGCCCTAAATATTTATTCTACGTTCAATTAATTTCTCCTTTTATTTTGTTGGTCTCTAGAACAATCTCAGGAACTTTCTATTTGTATTTGCATACAATTTTGTACATCCTCGAGTCCTACAAAGCACTGAACGTTATTATATTTGTCAGTGTTCTCTCAGCGCGTCCCGAACGTTCAAATTGGTACAAAATTGCGGTCGGATCGATTCGACTGGCCATAAACGCGTCACACTCGCTCTCGACGATGAATTTATCGTCAATTTCAAATGACTCCCTATGAAATAACGATATCCACCTGTGTGTCTCCCTGGGTGCTCAAGTTTCAAACGGATCGTGCGACGCTTGAGTGCGTCGTGTTTCCAATCAAAACAGGCGTCGCGTTTAGCCATGCTCTTACACGCGAACGAATTTTCTATACATCTCGCCAAGTAGACGCTTAACCGTTTCGCTTCGCCGGCTCGTTCGATTTTCTGTTGCTTTTCTATTATACCGTTGCACACATGTTTATACACTGTGTTCCACGCAATTGTTTCTTTTGTGAAAAATAATAAATTATTGCACGCTCTCGCGACAATATACTTGTAATTTATATGTAGTACAGGGTGAGTCACCTAACGTTTGCACCTCAAATACCTTTGTTGTTTATAAAGATACGTAAAATATGGTAAGGACAAAGTGGAATGGTACAATGGGGCTGACGCGATGCCAAAAAAAAAAAATTTTGTTTTTACGTCATTTTTTTAGAGATATCAAGGTCACCTTGACTTTTCAGTGGAACCACCTTTTTTAACACGTCGACTGCCATGGGGGTCACCGGTGACCGGCACTCGACTTGGCAACAGCGCCGTGGGCGCCACCGGTGACCGGCGACGCAGCAAATAATAAAAGTACATTTTAATTAAAAATAATATTTCAACATAATATGCATCGCATAATGAAAAATTCACGTTGGCGCCTTGGGAAAACCATGGAAAATGCGCCTGGCAGTCAACGTGTTAAACGCCTACAATGATAGTCCCTTTCATTACGAATTCAGTGACTATAAATACTCAAGGTCGTTCAAGGTCGCTGACAGAGACAACGTATAAGATTTAACATCGATACGTGCCTGTAAACGGGCTTTGAAAGGATGTTGAACTCTGTCCGTGACCTTGAATGACCTTGAGTAATTATAGTCACTGAATTCGTAATGAAATGGAATATCATTGTAGGGTGAGGCACTAACTATTGCCATCTCAAATATCTTTGTTGTCTGTAAAGATACGTCAAATGTCCGAAGGACAAAGTTGAATGGTCCAGTAAGGCTCACACGATACCAAGAAAATTTTTGTTTTTATGTCATTTTTTTAGGTCACCTTGACTTTTTTAAATGGAACCATCCTTATTTAAACACCTACAATGATAGTCCCTTTCATTACGAATTCAGTGACAATAAATACTCAAGGTCATTCAAGGTCGCGGACAGAGACAACGTATAAGATTTAACATCGATACATGCCTGTAAACTGGCTTTGAAGGGATGTTGAACTCTGTCCGTGACCTTGAATGACCTTGAGTAATTATAGTCACTGAATTCGTAATGAAATGGACTATCATTGTAGGGTGAGGCACTAACTATTGCCATCTCAAATATCTTTGTTGTCTGTAAAGATACGTCAAATGTCCGAAGGACAAAGTGGAATAGTTCAGTGCGGCTCGCACGATACCAAGAAAATTTTTGTTTTTATGTCATTTTTTTAGGTCACCTTGACTTTTTTAAATGGAACCATCCTTATTTAAACACCTACAATGATAGTCCCTTCCATTACGAATTCAGTGACTATAATTACTCCAGGTCATTCAAGGTCGCTGACAGAGACAACGTATAAGATTTAACATCGATACGTGCCTGTAAACGGGCTTTGAAGGGATGTTGAACTCTGTCCGTGACCTTGAATGACCTTGAGTAATTATAGTCACTGAATTCGTAATGAAATGGACTATCAATGTAGGTTGAGGTACTAACCATTGTCACCTCAAATATCTTTGTTGTCTTTAAAGATACGTCAAATGTCCGAAGGACAAAGTTGAATGGTTCAGTGGGGCTCACACGATATCAAGAAAAATTTTGTTTTTATATCATTATTTTAGAAATTTTCAAGGTCACCTTCATTTTTTTAAAAGCGGAACCACCCTTTTTTTAAACACGTACAATGATAGTAACGATTCTGGCAAAACGTCTTTTAAGATTCTCTCGTATTTATGACTTTTTAGCGTGCCATCAATGAAATATGGACCAATTTCACGTTCAAGGTCGTCATTTTGAACACTTGAAGTATCAGTAAATACGTAAATAACATGTCTCATGTAAATCGTCGTCGAGTTCGAAGAGTGCTTTGAGACACTTTATTTTCTATTGCAGTTGACCTTGCGTGACCCTGAACGACCTTCATAATAGATCATTGTATTCGTCTTGAAACACACTATCAGAATGTAAATAAAAAACCATACCGTTCCATTTAAAAAATCAGAGTTGACCTTCATATCTCCTTGACGTCTCCACCTATAAAAAAATTAATGACATCCGATTACGAGCGCCTCGATATCAAGTAAGTTTGGTCCGATGCATTTTCTTCTATCTTCAAAAGCAAGCGTGTTATTCAGGTGACCTGTTTATAGTGCCCCACCCGGTATATCGCAATAAAACAGCATCACTTTAAACAAGACCCGGAAGAGCCGAAACTGGAGCGTCCCAGGTCGCTCGGACACGGGTTCCCCGGTTGGAAACGCGAGATTCCGTAATTTGCAATTTGCAATATTAACGCGGAAGCTGTAATTCTCTAGTGGCCGTCGGTCAAGCTGCATACATTGTTTAACAGAGCATATTCCGGTTTCCGGATTGTTTTCCATTGACGATAATACATTTGTTGCGCATCACCGTTCCATATTTACCGCCACGGGTGGCTGGAAAAAAGAATGAGATTTTTAAAAAAAGTCACGTGGTATCCGGAAACCATTACTCGTTACGAACTGTTATTATTTTCCGTTTGTTTGCGAATCAGCTAGGAAAATATTTCCCTTTAATTCGCGGATCAATTCGCAACCGTGTCGGAATCGACGGACGAGAAAGGTACGCGGGGATATAATGAATATTAATAGAGCCCGATTGACGTCGATTCCGAGTGACCATCTTCTTGGCCACCGCACTGCACTGCACTGCACTGTACTGCAATGCACTGCACTGTACACCGGTTACATCTGGCAATTAATTAAAGCCTGCCGTTCATCGCGTTATGAATATTTCATCGCCAGGATATCCATCAACCGCGATACAGAAAGCAACAGCAACCGAGGCTCTTACTACGACTAACGCGAGATTCTCTCCGCGGATCTCCGAGGAAGAAGTTCAACCCTTAACTCTTTGGGGCACGCTGGGATTAAAAGTGTCCCACCTTTTTGATGCACCGTAATGCATGGTGGGACATATTTAGTCCCACCTCGAAATATTGCAACAGGTTTATATTTCGTTTTGTTTACGTAAAGCAGTTGGTAATATCTTCAACAAATGTTACAAATGTATTCACTTGTGTTGGCAACATTCAACATGCCAATACAGGTTCATCAATTGTTGCAAGCGGAAGATTTATTGCGACAATCTTTTTTTCTTGGTTTCATGTGAAAAATTGTAGAAGTAAGTTAATTTTTATAAAACTTAGTTCCATATAAGCAACTGAAGAGCTTTATAATAAAAACTAAAGCTTAAATTTGTGGTGGTGGACTATTTGAGTCCCACCCTATAACAACAAATTTAATTAAACTATTAGTATTTTTTTATGTTTTTACATTATGTGATACATTTATTAATAAAAATATACCTATTTTGTTTCATTTAAAATGCAATAAAATTTCTATGCAACATGGGTCTATTTTATTATCTGAAATCCTGTGCCGCAAAGAGATAATTGCTGTAGACGTCGAAAATTAACCCTTCAGGATTTCCTGAGATATTACAAATATTTTCCTCGGGAGACCCGAATTATTAAGACGCTTTCTATCAAGGAGTTAAAAGAGAAAATGTTAAAAGTCTTCCAAGAAAAAGGGAAACAATTTTATTTCAATTGGACAGCACAATCCGATTTGACAGACAAAACCACAAGTAGCCTTTATATTAATAAGTAGACTGTAGGGGTGTGCGAGTACTCGATTTATTCGAGAATTTCGAGTCGAGTAATGATCGATCTGTCGAGCCGAGTGAAGCGTTTGAATTTTCCGAGCTATTTGAAATCAACGAACTGCTTGAAAAGAATGCGAGCTACTTGAAAAAATCAACCGGCTCGAATATTCGAGCAATCGTGAAACTTCGATTTACTCGGAAATGAATTTTCAGCTCGAAATTTTTCGAATTACTCGAATATATTCGAACAGATCATTAACTTTCGAGTTAATCGTAAAAATTCGAATGTTTTCTTCATGAAAACATGAAAATAAAAAAGAAACATTAAATTAGCGTCATATTTTTCTTCTTTATAGTTAGAATAGTATTTGATAGTAAATAAATGAATATTCGAGTAACTCGAGCAATTCGAATTTTTACGAATAACTCGAAAGTTAAAGATCTGTTCGAGTAATTCGAAAAATTTCGAGCTGAAAATTCATTTTCGTGTAAATCGAAGTTTTACAAGAGCTCGAATATTCGAGCCGGTTGATTTTTTCAAGTAGCTCGCATTCTTTTCAAGCAGTTCGTCGATTTCGAGTAACTCGGAAAATTCAAACGCTCGACTCGGCTCGAGCAATCGAATCGAGTTCAGCTCATCTCGTAAATTACGGGTACACGAACACCCCTAGTAGACTGGAACCTTTCTGCAAAATAAAAATTGTCTTCATCGATTGGAAAAAATAGAAGCCAAATACAAATATGCTGCATCCTTGAGAAATTGTTGAAAATTGAAAATAATATATTAACAACCTTAAATTTTTGTAATCTCTTTGCTGTTTCAATTTTTACCAACACATTTTACCCCATGAATGCAATGATGGTCCACTAAATGTAAATTGCATTAAATGTAAATTAATCTGTGATCACTCAAGAACATAAAAATGTATAATAATCTTGCTATTGGCCAATAGACACATGAAAGAAGTTATAAAAGGTAATAACTCGGTTGTTAACACATTATCTACCGGCGATGATTTCATAATTTTTTGTAGTTTATGGTCCAAGGCTGAAGACCTTTTAGTTGATTCTGCAACAACAATTGTAACTCCAATCGTAAACCAACGAGTTATCCCCAGTAACGTAATCTAATCATTTCATTCGGTATTATTATGTGAAAAGGGATTTTTAAGCTTCCTATTGGTACGGCAGAATTATTGAAAAGCCTATTAATAGGCTTCCGGTAGATAAAGTGTTAATATAATAATAATATATAATAAATGAACTATTCTTTTCTTTCACTGTAGGTTCATCTCCGTGTGTACCAGCAGATCGAACGCTTCGTAGTTCGTCGGTTAAAATAGTTTTTGGACAGCGAAACCATAAGTCTGCCCCGCCCCCGTTTAATCGCAAGTTGACCCGCGCCATTGTTCGCCCGCATAATTGTATGTTGCGCGTCGGCTCGTATTTCGAGGTTCGCGGTTGAAACGCGAGAGCCTTTTATACACGGTCAGGTGATAAACGGTCGATCACATGTATCCCGCTCGAGGAAATCGAGCATGAGAATGGTCCTTTCGATCATCAACGAGGCAAACGCCATTGAAATTATGCGCGTGTAGTGTTTTTGATCGATAGGTCGCGAGTGGTCAAACGCTGGCTCCTCAATTTAATTCTGCGAGTTGAATGCTCTTGGAAACTGATTATTCTACTTTCCTACAAATTATTCTAGTTTGTCATCGCATGATTAATCATTGTGAAGCAGATCTTAGCGTATGAATAGGTGCAATTTAAACTAAGAGTCAGATTAAAGAAATTTAATAGCTTCTATATATTAATCCCTGCTTGCTGAAATTATTAAAGAAACAAAGAAAATTCTGTTTGGCTCCTGTCCACTGTAATCAACGCAAACAATTTTTATTTCACCTAAAAATTCACAGTCTACTAATGAAACTGTAAGATTGCGATTAATGGAAATGTTATAATCTATTTCCAAAGAAGATGTAATCATTGTAGATACGAAAAAGATCGTAGCGCAAGAACACAGCGGAAAGTACGTTCATTTTGCATAAAGAGCCACAGTATGGTAATAATTAACAAATAGAATTTAACATCACAGTGGAATAAATACTTTTTTACTGTTGATACTTCGAAATCGCTGCTATTATTTTTGCATCAGTCTACAATAATAATAATCGATTAGGGATGACAGTACGGATCTGATTCGGTCACGTGTCATCGATAAAGGAAACGTTTGCGTTGCCATTGGAGACAGAAATTGTCAACGAGTCGTAAAAAGGAGACACTGGGGGGAAATATATTCGAAGCCGACGAGGAAAACGTCTTATCGCGTGTTATCTGCAGTGTTCTCCTGCAGCATATCGGTGCGTTTACGTGTGCAGCAGCCTGTTGAGGTCGGGATATTTATGGCATGCATCCGGACGATGCACGACACTGTTCTTTGTCTTTTCGAGGTGTCGCGAGTCTGCAAGGGGCGTTCCATTATCCACGATCTTCTTCTAGCATCTCTCTCTCTATCTCTCTCTTTCTCTCTCTAAAGAGAGAGAGAGAGAGAGAGAGTCAATGCATCGAACAAGCTCGAGCGATCTTATCGAACGCTTATGAGCACTTTGCTGGAGGAGTTTTACGAGTGTCGAACGGTCAGGAGTTCGCGGAGGGAACACTATACCATCGGATCGTCGCACTATGTAATAACTTTTCACCGAGCGAGTCAATTTTCCAGGCAGCTGCGGGAACGAATGCGGTATAAAACACGAACGACCGTCGAATGCATCGGCCTGCAGCCGCCTCTGCATCCCTTGTGCAGAGTGCACCATCTTGCCGGATCACATGAATTATTTCCGTTGTTAGAGGACTGATCTATATCTCTTTTTTCTTTTTTTTTTTTTACATTAATTATACGAAAGACGCCAGAGGTAGAGTTCCTATATCTTTGTATCAACCCCTCACTATTTTCTTGAACGTCAAACTGTTTAACACTAGGTGTAAGGAGCACTAAAAGTGGATGATTTCGACTTTTCTATAATAATAACAAGAATATATTTAGTAGCTTTTACCGTAAGAGATGCTCTAAGGAATAAATGTATTAAATTTATAAATGCATCTTTACAATCCCAATAATTGTAAATTAAAGATAATTACTTCATTATTTGTATCGATCGCCCAACTTTTATGAATTTTTTGGACTGAAGGTCACATGAAGGTCATAGCATTATAGGTCGTTCTATTCGTCTTGATCTCAGAACAAAACGAAAACATACAGTCCCGATTATAAAAACTTGTATGACCTTAATATCACGAAAAAGTGATATTGAGAAAAATTTGTTTCTCTACCAAAGTATTTGCCACCTTGTACCGAACAGTTTTCTACTTTGACATTTGTTTCTATGACCACAAATTAGTGAGATAAGTATGTAAGATGCTATGCTTAAGTGGAACACCCTGTATATGAAGTTTTGTATTAATTGATTCGAATAAAAGCGATCTTACTGTATTGTAGAGTAAGGGATAAATCTTCAAGACCACAATTTTTTAATATCCAACGTTGTCTCCTAAAACGTCACTCGCATCAAATCGTCCGAAGCAGAAAAAGGAAAAAAGAAAAAAGTGCATTTCGACTGCACCGGGTTGCACCAAGAGACGCAGAAGGCAGGCTATCGCAGTGGTCAGTGTTCAGCAGAATTTATGGCAGTTATACTCTCGAAGAACGTCCGAGAAAGGACAAAGGACTGCTGCGTTGTGAAAAAGTGCCGTTCCCGAGAAGTAATAAGTGTTGCGGTCGAAAAAGAAATGTCGCTAAAATGAGAGAGAAAAAGAGAGATGAAGTTTACAGGTCCGAGGATGATATGGTAGCCTTCTATATTCAAGCCATTGTCCCGCAATAACGGGGTGTATCGGGTCAAGGTTGAGGCTTCGTTTCCATTTCCAAACGCTGCATGCTGCACGGGAGTATTTGTTAGAATTTCCACGATGCACCAATCCTGAACGTTCAACCGTGAAAACAACGAGGTTTCGGTTGCATCTTCTCTCGCCTACGGTTTTGCGAAACCGTATCAGTATCAGGGGAATAACGAGCCGTCTGTTATCGCGAGAGCTCCGATACTGTTTCGGGAAGATAGTTCTCTCTGTGACCCGCCCCCGACGTTATTGTTGCACACCGGGACATTTTGCTGGCATCGCGTTTCGTCTGTTGCACGTTTACGCTTCGATTCTGACGACCTGACAACCATGCAAATATTTTATATATTTCATACAAATATTTCATGTTTCATATAATTCGTATATTTCGTATATTTCAAACAAATATTTCATGTTTCTTATATTTCGTATATTTTATATATTTGATATATTTGAAATATTTGATATATTCAATACATTTGATAGATTCAATATATTTGATATATACAATATATTTGATATATTTCATTTATTTGATGTTGCATATATTTGATATATTTGATATATTAGATAGATATGATAGATTTCATATATTCAATATATTTGATATATTTCATATATTTCATACGTTTCATATATTTGATATATTTGATATATTTGATATATTTGATATATTTGATATATTTGATATATTTGATATATTTGATATATTTGATATATTTGATATATTTGATATATTTGATATATTTGATATATTTGATATATTTGATATATTTGATATATTTGATATATTTGATATATTTGATATATTTGATATATTTGATATATTTGATATATTTGATATATTTGATATATTTGATATATTTGATATATTTGATATATTTGATATATTTGATATATTTGATATATTTGATATATTTGATATATTTGATATATTTGATATATTTGATATATTTGATATATTTGATATATTTGATATATTTGATATATTTGATATATTTGATGTTTTATATATTTCATATATTTCGTATATTTCGTATATTTCATATATTCCGTATATTTCATATATTCCGTATATTCCATATATTCCATATATTCCGTATATTTCATATATTTCATATATTCCGTATATTTCATATACTTCATACATTTCGTATATTTCCTATATTTCACATATTTCATGCATTTCATACCTGCTTTCATACACTATTTGATACATTTCATACCTTATTTCAGTGTCGAAATTTTCCCGTACATCGGAAAACGACTGTTGTTAAATTTTGCAGAGGTTTCCGGTCGTTTAATGTGTATTTTATGGGCACGGTCGTGACGCGTTGATAACGAGACGTTGCGAATGAAAGCGAATCGTCGGTGAACGAGTCGGTGGTGAGAAACGTCGGTTAGTTTTCCCAAGTGACTTTCGTCCCGCGCATTATTTTCCTTGAAACCCGACTCGAAGGGACGGTTCCTAACCCGGGCCGAGGTTTTATTAAAAAAGTATGCGAACTCTTCCCGCAAACCGAGAAGAAAATTAAAGTTTCCGCGCCTGGAACATCGGGGCAATCGCGGAGACTTTCGTCGAAGTGGTAGCAGAGGCGGTTCGACGGAACTTGTTGTTCTTTATTCTACTTTTCTATTCCATCCTCGAGCTTCACACGGTGCTAATTGTTACACGGCAAAATTTCCAAGTTTCCTAGCAACTTTTGTTTCGAATTCAGCCACGTTCGTTTCCGCCAGTGGAAGGGGAAAAGGAGAAGGGGGAAGAGGAGAAGGGGAAAATCAACCTAGTTTTGGGTTGATCCGACGACACGGATGCGAATGCATCCCCGACGACGGGGAGCTGCTAGGAGGTTAAATAAAAGCACAGAATAACCCGATGCGAAATCGGGGTGCTGTAGGATACGGACGAACCTGATGCAAAATCAGGGAGCCGCATAGGTTGGATAACGGTTTTGGGTTCCTGATACAAGATCAGGTAGCTCCTAGGATATGTTAGTAACGGCCTCGTAACTTTAATATTATAAATTAATCGATACAACCCGAGCGGTAAGATTATATCATGTGAGAACGGTCAACTAAGAATTACAGAATCTGAATGGTGGGTTAAAATCAATCGTTACTCAAAATTACCTTGAAGTAAATTGTATTGTAGAATCTCAGGAAAAAGGAAGGCACCGCGCCGGGAATCAAACCCGGGCCCTCGTGTTGGTAGCCGATCGACTAACGCGCTCACCCACGGAACCCTCCCCCCTTCTTCCTAATTTCCTACGGTATTTGTGGTCTGGGAGGTCCTAATCCCACACTCGGCCGTCCTGCAATGACATTCGCCCTCGAATGTTCATTACAGCGTCATCTCGTCTTTTTTTTGCGTATGTTTGGCCTCAGCGCCATCAACACAACTTCTCGTACTCGTCTCGTAACTCGTACTTTCGCAATTCGCACTTTTTTCTCGCTTCGCTTACGTGCGACCTCTTCGCTACGCTCGCTTTGTTTTCGTCATCGTCATCAGCGCCATCGTCAAGTGTAGGATCTCAAGAAAAAGGAAGGCACCGCGCCGGGAATCGAACCCGGGCCCTCGTGTGGGTAGCCGATCGACTAACGCGCTCACCCACGGAACCCCTCCCCCCCTTCTTCCTAATTTCCTACGGTATTTGTGGTCTGGGAGGTCCTAGTCCCACAGTATATTACAGGAAACTGGCTCTGTTACAACTGTTACTGTCGCGGTAAGAATTGAGTGTGTATGAACAATGGTTGTGTAGTTACCTAAATACTACTGCCTGTTGGATGACGCACTGACGATGCGGAGAACACGGAGAGGTTGAATAATTATGCCAAGATAGATTAATACCGTACTCGCGGAATCTATAAGGTTACTTGATTCGAAAGGGTGACTAGGCTCGATCTCACTAAATACAACCAACTCCAACACGAGATTCAGCGTAACGACGTGTATAGTCCGTTTGTACTTTAAGCACTGTCCCAG
Source organism: Sphecodes monilicornis (assembly GCA_913789915.3). NCBI lineage: Eukaryota > Metazoa > Arthropoda > Insecta > Hymenoptera > Halictidae > Sphecodes > Sphecodes monilicornis. Next base: position 22,104,048 of record OU565291.1, read on the forward strand.
AGGGTTAAAATTCGAGGGTTTATATACTGTGAAATCTAAGTGGGGATGCTCTCAAGATTTCCATATTAGGGAATCTTGTGGAACTGTCCTGTATTGTTATAACTGAACTGTACTGTATCATGCTTTGTGCCGGCTACATCCACAGCTGGAACATAGTCATCGTTTCTATAAGCAAAGGGTGGAATAGGGCGTTTTCCGTTCTCAGGAAAGAGATTAGAAAACTCTGATTGAAATTAAGCAGAGATACTTTGTACGTAACATATTCTTTAAAAAATGGCTAAAAATTTGGATAGACACATTCTTGATATTTTTATATAGTAATGTAAAATAGTCAGTTTTAGGGCTTCGTAAACTTAGAGTTAACCCTTTGCACTCGGAGCTATTTCAACTAAAAAAACCAAACATTTCTTCTAACCTAATATTTCCATTGCACATAATTTTGTTTCATTATATGCGAATGAAAATGATATAATACCTCATACAATATTCAAATGATTAGTAATTTATTACATTTAAACAAATTTAATAATGCAAACAATATTCTGAATAATGGTGTAGCAATTTGTAATGGCGTTTCAGAGTCGCCATTCGAGTGGTAAGGGTTAATGGGGATAGGTTGCGAAGCTAAGAAAAATGAAACGGAACTCGCGAACTATGTATTCCTAAGTTTGAACGTGTTCTTCAAGGGCCGCGTCTTATTTTCCAGCGGTTTCAAGGCTCACGAGCTTCTGCTTGTCGGTGTTTTCGATTTATCGAACAATTCCGGCATTAGGGGCGTAATGGACCGAAAGGGGAACGCATCCCTGAACCGTTCTGCGTGACGATGGTCTACTCCAGAAAATTACGGGCTGTCCGTGACATTCCATCCGTGTTCCGCGCCATTACAACCCCGTGTCCCTGCTCCTCGCAGTTTTCCTCCTTGCCAATTAGTCCTGCAAACGGTGTAACCTTTGCACTATCGAAGCTCGAAGCACTTCCTGCCCACAGTCTCATATTTTATACATTTTCTTCCTGCAGGTTGTTTGCTTCACATCATCAATTATCGTTCAACACAATGTTCTCAAATATATACAGTGACGTGCACTTTTGCATACATTTATTCGGACGCTCTTTAAAATCGAATAACTTTTTCAAAATTGGTTCGAACGTCTTGAGTTTCTTTAAGATGTTAGAACGATTAGTTTAACAGCTAATTGATCAAAACAATTAATCAAAAATTGTCATTAGTCAAAACATGGTTTTTAACTTTTTTTATCTACACCTATAATAAAAATGTATAATATAGCTTTTGTATATCTAAATAAGCTATGTACGGACGGACACAAAAAAATTCGGACACTTTTGAATAGATCAGGGAGTTCCAACCAGTAGCTCCGGAGCTATTCGAGGCATCTTCCCCGCTTAGGTTCTTCCCCCACTCTTAGACCTCATCGTTATAATGTATAGTAGTGGGGAGCTCCCACCACGAGAGCCGCGCGGCGCGCGCAGCAGTCAGTAACTCTACAGCCGTACGTAATAGTGGGGAGAGGTTCGATGGTGGGGACCATGCAGTTCTCGGAGAGGAATACGTTGGAACTCCCTGGAGTAGACGATAACTTTTTTTTTTTAGATCGGACCAAACGACTTCAATTTTTTTTAATTATTAATTTACTGTGTGAGAAGAAAAACAATTTTTGGAAAAACTGCAATTCGTCGGAATTACAGAGAAAATACTAAAAATTGTTTTGAGGATTAATTATTTTCGTCCAGCAGTATATAAAGGATTGCAGTCTCATTAAATCTAAACGAATTAAAATGATCCAAGGAACGCTAGCAAACAAATAAAATTACAATTTACTAGAAAATATACGAAAGATCGGAAAAACGAGCATAGAGAACACTGGCAGAGATGGGAAAAATAATTATTCCTACACTTTTATTGAATTTTATTGAAAATATAAAATTGGTATCCGTTATAGTTCAAACAACTGGATCAATGCACGACACTAGTACATGAAACAGTGTTCACCAACAGTCTATGTATACACGGTGAAATTAATCTTGCACCGCGATCTTACGCAAATCAAACATTCTTTAATATCTCAATAATTACTAGCTTCAGAACAAACAACGTTTAATACTTTTTTACTTAGAAATTAATACTCTTTCGAACTGCCGTAATAAAGATAGGAAATTCTATTTAAAAAAACAAAGTTGACGTTTAACACGTTGAATGCCAAACCAGCAATTTAAAAAATTCCATGTAACGAAGTCATTTATTTAATGAAATAAAAATTGAAAATGTTAAATGTATGACACTGAGTGGTCCGTCAATCTTCTTGCATTTTCTGGATATTAATCAAATTTGGTGCAATAAATATATTAACGTAAAAATTTATTTTGGAAGCTGTATAAATAATTCCGTCAGCCATATATGGCTGACATGGCAGCCAACGTGTTAAATCTCCTAAACATCGTCACTTATAAAGAAGTCGAGTACACCACATCATGTCCCCCTTGATAACATGTGACATTTATAGAAATAATTTGTTTGAACAACGTATAATTTAGAAATTATTCAAGGCACTCAGTATAATCGAGCGCTGTCTAAACTTTAGTAACACAAGTTCAAAGAACGACCGAATAAAATTCCGGGGTCGAAAAAAGCACACTTCCCGGGACCGAACCTGCGTACATCCGGTATAATCGAACATGTTTCCTCTATGTTTCAGAAAAGCGGAAACCACTGGGGACAGCGTGTCGGACTCGTTCAGCAATCAAAGGTAACCCTTGAAAGGGGCACTGACGCGCGAGCAATGTCTCTCGCAGTTTTTGCCGGCGAAAAAACTGCGGCGGCAGTTTTGCGCGACTGAAAGCGCTCGGTCACCTGTAAAAATGTAAAATTTGTCGCAGCCGTCAACGACGTCACTCCCGAGAAAAGTTGCCGACGGATTTGTTACGCGTTAACGAACCTCGTTAAAATCACCTTCCGGCGTACGCGGCCCGCATTATTAACACGTTCACGTCGCGCCGGCGCTGTTTTGTAATTTTGCTCCGCCGCTGGTACACGTGGTGGTTTTCGTATTGATAAAATAAAATAGAACATCGTTCCCTAATAAACGCTTAGTAACAGTAAATTGTCCTGCTGAGTTTGAAGTTTTGCTAAACAAAATTTTAAGTACGGCGCCGCCCGATGGACCAAAATTACGAAACGTGTTAAACCGAGCGAGAGGTCTCGCAATTCTGCCCGCGTCCTGAAATGTAATAACAATTGTAATAAACATTCGAACTGCAGTTGCACGCATGCCATCGTTTACAGGAAGTCGTACCGCGCCCGCGATACACGAAACAGACTTTTACTAGTCTCCGCGACCGGAAACGCGATATATGGATCCATAATGGTGTGTTGTGATCGCAAACTTGTGAACCCGGAGATTGTTCGCGTCAACAAATATTAATGATTTATTGAACACGATTTTGGCATCGGGAACCCCTCCACTGGCGAAATCAAGTTCGAATTCTGAAAATTTATAATAAGCTGTTTTCAATTTCCGGTAACAAACAAAATTATTTTTTCACGTCATCTTGTAGATCAATCTTGCTAACTTCTCAAAAGATAATCAAATTCTAGCTCCCGCAATTTTTTCAAAGGTCCTAGAATATTTTGGATGATTCTGGAATCATTCTTGCAGACATTGAAGCCTTTTCAGAGTTTGTAGAAATTATATTCTACGATCTGCAAAAGTGATTTCAGGGAATGTGTGGGACCACAGAAAAATTTCTAGTAATTTTCAAAAATAATTTAGAGGTTTGCAGGAAGAATCTATGTCCTGTGAGAAAATTCTAAAGCCTTCGAAAAAATCACCAAGTCTCAAACACGATCCTGTTGTCTGCAGAAAAATTCTAAAATCTGTAAACCATTACAGGTCCTCCAAAAATTTCTGGTGGCTTTGAAAATATTCTAGAGTCTACAAAAATTATTCCAGGATCTCGGGGGCTCTAGAGAATTGTCTAGAAGCTTGGGAAAGACTCTCTGTTGGTCAAAATAATTGTGTAGGAAGATTTCAAGACCCGTGTCAGTGTTTTCAAAGACAGGAAAATGTTGGACCGTTTCTATTCACCGCAAACAGTGCCCCGCAAGCGATATTACTTTATTTGGTCTAATTTGAAGCGAGTCGAACATGTTTACCTAGCGGTGGTGCGTTAATCGGCTTCCGGCGAATAAAGTGTTAACTGCCGCGAGCTGTCGGTGATCCATCGCCACTAAAATCGCATAACGAAAATCCAAACAGGCTAGGTACACGCTGCGTGGCTTCACGCTCTAGCTCTCACAGATAATAATCACCGGATGCTGGAGAGGATGCAGACAAGCGGGTTAATTCGAACCGAGAGTGCTTTCTCCACTGTAATGCTTCGATTTCCAGTGATCGAACTGTAACTTCCGATCGACAGAATCATTCTGGATTGAATTGTTTCTTTCAATTTGTTACTACTCTGCTACAAGTGATTTTTATGACAGGGAACCTTTTCCCCCAGTGGCGACTTCCTAATTTCTGTACACGTTGAAGTCGATACCAATTTGATACAACTTCGAGGCTTACGAGAATAAAATTGTCCAAGCACAGGCACGGATTGCCCTGCGGGACGCTGTTCCGACTTCGGGGCAAAGAAACCACGCCCACTCGAGACAAGCCCCGCCTACATCACGCAGAGGTCGCAACACAAACAGTATTTTTCTACTGCTACTCCGTTATTGCGACTTCTTTCTTTGACGTCCTTTGCCCTGGAGCGTTGCCTTTCCAGAATAAAGGGATTCTCGTCTCTCATCTCTCATCTCGAAATCAATTAAACCATTCGACGTTTCTAGTCGATAGCGCAGTCAACCAAATCTGAACTCTTTCTTTGCGTTTCGATTACAACGATAATAACTAGACTGCGGATTTTTATGTAAAACCAAAATTTTCTGCGTTAATTATCAAAGATAGGAGCCGAATCAGATGTTCTTCCCCTCTTTAACGATTTTAAACAATTGCAAATAGAACAGCGATGCTCCTAAAGCTTCCTGATGTTTTTCCTGCTTTAAATTGCAGCTGTTCTAATCCGCAGACTAATAATAATTGACTAGTAGACTGTGGATCTTTACACAAAACAAAAATTGTCTACATCGATTGCAAGAAATAAGTACTAAGTAAAATATTCTATCTTTCTCTAATGAATTCAACAGATTCAAGAGAGTATATTGTCACCCTTAAATTCTTTTAATTTTTCAGATATTTTAATTTTACCATAAATGCATAAATTCCTCAGTCTACTGATTTGTAATTCGAAACTCCTTTTTCCCCGATATTCTCTACTTTTGAGGAATTTATACCTCTGTGATCGAGAATTGCTCTGTTACCGTTTCCGATGCGTTTAATTCTACTCTCTACCTTTGTGAACTGAAACAATGTATAGAAATAATGTTTCTGAAGCAAAAAGAATTTTTTCTGCCATAAGCGCAAAAGCTGTACGAATGATTCTTGCGTAGAACGATTCCGTGCCTACACTCTCACAAATACAACGACATATTTTTTACAGAGAGGGATGCTTTTGAAACACCAATTCTGTCGGACGTTCTTCAATTTATTTACCAACTTTTCTTCCGAACTTTGACTAACTTCCCTGACAGCTTCCCAAGGAAGAAGGTGCGCTGTATTGCGTGGCTTAGTTAAGTTTCCTCTCCCACCTTTAGTTTCCACAATAAATTGAAATCTGTCCAAGAAAAATGATGCGACGAAACCACCCCTCTCTTTCTCCTTTCAAACACTGTGCAAACATGTTTGAACATCCACGAGTTTATTAAAAAATATACCGTTGTGTTAGAGTATGGATATATTTAGATGCACACGAATATATATATATATATATATTTTTTTTTAATAAACTCGTGGATGTTAAAAGATTTTTAATAAACTCGTATATGTTTGAACATCCACGAGTTTATTAAAAAAAATATATATATATATTTTAAATATATATATATATATATATTTTTTTTTTAATAAACTCGTGGATGTTCAAACATATATATATATATATATATATATATATATATATATGTTTGAACATCCACGAGTTTATTAAAAAAAAAATATATATATATATATATATTTAAAATATATATATATATTTTTTTTAATAAACTCGTGGATGTTCAAACATATATATATATATATATATATATATATATATATATATATATATAAGATATGTGATAAACTTGGTTATAATAATACGGAAGTACAATACAGAAAATACACAGCGTCGCTTTACTATCTTAGTCGCTTGGTCGAGAGAGAGAGTGGGGCCAGAGCAGGGGCCCACACGCGTCTCAGCACGGATACCTGCGCGCGCAGCCATTCTCGGACCACCGATCACGCGCGGTACATTCGGATACGTTTACACAGAGTGGAGACGTATACACAATATCTTACACGTTGTATTCGAGAACTTCTGTAGAACGGTCCTACGCAAAAATGATTCGTGTAGCCCTTATTGTTTCAATAGAAGAAATTTATTATCGTTGGCTTCATCAAAATACAAGACTTGACAACAGAGTTGTAAGTCGCGATTAAGCCTTTCCCAATGTAATTAAAGCCGTGCCGCAATTTCTTGTCTTTCGCAAGTCGTCGGCCATTCCATGGGTTTTTAATTAAGCCGAACAATGCGGGACGCTGTTAATTAGCATCGCACGACTACGGACAACGCGAACTCCTCACGAGGATTGTTCTCGCGACGCGCCATGCCCGATAAACGCGCGGAACAACAACGAAGAATATTTTCAAAGACGAGGTCATCGTCGAATGCGATGGCGGACTGCACTCGTTGCAGTGGCTGCAGTTGCTCCGGCCGCGGCAAACACTCTTCGGGAACTCGGATTTTCGCTTGGCAATAAATCCCGTCGACCGTATTTCCGTTTCCCCGCGTCTGTTCCGTGTATTTTCGAGACGGCCCTGAGTTTACAGCAGTTTACACGCCTCTTCCGTTCTCCGCAAATTAATATGCCTCGAGTATGCCGACGCCAGTTGTCAGCATTTGTCTTGCGAATTTGCACCGAAACACTAGGATGAATAAATGCCGCGAGAAATTTTTTTAACCACCTAAATTGCAACTCCCACTAACTCTGGAATTTTTCGTCGGGCTACAGAATCATTTTTGCGTACCACAGGTTCTTTACAATAATTCTGGAATATTTCAAAAGGACCTGGCAGATTCCAGAACCGCAGATCTTAGCTTCAGAAATTTTGTACAGTTTCTAGAATCATGTTCAGAAGTTCTACAGCCTTTCTGTAGACTGCAGAAATTTTTGCGCAATATCCAGATTGTTTTCGCAGTCCCTAGAATAACTTACAGAGGCCCTAGAGCCTTTCTGCAGGCCTGAAAAGATTTTTGGAAGCTGTGGATTTTTTGGTAACTCTTGGAACTGTCCTCAGAGGTCCTATACTCCTTCTGCTAGCCACAGAATCGTTTTGGAAATTCCAGAATTTTTTAGGAGTTCCCAGAATCATTTTCAGAGGCCCTAGTGCCTTTCTGCAGGCCTGAAAATATTTTTGCAAGCTGTAGATTTTTTGGCAACCCTTGGGATTGTTCTCAGAGGTTCTATACTCCTTCTGCAAGCCACATAATCGTTTTGGAAGTTCCAGAATTTCTTGGGAGTTCCCAGAATCATTTTCAGAGGCCCTAGAGCCTTCCTGCAGGCCTGAAAATATTTTTGCAAGCTGGAGATTTTTTGGCAACCCCTGGGATTGTCCTCAGAGGTCCTATACTCCTTCTGCAAGCCACAGAATCCTTTTTGAAGTTCCAGAATTTTTTGGGAGTTCCTAGAATCATTTTCAGAGGCCCTAGGCCCTTTCTGCAAGCCCTAGAATCTTCCTGCATACTCCAGAATTTTATGCAGCCCTTGGAATTTTTCTTAGTATCTATCTAGAACCTTTCTGCATGCACTAGAATCTTTTTATAAGTTTTACAATTTTTTCATAGCCCCTGGAACTATTCCCAGTAGTCCTACAGCCTTCTGCAGGTCCCAGAATTATTTTGAAAACTCAACAATTTTTTAAAGCCTTTCAACAGACTTTAGAATCTTTTCTCAAGCTCTAGAATTGTTTTGCCGGTCGTGGAATCGTTATGCAAGTTCTACAATTATTTCGAAACCTAAAGAATGGTTTCAACAAAAATCTGTTCCTCGAACAGCATAAGGGCAGTAAGATTTGCACGTTCGGACGGAATAACACGCCGGTGAAATGATAGAATGTTCGCAACGTGCTCGTTGCGAAATGTGCGTGCGCATATTCGCGTCTCGTCTTATCGGATCCCGACTTTTTTTTTAAATTTATTTATTTATAAAGGTCAGCAGCGTCCGCTGTTTCATTACCCGATGTCCTTACGTGAGAGAGGATCCATGAAAAAATGATTTCTTTGTTGTTGTTTTTAGCTTTGATTAAGGCGTTGAAGATATGTACTATAATGGGATCTTGGTTTTCTGAGTTGGATAAACTGTCTAGGACACTGGCGGAATCGGTGAATATTATAAAGTTGAGATCTTGAATATAGATCATGGATTGAAAGGACCTGTCTTGCCGACGGAGATTTATTATCGGGTTACCGGTGTTTCACGCATGATCGCATCGTACAGCGAGTATGGTTACCGGATAAGGTGGTACGACCAGTAAGAGCTGTGAATGCGAAGGAAAACGGTCGATATTGCCGGTACTCGCTTTTGTTTGGACTGGCGGTATCGCGCGGGAAAATATTGTTTCAAGATGCTTCGTTGGTGGTCAAGGCGCAGAGACACGGGGGGGGGGTCACGAAAAATATTTACATTTCGAGCGGGAGAACGAGTGTCGCGGACAGCGCGGAACGTCCTCGCATATTCTAGAATTTTTCTGAAGGTCGGTTAAGCTCGGCTTTTCAGAAGAGACTACGATTTTGAAACAGATTCCAGAATTTTCCTAGACAATCCAGATTCATTTCTGCGAGTCCCGGAATTTTGCCGACACCTATAGAACTTTTCCACAGGAAGATACGACTGTTCCTGCAGTTCCATGAATTAATTGAAGACTCTAGAAACTGTGGAAGGTCTGCTGCTTCTAAAAGTGGTTCCTAGGTTTATGCGTGGGTCCTAGGACCTTAAAGATCAACTCCAGGGGCTACAAAAAATTCTAGCTCTTGCGTAAAGATTCTAGGTCCTGCAGAAAGGCTCTAGGAACACTGAAAACAATTCTGTAGGCTTTGAAAAAATTCTAGAGCTTGCACAAAGATTCTACAAGGGTCACAAAGATTCTACAAGCGTCACAAAGATTCTACGGACGTCACAAAGACTCTACGAGCGTCATAAAGACTCTACGAGCGTCACAAAGATTCTACGAGCGTCACAAAGATTCTACGAGCGTCACAAAGATTCTACGAGCGTCACAAAGACTCTACGAGTGTCCCAAAGACTCTACGAGCGTCACAAAGACTCTACGATCGTCACAAAGACTCTACGAGCGTCACAAAGATTCTACGAGTGTCACAAAAATTCTGGAGGTTGCGTAAAGATTTTAGGTCCAGCAGAAACGCCCTATGATCACTGAAAACGATTCTATAGGCTTCGAAAAAATTCTAGAGCTTGCACAAAGATTCTACGACCATCACAAAGATTCTACGAGCGTCACAAAGATTCTACGAGCGTCACAAAAATTCTGGAGGTTGCGTAAAGATTCTAGGTCCTGCAGAAACGCTCTAGGAACACTGAAAACAATTCTGTAGGCTTTGAAAAAATTCTAGAGCTTGCACAAAGATTCTACAAGCGTCACAAAGATTCTACAAGCGTCACAAAGATTCTACGGACGTCACAAAGACTCTACGAGCTTCACAAAGATTCTACGAGCGTCAAAAAGATTCTAGGAGCGTCACAAAAATTCTGGAGGTTGCGTAAAGATTCTAGGTAGAGTTCTGAAAAGAATTCTATGACTGGTACAAAAATTTATAGCAAGCGTAAAGATTCTAGGTCCTGCAGAAACGCTCTAGGACGTCTGCAAATAATTCTGTAGGCATCGAAAAACTTCTAGAGCTCGCAAAAGAATTATACGGCTGGCACAAAAATTCTGGAGGTTACGTAATGATTCTGGGTCCTGCAGAAACGCTTTAGGACGTCTGGAGATGATTCTAGGAACTGCAACAAAAAAAAATCCTAGAGCATGCAAAGGAATTCGATGGCTTCCATGAAGGCTCTAAGGTCTCTGGAAATGTTCTAAAAGCAGAATGATCGTCGCAAAAAGTGTCACGTCACGTTGTTTGTTGGCATATCGTAACCGGAACGCAGTGAAAAGCAACAGCTTCGATTTTCCGGTTGCGTGACAGTAACCGTGACGCGGCTAATTAGCACGAGCCGCGTTTCATTGCAATTCAAACGTGTTCCGTATACTAATCTGCCCGGTTTCGTTACAACGATCATTAAGAATTCGTTCCATTTTGCCGCGCGAAACACAATCCCTTCGTCCGGATCATTGTGTCTCATCCGGCGGCGATCGCCGTTGATTTTTGCCGATTTGCCCGTCGCTTGCTTGCAAATCTCGTCCTGCGTCGAAGCTTAAGGGTCGATGCATACTAATCAGTTCAGTGCCGGCTCATTGGTTCGGTTACTCTGTCTTCGTCTCTAGTGTTTATACATCTCTCTCTCTCTCTCTCTCTCTCTCTCTCTCTCTCTCTCTCTCTCTCTCTCTCTCTCTCTCTCTTTCTCTCTCTCTCTCTCTCGACCTCTCTGTCTCTCAATCTATCTTACTCTCTCTTCGAGTGCCAGTGAGCCGGCACTGAACTGATGAGTATGATCGACCCTAATAATTCCTTCGGAGTATCTAGTGCACGGGCGACAGGCGTTTATACGATGTATCGGCCGTTATGTATTATTGATGCTGCGTTCGATCGGTAGGTCGGGTGTGCGCGCGCATCAGCCAGAAACTCGGATCACAGTAAAAAGATTTTGTAAATAGTACATTCTCGATTTGTGAGAAATTTGTTTGAAATGTTCGTCGTGTGTCTGGCTACAGATTTTATGCATTCGTCGTGAAACCGCGGAGATCGAATTAAAAACAGTAAAAACATTTACAAAATCTAGAAATACCGTTCTATTTTTATCAACTCATTAGGATATATGTATACGTATGCATATAATAATAAATGTTTAAGTAGCTCCTGCATCTTGCAATTAATGCAGACGATTTTTATTTTGCATGTCAGATTTCTGTGTAAAAGTTGGAGAACCATGATGTATCGACGATTAATAAACGTAATTATTAGACTGCGGATTTTCTGCATTTATGGCAACACTGAGTAGGTGCAATTTCAAACAGTAAAGACATTAAAAATATTGACAAATTCTATTTTATTATTTTCAGCTTGTTAAATAGATTAAGAATCACCAGTAAAAATTGCCATAACATTATTCAAAACAGTTTTTCATATTATGAAATTCGTATCTGTTATATAAATTGCTAAAAATTCAACTCTTGTATGAGAAGCCCGTTTTAATTTCGTGTGCATAATGTAACAAAAAATTCACAGAATGAAAATGTTCTTCGTTGAAGGAAGAGGTGTCTAAATTTTCCAAATTAAAATTGCATCGTGTGCAAAGGGGTTACAAGAGAAAATAACTTACCATATCACTCCAGTTAATCACAATTCTGTTGAAAATTCTTATTTTTGCATAAAATCGCAATCAAGCTGTTGCAAACAAAGTGTTTACGATTTCGTAAAAAATAATCCTACAGAGACAAACCTGGGCTCATTTTGAACCCCGAAGCCACTACTTTGAGATCGTGTTAATTTGTTCATTCGGTTATTTATTGCGCTGATTTTTCCAACGTTGTGTGCGCAGGTTGTACAAGAAATCATCGCCGAACGGCAAGCTCACGTTGTACCTGCCTACCAGGGACCTGATTGTGAGCGAAACGAAGATCGACAAGCTGCACGGCGTGGTATTGGTTGATCCTGAATACTTGCAGAATAGGAGGGTAAGAGAGAAAAAATGAGAGAGAATGAGAGAGAGAGAGAGAGAGAGAGAGAGAGAGAGAGAGAGAGAGAGAGAGAGAGAGGCAGAGTTGATTGCACACTTTCGTCAAGGTGCGCGTCCACTAGCAAATAACTTGTAGAAGTGTGTACATTTGTCTGCAAATATTGATGCAACTCACTCTCTGCAATAATTGATGAGAGTGCTCTCTGAACTTTTTGCTCGATAAATGTCGAGAGTGTCTACATTATTCAGAGTGCAAATTACAGCTAGAGAGAATCCTAAGATCAATTTTGCTCTGTTTGTCGATCAAAATGTCAGCACAACCAGTTAAATGTGCTGCTGCTGTCTGTGCGTTAATAATTTTAAAAAGAAAGAGGAAAAACAAAATAGTCTGGGTGAGAAATTGGATATTAAGCTGTTGTGATACACATTTTCTATTCCATCACTACTGCGGTTCGTTTCACTTTCTCGCAATTCTCGAGGGAAATGCGAAATTATGTAATTTACTAGTAATTTCATTCTCAGTAGGATTTAATTCAATCGACAGACTTTTTAATGAGTTTAGTTTTTCTTATTTTGTTACGATAATCTTCACGTTTTACGTCGCAGAGTTCGGGTAAGCACTCCCATCGAGATAATAACACAAAAGTTTCTTCTTTGTATATTGGACGCAGTTCGTTACTTAAGATTACTGTTAGAACAACGGTGACGCCCAGGTACTTACGAACACCCTTTAAAAACGAATGACTTTTTCAAAATTGGTCCAAATGACTTGAATTTCTTTGAAATGCTAGAAGGATTAATTTACTAGATACCGTGTAAAAAGAACTTTTATAAAATTGCTATTGATCGGAGTAGTGAAGAAAAATTAATGTAACGTTTGTACCGTCCGGAGATGGCAGTGATTTTCGACAGTGGGGTACAGGGACAGTAATAGGAATGTTGTCGCTTTTCACGCGCATGCGCGTCGATTTTAGCCTCAGTCAAGCACGAAAATCGGGTACCTTGGTCGCCCCGCTAATTTCGCAAAATTTATTATGATTTGATTTTGAAAAATGAATGTACAACATGTGTACGTATATATATATATATATATATATATATATATATATATATATATATATATATATATATTAAAATGTAATATATACATACGTACATAGAATATATAATATTTACGTATCTATGTACAATATAATATAACTTACTCTTCTTCATAATCTTGGGAATAAGGAAGGGAAGGGTACTAAAATAACTTTAAACGAAATATATAATAACAAACTCACTACTTTCGCCCCAATAGTACCCCACAAACTTCGGACGTATCTTCGGTGCTGCCGAAACTCGCGCATGCGCGTGAAAAGCGCCAACATTCCCATCACTATACAGGGGGACTGCGAGACCCCACTCTAGACCAGTGATGGTATATGGTCTCGGTTTTCTCGCGCATGCGCGACGATTTTAGCGTCAGTAAAGTACAAAGTTGGACTAAAATGGGGTACCTTAGTCACCCCGCATAGTTTCGCAAATTTTTTTTCGATTTTCAAATATGAATTGACAAGTAGCTCCTTCTTAAATACTAGTTGCCATTATGAAATCGAATATATTAACATTAACTTACCAAAATTTCGAAGCACGGTCGTCTCGTCGTGTCGTCTTGCACTCTTCTGTCCGGTTTCCCGCCAATAATAGTTCTCCCCTACTTTCCCCACAAGCATAAGACGTACGGTACGTTCCTACATTGAGTCGCGCATGCGCGAAAAAACCGGGACGATATACCATCACTGCTCTAGACGCCAGGCTGCGGACCCCACTCTTACGCTTACGTTCCAGCGGGAAAGGTCGACATAGACGCTCAGCGTCACCACATCTTTCTGTTCCAGTCACACTAATATGCGCATTTTCGTCTTTGTCGCGCGATTCGGCCAATAAGCGGTAGAAGTGTAGCGCGTAGAAGGGAGATCACGTGGTACCTACAAGTTTCTCACTGCCATCTCCTGATGGACGGACGATAGCTGTTAGCAAAATTAACCGATTTCGATGAAATTTTGTACATGTAACTCACTAAGTTTTTCAAGAAGCCTGTTTTAAATTTTCGATATAGGCACAGATAAAAATTTAAAAATCATGACCTCCACTTTTTTCTTCACAACTCCGATCAATAGCAATTTTATAAAAGTTCTTTTTACACATTAACTAGTAAATTAATCCTTCTAACATCTCAAAGAAATTCAAGTCATTTGGACCAATTTGAAAAAAGTCATTCGATTTTAACCCTTAGTAGATGTAATATACTAAGATATAAATAATAAACTTATATGTAATAAATTACTAAACATTTAAATATTGTAGGAGGTACTATAACAGTTTCGTACGCATATAATGAAAAAAATTATGTACAATGAAAATATTCTAGGTTAGAAGAAATGTTTGATTTTTTAGTTTAAATAGCTCCGAGTGCAAAGGGTTACAGGGTGTTCAGAAGTACCTGACCGCCGAGCGTCGTCTACATTATACATATTGTATCACTTTCCGTGAGCAATTGTTACAAGCGCCCACAGCTTTGCCAGTTGCTATCTCGGACGTGTATACTCTACTCTTGAGAGTCGCTCTCGGAAGAAGTGTCGCAAGTTACTTGCTAATGGACGCGCACCTTCAGTTTGTTAGTCGAACGATTCCTCATCGCCAGTTTCTCGGGCCACGTAACTGACTCCCGGTATAACGCAGAAACTCCCATTCGCAGAATCCGGTTACTAACAAGTTCGTCCCGGCTAATTCGCCCTGCTTAATTCCCTTCACGAATGTCTCCGTCGACCGGCACGTCTAACGATAGTTAACTCCAAAGTTGCTGGTTGAATTTATGGATTCGGAGGGCAGAGCCCGGGATCCGTGGATTAAGCGGTTCACAGATCTAATGTCATCAAAAATTCAACAATTTGATTCTAGATCCCTTGTCAGTTCTTGTTAAATATTGTTCATTCCAGCTCGAACGATCAAACAGACACATTGCTCGTTTCGTTCGATAATTGTGCCGGACATTATGAAAATTAAATAGGGTAATGGCACCAGTAATTGAAAATGTTTCAGGAAAACATGAAAAATATGATTTTCAGAAGTAATAACTCACTCTGAAAAATTTTTACCAGACCAACTTTTGTATTGTTTGAATATAGAACATGACACGAAGAAAGTTTGAAAAAGATCCATTTTACAGTAATTCAGAAAAAAATTTCTAAAAATCACCGATTTTCTCTAAAGTGTCTTCCCCCCTTAAGGCCATCTTTCTTCGAGATATTTAAACTTTTGCGACCGATTTAGTAAAGAAATATTTTACATCGATAATTGCGAATCTTCATGCAAAATAAAATTTTGAAGCATCAAATGCAAGCTATAGAACCCAAATACAAATTTATTTTCCTAATTAATAATTCAAAACACATTAAAAATAATGTATCAGCATTCTTGAATTTTCTTGATCGTTTTATTATTTTAAACGGCACCTACTCATTGTTGTCATGAATACATAAAATCCACTGTCTATTGATAACACATGATACATAATATGTATTGTATACGATTTCAATCCATTATACAATTATTAATAAAATCGATCGACGCAATACGTAATTAGTACAATACAGAACAACCCAATAGTATCAATCACCTCAGTCTGAGCTCATTAAAATTAATAAATGAAGAAAGAAATTTCTGTTTGTCTTCCGTTTCTTGCGCTTGATTCGAACAACTATTATATCGCATAAAGATCCGCAGTCTACTGATGATAGCTCGCTTATTATCCCGGATTAATGAATCGCGTTAGGCACCTTACGGATTCAGCGATTGTTCCAGCGCAGAAATCGGAAACGATCGGCGTCGTCATCGACGAATATCGTTGCTGAACCACCGGATAATTGCTGGAAAGATTTAATGGCTGTTCCGCGGGAGATTCGCTAACGAACGCGGCCGCGAACACGCAATTACATGCGCGACTGCCTGTTTACTAATTAGCCGCCGCTGGTTCGGTGGGGGCGTGTTCGCAGGTGTACGGGCAAATTACGTTGACTTTTCGCTACGGCCGGGAGGACGAGGAGGTAATGGGATTGAAATTCTGCAACGAGGTGGTGATGTGTGTCGCCCAACTGTACCCACCCTACGTCGGTGCCGATCGCAACGAAACAACGCCGTTACAGGTCTGTAATAGTTTCTATTCTACCCAGAAAATTAGCCTGTCCCCAGGGACTGACGACGCGTTTAACGTGTTAAAACAAGCACATAACGGTCACTCCAATTAATACTCGGACATTCCTGAAAAGACGATAAAACTTTTTCAATTTTGGACCGTATATGAGACTTCGCTTTTTTTAAAGTGAAACTTTTGAAGTGAAACTTCTTTGCTGAGGGTGCTACAATTTTTTACCCGTTACGGCAGTCGAGCGCTACGGAAGTCGAGTGTGACGAAAATTTTTAACGGAGAAAAAAGCTTTTTCTTACCCCGACGGGATTCGAACCCCGGTCTACCGCTTGGTAGTCCACTTCCTTAACCGCTTGGACAACCGACGATCTTGGAAGCATAGCGAACATTTTGGTATATATTGCAAAGAATAAAATGCTGCAGCGACAGAATTTTTCGTTTCAGACGTTATTTTCTTTTTTATGACAATTTCGCATTCATCACGATAGAACTGTTGCACTAATAATATGAATACTAATAATAATTTATTTATTTATAACAATTTCGCATTCATGACGATAGAACTGTTGCACTAATAATAGGAATACTAGTAATAATGTATTTATTTATAATAATTTCACATTCATCACGATAGAACTGTTGCACTAATAATATGAATACTAATAATAATTTATTTATTCATAACAATTTCGCATTCATCACGATAGAACTGTTGCACTAATAATATGAATACTAATAATAATTTATTTATTTATAACAATTTCACAATCATCACGAAAGAACCATTACACTAATAATATGCATACTAATAATAATTTATTTATAACAATTTCGCATTCATGACGATAGAACTGTTGCACTAATAATATGCATACTAATAATAATTTATTTATTTATAACAATTTCACATTCATCACGATACAACTGTTGCACTAATAATATGAATACTAATAATAATTTATTTATTTATAACAATTTCGCATTCATGACGATAGAACTGTTGCACTAATAATATGAATACTAGTAATAATTTATTTATTTATAACAACTTCACATTCATCACGATAGAACTGTTGCTCTAATAATATGCATACTAATAATAATTTATTTATTTATAACAATTTCACATTCATCACGATAGAACTGTTGCACTAATAATATGAATACTAATAATAATTTATTTATTTATAACAATTTCGCATTCATGACGATAGAACTGTTGCACTAATAATATGAATACTAGTAATAATTTATTTATTTATAACAATTTCACATACATCACGAAAGAACCGGTGCACTAATAATATGCATACTAATAATTTTTCTCTATCTACACAAAACTTGAATTTCGTGTACTAAAACTTACACGTCTATCATTTTCTCGTGAAAATGTGTAGCATCACATACAGAAAACTTGAAAATTTTTAGTCCTCTAAAGTACAGTTCAGCCTCTTAAAAAAGTCTTTTTAAGAGTGTCCGAATATTAATGGGAGTTAATGTAGGAAGAAATCAGAAATCAAATATCACTGGACCAGATACACTAATAAAGTTATTCAGATGGTACTATCGATATCGTTCCACTCACTTTTCTGCGCGTGCACGAACAACATTGTAGACTGCCAAATGACGATGCGGGCCACCGACATTCACGGGACGATGTCGCTCACTCAACGTCACGCGGTACACCGATAAGGTCGAACACAAATCGATGGTTTTACGGGGACAGATTCCACGGGGGAGGGGATTGGCCATAAATTCGCGAGATCTTCCCGGGGCTGGGCTCGTGCGATCAATGGAAATTTAATAAAGATACCGAGGGAACGGGACGGATCGTGTTCGCGCGGTGTTTACGCAACGCGTCGTTGAATTTTGGAAAATTGAAAATATTGCGGATATTTTCCCGGCGAGGATGATTCTCGCGCCGATACCTGGTCGCTCGGTCAACGATGGTCATCCGATAACCATCGGTGATTGCAGGCTCAACTCTGTCGACCCGATACCACGTCGGGTGAACCGGGAACGCGCAAACTACCATTTCCAGCGAAATTTGCCGTATCAAAATTATTAACATTTCAATCTTCCGTATCTGTATATTGAGGACCACTTATCGCTTCGTAGCAAACAGACCGCAAACGATAGAAGATATTGTATTGCTTTAAATTGCTCCCAGGAGCAAATCCTAAAAGACTGCCCTTTTGATTCGGTATCTCCGCATGGAACGCTCTGAGTGGGCGTGGCTTTTTTGCTCTATATACCGACGGAGCAGCGCAGTGTCACACTGTTCCCCCCAAAAATTTCGTTTTTCGTCGGATTTTGTCTTTTTCGTTAGAAAGTTTGAATTATAGGCTGTTGCAAGGATCTGACAAATAACTATGATTAAACTATGGATTAAGTAACTAATCATTTAACTAAACTAGACCAGAATAAACGTCGTCGAAGAAAGAAACAATAGACTAACTGTAGGAAAAGATACGTCTTGCTCTCTCTGTTCAGAGTAGGCGTGGCTAGTCTCGAGTAGGCGTGGTTCCACTGATTACATCTCGTCTCGCTCCCTCTGCGCGCAGTAGGCGTGGCTAGTGTTGAGTAGACGTGGCTCCTCTGCCCTTCACAGAGCCAGAAGAATGCTCCATAAAACAATCACTGCACACATTTTGTGTCTAAACACTATATCTTCTAAAAATTTGTCTCGCTCGCTCTGCGTAAAGTAGGCGTGGTTAGTCTCGAGTAGGCGTGGTTCCGCTGTTCACATCTTATTTCGCTCCCTCTGCGCAAAGTAGGCGTGGCTAGTCTCGAGAAGGCGTGGTTCCACTGCTCACATCTTGTCTCGCTCCCTCTGCGCAAAGTAGGCGTGGCTCGCGTTGAGGAGACGTGGCTCCTCTGCTCTTCACAGAGCCAGAAGAATGCTCCAAAGAACAATCACTGCCCACATCTTGTCTAGACACTATATCTTCTAAAAATTTGTCTCGCTCGCTCTGCGTAAAGTAGGGGTGGCTAGTCTCGAGTAGGCGAGGTTCCACTGCTAACATCTTGGTTCGCTCCCTCCGCGCAAAGTAGACGTGGCTTGCGCTGAGTAGGCGTGGCTTCTCTGCTCTTCACAGAGCCAGAAGAAATTTGTCTCGCTCGCTCTGCGTAAAGTAGGCGTGGCTAGTCTCGAGTAGGCGTGGTTTATCTTGAGTGGTCCTGGGTCCATTGCTATCCGCGGATTTAGAGCACTGTCCCAGCGGGCAAATATTGTTCCAGCGACCGCTAGACGCTCCACATTCATATTCAAATGCATCCGTCACGCTATAGCAAGCGTTAAGGGGTGATTGAAGCGTTTCGCAAGCGTTAATGGGTTTCGATGAAAGCCTGACCGTAATATGGAGAGATGTGGCAGCGATCGCCCATCATAAACGCTAAGACAAAGCTCCCGGAAGCTTCGATGTAGATGCAATAACCGACGAAAGCTTACGAGACGAGGATTTCCCGGGTGAAAATTAATGAAGCAATTCGGGGCCCGTATTATTCTGGCTTGCAGCGCAGGAGGGCGCGAGTTCCTGATCAATTAACGAAATAAGCTACTCGACTTAACAATCAATTTCGCGCCCCGGTAATTAGAAACTTGCGTACGACGCGACGAGTGGAAATTGTATTATAGCGTTCGCTGCGTGGTGCTTGTAACGCAAGGTCTGATCAGAAAGCTTGTGCAATTTCAAAAAGTCTATCCATTTGTGTTTGCCTCGACTCCATGGTCTAGCAGCGCAGATCAAAAGTTCACGAACAAACAGCTTTTGACCCTTTGACCCTGTTATGTACACTCAACTGTTTACGTCGAGTATGTAGGGAAAAAAGTTGCGTTTGCTATTGAATAAAAATTCAAGAGAGTGCGCGTTGTAGTATGAAAAGAAAAAAGAATTTAAAATAATTAAGCACGCAAGAGCACGTTCTTAAAACGAAGTGAAACAGTTGCCAGTATGAACCGTTGATATGGAATTAATTTATGCATTTCTGCAGAAATAATTGCAATTAGGAGAAAGGGTCTGCAGAAAATCACTGGATGCGCCAAAGCACAATTTCCGCGATTGCCTGTCGAGTGAGATCTACAACTTGAATACGCCAGCCGTACAGATGTTCAAGACGACGGTTTTTCATCGGAGACTTTTACGACGTTTCTGGTCTCGGTCAGCCTAAAACATACGGGAACAATAGCCCGGCCACTCCATTATTCTCACAGAACGCAAGCACTCGTTAATGGCGGCTTAATTGCGTCCGCAGCGTAAGGTTGCTAATAAAATCCGACGATAAAATGACGGCCCGTGTGCTTGGTCGGGTGTAACCGACAGATTTACAGAGAGGGCTGTTTCATTGAACTTCGACAGGTCCAACAGTATGGTGGGGCACCATGGAAAATGGACAAACACGTTTCTCTGCACGCCCGTAAGAAAACTGCTTCGATAACAATTCTCTCGAAGCGTAATTCTGTACGTTGCGCAACACTGCGGGTCTTTTGCATTCATAGCACTTTCAATCTTCTGAAAACGGATACAGTATGATATTAAAAATGTTGATCTTCGGTACAGTATGATACAACTCCCAACGTTGTGAACAAATTAATTTTGTCGTCATTTTCTAGCTTAGCAATTACTTTCTCGATTTATATTACAAAGGTTTTATACTATGCAACGTTGGAAAACGTGTTCCTCTTCGGCATAGTATGATTCAATTCTAAATGTTGTGCAGAAATTTTATTGTCCGCCATTTTCTAGTGTAGGAATTACTTTCTCGATTTTTATTAGACAGGTTTTATACTATGCAACGTTGAAGAACGTATTCCTCTTCAGCATAGTACGATTCAATTCTTAATATTGTGAAGGCATTTTATTGCCCGCCATTTTCTAGAGTAGGAATGACATTCTCGATTTTTATTGGACAGGTTTTATACTGTGCAGCGTTGGAAAACGTGTTCCTCTTCGGTATGGTACGATTCAATTCTCCATGTTCTGAAGGAATTTTATTGTCCGCTATTTTCTAGTGTAGGAATTACTTCGACAGGTTCAATACTGCGCAGGGTTGAAAAACGTGTTTTTCTTTGGCATAGTACGATTCAATTCTCAATGTTGTGAAGGAATTTTATTGTCCGCCATTTTCTAGTGTAGGAATTACTTAAACAGGTTTTATACTACGCAGGGTTGAAAAACGTGTTCCTCTTTGGCATAGTGCGATTCAATTCTCAATGTTCTGAAGCAATTTTATTGTCCGCCATTTTTTATTGTAGGAATTACTTTCTCGATTTTTACTTGACAGGTTTTATACTATGCAGCGTTGGAGAACGTGTTCCTTTTCGGTATAATACGATTTAACTCCCAATATTATGAAGAAATTTATTTCTCCGTCATTTTCCAGCTTAGCAATTATTTTCTCGATTTATATTGTTAAAGTTTTACACTGTGCAGCGTTGAAAAGTGTGTTCGTCTTCAATATAATATGATTCAACTCGCAATATTGTGAAGAAAAATTAATTTCCCCGTAATTTTCTAGCTCAGTAATTACTTTCTAGATTTTTATTAAAAATTGAAAAACCTTTTATACTATACTATGTTGGAAAAGCATGGTTCTTTCAGTAGAGTTCGATTCGAATTATAATATCATGAAGAATGTTCTCCTCTGATATTTTTCATTTTAGCAATTACTTTCGCGATCTATAAATAGCTTATGAAAATTAACCTTTGACCGGGACCGCGAGACTCGTGACAAAATTTTCTGCGTATCGAACTCCGCTGAGAAAATTAATATCAAATATGAATTACATTTAAATTCTTTCGAGGTAATGGAACTTTGTAGCAGAGTGTTCCCGGTTTAATTTAATTTGCGCTTTGGTCAACGTTCGGAATGATCCCGCGACAGCTCCGTAATCCAATGGAAAACCCTGGCGATTCGATTGTTTCCGCTTCTTCATTGTATTTTGCATTTCCATAATTGAGAATCGGGGGCGAGGCGGAATTTTGTTTCCGACACGAAACTTCCTGTCGACGGTCGGGCAACAGTTCGTTCATTCGCGTTTCAAATTGTTTCTCAATGCTTCCCGGCGTGTGTATACAAACGAAAATAGAAATAAACGTTCTCGAGCTTCTTTCGTTAATTGCACACGCATTCCAACTGTACTCAAAAGGTAAATGAAACGAATTCATTATCAGCGGACACAGTAGTGACACATACCCGTAATAGACTGATCAATCTTCGTCAAATTTTAAACAGAAATTTACAAAATAGAATTCAATACTCCTGTAATTTTGACTGTTTTTACTTGAACAAAATCACGCGAGTATCTCAAATACCAATAAACTCGTGTGCAAAATCTCAGTGCAAAAAGTTCAATGGTTCTTCTGAAAAAAATTCCTAAATCGGACTCTGATTTGGGTTAAGTCATAAATTATGAAATTTTGATTATTTTTACTTGGAAAAAACACACATGTACCTCAATACCAGTAACTTGTGTACAAAATGTCAATGCAAAAAGTTCATTGGTTCTTCCGAAAAAAATTCCTAAATCGGACTCTGATCTGGGTTGAGTCATAAATTATGAAATTTTGATTATTTTTACATGGAAAAAACACACATGTACCTCAAATACCAGTAACTATGTGTGCAAAATGTGAATGCAAAAAGTTCAATGGATCCTCTGGAAAGAATTCCTAAATCGGACTCTGATCGGAGTTAAGTCATAAATTATGTAATTTTGATTATTTTCACTTGAAAAAATACACACATGTACCTCAAATACCAGTAACTATGTGTGCAAAATGTCAATGTAAAAAATTCAATGGATCCTCTGAAAAAAATTCCTAAATCGGACTCCGATCTGGCTTAAGTCATAAATTATGTAATTTTGATTATTTTCACTTGAGAAAGAACACACATGTACCTCAAATACCAGTAACTATGTGTGCAAAATGTCAATGCAAAAAGTTCAATGGATCCTCTGAACAAAATTCCTAAATCGGACTCTGATCTGGGTTAAGTCATAACTAATGTAATTTTGATTATTTTTACTTGATAAAAAACACACGTGTACCTCAAATACCAGTAACTATGTGTGCAAAATGTCAATGCAAAAAGTTCAGTAGTTCTGCTGGAAAGAATTCCTAAATCGAAGTCTGATCGAGAAGTGTTAATATTAGTAAAGAAATTTTCTCGGCGAGCACTACTGTAATTATTCTTGGTAATGCGTAAAATCGTGTTACGTCGAATACAACGAAATGAAAAAGTGAGTCGAATAACATTTGATCAGAGACGTCGTTTTTCTAATGAAAGTATCGCTTTAAAACGCCTCCGGAGTAGAAAGGATTCAACTATGGAATCATAAACGCATCGTTTCGAAGCGCGCTCGTCGGCCGAGGATTATCGTCGCCTGCGAAAGCAACGTTTATGGCGGTTTTACGAGCGAATCGCGAATCAAAGGGCGGCCTGCTTTCGCAAGCCGCTGCTCCATACTGTTAGATACATTTTCTCGACTCACGTCGTTCACCGGTGGGCGTCGATCGGCGTCGGATCGAATCGAAAGTTATCTCTGATGATCGAGAACTAAACTTTTCAAAATCCTTCTACTCGTTATCTTACGATTCGACTGCGGATTTTACGTGAGTTGTTGCAATTTAAAAAGGTGTAAGGACATTGATAAATTATTTATAATTTATTAATAGAATTAAAGAATAAAAGATATTTCAGTATGTCCTCTGCTTGTTGCAATCGAACAATTTGTATCTTACATAAAGATACGCAGTCTACTTATTATTTAACTTGGATCTTTTTGTACCAAGACGTACTACAATAGAATACTACAATATTTGATCGATAATTGTCGCCACCACGGGTCCGACCGGCGACAATTAACGTTCAGATGATACTATTCTTTGACGTGTGCCGAGCGTAGAAAAGGACAGCGAAGCTCGAGAGACCTCGGTCGCCGAGCAGTGTAACATAATATGGGTCGAGTATGTCGGTGTGAAAACGACAATTAACCCAGTGACAAAACTTCTTTATTTTTTATTATCTTTTTATGGAACTTTCACCAACATATTCGTGGCATTTTTCTAATGAAGATGATACCAAATAAAATATAATTTCGATGCTATTTACTTGAGTAATGGACGATGAAAGTGTCGGAAAATTATTGTAAATATGATCCGAATTATATCGTGTTTGATATTATTGTAATCAGAAAAATGCCACAATGCTGTTGTAATTTCCGAAAGAACACTAGTACGACAATGAATTTAGGCTAATTTTGAAGCATGAAGTCTCTGGTTTCATAATCTATCGTTCACCTTTTTCGAAGATATTCTAGGATGACACGACGGTTGAAAAACATGTTTTCGAAGATGCAAATTGAAACGTCCCTAAAAGCGTTGGAAAATTTTATTCGTGAATGAATCTACCACAGATATGTAGATCGAAGCTTCCCCTTTACAACGACCCCCTAAAACTCAATATACGATTTTTTCCAGTCGTTTTACCGAGCTCTTATTGCGTTAATGTAAAGTGCACCACGAGAGCTTTACAGATCCAAACTTATACCTCGTTTCCGTCCCATAACACGGCCAAAAAAAAAATCGTACGTCAAATTTTAAAAAATTGTCGTAAAGAGGAAGCTTCAGACTTCCAATTGATGGTAGACTGGGTCGCGGAAAAATTTCCCAGCGTTTTCAGACGCGTTTCAATGCGCGGTGTCTTCGAGCGAGCGCGTGTACGCTTAGAAACAGTATAACTTTGCTCTAAGCAAATTTCATTATACAATGCTAACCGTGAGAGATATTTACGTGACCTTTGCTCGATGAGACGATCTATACATTTCCACGGAAGTCTCCTATTAGGTTTTCTCAAGGACAAACTGTTCGCGTCAATGGCACGGCGACGAGCACGGAAAATTGCGAGAAATTGCGAAAAAATTGTGAAAAATTAGATGAACTTCTGAATAATTGCGGGTCGGATGTATAATAGTATTCGGGTGCCGAAAAGGAAGTCTCCTGTTAGGTTTCCTCAAGGACAAAACTGGTCGCGTCAATGACACGGCGACGAGCATGGAAAATTGCGAGAAATTGCGAAAAATTATGAAAAATTAGGTGATCCTCTGAATAATTGTGGGTCGAATGTATAGTAGTATTCGGGTGCCGGAAAGGAAGTCTCCTGTTAGGTTTTCTCAAGGACAAACTGTTCGCGTCGATGACACGGTGACGAGCACTGAAAATTGCGAAAAATTGTGAAAAATTAAATGATCCTCTGAATAATTGGGGGTCGGATGTATAATAGTATTCGGGTGTCGGAAAGGAAGCCTCCTGTTAGGTTTTCTCAAGGACAAACTGTTCGCGTCAATGACACGGCGACGAGCATGGAAAATTGCGAGAAATTTTGAAAAATTGTGAAAAATTAGATGATCCTCTGAATAATTGCGGGTCGGATGTATAATAGTATTCGGGTGCCGGAAAATGTGATATCGATGGCGGATTCTGGCTAGGATGGTTAGGATACCAATCTCGCTTCCGCACGGAACCAATAACGAGAAGGGCTCGTTATAGCCTCCGATAATCGTGGAAGGTTTGAACGAACAAGCCGTTAAGGGACCCGATAGATCGTCGATCAGCTCGGAAATGAACCGTTAAGCTTATGCCGTGCATACCGTGTCGCGTCGCGTCGTACAGGCACCTGTACGAAGCAGTGTAACCGATACGAGCGATGTCACCGAAACAACGTGCATCGAACCGTTCCGGAACCCTTCTGGGTCGCTCTAGTCGGCTCGAAGCTCCGACCATAAACTTTTCGTTACCACCGAGCCTCAAAGCATGTGCACCTAAGAATCCGCAGAAAGGGAAACGCTGTTTGTTGAGAACGAGGCTGAACTACAGTCAAACTCTTGGAGAAGTCCGACAATAACGAAGCTGGTGCACTTTCCGAGAGAGTTGTAGCTCTCCATTATTCAAAGGGTTTTCATATTATTAAATTCATCTGTATCCTATAAATTGCAAAATATTCTTGTATGAGAAAATAGGTTTAATTTCAGGTGCACAATGTAGAAAAGATAAATAGTATTGTAGCCATCGAAAATAAAGGTTTCTCAGGAATGTGCTGGACAGACAGGATTTATTCAGGGTTAGGAGTTTACATAAATTATGGGTAGAGCAAGGATATTACATAACCGGACAAGGAAATGTTTTATTTTGACAATTGTACGATTTACGTTATCTATTAGTTCCGCGTATACTCGCGCACGGTTTCGTGCTTCTAATTCCTTACGCCGGTATCCAGGAGTTATTCTGTACTCTCCCGTTCGGATGGCGTCCAGGTATAATCGCCGAACTCTCCATACCGAACGGGCGTCCAGGAATATCCTCCCGTACCCTCCCGTCCTCTAATCTCGGGCGTCCAGGAGATGCGCTGTCCTCTCTCGTCCGACAGGCGTCCAGGTATAATCGCCGAACTCTCCTTGTCGAACGAACGGCCAGGAATATCCTTCCGTACTCTCCCATTCTCGAATACTTGGGCGTCAAGGATGTGCTCTGTCCTCTCTCGTCCGACAGGCGTCCAGGTATAATCGCCGAACTCTCCTTGTCGAACGAGCGGTCAGGAATATCCTTCCGTACCCTCCCGTCCTCTAATCTCGGGCGTCCAGGAGATGCGCTGTCCTCTCTCGTCCGACAGGCGTCCAGGTATAATCGCCGAACTCTCCATGTCGAACGAGCGGCCAGGAACAGACTCCCGTACTCTCCCGTTCCTCCGGCAGGCGTCCAGGTATAATCGCCGTACTCTCCTTCCGGAGCCGAGTTTGCCCTCCGAGAGCGGCCGATGGTCTTACCTCGTCCTCTCTCTCGGAAGAGCAAAAGGATCGTGGCCTCTGCGAGCCCGCGATTTATACCTATTCGTTGCTATCCGCGAGCGCGAGAATCAACAACGCGGTTGTTAAGTGTTCGCCGGTGTTACCGCGTGTCGCGCTTCACGTCGCTTCCCCGCGTGGTCGCCAACAACCTAATTTCGCGAAGCTTCGAAATGTTTCGCCGCCCTGCGTTACGTTCTCGAAATTTCGACGCATGCGACAGTATAAAAATGTTTCAGGTTGAAAGAGATATCTTAGTTTCGGAATGAAAATTGCTTCGAATGCATAGGATTAACCCCTTGCCTTACAATCAGCGTCGCCAGATCGCTGAAATAGAGGGGAATACAATTTACCACCTCTCTGATGACCAGAGTAATATGTAACACGTTGCGCGGCACGTCACGTGACCAGTCTTAGTGGGGGACGTTGGAGTGTGCGCAGGAGTGGAATGGGATAGTGGAAGGGGAACAGGAGGGGAGGAAAATCAACCCAGTTTTGGATTGATCTGGCGACACTGTTCTCAACTCGTCTATAGTTGTACCCAGTTGATGAAGTATTTTTAATACAGCCATTCATCTGGAAAAACGAAACTTTTCTCTCAGAGATAGTGTTCGAACTTGAATCCGAAGTTCGCATAACATCGTCGCGTCGGTACATCGGCGTTTAGGACTGACGATTTGGCGGTCAAATTACAAGTTACAAGTTGCACGTTACATCTAACTCGGTTCTGGAGTGGTTGCTCTGCAAAATTTCCGAAAATCTGACAATCTCTCAGGAAAACCGATGGTTGATGCGAGTCCTCTTCCGCGGGGTCACGGACGCGCGACGAAACGTTCTTCGCGAGTCGAACGAGCGTTCTCGTAAAACGCAACCTCGGCCGCGGGTAATTGCAAACTTTATCGCCGTGCACCTTCGCCGATAACGTTTGCTTAAGCGGAACGGAAAAGGGGATTAGAACCGCGTACGGGGGCCGTAAACAAACGCGACCTCAACTCCGTTTCAATTAGAAGACGACGCAGTCCCTGAGGACGTTCCAAAAAGTGGATGATCTCTCGTTGCATTGGCATAGAAGAACTCTAGCTACGAGTTCGGTAAGTCTCCGCCATTTTAAACGAATTTTGGTTAGGGCCTGGTGAAGGATTTTGGAGGAGGGGTGTAGGTAGAGGGGCGGGGCCTAAATTATGCGAATAAGTCAAAGTGGACACTTTGCGCGTGGGCATTTGCCAGTGTGGTCAATTTTGCGCGTGGGAATTTACCAGTTTAGGCATACGTCGAAATGACAAATTTTTCGTATGGGCAATATTTTGCGTGGGAATTTGTCAGCGTGGACAATTTTTCGCGTGGGCATTTGCGAGTGTGGTCAATTTTGCGCGTGGGAATTTATCAGTGTTGGCATACGTCGAAATGACAAATTTTTTCGCGTGGTCATTTGCCAGTGTGGGCATGCACCAAAGTGCGCGAATTTTTCGTATGGGCAATATTATACGTGGAAATTTGTCAGCATGGATAATTTTTCGCGTGGGTATTTGCCAGCGTGGTCAATTTTACGCGTGGAAATTTATCAGTGTAGGCATACGTCGAAATGACAAATGTTTCGTGTGGGCATTTGCCGGTGCGATCAATTTTGCGCGTGGGAATTTATCAGTGTAGGCATACGTCGAAATGACAAATTTTTCGCGTGTTCATTTGCCAGTGTGGGCATGCATCGAAGTGCGCGATTTTTTGTATGGGCAATATTTTGCGTGGGGATTTGTCAGCGAGAGCAATTTGTCGCGTGGACATTTGCCAGTGTGGTCAATTTTGCGCGTGGGAATTTACCAGTTTAGGCATACGTCGAAATGACAAATTTTTCGTATGGGCAATATTTTGCGTGGGAATTTGTCAGCGTGGACAATTTTTCGCGTGGGCATTTGCGAGTGTGGTCAATTTTGCGCGTGGGAATTTATCAGTGTTGGCATACGTCGAAATGACAAATTTTTTCGCGTGGTCATTTGCCAGTGTGGGCATGCACCAAAGTGCGCGAATTTTTCGTATGGGCAATATTTTGCGTGGAAATTTGTCAGCGAGAGCAATTTTTCGCGAGAACATGAATCAAATTTTTTGCGCTAGAATTCACCACTGTGGAGGTCGAAATAACAAATTTTTGTGCATATATTTCCACGAGGTTTTGTCTGTTCACCGAATTGAAAGTGGTGCCTGTTGCGACGGGGCGCGGCATGGCCTTGACACTGACCCTGACCTGCAGTCAGGTCGAGCGACACCACTTGGAAATTATTTATCAGCCTCCTGCCTCCCTTTTCCTGGTTGGCCAGGTCTCGCGCGATGGATTATTTATACGCAACGGATGAATTAAGCATATCGCGTCAGGACATCTTCCCTCGTACGTTTGATCACGACGGAATTGGATATCGTCGAGAAGGAAATGTTCCTGTCGTATTTTATTATTCCGTGAAATAACAGACGAATCAATTTGTAACGAGCTGGAGCAACGCTTAATATTCAACAACTCGAACCTCCATTCGAAAAACAGATTCTAATTCGAGGTCCTTGCAATTTTCAAAGTACTCGAGAAGATCCTGCTCACGAGGATCTCAACCAGGATTGCTATCTGCGCGTTCCGCCAATCCCCTTACCCTTCCGCCCCCCGCCTAACTGCTCCGCTAAGCCCGCCTTCGCTTCCCCCACTCTTCCGCCTGTGGGACCGGGTAGGGAAAATAACGGGTGCTCTTTTGTTTGTTTCGCACTACGCGACGCCACAGGCGGCTTGGTTTGGGTAAAGTTGGGACATTCGTTAGTGTGCTCCAGGCGGTACGCACAATGATGTTACAAAAGTGCAAGATTTCTTGCGCATGCGCGGCGATCAGCCTCAGTATAGTAAGATTCTCGATAAAATGGGGTACCTTAAGCACCCCGCAGAATTTTTAAAAATTTATATGATTTGATTCTGAAAAATGAATGTATAACAAGTGTTGTTCCGGCGTTTCCGGATTGAATTTTGCCGGCAGGAACGAAGGGACGGTTACGAGAAACAACACCCTTTTTTTAAACGGCACAGATTTTAATACAGGGACGGACACGACGTAAAACTAGAACTATAATACACTTTATACAGAATGTACAACGCGATACGCTGGGCGTAATTTTGATTCGCGATTCTCGGGTCGCGGGGGAATCTTACCTTACCAACAATGCCTATAGAGCGGACCACAGTGTTTGCCATCCAAGATGGCCGACAAGTTGATACCCCTTCCGTCTTTCGCCTCACCCCCCCCCCCCTTCAGCATAATGCACAGTCCTTAAGTTCGTGTATGTGACACGTTGCGTGGTACGTCACGTGACCAGTCTACAGTCTTAGTGGGGGAAGTTAGATATTGGAGTGTGCTCAGGTAGTGGAATGGGATAGTGGAAAGGGAAATGGAGGAAAGGAAAATCCACCAAGTTTTGGGTGTTTCTGGCATCACTGGTCCGGACATCCGAAATGATCTTCCGTTTACAACCCTCCCGGTGTACACGGAAGGAGCACGATCGAGCAAATTACTCGCAGATCAGTCAACTAAGAGTGCTTATGCAATTGCACTACGTCTAATCCTGGAGCGATCGTGGGCGTGACAGCTATCTCCCTTTAATGGCAAACAGTTTGATACGAGAACGCTGTGATACTGAACATTGCTGTTTCTCCATTACGCTTCTTACTTGGAGATTCAATTAGTGAATAAATATCGCTTTGCGAGGAAGATGTATTTGGTTCGTTGCGAAAATTGCGAGAAGTAACAAAAGCCACTTCAGAAGATTTTCCTACAATCTTCAATACGAACAAAACGGTTTGTTCTTCAAAGGGAAATACTGAACTTCATTCTGCACCGAGGCACAATAAATGCACTGCGCTGATGTTTCAACAGCGAGCTGCAAACATTTGGAAAATCTCAAACGGTTGCAGAAATCGTGAATTAACCAGAACAATCATGTGTGCCATCTTCAACACTAAAAGCGACCCATTCTGTACTATAAAAAATTCTTCGCTATAAAAGATCATAAAATTTTCCATTGCAACAATTCTAAATTCCCTGCCGCATCGAGTTTCAAGATATTTCCGGCATTTCAACACCAAGGTAGGAAAATTCGCTGGAAAAATCTGAAACGTGAGCAAGATCCGCCGATTAGCTGTTTCACACGAACTCCTTGTGTTCATCGGAACAGGATATGTTTCCGTGGGAAAGCGAAAGAACACCGACGTTTTTCGCGTGCACTTCTCGCCGTTATCTGATAGTCTATACCAGAGGCAATAGCGTCCATCGGACGCGAAACGCGATCTCTGTTATAGGAACCAGTTCCACGAGCAACGAAACGTTTCGCTCGCTTCACCTTGTTCTCATTGTTGGCGATGTTGTCGCAGCGAGAATCGATATAGAGCGAGGGCGTTTGACCGAGCTGACGGGACCGGTAATTTGTTTTGTTTCCGAATATCAATTGGCGGACAGCTGTTTCGAAAACCGTTGTTCGAGAGCCTGCAGCGTGACGCAACGCGGGGGTTTCGATCCTGCGAGATGACCCTGGCCTGCATCGCGAACACTCGGGACGTGTAGAAAGTCGACGGAGCCTCCCCGTATTGCTAATTTTCCCCCATGAGACTGCACATTCGGAACGTTTCACTGAGTCTTCCTTGAACATATCGACTCGGTCGCGTTTTCATTCGCTTTAATGCCATCGTGGTTGTGGAATACGTTTTGAAACTGGATTCGTATGAATGTTGAGACATATTCGATAGAATATGTTTCTTCTGCAATTCTTAAACGTTCGAGGTCCGACGCATGGAATGACGGATCTAGATGATTCTATATCTCGTCTTTGCCAGAATTAAGTCTCCCAAACTGTGGCTAGGCCTGATTGATTAGATGGGCACGGTAGGGGCCCCTCAAATGCTTGCTTCTCCCACCAACCTCTTTTTCTTGCGCGAGGCCTGCGCACTGTTCGCGACGGGCGAAGTACTCCCTCCCTCTATGGTAACGGCGGATGCTGGTGGGGGACAGTGGGCGCTATGGTGGGGACTATTTTGTCTCGATTGAGACAAAAATGCCTATCCCTGGATTAGAGTATAAAATATCCTCTTCGACTGATGGTGCTAGATTTTCAAATACAGTGGGTGTAAAAAGTATTCGTACACTTTTAAGAATCAAATAACTTTTTGAAAATTAGACCAAACGGCTTCAGTTCTTTTGAGATGTTAAAAGCATTAGTTCACTAGGTAATGTGTAAATAATTTTTTCTAAAAATTGCTATTGCTCGAAATTGTGAAGAATTTTTCACTTCTTTATCTCAGCTGTCTATAATGAAAATTTAAAATACGCCTTTTGTAGATCTACGTTATATACATGCACAAAGTTTCATCGAAGTCGATTAATGTTGCTATGAGCTAAAAACATTACGAGATTAAAGTTTAAGGGTGAAAGTTAGAGATTTTCGGTCTTTTCAAGGAATTTTGTTGTTATGTAATCACCTTTAAATGTTTTACGTAAAACTTTAATTTTCGAAGATCAAGGTCATTTCAAGGTCATGTTATGGTACATTTCTGAATGTATTTTTCGATCATCTACACCAGGGATGGGCACGGTAGGGGCCCCTCAAACGCTTGCTTCTCCCACCAACCTCTCTTTCTTGTGCGAGGCCTGCGCACTGTTCGCGACGGGCGAAGCACTCCCTTCCTCTATGGTAACGGCGGATGCTGATGGGGGACAGTGGGCGCTATAGTGGGGACGGTTTTGTCTCAATTGAGACAAAAATGCTCATCCCTCATATACACGAAGCAATAATAAAAAAAATGTGGTTATGTGTCAAAAAACACCAATGACCTTGATAACTCCGAAAAAATGACCTTGGGTAAAAATATTCTTGCTAGATATTGATCTTTCAACACCATGTACATTACGTAAAAAATATCTTTTGCATCACAATAAGCTAAAGAGGTATTTAGGTGATCTTACTTATATGGCGGCTGTTGTATTGTGAAAAGCTGGAAAAGGGAGAAGGAAGCGTTTCGTCCTAGGCCCGCTAGAGGACTCGTCAGTAAGGCTATCTAGCGGACCCGTGCCTTAGACGTGGGATATCGTAAGGTTTTTTTTTATCTTTTTTGATGTTGTTCGGCGAGTTTGCAGTCGTACCGAGGGGCAGTGAAAAGCTCCTTTACTGACTAGAAATGATTAAGTTTTTTAGTGGTATTATTTATATAGAATTATATATATTATTATTTATATAGAATTATATATATAGAAATTATTTAGTGGTATTACCAGCTTGAGATATGTGGGAATAAGATGAGGTTGGGACATGGGAAAATTTGCAAAAAACCAAAAGACGCGAAGAATGCATAGGAATGAGTATCATGCATCGCGGGATAACGTAAGGACAGTTTAGGACGGTATATATAGAAACAGAGGAAGATTCAGGTAGTAGCGGGAAAGGTGTTATCATACTGTCCCTCCGTTGACGAACACAGGAAGTAGCCGCCACACTTAAAAGGACCACCCTGTATATTCAACCATTTCCTACGAAAGCATCTTTACAATTTCATTAATTCATTGAAATCGGAGTAGCCGTCCCGCAGGTTCAACCCTCAAAGTAGCACACAAGACGTTTTGGTGGTCGAACGTTTAGCTTCCTGGCGCGTGGCCAGGACTAAAGATGATCAGGATCAGATGCAATTTCATTAATTATAAACTCAAAAATCTGGAACCGGTGATTTTAGTGGTGATGGTTCCATGTTAAAATCTGGACGGTTCCGAACGAAACTATACTCCCGCAGGTATGAATTGCACAAAATGAATTATATACCTCTTCGTCATACAAACGTTGACTAACACGCTACCAACGCACTTGACAGCGAGGCACAAATTAAGATGAAGAACCCAAGGTAAAAGCAAAGAAACCGCGACCCAGAGGATGAAGGATCAGCGATCGCTAAGACAGAATTGTCTCGCTTTTTATTCGATCTCGAGGCGACCCAGAAAATTCTCGAGGCGGAAATGAATGATGATGGATGACCGGTCCCCTAATACAGGGGGCCAGCTACTGTTGATGACTTTCCATTCCGACTCGCCGAGCGGTTTTCTCGCGAAAACCTCGGCCCGGAACCAATAACTGTTACTCGATCAGAATTACCGTAAAAAACTTCAATCGTTCATTCATTCGCCGACGTATCCTGCGCTCACGTAGCAAACGAAGGCTGACTATATTCGAGGGCAAAAAGCCTGGCTAATTGAAGGACGCTTCGATAACGTGGATCTCGATCGAGTAGACGCTCTCGAACCAGCATAATCGAGATTGCTTTTCACGTTTGTCTCGGCGTCGTCGTTCGATCCGACAGGACACCGGAGATTCTCCGCCGAAGTAATTGAAATTTTATTCCAGCCACCACGCATGATGCCAATTTGCTTCACGAGAAAGACGGAGCACCGACGACAATTACCGTCGAGGTTCCTCTTTATTCCGAACGATCCGATAACGCTAGTTTCATCTTGCCGAGATCTCGAAGGATTTCGAAATCTGTCGACGGCTCTCGGCTCTCAAAGGACGTCTAATAGAAAAGATCCTCGAAGACCAAATCCTTTTAGAACGGTCTGATTTGCTAGCTGTTGCAAGCACGTGACCAAACGAGACAAGCATCTTTGCTTCACAGTCATGCAAAATCTCTTTTCCAAGTTTTTCCTTCTAATCAATTACTGGACTCTGAATTTTGTATGCTCGTTCAATTAAATTATGTTTCACCCTCATTCTAGGATAATATATCTCACTCATTTTTGCTTTTTAACACTAATCCTACCAGCGCCGGCCAAATGACCGCTTTCAGATTTTCATTTTACAATTATTGAAGTTATAAAGATGCTTCCACTGGAAATGGTTGTGCACACATTTTTATTCAAGTATAATTTCTGATAAAAATGGAACAAAATCTAAATAATTGTACCATTTTTATAAGGGAGCACATAGTAAGCACGTTCAATGGTCGGTAGGTTTAGTGTTAATCAACAAATTATGTTTCATCCGTAACGTCTAGAATGCGAAACTTATGCACTTGTGGCAAAAATTGACTGGAATATAAAAAACAGTGAACAGATTTGAAGAATTCAAAAACACTTTTACTAGTACAGTAATTCCGCGATCTAAGTCCAACGGAGCGTTGCGATCTATGTCCCTTGGCCTACTCCTTTCACTGCGGAGCTCGAGCTGCCTCGGTCGCCGAGCAGTGTAAACATGCCGCGTAATCTGATCCTGGGTCGGGTATATCGGTGTGAATCACACTAATCCAATTACAAAACTTTTTTATTTTTTATTATTTTTTCATGGAACTTTCACCAACATATTCGTGGCATTTTTCTAATGAAAATGATACCAAATATGATATAATTCCGATGATATTTACTTGTGTAATGAACGGTGGAAGTTTTTTATTGGCATTACATTGTACGGACACGCGGGCCTTTGAATGTGTCGGTGGCCGCGACTCTTATCGTCTCTTTCTTTCCTATACGCTGTCCTTCTTTACGTCCAAAACTTTCATCGTTTATTACACAAGTAAATATCATCGGAATTATATCATATTTGGTATCATTTTCATTAGAAAAATGCCACGAACATGTTCGTGAAAGTTCCATAAAAAAATAATCAAAAATAAAGAAGTTTTATAGGGCGCGCAGTGGCTCAGTGGATAGAGCGCGCGACTACAAACAATTTGGTCGTGAGTTGAAATCCCACCGCCGTCACCAATGGAAATATTCTTCTATGTGATATTATACTGCGTCGTTGACCATTGGTGGTTCGGAACCCACCGTAGTAAACAGTAGGTCCCGCTGAAAAGTAGGCTGAAATAGGCTGAACATTAGCGTTAGGTGAGAGTGGACAAAGTGGAAGAAGGGGGAGAATGGTAAAATGGATTTGAAACCCTGAGGGGACCAAATATCAGTACCTATCCTATCCTAAAGAAGTTTTATTATTGCACTAGTATTGTCTCACCGATACGCTATTTTTTGTTGCGCCTTCGGCCGCGCGGTCCGTGTTTGCATGCTGTCCTTTTCTACGTTCGGCGCGGTCACAAAAGAATAGTGTCCCTACACGATCTAAGTCCCGGCAGGGAACCGAAAAAGGACTTAGATCGAGGAATTACTGTACCAACCTATTAAAAACGTTAGCAAAAGAAATAAATTTCTGATTAGCTCTTGCATCTCAAAACTAGTACAATTTTTATTTTATAAAATTATTGTATAAAATCCGCAGTCTACGCAATTTTGCCAACCAGAAATTCTAGTATCTCGTGCCTCTGTACGAAAAGTCGAATCATGCATTCAATGAACGGGATTAATAATGAATTTGTTATGACGAACGACAATATCTCCGGTCTTGGTGGCCAGTAGAGTAGAATAGCAGGTTCATTATTTACAATCGGCGGGTTGATTATTTACCGAGTGAAAGCCATTCTCCGGAAGGATCGTTCCCTCTCGAGACTGGGAAGAACGGTCCGCAATTGTTGGCTAGAGGATCCTCCGGGACACTGGGCTTGGCCATTCGCGAAAGTATATTAGCATCGTCCGCAAGTTCTCCTCGTTTACATTCCTGAGCATAATTTGATCTGCTCCCGGAGGACTGGGAACGCGCGCACGACAACCATGGAAAAATTCCTCGGTAATTTTAATCGCGTATTCCGCAACATTCGATACGCATTAACCAGAGCTGCGGAAAAAATGCAACTTTGTTACGTATCACGGTCCACCGTCAGACGCTTATGCAAATTCGCAGAGACGTCGCCGTGGAACAGCGAATAAGGTTGCATTTTCTGAGCGAACAGTTCGAACGAAGACAGTACAAAAGACCAGAGAGAAGTGGGTTTAGAATAACTGTGCAGCCTCAATGGGAAAACGTTTTGCAAATTCTAAATTTACAGAGACCTGCGAAAATGCGTGACAATTTTAATGTAAACGACGTTTGAGAGTTGATTCTACTGAATGTTTAAAAATAATAGGTGTGAAGAAAAGTCATCATGTTCTCTTACACTTTTTCCAATCCTTTATTTGATATAGTTATAGTTGTCGGATTTAAGTCAAATATGCGTCGTTTTGTTCAATTATTTGTTGCCATTTTGAGGGTTGTTTCATGATTCCTCTTTCATAAAAAGTCCTTGTCCCTATTTGCAATAATTGGTGTGTGCTTAGACCACATGGCTGAAGTGAAACTTCTTTCTTTAATTTTTTTTCAAATTTTTATTAACACTTTATGACATTTACTTTTCTACGATTCTTTGTGAACGAATGATTATTTTCTGTTACTGTATCGGGCCTATAAACTTCATTCACAATTTTGGCCGCCTGCGCTGCTTTTTCGCCTCTATTGAAGCAAAATTGTAAAATACAGCGAATTTTCTTCTTGTTTACTTCCATCTTTGACGCACCATAACACTCGACTGAATCAATCAAACACAAAACTGTTGGAAAGAATTTTTTTTTCTATGTAAACAAATCTCTCCAAAGAGTATAAGCATGCCCCGATTAGTATATCACGTGATACTGAGTGCAACGTCATCTATTGAGAAAAAACATGGATGACATTTCAGCACATCCAATACATTAGCTCGATAGGTTCCTTTGTGCTGCGTCAATAGAGCTTTGTAATTGCAATCACGAGAAGACAAATAATTAGCTTCGTAAATTCCTTGTTTGCACAGAGAAAAGAAAGGCAAGTTGTTTCGAAGCTCATAATGAAGTTATTCGCGTCTTTCATAATTAGACTGTGGATCTTCAACAAAAATTAAAATTGTTCAACTTTAAGAAACTGGAAGTTAG
The DNA here is from genome assembly GCA_913789915.3 of Sphecodes monilicornis. Classification (NCBI taxonomy): domain Eukaryota; kingdom Metazoa; phylum Arthropoda; class Insecta; order Hymenoptera; family Halictidae; genus Sphecodes; species Sphecodes monilicornis. The sequence continues at coordinate 22,141,913 of OU565291.1, forward strand.
TGAAAATGTATTATCTTTTTTAAACATATTAAGAAGTCGAATATAATAGAACAATATCCTTAAATTCCTCTAGTATAAGTTCAGTTTTGTATTTTAACTAGACATTTTTATCATGAATGCATAAAATCTATTCGTAAGTAACCCTCCAGAGGCACCGGTCTAAAATATCCATTTCTCCTTGCGTAACACTATTGTTGCTGTATTGCATAAAACTACTTCTGGCAAAACAAGCATTCATCGAGATGAATTAAAGACGATTTAAAGAACATTGCAACAGTGCAGATTCAATACGTGTATCTCCCACAATGATTGTACCACTCGTTTTTATCATAAATGCATAAAATCTACAGTCTATTCGTAAGTAGCCCTCCAGAGGCACCGGTCTAAAATATTAATTTCTCTTTGCGTAACACTATTGTTGCTGTATTGCATAAAACTACTTCTAGCAAAACAAGCATTCATCGAGATGAATTAAAGACGATTTAAAAAACATTGAAACAGTGCAGATTTAATGCGTGCATCTCCCACAATGATTGTACCACTCGTTTTTATCATTAATGCATAAAATCTACAGTCTATTCGTAAGTAACCATCCAGAGGCACCGGTCTAAAATATCCATTTCTCCTTGCGTAACACTATTGTTGCTGTATTGCATAAAACTACTTCTAGCAAAACAAGCATTCATCGAGATGAATTAAAGACGATTTAAAAAACATTGAAACAGTGCAGATTTAATGCGTGCATCTCCCACAATGATTGTACCACTCGTTTTTATCATTAATGCATAAAATCTACAGTCTATTCGTAAGTAGCCCTCCAGAGGCACCGGTCTAAAATATCCATTTCACCTTGCGTAACACTATTGTTGCTCTATTGTATAAAACTACTTCTGACAGAACAAGAATTTATCGAGATGAATTAAAGACGATTTAAAAAACGTTGAAACAGTGTAGATTTAATACGTGTATCTCCCACAATGTTTGTGTCACTCATTTTTATCATTATGCATAAAATCTGCAGTCTATTCGTGAGTAACCATCCAGAGGCATCGGTCTAAAATATCCATTTCTTCTTGCGTAACACTATTGTTGCTGTATTGCATAAAACTACTTCTAGCAAAACAAGAATTCATCGAGATGAAATAAAAACGATTTAACCTCTTCGTCACAATATCGTGCGAGAGACGTGATAAAGATTCTGAACAGAGTTTAATAAAGATGTATGTGATTAATTTCCTTTAAACCGAAATATAATTCTGTTATGTTGTTCTTAATGTACAGCCATTGAAGAACATATAGACATGCAATAGATATACATTTCCAACTTTTTCTAAGAAATTATGAACTGCAACGAAATTGTAATAAAAAAAACCGTAAAATAAATCGTAAAAGGTGTTACTATGTTTGTCTCCCACAATATTTGTGTCACTCATTTTTATCATGAATACATAACATCCGCAGTCTATTAATATAAAAATTATAAAAAGAGGAAGAACCAGATTCGAAGAAGGAAACACGATTCCGCGAATTCAACGGCATAAAAAAATCACGATAAAGTTGAAAGGCGTTGCGTGGCTCATCAATCATGCATGCGGAGCTGCTCGTGTATGGCAGGGAAAAAGAAATCTCCTAGGCGACGAATATAGAAGTTCCCCGGCGGATATAAACCGAGGAAGATCGACGAATCCGTTTGTACTTAATCTGCTTACGCGTTGAAACATCTCGTAACTTTTCCGACGTCTGCTCTAACACTTTTAGTGCCGAATAACAATATATCGTCGTTGGCTTCATTTACGACAAATGATTGTTCTATTCTAATTTACAGTTTTCCAATAAGAAAAAATCCTATCATATATTAATATACATATTATAATATTACAAACTTATTCTAGCATTGGAATCGATCATTTCTTCTTTATAAATTCCTCTTCAGTATCATAAATTTGGCTCAGTATTTTTCGTTCACTTCTAATATTTCCATCGGCAGTAAAAAGGTTAACACTTTCAGTACCAACCTAGCATCCCCAAAAATTCCGCAAGAAATTGTTTCTTCCATTTCATCCATTTCTGACCTTGCATGACCTTGAACGTCATTGTGTAGTAGATGGATGGATTCGTCTTGACACACGCTTTCATACGACATAAAAAAGTATGTAGCGTTCCATTTAAAAAATTAGAGGTCACCTTCGTTTCTATCAAAATAATGTAAATACAACAAAAATGTATATGTCAATTTATTGCGTATAAAAAACAGTACTACTTTTTCCTCTATCATTTTTTTCTAATATTTACTATTTACAACAAAAAATGCTGGCTGGTAATAGCCTGAACACCCTGTATGTTTAAAGAAAATTGATAAACAGCGAGTGGCCGTACAGATCATCGACGATATAGTTGTAAGAATGGTCATTCGAGTGTTGAAGGGTCGCCGGGATATTTACGAGGCTCGGCGGTGAATCGGACCAGTCCCGGACCGGTTTCTTTTCGCAATTAACGAGGCAATTGGGAATCACCATTACAGGGGACACGTCGGAGGGACGAGTTTCGGGGAAGATAAACGAGAAGCTTCGCTCGGTTTCAGGAGGCACTGGTGAGAAGGCTCGGTCCCAACGCTCACGCGTTCACCATGGAAATCACCCCGTTAGCACCCCCATCGGTGCAATTGGTCCCGGCGAAGGAGTACAATGGCGCCCCCATAGGGAGCAGCTACGATGTACGAGTTTACGTCGGTGAGTCCAACGAATATTCTCACAGTTTTACGATATCAACGCGAGATACAATATCCGACTTGTTTTATTCGATCGAATTGTCGCGCACGCGTTCGTTTCAGCTTTTCAATCCGCTCGATTTGCGAAACCGTTCACGCGATTGTTCGGTGTACAGGCTGTAAAAAATGTAATCGTCGCAACTCCTAGAATACACAATAGTGGACACTTAAATCGTTACACGTACCATGATCCATATTTGGGATCGTGCACAAGATTTGCACTAAGGAGTGCTATAAAAAGAACTAAGGAAAATGGAAATATTATTTCAACCGACCATAACAATAATTAATTCGTCAAATTTAATTTAACTTTTGGCATAAATCGTCTGAAACATAATTAAGTAATCTATGATATATCACCTTTCAGACGCACTTAAGTAATACCAGATCCGATTAATATTAACAGAGTTAAGGCATGGTACGACACTTATCGTGAAGATACGACGAAACTTTTTCCCCAACACATTATAACGCATTAAGTACATAACTTTAAATATTTAAATTCATTTGCTTCTGTACGCTATATATGATGTTACAATATAGTTGTACGGCGACTGAAACTTTACGAGATTTTACATCAAAGTCAGATTTAAAGTCCTGAAGGCAAACGAGTCGCGATAGTAATCGTCGTTTATTTTTCCGAGTTCTATCGCATTTCGCGAGGCAGTATCGCGTGAAAACGAACAGTAGTATAGTTAATTTTGCGTGATCCGTTATCGGAGAACGTTGCCGAGCAACAATCGAGCCTTAATTGCAGATTCTACAGGTAGAGCAGTTCGCGAAACAGCGCCGGTTTCGCTCGCCGTGGTCGGATTCGTGTGGCTTCTCGGTGTAAAGTCCATGGCTTAGCAATCCGCGGCCATATTAGGTTCGCAAATTCAATCATCTCGTTGCCAATTCGCCCTGCATCGTTCCTCGTCGAATACGGTCCGGTTGACCGACGTAAATAACGGTGGCCGGGTCGATTTTGGACGCTAGACTCTTGGGATCTATCATATTGAAAAATATTCGCTAAGGGAAAGCCTGCTGTCGGATATCTCAAAATATTTTGAACTCAATGTTTTTTCGAAAATTTTGGTAGCAGGACCTCTCAGACCAAATATCGTATGGAGATTGGGAAAAGTCGGAGTGCTCTCCTTTTTCCTAAGATCCTACAATGTCTTTGGTTGTTAGAGATTATTTATTGCAAAAAGACCTGTCTTGGGAGGTTCCCGATGCGTAAAATATGATTTTCACGTTACTTCTTTGCTAGAATACAAAATTATCCTTATAAAATGTGTTTCAAAGAGATGGAACTTCATAGTTTTGTTTTAACTTGAAATTCGTTGCTGACTTCATCGACCATTTGTAAGATAGACTCAATATACAGAAAATAATGCAGACTATTTTTCAAGATTCAAGTATATTACAACTAGACTGGATTCTATGCATTTATGGCAAAACTGAGTAGGTGAAACACAAAATAGAAGCAACATCAGATAAATTTAACATCACTGGTGCATCGTTTGAGCTATTCAAATTATCAAGAGAAAAAATCAATTTTTATGTAAATCCCCATTCTCGTAATGGACATAGACAATTCTTATTTTGCACAGATATCCACAATCTAATTATGAGAATAAATTAATTCGTACACCCTTTTACTTTGACTTTGTGAAATTTTTTGCAAATGCGGCTTTTCACACGTGTAATATGTTTGCGACACACAGCAGAACAAGCGGACGAGAAACTGCAACGAAAAGCGACGGTCAGCATGGGCATCCGAGTTATCCAACGAACTACCAAACCACCACTGCCAGCATCCACTGTGTACAGCGTCCCGGTGTCTGACAGTCCGTCATCAAACTCGAGGAGCCAGGTTTGCAAGACCAGAGTCACGTTCGCGGAAAACGAGATTACTGAAGATCAGGGTGAGTCTGTTTCCGTTTCGCAATTTTCCTATCGTGCTCCTCGTTTCGAAACAGGAAGCTGTGATAAACGTGTGCTGAAGCGTACATTCTTTTTTCTGTACTTGCGCGCGCGTTAGTATAGTAATGTAGGATTTGATGGACGAATGAGCGTGTATATGCGTGTTCATGCGTGAATGCTAGAGAATTCAACGAGCGAGAGAGCGAGAGTAAGAGAGCATGAGTGAGAGAGTATGAACGAGAGAGCGTGAGTGAGCGAGCATGAGCGAGAGAAAGACGGAGAGCGTTAAGAAACAAATGAGGCAGACGACCGCGCTGTGGACAGTGGCGCTGAAGTCGAGGGGAATACAATTTACCCCCTCTCCGATGACCAGAGTAATATCAGTCGCGCGCGGCACGTCACGTGACCAGTCTTAGTGGGGGACGTCGGAGTGTGCTCATGGTAGTGGAAGGGGAAAAGGAAGAGAGGAAAAAGCATCCGTTTGGATGTTTTCTGGCATCACTGGGTGTAGATGCGTTCGAAGATGAGGAGACAGTCGAATTATGAACGAATAAAGAGGCACAAGAATTCCATTTGTTTAAATATACATTTTCTTTCGGTTCCTTTTTATTATATCGGAGATCCTGTTAATTCACCCGATCCTCATCCCACAATAATTACTTCTTAGAGTCCTCCTATCATTACTCACGCTACGTTACCTAGATTTAGATATTGTGTAGTGTAGCCTGACCTTTTTTGTAATTTTTATTATTTGTATATAATAATATAATATGTCATGTGATATCCCTTTTTTATACTTTTTCTTCCGCCTTTGTACACACGTGGACCAAGCTTTTTTTTTTTGTTTTAATTTTTCTTGAAACGAATAAACATTGAAATATTTGGCGAGATATTTGAGTGCATCCCCAACAGACACTGTCCATTCGAGAACCTCGAATAAAAATGTTTCATTCGACGGTAGCTTGTTCGTCCCGAAACAGAGTCGAAATATACTCGATGCAAAATGATCTCGAGCAGAATGTGATTGTTTCGCCGACAAGTGAAATGAAATTCCGGCTTATCTCGGTTGCAGAGATCAGCGGATCGCATGCGGCAGTGGAAAAACCGTTTCTATTCGGTGACGGCCGCGTCGGTTTAGAAGCGAAGCTGGACCGCGCGATCTACGCCCACGGGGATTCGATCGAGGTCCAGATCCACGTGAACAACAACAGCAGGAAGTCAGTGCGGAGAATTAAGGTGAGAGATAGAGGGAGAGTGAAAGAGAGAGACGTCACGTTCGCGGGGGAGGGAGCGGACTTGATGTGTCCATTCTATTCGCGGAGTTTGGATGCAGAACAGAAATATTCTTTTCAAGTTTCCATTGTTCGGCACGACAGTGGGCCTAATCGAAGAATTATTTACTAAAATTATTTGCTAAAAAATCAACTTTCCCATATCGATTTTTATCAAATGTATGTCACTTTGCAAAAGGTTCGTCACTCCTCAAAACGATGAAATTAATAGAATATTTTAAAAATTGAAATTAGAAAAAGCGTGTAAATATATAAACATTTCATAAGTGTCATATTTTACCGCGAAAATGACTCGTCTCCAAAATGATACTCTGGAGGACCTATTTTTTTTGCCAACAGTACGTTTCTACATAAAAATGCTGTTGTCTATAAGAAATATTATTTAAAAAATTAATATTCAATCGACTAAGAAGAATCGTTACTGTTTTATACAATTTACAATAAATATCTTGCAAGTCCTAAATAGTCCCGCTTCTTTTCAAAATGTACTGTTTTCAACTTTCACAAAAAATAAACAAATAAAATAATTTGCATATAGAAGAGAATTTTACTTCGTAAATATTGAAATATTGATTGTATGTAATGTTATGTTGGCTTGCGTGTGGTTATTCAACTTTCAACCACATTTCTACCTGCAACTAAAAATAACGTCTGTTATTTCTGTCGCTATGTTACGTTGTTCTCATATTGGACGAATGTTTAATACGTGTACCGCAAAAACAAACGTGAAATGTTAGAAACCTATTTGTTTATTTTTGAACGCGAACCGTGACACTGTGTACGTCCGTCGGTTTCGGTAGCTGCTCTCCGTGTGCCAACAAGGTCGCGCGCGGATCAACTCGATGAAAGTTTAAGCGGGAAAAGTGTTAAGGTCGTTTATATTAAGTCATATCGCGGGTGGTATCGCGTCTTATCGCGCAACATGCATATAAATGACCGTGCTTTGTTTAACCGATATTCCCGTGGAAGCATCTCGCTGCAAGGATTTGAAAAATTTGCGCTCAACGCATACGAAACGACATTTCGCGTTGGGTGATTGCAAAAGGTCGTGACCGATTTTCAAATTTGAAACCTTGTCTGAAGGTGTACCACGCAGTCTAATTTGAATAGACGTCGGATTTTATGCATTTGTGACAAAAATAAACGCAATTTGAATCAGAGGTCGGATTAAAAGAATTTGAAAATGTCAACTTGTTAGTTTCAGAATAAAATCATTAAAAAAGGAAACTTTTATTTCACTCCTGTTTTGTAGAATTTATACTGACAAGATTTTTTTGCATAAAGACCCGCAGTCTGGTAGCGGTAATTTAAACATCAACATTTGTCCAATGTAAATTTCGTCCTTCTGTAATAGTAAAATTACGAGATCTAAAATAACGATCCTTGTAAAGATCGATGAAAAATTATTATAAATAAACAGCGAATGATCTTTATACATAATCAGAATTGTCTGGCAGAATTGCAACAAACTGGAGTAAAATAAGAATTTACTTTCTTTCTTAATATGGTTTAATTGGTTGAGAATAATATAACAGTATTTTTAAATTCTTTTTATGTTTTACTGTTTGAGATTACACATACCCGCGTTGGTCATGCATAAAATTCGCAGTCGGATTATAAAGAATTATTATGAATACACAGCGGATGATCTTTACGCAAAATAAAAATTGTCTACCAGAATTGCAACAAGCTGGAGTGAAATAAAAATTTATTTACTTTCTTAATATCGTCTAATCAGTTGAAAATAATATAACAGTATTCTTAAATTCTTTTTAGAAATGTTTTACAGTTTGAGATTACACATATTCGCGTTAGCCATGCATAAAATACGCTGTCAGTGTATTATGAATACACAGCGGGTGATCTTTATGCAAAATAAAAACTGTCTACCAGAATTGCAACAAACTGGAGCGAAATAAAAATTTATTTTCTTTCTTAATATAGTTTAATCAGTCGAAAATTATATAACAGTATTTCTAATTTTTTTTTTTGGTAATGTTTTTACTGTCTGAAATTACATCTACCTATTTTTGTGGTGCATAAAATTCGCTGTCCGATTATGAAGAATTATTATGAATACACAGCAGATGATCTTTACGCAAAATAAAAATTGTCTTCCAGAATTGCAACAAACTGGAGTGAAATAAAAATTCATTTTCCTTCTTAATATAGTTTAACCAATTGAGAATAATATAACAGTATTTCTAAATTCTTTTTGGTAATGTTTTTACTGTTAGAAATTACACCTACACATTTTTATAAAATTCGCTGTCTGATTATGAAGAATTATTTTAATGAAAGTCGCTAAAAATCTGAACCGACAAATTCTTCATATTATTATATCGTAATGTATAATAGTCACTTTTAACCTTCCGTAGATCTAGTATTAACTTTATCCATCACGTAGACGTAGTATGTTTCTAGGATCGAGTAAAGAACGACGTCGTTTGCACTTGAAAGTCTTCGCTGGAGCTTTAGAGCTGGCGGCCATTAAACGTAACGCTATGGTTTTATAAGTAACGGAGCATCGAAGATGTATAATAAATTGCATGTAGTCCGCCGCAGTGGAATAGGTCCGCGCGCAGTCAGGCGCTTGGATCCCTGTGGTTTACGGTGTAGCGCGCGGTTCTATGGCTTTATCGACACCATAAGCTTTCAGATTCCGGGAGCACGGATGTCTGCTCATGTTTATTTCACGACGCCCGTTCACGACAGATCAACCGATGACATTATACGGGTGTGCCCGTGTATTTAATATTACACGGATTAAGATCTTGATGCGCTTATGGCATGTGTACACGTGTATTAATATACAGGGTGAAAATTATAAAGCGTTACAGACAAAAATGTTTCAGATGAATGTTGTTCAGTACCGAGAGGGGACATCATGTTGTGGAACTTTTATTTTTCCCGGTGGACACCCCAAGGTGAGGTGAAGGTCAACTTTCTTTTTTAAAATGGAATGATATGTTTTTTTATCCACCATCAAATAGTGCGTTTTAGGATGAGTTCAATTACCTATGACTCAAGGTCATTCAAGGTCAAACTTGCAAGGAAATGTAGAAAAGGTGTGACCGTTTTATTTGTACTTTAGTTCGTGCCTTTGAACTTTCACACCAAAATAATAACATGTGTTCAATATCAGCATTACTCAGGACATCATCAAAGTCATTATCAATGAAATGAAAACGAACGTATTTATGTATTACTGTGATCTTCTGCAAAATGGTCAGTTTACTTTCATTACTATTTGTGCTAAGGTATCCTTCGCTGAACGATAGTACTTAAATAAGTGGTGGAAATGGAAATGTATCAAAATTGTTTTGATATGTTTATGGTAGTAGGAGAATGCAGGAAAAATTACAGAATGGTTGCTAATTTGTATGCACAACGCTACCCAGATCGACCATCAAAATCGCATATGGCATTTGAAAGACTAAAACAGCATTTTCTCCGTTCTGGTTCTGTGCTTAAAAACTGCGTAATGACCATTAAGCCAACGACGCGTGAAAACAAGAAAGTCAGAATATGCGAAGCTTGTGCTAAGATAAATATTGAAATGTTGAGCAAAGTTAGAGAATCATTTAAACGAAGAATTGTTAAGTGCATTGGAGTAAGAAGTAATAATTTTAAACACGTACTAAACTGAAGTACAAATAAAAACGGTCACACCTTTTCTGCATTTCCCTGCAAGTTTGACCTTGAATGACCTTGAATCACAGGTAATTGAACTCATATTAAAACGCACTATTTGATGGTGCGTAAAAAAACATACCATTCCATTTTAAAAAAAGAAAGTTGACCTTCGCCTCACCTTGGAGTGTCCACCGGGAAAAATAAAAGTTCCACCACATAATGTCCCCTTCGGTGCTGAATTCATCTCAAACATTTTTGCGTATAATCAATATTTTGAAGATATTCGTTTGTAACGTTTTATAATTTCTACCCTGTATACGTGAAATAGTAACCTCTAATTTTGATCCAATGGGACAATTAGGCTCGCGATAATTCCTGCGCGCCAGATACTAGAGGAATCGACCGATAACTACCGAAAACAGACAAAGTCCTTTCGCAAAATCGCCACGGGAGACGAATACCGGCGGAAATTTCGCGAACAGGTTCGCGTCGGTGTTTCTGCTGCTAATACGACGGCCTCTGGTCAAAGCTGAACCGAAACATTGTCGACAACGATCCGAGGCACAGCTCGGAACGGGATTAGGCGAGTTGCGCGTCCACGTGTCCCCCACACGCGATTCTGTCGGGTTTACTAGCTCCACGGTCGCGAATACTGCTTCCTCCACGGCTCTCCGTTTTGCTAATACAGGCCATTACGTTGTTTACGAGCTGGCGCAAAGTTCTGTGGTAATTTCCAGCTTTGTTGCGGGAAATTCGGTTTACCGGCTCGGGAGGGAATTATACGTCGCTAATTCAGATTATACGAACTTTTCAAGTGACCTTTGTTCTCTAGCTTTTTAATCGTATTTTTGTAATTGTACAATACAGTACGGGAAGCATAAACTATGTACATTAATTTATGGTTTTTCGATAAATTAATCTCCCGAAAATTACACTGGCTACTCTGAGGCAGCAATAAAAATTATTGTATTAACCCTTTGCACTCCAAATAAATTGAACTTTCAACTAAAAATGTCGAGTTACATAGGAGTGCAAGGGTTAAAAACTACTTTAAAAGTTATTATATTTAAAAAAATTCTTAAATTTTGAATAATCTCATTCAGAATTTTAATAATACATCCAAATCCTTATATTTCACAGTTTGTAATTCATAAAGTTAATGCTCAAGTGTGAGACAAATACATTGAATTTTATATAAAGAAATTAATAACAATCGTATGCAAGGAAAATATTCTAAATCAGCTTCAGGTGTGAAAAATTAAAAAAGCAACGACAATGTTAAAATTATCGCAAAGTATGATATTCAGAGAAAAATCTTCTTTATCAAGATAATTACCCCACCACTTTCATCTTCCCTAATTTTGATAAATACTTTCGATCAATAGAAAACTTGAAAATATTTAGAAACACCGATGCATAAGTTACATCTCAATAAAACAATTACGGAAATAAATTTCTATTTGGTTCCCGTGATTGATGGTGTTTGTTCTGCTCAAACATTCGCAGTAATTATTTTCCCAGGAATGCGATTTACGTGCACTAAAAGCGTAAATAAATTAAAAGATCGTTCGCTGAATGCGTAAGTAGTAGAACCAGGATCGAGGCAGCGATTTTTAATTAATTCTTCTCCCGGGATTCTCGAGTTTTCAAAAAGTGCGGAGTTCGAAAGTGGAGAACGACTTGAATGGAAACAAGGGCGCAGTAGTAATGGACCGTCGATGGTCAGGCGCAACAGGCGTTGCATATCTCACGGGGTCACGTCACGCTGTGCATACAGAACCATTCGATTCCAAGCTCGTGGAGAGTTTTAACATCTCTGTTAAAGAGTCGAACGATTTTCTCAAACTCTGTTTCCCTTCTCTTGTTTTCCCGGACTTTGTTCGAACTTTTACTGTGTGTGTCTGGAATAAGCAATTGATCTTTGCTTGCGACATACATAGAATTGATCTTTGCTTGCGACATTATACGAACAGTGTGCGGACGAAGAGTCTGTGTCTTGTAAGAATAGTGTTTACTAGAAACAGAATCGTCCTTTACGTACATTCTTTCACATAATGTATACTAAAATATTTTTTCATCGCGAAGTTTGATAACCGATTACACTAAGAATACAAAAATCATTCTGAACCTGCCATTGAAAATAAAAAATTGAACGGAAAAATCATTAAGCAATTAATCTTTGCTTGCGACATACATAAAATTGATCTGTGCTTGCAACATTATACGAACAGTGTGCGGACAAAGAGTCTATTCTAAAATATTTTTTTCCTCGCGAAGTTTGATAACCGATTACACTAATAATACAAAAATCATTCTGAACCTGCCATTGAAAATAAAAAATTGAACGGAAAAATCATTAAGCAATTAATCTTTGCTTGCGACATACATAAAATTGATCTGTGCTTGCAACATTATACGAACAGTGTGCGGACAAAGAGTCTATTCTAAAATATTTTTTTCCTCGCGAAGTTTGATAACCGATTACACTAAGAATACAAAAATCATTCTGAACCTACCATTGAAAATAAAAAATTGAACTGAAAAATCATAAAACAGCATTATGCTTATATAAATACAACTTTAACTTCGAGTACCCGAATATTGCAAACTTTCGGGACCCCGACCCGACCCGACCCAACTACCATTTCGGGTACCCGAAGTTTATAAACTTTCGGGATCCCGACCCGATCCGATCATTGTCCGATTCGACCCGAGGCTCGAGTACCCGAAATTTCGGGTACCCGCACACCCCTCGTGTTTACGTTCGAAGTTCCTACACGGTCCCCCATGCCCGACATCCGACACCACAATTTTTATTTTGCATAAAGACCCCTAGGTATGCTTATCAGTTTGCTTCATTCGTTGATGATTCAAATCGAACTTGATTCGGATAATGCGCAACACTGTGGCCAAGTAGATATCGGAATGATCCTTCGGGAGGACTAATGTCCCGACTACCCTAAATTTCCCAGACAAAAATCTTAATTGCCAACCGACATACTCGGTCCCGGAACGTATCGCCGTGATTTGAATGAAAAGCTCGTTTACGTTCGAAAAAACCGCGGGCCGAATGCAAATTCTTGTTCTACGCTAAGACATGGAACAGTTTGCGAGACCGTCGTTAAGATGCGGATTCGAGAGCGGGGAACAGATAGCGGGAAATGAGGGAAAAACGAGGGAAATACGCTGAGTGGATTCGTCCCGTGTCTCTTCGTGGTTGACAAATGGATTTTATACGGTTATAGAATTCTTCATCGGGTTTTGATCTTCCGAAACAAAGACGGGACCCTCGAAGAAGCAAAGAGATACTTTTACTAAATTAAAGAAATTTTTAATAAATTGCACTCTTATCTGCGCGTAGATCTGATAAGGATCGTTTGCAAAAATTATTGCAAAGGATTTAACTACTCGCCTTGTAATCGATAAATATAACACAACCGCTGGAGCAAACATGCACACAATCAAACAGGTTCAATTTACTCTGTTTCAGAGTAAACAAAGACTTCTATTGTCTTTTAGAAACCACGACAGAGAAATTGTAATCATTAGACTGCGGATTTGATGCATTTATGAGAAAAATAAGTAGATGCAATTTGAAACAGTAGACAAATGAAAAGTATTAGGTCGTCACATAATTTCGTGCCGTTTACTGTTTTACTATTTAAATTAATATTTGAAACGTACTTTCAAAGTCAACGAAAAAATATAACCACCTTCTCTACAACCTCTTCCTACTTTTTTGGTAAAGATATTACACCGTCACTGTAAAATTTCTGTGGTTTTTCATTAAAATACTTTTCAATCCGCGGTACGAACTTATAGGACAACCTAATATTTGAGAACGTCAATCTATTAGGTTCAGATTATTAACACTTTACCGATCGGGATCCGAATAATGAGATTTTCAATAGTTGTACCGTATCAAATGGAAGCTTAGAAAATTTCTTTTACATTATAATCTGAAACGAAATTCTTACGACGTTACTGTAAATAACATTTTGGTTCACAATTGAAATTTTTGTGGCTGTTGAAGGCAGTGTCGCCAGATCAACCCACAACTGGGTTAATTTTCCTCTCCTCCATTTCCCCTTCCACTATCCCATTCCGCTCCTGCGCACACTCCAACGTCCCCCACTAAGACCGTAGACTGGTCCCGTGACGTGCCGCGCAACGTGTTACATATTACTATGGTCATCAGAGAGGTGGTAAATTGTATTCCCCTCGGTTTCAGCGATCTGGCGACGCTGGTGAAGGATCCACTAAAAATTCTTTAGCCACGGACCATGGGCCTTTAACACTAAATCTACCACTGCGAATCAGACCCATTTCAGATTTTTGATTTCACAAAACTATACACACTACTTTATAGAAGCATACAGTATAATAAAAATCGAAATAAATTCAATCGTGCCATTTTGATAAGGCAACACATACTACTCAGCTTTTATGATCCGCAAGGTTTACTGTTAAAAATAATGAAATAATCGTCAGTAATTAATATGTTAAAAGTATAAAAAGAAAAATGGAGCTTCCAATTGGCTTCTGTTCTCTGCAGTTGATGTAAAGAATTTTTATTTTGCATATAAATCCGCAGTCTCGTAATTATGAAAATCGCGGAAAGAAGGCTTTAGAAAATGGCTGGTCCCTCGCAATGCTAATTTCAAAAGCTCTTTCCTGCTTTGCAGAGAGTAAATTTCGAGTAGAGATTGTTTCTCCAAAAAAAAAAAACAGTGCGTTTTCTATCGGAGATGTAAAATCTAGCTCCCTTATTGGGGTCAGAGGGCTCGATTGCCTTTGAGGCGCAAGTTCGTTAGCGAGAGACGGCGGATATTGTTTGCAAACCGGCTCGATACGCGTTAACTTTGTTCCGACAGTTCAAACGGACTGACGCGTGGCCGCTTTTCGAGATGAAACTCGAACGGCGAGCCGTTTTGCACGATCGAGAATTAACGTTTCGCTTTGACCTTTGACCGAGGGCAGATTTTCATCGTGCAACACGTGGACGTGTGCATGTTCAGCAACGGAAAGTTCAAGAACGTGGTGGCACTGCTGTCGTCGCAGGAAGGCTGTCCGATCGGTCCCAACACAAACATGAAAAGGAGTTACACCCTCAGACCCATCAAGGGCTCCACCAAAAATTGGATCGCGTTGGAGGACAGCTACACCAAGGCGGGAGCCACTTTGGCCTCCACGGTCGTCTGCCCTGGAAGCTTGCCAGACGACAGAAACGTTTTCGCGATCTACGTGTCCTACTACGTAAAGGTAATTATACCCGGCCTGAAGTTTCGCGATGAAGTTTCTTGGGAACACAGTGTTATGTAATACAGGAGAAATTAGGAGGAGGTTAAGTCATCGATGGAAAGAACCCCGCACTAATCATATGGAAAATCTATCGCATTTACAACATATGAAAAATTCAACTGATTTTACCGGGATAGATTTGCCATATGATTAGTGCGGGGTTCTTTCTTCAGAAATTGCGAACCTTCAAATTTTACTATTTTTATCAATTCTTGTGAGACTATGGGGCATTTCAGAATTGTCATCCAACAAATTCTTGTTCCATCGAGTTGAATCTTATCATATTTGAATCCGCAAGGTTTATCCTACGATAACAATTTCATATCACTCGGGCCATTAACTTGCAAAATTGTTATTTTATAATTTCCAGAGTGTCTAAGAATATTTTACAATGATGATCACGTTCCTCGATATTTTATTCCTATACCGAGTCGTGTTCCAAAGCGGAATATTAAAAATTAACGTTACAGTCGAGTTTCGCTAACTACCTTTGCCCAACGACGCATTTTATTGCCCCTTTATGCCAGGAAATAACTATACATACCTGGCGCAACGAATCGTGGTAGTGTACAAAAACCGTGTCCACGTGCCAGGTGCTCGCTGCCAAACGCTTGTCTCATATTGGCAAAGAGCAGGAATGATATTGCATTTTTACGTAACTGACATAACGTGCTGCTGGCGTTGCTAAATTTTTTTTATACTCTTCCTGCTGGAGAGGAACAGAAAATTGGAGAAGTCTAGTCAATAGCGAAGAGGGCGCTTCGAACGATAAGATTTCATTCAATTTTCCAGCACTAGCTAGATCAGAGAGTTCCAACGTATTCCCCTCCGAGAACTGCAAGGTCCCCACCATCGGACCTCTTCCCACTACTACGTGTAGCCGTAGAGTTAGTGAGTGCTGCGCGCGCCGCATGGCTCTCGTGGTGGGAGCTTCCGCGCGCCGCATGGCTCTCGGAGTGGGGGAATAACCTAAGCGGGGAAGGTGCCTCGAATAGCTCCGGAGCTACTGATTGGAACTGTCTGAGCTAGATTATTCCTCTGTATTAAACACTTGCAACTCACGATGTAACAGTGGAAATGCTTTTCTTCTGCAAGATACGTGGTTGGACTAAATCCAAAACCACAATTAGATGAATGACATTAACGACTCTATAACAATTTTCTTTGCAACCTAGTCCATACTCTACAAACAGAGTGCGGTCGAATAACATGTACAAGCAGGAGGTCCAAATTTAAAAAAATGTTTAGCACCCTGCGGATCCTTATGCAAAATAAAAATTGTATTCAGTGATTGCAAGATATAGAAGGCAAATAAAAATTTCTTTCTTCTTTGAATTATCTGATTAAGCTGAAACGAATGGTGTCCCTAAATCCTTTTAATATGTCCACTGCTTAAAATTGTACGTATTCATTTTTGTCATGAATGCGTAAAATCCGCAATCTAGTTTAAAGGACATCAACTTCATTTCCGACGTTAATCATTCAAAACGTAAAAGATAGCAGTGGCCTCTTGTACGTTATAACAGTAATCTTGCGATAACAGTAATAACAGTAATCAATTAATGCATCTGTCCGCAGGTCAAGCTGCTGATGTCAGCGATGGGTGGCGAGGTGTCCCTAAAGCTGCCGTTCACCTTGATGCACACGAACACGGACCCGGACCTCGTCGGATTTCCATCGCCGATCCGAGAGCCGGGCAAACAGTTCGGGAAGTTGGCCAGCGAGGAAACAGCGCAGACTTTCGAGAGGCCGGAGGACAACGGGCACAGGTACAAAGGCACCAAGTTGGAGCCGATCAAGGAGAAGACGAAGGAGCTGAAGGACATCGACGTGGACCTGATAGAGCGTTGCGAGGAGGGCGACAGCACCTGAGGGCAGGTGCAAACCACCGAGGCAACAAGGTCGTCGTCGAGGAGCAACAGCGAATCGAGGAACATGAAAACCTCGAACCACAAGAACTGCAAGCTGGGATTTGATATACAGAGGGCTTGGTGCTGCTTCCGAAGGGCTTCTTAGTCGAGCACGAGCCTAATCTTCCAAGGGAAACGGCTCGTGAGGCCTCGGAGTTGCGATTCGCGTTCCTGTTCTACCTTGAATGCAACTATATCAGAACTCTTGCGTACAACTTCTCCTATGTTGAGAAAAGGAACCAGGAGTTCATTCTATGGGGGAATGTATGATATCACGTTGATGGGTACACCATATAACAGACCACTATTTCCATTTCGCCAATGACACACTGATTCAATCGTTGCAAGACTCTCGTGCAGTTCCTGCTCACGACATCTCAACAGTGAAAGTTATACTGCCCTTCCAATTGTCCTCCGTCAAGCATTGCACACTGTGAGAAGTATCTATGTACTCGTTCCAACACACCTTGCGAATCAATTGTACACATGGCAGAAGATATATATACACATCCGAGATCTATTTTTTTAGATGACGATCGTCACGTAATTTCTAGGTTTTTATTTGTCTCGACGTGAATGTTCTGTGTCACTAGACTAAGCATCCTCTAAGTCATTGTACCTTCTAGGATAAGGCGAAGACTTTTCTGTGGACGAATGGTGGAATTGTGTGCAAAGCTGTACAGACTGTATCTTTGTTACTGTAAATAGCAGGCCACTTGCATACCGACGCATAAGAGTATGCGTCACGCACGCCTAATGTTGTGAAGCTTCTGAATGATTTAATATTAAACGAGAATTTTAAGATATGTAATACCAGTGTAATTATTTCTCCAATGGAACGCACAGTGTTTTTGTCCTTTCGATATACAATTCATATAAGTCGATGCAAACTTAATAAAGATTTAATGGGTTCCTGTTAAGGTTAATTCAAGTTCACAGGAGTTTTGAATAAATTCGATGACTAAACGAAAAACTGAATATACAGAATAATTAGAGGATAATGAGAAGAATAAGTCGACTCACCGTGCCAAGTTGACCTGGCATAACCCCTGACGATGGGTTTGCTTGCTTTGTTGGTCTCATCTTGCACGTTGATTAAAATGTATTTGAATCTTCCGTGAGCATCGATATCCACGTCGAGAACTTTGTTCAGAGTTTCGGACATTGTGGCAAAACGTCTGTTGTTCGAGAAGAACGCTGAAAATCACCATAATAAGAGACAGGTTAGTTACCCTCGTGAATAAACATAACCTATACTGGCCGGAATGTATCGCGTACACGGCGTTATAAAGATAGAATTGATTCAACGAATATTGGAAAACGTTCGTTGGTAATGAAATTTCGTACCACTGGACGGAAGGTAAGTTGTTATCACGTAATTCTTGATAAATACCTTTAAATATTGAGAGCCGGCGAGTCAGTGCAGCAACTCCAAAATTCTGAATGATTGTATTCATGTGGAATGCACGGTGCACGGTAGATGGCCTTATGTATTCTGTACCGCTTCGAAGTAGAATAAGACGACCGGTGCCAGACCGAATGTCAGTCAATACTGTCACTGCACTTTTCGTTCGCAAAATTTCATAGACAGTATTCCATTTCCTAAATCACTCTTCGCATTTTGTTGAAGCACTAAACTAATAGACATAGGGTTATATTTAACATTAAACGCTACTATTTTTAAAATCGTTTAACATTGGTGATAGTAGCGCCATTTATGGCGAAATTTTGAAGCTCAGTTAAGGGTGTAGGCAGGTGTAGGGTATGTTCTGAAATAAATTAATTAATGAAATTATTATAAATCTTCTAAATTATTATAAATATTATTATAAATCTCCACACTTATAACCCTGTTAAATGTAGTTATTTAATTATGTACAAATAAACTATTTTGTAAATATTTAATAAATTAACGACCATGCTTCATTAAAGGTTTAATGGTATCTATTTATTAGAAAAGAAATTCATTAATAGGAAACAACGAATAAATTAATTAATATTCACAATGTGTCCGAAATAATTTAACGTAATTTATAATTAATCAATATTATCGTTGTCGGTAAAATAGAAATTTAATAACATCAAAATAGAAATTTACATTATCTACATCCGCTACAAGGAAGTCTGTGTACAGATCCTACCTCATCTTTAGCCTGCATCAGAACCTACAGTAACTAATAATAAATTTAGTTACAAACTCTAATTGTAAAAAATGAAAATCCCGAAAAAATATAGATTTTATACCGAAGCTTAAGAGCGACCATCCTGGACGTTAGTTTACTAATGAGGTATTGTCATCAACACTATCTCCAGTTTTTTTCATATTTTTAGTTACGGCTATTATTCATTAAAAAAAATAAAAACCATATTTTTCGACGAAGAGCGATATACGCAGCATTATATCCAAACGTTGTGAATATATAATACTTCCATCAGCGCGGATAGATGCAGATGTAGCATCACGCATTATTCACTCGTGCCGCCAGCTTTTTTACAGGACTTCGAATCCTTTGGTAAAAATTTGGGAATCATGATAACGAAGTTGGACAAGGACGAACTTATGCACATTTACGAAGAGAAAGAAAGCCAGACACAGAGCTGCTGAATACTGTGTACACACGACAAAAACTTTATTAGTAACGCACTTGTGTGGAATTGTTTGTAAATATTTGCAGTTATGAAATATAGAATAGACCTTCAGCTACTTTTACATATAGTTTTTCGTCACATTTTATTTCTGATTAAACAGTTATAAACAATTATTCTAAGTCTTGTTCTAAAATGAACTCAAATAATTTAACAGATCTCCAGTAAAAAATAATCTTCCTTTAGAGATTTAATTTATGCACTCCTGTGATCGGAGGATCTAGAATGATGTCTCAACTAAATTCCTATTGCAGTATCCTGTAGATTCGACGCCTAGTTAATTAGTTATTTACGATTTCCACACAGGCGACACAACGATTTACGAATCAACGAAGTTATGTCCTGAAAAATTGTTGATAAATAGTTAATCAGGGAATTTTTATAAATATTAGCTCTCAAAGAATATAGAATGGACCTTGGGCAGCATTCATGTATAGTTTTCAGTTCGATTCTGGAAGAGATTAATTAATTATAAACAATTTTTGTAACTCTTGTCCTAATGAAACTGTGAATATTATAGTAAGAATTTAATATCTTATATACTCCAAATGTTCATGCATAAAAGTATCTGGGGTACTATTAACCATTTTTACTAAAAAATTAGGTGGTGAGGTAACCAATTATATGTATAATCGTTGTAATCGTTAAACAAGCAGAGATAATAAATTCAGTAATTACATTTTCTCGATATAATTATGCTTAGTAATATTCATGCATCATAAATTGTTCTGTATCTCGAGTTCTATTACCTACATTTACTAAAAAATTAGATAGCAAGATGGTCAAGGGAGTGCTTGTCGACATCATTGATAAAAAGTATTGTTATAAATATTAACCAGCTAGACATAACAAATTTACCAGTGAATTGTATTCGATAAATTCTTGCGCGCAAATATTCATGTGTTAAAAATTATTAAATATCTCGAATTCCATTACATATTTTTACTAAAAAAATAAGATGGTAGATAGTCAAGGGGATGCTTGTCGACATTGTTGACAAAAGGAATTGTTATAAACATTATTCAGCCAGAAATAATAAATTTATCTATAATTATTATCACGGGAATCAAAATCTACCGAAATTAGTTGGGGTGGGGAGCGTTACGCTTCGTTGCGCGCTGCGCATCACTGCCTACCTAAGCCCGCGGAGTGCGCTCAGTCAGTCAGTCGGGCCGGCCCCTCCGGCAGGAGCAGACGGGCTCCGGGACCAGGAGGGTCTTCGGCTACCTTGGGCTGACCAGGGGTCCTCCAGCGGTACCCTGGCCTATCCTGCCTACCTTGGGGATGAACAGTGGGTCTCCAGAGCTACCCAGCCCTACCTTCAGCTGGCTTAGCGTTGACCAAGGGTCCTTCACCAGTGGCCTACCCTGGGGTTGACCAGTGGTCATCCAGAGCCAGTCTAGCCTGCCCGTGCTTACCTTCAGCTGGCTTAGTGTTGACCATGGGTCCTTCACCAGTGGCCTACATTGGTTTACCCTTGCCTACCCCGGGGTTGACCAGTGGTCATCTAGAGCTACTTAGGCCTGCCCTTGCTTACCCTGAGGCTGACCAGTGGTCCTCCAGAACTACTCCAGTCTACCCTTGCCTACCTTCAGCTGGCTTAGGGCTAACCAAGGGTCCTCCAGCAGTGGTCTGCCTTGGTCTACCCTTGCCTACACTGAGGTTGACCAGTGGTCATCCAGAGCTACCCTTGCCTAGCATCAGCTGGCCTAAGCTTGACCGAGGGTCCTCCACCAATGGTCTACCATTGTTTATCATGGCCTACCTTTAGCTAGCTTAGGGTAGTCCAAGCGTTATTTAAAACTTCCTTGGCCTACTCTAAGCTAGCTCGGGGGGGGCCATGGCGTCTTCAATGCTGCCTTCGTTTTCCTTCGGTCCTGAGCCGGTCCAGTTTCAGTATCCGGCATGAAGTCAGTACCATGCTGATCAGTTCAGAGAGGGCAATCACTGCAACGGCTTCGCATCTTTGAGTGAGTCATTTCGTCACTACCTTGTCACTATACACGTCTGTAGAAGTAGTAGTATAGAGTAGTAGTAAAGTGTGAAAGTAGTTAGTTGCATGCATGGGCAGGCCTCGCCGCCCCAACGATCAGCCGAGATGGGAACGTCCGCGATTTGCACTAGCGTTGCGACAAAACCACGCGTTGCATTAGTCGATTTTGAACAGAGATTAAAGTTAACATTACGATATAGATTGTTTAGAGTGTAGCGTTGCGAATCACAAATACTCGCGGTTTAAAATTAAGTTTCATTATGATGATTGCGCTTTCAAAGTTCATATTGTTGTTGTTTTACGGACAATGTAAAGTAATCGTTTTTTGGATCTCTGTTCCTTGAATTAGCGTTGCGCACCAAAAGTTCGCGTTCGCATTAGAGTGTTTCGACTTTTCAGGCTCCCATGCTCGAGCTGCAACGATCAACTGTGAGATGGGCACATCCGCGATTTTGAGTAGTGTTGCGAAACAAATTGTCACACGCGTTGTACTAGTATCAATTTTTAAAGCTTATTAAATGTCCGGTTAATGTTGCGAATAAATAGTCGCGATTTAGAGTTTTAAATTTCTTATTTAAATAGAATTTTGAATTTCGATTTGTTGAATTAGCGTTGCGCATCAAAAGAATCGCGTTTGCAATAGAATCTTTCGATATTTCAGGCGCCCATGCTCCAGTTGCAACGATCAACTGTGAGATGGGTACATCCGGAATATCGAGTAGCGGTGCGAAACAAATTGTCGGGATGGGGCCGAAGGAGCAGACGAGGTTTTATGCCAAAGATGCCGGACAAACTGTCATTCAAAGGGACAATCATTGCAACGTCTTCGCATCTTCGAGTGAGTCATTTTATCACTACGTTGTCGTTATACTCGTCTGTAGAAATAGAGTTGTAGTAGAATGTAAAAGTAGTTAGTTGCATGCATGGGCAGGCCTCGCCGCCCCAACGATCAGCCGAGATGGGAACATCCGCGATTTGCATTAGCGTTGCGAGAAAATCACGTGTTGCATTTAATCGATTTTGAACAGAGATCAAAGTTAATCTTCCTTCCAATTATAATCGCAATTTCTATCAATAGCTTGTTTAAAGTATAGCGTTGCGAAACAAATAGTCGCGATTCGTTTTGTACAAACTGTAGAGTAATCTTTTTTGGATCTCTGTTCGTTGAATTAGCGTTGCGCACTAAAAGTTCGCGTTTGCTTTCGAGTTTTTCGACTTTTCAGGCTCCCATGCTCGAGCTGCAACGATCAGCTGTGAGATGGGCACATCCGCGATTTCGTGTAGTGTTGCGAAACAAATTGTCACACGCGTTGTACTAGTATCAATTTTAAAACTTGATTAAATATCTAGTAAATGTTGCAAATAAATAGTCGCGATTTAAAGTAGTTATAGAGATACAGATCTAGAACTTTAGACGTTAGAGTTTTAAATTTCTTATTTAAATAGCATTTTGGATTTCGATTTGTTGAATTATCGTTGCGCATAGAGAGGATCGCGTTTGCTTTAGAATATTTCGACATTTCAGACGCCCATGCTCCAGCTGCAACGATCAACTGTGAGATGGGCACATCCGCGATTTCGAGTAGCGTTGCGAAATAAATTGTCACACGCGTTCTACTAGTACATATAAATTTTCAAAGTTGATTAAAGGTCATGTTAATGTTGCGAATAAATAGTCGTAATTTAAAATAGTTCCAGACATATCGATCTAAAATTTTAAATTCTATTTAAACATATATATTATAGATTACTAAATCTTTTATCAAAATAGTTTTTTGAATTTTCATTTTTCGAATTAGCGTTGCGCATCGAATGAATCGCGTTTGCTTCAGAATGTTTCGACATTTCAGGCGCCCATGCTCCAGTTGCAACGATCAACTGTGAGATGGACACATCCGCGAATTTGAGTAGCGTTGCGAAACAAATTGTCACACGCGTTGTAGTAGTATCAATTTTTAAAGTTGATTAATTGTCTAGTTGATGTTAAGAATAAGTAGTCGCGTTTTCAAGTAGTTCTACAGACACCGGTCTAGAATTTTAGACGTTAGAGTTTTAAATTTTTCATTTAATTTGAAAGAATCTCAAAACTTAATTTGAAAGAATCTCAAAACTTAATTTGAAAGAATCTTAAAACTTAACTTGTAAGAATGAAGTTTCCATTTCAGAATACATGTACTTTCAATTTCAGAATACATGTATTTTCTATTTCAGAATATATATACTTTCAATTTCAGAATATATATACTTTCAATTTCAGAATATATATACTTTCAATTTCAGAATATACATACTTTCAATTTCAGAATACATATTCTTTCAATTGCAGAATACATATTCTTTCAATTTCAGAATACATATTCTTTCAATTGCAGAATACATATTCTTTGAATTTCAGAATACATGTACTTTCGATTTCAGAATACTTATACTTTCGATTTCAGAATACTTATACTTTCGATTTCAGAATACTTATACTTTCGATTTCAGAATACTTATACTTTCGATTTTTAGAATACTTATACTTTCAATTTTTAGAATACTTATACTTTCGATTTCAGAATACATATATTTTCGATTTCAGAATACATATACTTTCGATTTCAGAATACATATACTTTCGATTTCAGAATACATATACTTTCGATTTCAGAATACATATACTTTCAATTTCAGAATGTATATACTTTCAACAAACACCTTCAGTATTAATTTTTGGGTTTGTAATTGGAAAATGGTCTTGAACTTTCAAAGTTCAACTTTTCCAATTTAATATTTTTGTCTTGAAATTCGTATTCCTCTGTTCGGAGATCCCTCAGGGGCTCACTCACGGAACGGGGCCCGTGAGTGGGTACGGGGTGTCGCGTCCCCGGGGCAACCCGAGTCGCTTATAGTTCGTAGCGTCCCGAATTTATGCATTGATTTCGTTTCGATTTGGTTTCGATTTGGTTTCGATTTGGTTTCGATTTGGTTTCGATTTGGTTTCGATTTGGTTTTGATGTGGTTTCGATTTTGGTTTTGATGTGGTTTCGATTTTGCTTTTGACGTGGTTTCGATTTGTGTTCTTCATCATGTTCTTGTTCGTTATGCCGCACTCGTGTGTGGGGTTAGCTTTGCTCTCGTGAGCGGGTGTTAGGTTTGATTAGAGTCATATCTCATTTTATCTTCATCGTCATCGTTTCAACGTCTTCTTTTACTTTGACTTTAACATTGTGTTGTGTCTAATTTTGATTAGTTTGCTTCAGTTAGAGTACAGCAGCTTATCATCTTCATCGTCGGACGAAGAGGATTCATCGAACGAAGTAAATTCATCGAACGAAGACTCCGAATTATTTATAAGTTAGTTTTATGCGTGCGTTAGTTATTAATATTGTAAATTGTCGTTGTAATTATGTCGAGTAATTATTGTCGTAATTTCACTTTGCTCGCCCCGTTTGCCGACTCCGACACAGCCTTCTGCTGTGTCGGCCTTGTTTGCAGGTTCTGAGCCGGTCCAGTTTCGGTATCCGGCGTGAAGTCATTGAGAGGGATGTCTAAGAGACTCGTTCACTCGTCTTCTGACGATCCTCTGTGTTAACGTAATCCTGGACACGCCATGTTCTCATGTCACCCAGTAGCGCCAGAAACCGTTTGAGCGCATCTCTTTGCCATCTTTCTTGGTGATGGAGTGGCGGGTATCGGACTGGTCGGCTCAGGACTTGTAAGCACTGAACGCGTCGCGTCACCCTTGAATCAGAGCCTTCTGCTCTGGTTCGATCTTGTTTGTCTCTTTGAAAGAATCAGAGCCTTCCGCCTGAGTCGCCTTTGGTCCCTCGTGAATCGGAGACTTCTTCTCCGATTCACACATTGCCCCGCAATAATTATTCGACATACGCTAAATGGAAAAGAAGTCTTTTTCCATGAAAAAGACTACTTTTCCATTTAGCGACTTGCGAACTTAGTTTTTAAGAATCGTCGTTGTAAGAAAAGGAGACAGAACGAAGGGAGACTTCGTTCTGACTCCCTTTCGGGTCTCGTGTGCAGCAACCTCCTCGTGGTGAGACCTGGGCAATCGGTATTATCCACAATTCGCAAGATATTATAACTTAGAAATTATAGTATCTTGCATGTAGTGGATAATATCGAGCTAATAGCTGCACGTTAAGAATTTGCGTAAATACGTATTTTATAGTAGAATGTAAGACTTAATACATTCTTCGTTTTCCATGTCCCAGCTTTAGCAATTCTTTTCAATTAATAATTCAAATACAAAGTTTTCATTTCAGAATACATGAACGTTCCACGAACACCGTCCAAATTTCTTTTTGGACTTCTAATTAGAATCTGTTCTTGAACTTTCAAAGTTTCTCTTTTCTAAATTGATTTTTCTGTGATCGGAGATCCCTCAGGGGCTCACTCACGGGATGGGGCCCGTGAGTGGGTACGGGGTGTCGCGTCCCCGGGGCAACCCGAGTCGCATATAGATCGTTGCGTCCACAATTTATTCATTGATTTGGTTTTGATTTGGTTTCGAATTGGTTTCGAATTGGTTTCGATTTTGTTTCGATTCTGTTTCGATTTTGGTTTCGATTTTGGTTTCGATGTGGTTTTGATTTGTGTTCTTCTCTTGTATGTGATTCTCGCCTTGTATTGTGTATAACAATAATTGATCCGTTTCAGTTAGAATATAGCAGCTCATCGTCTTCATCGTGGGACGAAGAAAATTCATCGTACGAAGACTCCGAATTATTTATAAGTTAGTTTTATTGCGTGCGTTAGTTGTAAAGATTGTAAATCGTCGTTGTAATTATGTCGAGTAATTATTGCCGTAACTTCACTTTGCTCGCCCCGTTTGCCGACTCCGACACAGCCTTCTGCTGTGTCGGCCTTGTTTGCAGGTTCTGAGCCGGTCCAGTTTCGGTATCCGGCGTGAAGTCATTGAGAGGGATGTCTAAGAGACTCGTTCACTCGTCTTCTGACGATCCTCTGTGTTAACGTAATCCTGGACACGCCATGTTCTCATGTCACCCAGTAGCGCCAGAAACCGTTTGAGCGCATCTCTTTGCCATCTTTCTTGGTGATGGAGTGGCGGGTATCGGGCTGGTCGGCTCAGGACTTGTAAGCACTGAACGCGTCGCGTCACCCTTGAATCAGAGCCTTCTGCTCAGGTTCGATCTTGTTTCTCTCTTTGAAAGAATCAGAGCCTTCCGCCTGATTCGCCTTTGGTCCCTCGTGAATCGGAGACTTCTTCTCCGATTCACACATTGCCCCGCAATAATTATTCGACATACGCTAAATGGAAAAGAAGTCTTTTTCCATGAAAAAGACTACTTTTCCATTTAGCAACTTGCGAACTTAGTTTTTAAGAATCGTCGTTGTAAGAAAAGGAGACAGAACGAAGGGAGACTTCGTTCTGACTCCCTTTCGGGTCTCGTGTGCAGCAACCTCCTCGTGGTGAGACCTGGGCAATCGATATTATCCACAATTCGCAAGATATTATAACTTACAAATTATAGTATCTTGCATGTAGTGGATAATATCGAGCTAATAGCTGCACATTAAGAATTTGCGTAAATACGTATTTTATAGTAGAATGTAAGACTTAATACATTCTTCGTTTTCCATGTCCCAGCTTTAGCAATTCTTTTCAATTAATAATTCAAATACAAAGTTTTCATTTCAGAATACATGAACGTTCAACGAACACCTTCCAAATTTCTTTTTGGACTTCTAATTAGAATCTGTTCTTGAACTTTCAATTTTTCTCTTTTCTAAATTGATTTTTCTGTGATCGGAGATCCCTCAGGGGCTCACTCACGGGATGGGGCCCGTGAGTGGGTACGGGGTGTCGCGTCCCCGGGGCAACCCGAGTCGCATATAGAGCGTTGCGTCCACAATTTATTCATTGATTTGGTTTTGATTTGGTTTCGAATTGGTTTCGATTTTGGTTTCGATGTGGTTTCGATTTGTGTTCTTCTCTTGTATGTGATTCTCGCCTTGTATTGTGTATAACAATAATTGATCCGTTTCAATTAGAATGTAGCAGCTCATCGTCTTCATCGTGGGACGAAGAAAATTCATCGAACGAAGACTCCGAATTATTTATAAGTTAGTTTTATGCGTGCGTTAGTTATTAATATTGCAAATTGTCGTTGTAATTATGTCGAGTAATTATTGTCGTAATTTCACTTTGCTCGCCCCGTTTGCCGACTCCGACACAGCCTTCTGCTGTGTCGGCCTTGTTTGCAGGTTCTGAGCCGGTCCAGTTTCGGTATCCGGCGTGAAGTCATTGAGAGGGATGTCTAAGAGACTCGTTCACTCGTCTTCTGACGATCCTCTGTGTTAACGTAATCCTGGACACGCCATGTTCTCATGTCACCCAGTAGCGCCAGAATCCGTTTGAGCGCATCTCTTTGCCATCTTTCTTGGTGATGGAGTGGCGGGTATCGGGCTGGTCGGCTCAGGACTTGTAAGCACTGAACGCGTCGCGTCACCCTTGAATCAGAGCCTTCTGCTCTGGTTCGATCTTGTTTCTCTCTTTGAAAGAATCAGAGCCTTCCGCCTGATTCGCCTTTGGTCCCTCGTGAATCGGAGACTTCTTCTCCGATTCACACTTTGCCCCGCAATAATTACTCGACATACGCTAAATGGAAAAGAAGTCTTTTCCATGAAAAAGACTACTTTTCCATTTAGCGACCTGCGAAATTTAGTTTTTAAGAATCGTCGTTGTAAGAAAAGGAGACAGAACGAAGGGAGACTTTGTTCTGACTCCCTTTCGGGTCTCTTGTGCAGCAACCTCCTCGTGGTGAGACCTGGGCAATCGGTATTATCCACAATTCGCAAGATATTATAACTTAGAAATTATAGTATCTTGCATGTAGTGGATAATATCGAGCTAATAGCTGCACACTTAGAATTTGCGTTAATATGTATTTTATACTAGAATTATTTATTTCAAAGATGATTGCTTTAAAATCAACATTGATCAATTTATAACATTCTGACACTGTCGTCTTGAATTTCTAGGTGCGCTGGTTTTTTTCATTTCACCATTCTATTTATTCTTGTGAGAATCGAACGATATCGATACGAAGCATCGATAGACCGACCTCCAAAGAATTTATTTGATAACCTCCTGGTCGTAGTAAACTATTTTGAAAATCTCGGATTTGTCAGACACGATTCCTGAAGTCCCACCAGGAGCGTGTTCCGAAGAAGAAGTGCCCTATTCTGTTGAACGTAATTTACGCGACCGATTCGGTGTCTGCGTTAATAATGGTGTTAATTGTGCATGAAAGATCCCACCTCACCGATTTCGATGATTTTTTAATATTTTGATTGAAGGGTAAAGATTCTGAACAGCTTCTTCTCATACATGTAACCGCCGCTCAGCCTTAGTTTTTAAGATATTTGCGAAAAACTGCAGCTACGCCACTGCATTGTCAACTGTTTCTAAAGATACATATATCACTGCGATCGTTGAAAGATAGACGATTCTTACAATAATTTGTACTATACATTCATTTCATTTTTCAATTACTTTACAGAGAGATTTTTTAAGTAATTAATAATTGAATTAATAAAATTTAAATTTAGAGGTATTTCAACACTGCGTGGGTGTGTGTGGTGTCTTTGTAATATGTACTCATTCTTCATCATCGTATGTTTTAAAAAGTTCACGCGGTATATAGATCGTTCTACGATCACGTGATTCATTTATAGAAATAGTTGACGAGCTGTCGCATTAACAGTTTTTCGCAAATATCACAAAAACTAATGCTGAGCGGCGGTTACATGTATAGGAAAATGTTGTTCAGAATGTTGAGTTTTACAACATATTTAAATTTTATCAAAATCAGTGACGTGGGGCCTTCTATGCACAATTATCATAATGGTACCATAAACACAGCCTGTATGGCAATTCTCCGTATTGCCTTTGAATATCCTTCAGCATCATAACAACGTTAACAGAATATGCGTATTTGTAGGTTGAATTTCAAATGCTCAGTGAGTAGTGCTAGTCGCCTGCTGATATTCGTTAACGCGAGACGCGTTGACTGTCACGGTGGCCGCAATAATACACAATTTGAAAAATTCAACTACCATCGATAGTTAATGGCAGCTTTCGCGATTTTGTAAGTATAATAACAAGCTACTAAACTTGACCGACATTGTAAACGTTGATCGTTTTCTGCATTGCAATTTTCATTAACACTTCAACTAAAGCCTATTATAATAGCGTTTTCAAAGATTGTACCATATTTAAAAGAAGCTTAACAATTTTATTTTTCATGACAATACTAAGAGAAACGATTGGACTGCACTGTGTGACGAAATGATAGCACAGAATAAGATTTATATGATTTTAATGTATATTCACTTTGCAACTGAAAGTATCTACAGGGTGACCCACGCAACTGGAACAGGCCTCCTAAACGGTTAGGAACAGAGGAAAATGTCTTAAGAAAAATTTGAATGGCATCAGACGGTGCATAATTCGCAACTAATTTTATGCACTTCTGTGCATCGGTGCATCAGAAAAATGCAACTGCTACTTTTTTTAAAAATGGAAACCTACATATTTGACTGCACCAATCAATGTAATTTGTTGTGCTCTACATAAAAGTACTAACATACTTATATCCTAAACATATTCGTTCAGAAGTTATCGTAGCTAAGATTGTCGTAGATTTGTTGTAGTGCTCCATTATAATGTTTGTAACTTTTAGTTACGATAACGTCCTAACGAATAAGTTTAGGGCATAAGTATGTTACTGCTTTTCTGTAGAGCACAACAAACTGCATCGATTGGTGCAGTAAAAAATGTAGGTTTCCATTTTAAAAAAAAGTGCAGTTGCATTTTTCTGATGCACCGATGCACAAAAGTGCATAAAATTAGTTGCGTATTATGCACCATCTGATGCCATTCAACTTTTTCTTATAACATTTTCCTCTATTCCTAACCGTTTAGAAGGTACAGTCTGTTCCAGTTGCGTGGGACACCCTGTATACACTATTTCAGGATTCGCTCCCTTTTTTGGCACTGCGTCCCTAAACTTTCGCTAGCATTACAACTAGCTTCATTGGCGGTCAAAAGACACCCGATGAAACTATGCTTGCGAAACGTTGGAAAAACAATTTCAAAAGAGCATGATTTCCTCCCGAAAGCCTCAGCAGTGGAAACTGTACGATGCCGGCAGAGCTTCGAACCTCTGACCTCTCCATTGTCAATCTTTGGTTCTTAACACGTTGACTGCCATGGGGGCTATCGGTGACCGGCGACGCAGCAAATAATAAAAGTACATAATTAGAGTAAATATGGATACTGATAAATTTTTCAATAATACCATAGTTACTATAATAGTTTAAAGAAATTAATGCACGAAAAATGCTTCAAGCATGATTTTATAACTCACTTTATTTGCTGCAAATAATATTTCAACATAATATGCATCGCATAATGAAAAATTCACGTTGGCGCCTTGGGCAAACCATGGAAAATGCGCCTGGCAGTCAACGTGTTAAAAGACTCTAAGCCTTTATTTTGTCGCTTGGTTGAAGTGTTAATCGAATAGTGGCGCAACAAGATCAGCACCCACGGTTTCTCGTTTCTGAGCGATTCTTTGAAATTTCATTAGAGTAACGCGTGGACAAAGAAAACAGTGGCAGTGAATGTGTTAACCACGAGTTCACCGCAGCTGCCAAAAGGGTGGTTCCGCCAGCAATCTCTTCAGGTGAAACGGAAGTAGAAACTGGAGCCTTATCAGCGTCGGCGATGGCGGGAGCGATATTCTTTCACGTGAGAGGAAACACGAGCGCTTCAGCCCTCCGGATATATTTCTGATACAACTCCGCTGTTCGAGGGGAGTGTTCGGCGAACACATCGATCGTCGTTACCAGAGTCTAACTCATAAGAAGCGTCCGAAGCTCTCCCGGAAACCCGGAAGCGGGATCGAACGTTGTAAGAGAGCTAATATATAGGCTGGAAGATGTCTTCTTCTTCTTCGGAACAGTCGCAAAGGAGGTGGATCAAGAAAGGCAACAAAGCGGTTCTCTGCAGCATCCCTGTGGAGAAGTCTAACAGGCCACGTAACATCAGTGTTTCCACGATCGACACAAATACCTCGCCGATTCTGATCACCAGACTGCCCCAGAGACAGACAGCGAAAGCTAAGAACAAGCAGAAACCGGCAAAAGTTGACGAACAAAAACCGGCGAAGAAGAAGACGGAAGCGAGAAAGAATCGTAAGAGGAAAAGGCCTAAAAAACTCGCAGACACTGACAGCGATTGGCTGACGACACTGGAACAAACGGATGACGAGAAAGAAAACTCGAAGCTGCCCGTGAGGTCTTCTACAAAGGAGCCTGCACTGTTCTACGATACCACGTCCCCGGAAGTGGTCCGCGAACCTCAACACATTCGCGATTATCATTTTGATTCGCCTATTCGCCAGCCACGCAAGGATGCTGCGAGTCCGGTCAAGATAGACCTTGGGGACAATGAGAAATCCTTGCCCGAGAAGGACCTCCCGCATTTTCAGACGCGTTTTGATAGCAGCGACGAAGAGGAGCATGAGCCAGTGTTCAGTAATTAGACTCTTTTTAACTTGGAACTGACAAAGACTATCGCTTGGTGATTAAACTGCGGATTTTATGCATTTCTTACAAGCATGAATTGACCAAATACAAAACTGTTATATTACTCTTGACTTCTTTGAATTATTAAAAGAGGAAATGCAGTTTCGTTTAGCTCCTGTTTCGTATGATCGACTTGAACAATTTTTATTTTGCACAAAGATCCGCAGTCCAGTGATGATCTTTGTTGAGGATCCACGTTGCTGGTTAATGTTAGTTCATGGAGGTACTACTACTCCTGTACAGTTTAAGGAATAATTATGTATGAATTGTAAAGTAAATAATTGTACTCAATTTTTAGTAAAAAGTGACCTATGCAAGACCACCGTAGATGCAAGACATCGTCGGAAAACGAAAAAAATACGCGACTGGGTTGCTCCACGCGCTAAAGCACAAGAGGAATTATCGTCGAGCGAGGATTCTTCCAACAAAAAGCAAAATAAGGGCGATAAAGTTATAAAATTAAGTATGTAACACGTTCGCTACCAAGTCATTATTTAATTTAAAAAGTGAGCACTTGTGTGCTTAATTATTTTTATAAACGAGTATACACGATCGAGTAAGTGTAGTTGCTGTACAATTGAAATCAATTGTAACGCAATTATTCTTTCTGGTTGTTTTACTATAATTATGAGAAACTGGTAGCGAATTAATCAATAAATGCATGCAATTTAAATTTCTTTGAAAGCAAAAGATTCATTGTTCATAGACAAGGTTGCTGAGGAAGGCAATGTCGAAAACCGGGCTACCAAGAAGCTATGGTTTAGCCGGGATGTGCCAGCGGACAGTGTCAGGAAACGTGGATACTGTGACAACACCTCAAGGAAATGGTTTAAGAACTGCTTAGACCCGTACAAGTTCCCTGTGCCCAATGATCCTGATTTCGAGAAAACTGGAACAAGAGCTCCAAAAATCAGGCTGAACGAATATCTTGAAAAATGTAGGGTTCAGAAATATTTGGATCCGCAAGCGGCTGGTCCGTCATGCTCGAATCACGAGCGAATTACCAAGGAAAATATAAAAGATACGAAAACTGAACAAAAAGAAAAATTGCAGACAAGAAAACCAGTGGTTGTTGATTTAGTATCAGAGTCGTCATCAGACACTGAAACAGCTAATATGCCATTGGCGAAACGACTGACTACAGAATTGCAAAGATTTCATAATCTTCGTTCGTACGCGACACTATTAAAAAAACTGGAAATGAGGTCTAAGAACGTGACCAAAGATTCAAATGTAAAATCTTCGGCGCCTGCAAAGAGAAAAACACGAAAAAGAGCGAACGAGTTGAACAGAGACGATTCAAAAAGAACAAAGATGGTGAACAGGTAGACCTACCATAAAGTCTGACCAGTTGTTAGTTCACAAAAGATACAAAAAAGAAAAAGACCACTGTCGAATTGTATGAAGCGTATACAAAATATTTTTGTTGAACATTCAATATTCACAGTTGATATTTTAATAGGAGAATGAAATTCACTTTT
The DNA here is from genome assembly GCA_913789915.3 of Sphecodes monilicornis. NCBI lineage: Eukaryota > Metazoa > Arthropoda > Insecta > Hymenoptera > Halictidae > Sphecodes > Sphecodes monilicornis. Next base: position 22,175,461 of record OU565291.1, read on the forward strand.
TTTGTTATAGTTATTACGGAATGATGTTCATGTTCGATCCTTTCGTATCGTGTCTATACATTGTTTTGATTGTACACTATTTTGATTGTAGATTATGGCTGTTTTGGTCAAGAGGAAATTATTGTTTCAATAAACGCTTTTTTGTTAGATGAAAACTTATTATTTTCGAATTATAGATCTTCACTTATAAAATTCTTCTAAGATGTTATCAACAGTTTCGAATTCTAGTTATCCAATAGATCAAAGATGTCGCGGATGGACTGTGCAGCTGATGTTTAATCTCCAGTTATGTATATTTGTTGAATTGTAACTAAATCGAAACACAGTGGAATCTAACAAAAAATGCATTTGTTGATTATAATCACAGACTTAAAACAATCGAAGATCGTAATGGTAAAACGTCTAAACTAACCTAAACATCTTTATCAACTGGCCGAATAGTCCGATCTGTTTGAAAACAGTGCAAGACATTTTCCAATAATGAAGTAACAAACTATTCGCACTCAGAAAAATGTGGATAGCAAAATCCATAATCTTTATATAATCTTATAATTAGCTTTACGTGAGTAATCAATACATTTTTTAATCGAACGCATTTCGGAGTACTGTTCCAGTGAGGTTAATGAAATTTATTTTAATAGGTCTGAACACAAAAGAGAAACACATGTCAAAATGGGCATTGCTAAACAGGTAGTACATAGATACGTAGATGATGCAAGGCTACTATTCAAAGGGTTAAACGGAATATTTGTTGTTTACAAACCCTCCGGTAACTGGTTTACGAGTGTGAGATCCACAATCATCTTGAATTTATGTAGAGGTAACAGTACTCTATCAAATGAAAGGTACTATTTTGGTAGCATGTATTTTACATATTTTCGCATTTTTAGATTTAAATAATATGTATGTAAGACCACCGTCTAAACATGTGGCTATAGTAGGTCCTACAAACGAGCCAATGAAAGTTATTGCACGCGATAGTTTTGCTGATCATACATTGGTAGTAGGACCTCGGTATCAACAGCAAGACTTTAGGCTAGCATGTACAAAAATAATGTCAAAAGATTCTGCTGGAGTTACTGTTTGTGGTCTGAACTTTGGTAATAATACTATATTTAAGCTAAGACAAGCCAAAGTTACAAGATTTTTCAAAGTTAAAGGAATACTCGGTCAAGCAACAGATAACTATTTCTCTACTGGAAAAATAGTCGAAAAATCTACATATAAACATGTAAAACGTGGTCACATCGACAAAATATGCAGCGTGATGCAATCTTCTCATCAAAGAAAGATGTATGAGTAAGTACCAAAATTTTTAACTCACAAACCCATATAACACAATTCTTTCCATTCTTGAGTTAGCGAGATTTTGTCATAAACGCATAAAATTTACAGTCTAATAATATACATACTTTCATATATTCTCAGATTATGTGGAATAGATCTACAAACTCAAGCAGCATACGAACTGGCAGTGAAAGGTCTATTACGACCAAGCGATCCGAATATTCCCATGATATACACAATTAAGTGCGTCGATTTTTCACCCCCAGAGTTTACATTAGGCAAGTAATAATATCTACAGCATCAGGAAGTTTTACATATTTTTATCATGAATTCATAAAAGTCTATGCAGAATTATGTGCGCACTCTAATACAGTATAATTTTATAGAAATCGTTTGTGTAAATGAATACGAAATGTACCTGAAGACTTTAGTTCACGATCTTGGAATGCAACTCCATAGCACAGCCACCTGTACTCACATTCTCTGTCTTCAAGATGGTTTATTTACTTTGGAACATGCGTTATTAAAGAAGCACTGGGATCTAGAGTCTATCTTGAAAAATATTAGCACGTGTCGAAAGATTCTTTTGCAGAATAAAAATGTGTTGAACCAAGAAAGTCCTACATTGTTAGATTATAGTTCCGAAGCTCAGCTCGCAGAAGGTCAGGAACGATTATCGGAATGAATATAGTTCGTCAACTTTGTATAAAATGTATCATACACAATAAAATATTTTTAACACAAATATTAAATATTGATTACACTACTATTGTACGTTTATTACACATTTGATACAAACGGCGTACTAGTTTCGATTGCAACACATTAATTTTCATCGGTACGGTTACGTTTCGCTCCGACTCCGTTTAGAACGCTGACTGGTCTCATTATCTTCGTGTTTATCTATAGGTTTCACAGATCTTCCTCTAGATTTATGCTTGTTTGGCCACTGCTGCATTTTCATACTCTTAGCTATAACGCGTTTTTGGTGATCCAACTGAGGGAACAAGTCTGCAAGAAAAGAATTCGTGAAGTAAAAGTTACTTTTTCAACTTCGGCTCGCAAAGTATGATCCCGAACCCGAAAGTTCAAGAACTTAGGAAACTTTGGGGATATGTAGCACATATTCCGCAGTTTGATAATTTTTTGATTTTCTGGATTCGGGATCATTCTTTATCAGTGCTAGTTGGTTTCTATACCTTGCGATTTTTCTAGAGCTTCTTTGGCCGAGTTCATCTCTGCTTCTTGTATACTGTGACCCGATGCTTTGGCCAATCGTTTTCCTTGGAAATATACAGCTACGGTGTACACCCTAGTATTTGTGGGACCCTTACATTCGATAACTCTAAAAAGAAAATTCAGCAATTACTTTCCGGTACCGCATTTAAATTCGAAATATTATCACAACGTACTTATATACAGGAATGTCAGGCTCTCCACCATCCATTGTTCTTAATGTTAAGCAGCACTGTTGCAATTTACTCTTTGGATCATTCCAATCTTGATTCATGATGAAGTCCTGCAAACGCGGGAAGAAACACACGTCGCAGAAAACATGACAATGTTCTAAGCCCTTGTCGACGTAAAGAGCTCCCAAAAATGCTTCCAGCAAATCAGCTCTGTCTTTGGTTTTTAATTCGGCTTTTGGATTTCCATAAAGTGCGTATTGAGTCATCCCTAAATCATCACAGACAACCGCTTGTGTTTTATTATTCACAAGAGAACTTCGTAGAAGCTGTAAAATATGCAGACATTATATTGCGGTTCGTAGTAAAACAGTAATTAAATTATACTACTTACAGATAGGTGACCCTCGTGATGTTCTGGAAAATACTTGTACAAGTATTCCGAAACTATGAGTTGCAATACAGTGTCCCCTAAAAATTCTAAACGCTGATTCGAACCCAACGTTAAATTTGTGTATCCTATGCTGCGATCGGTAAATGCTCTCGCTAGAAGACGAATGTGATTAAATTCGATGCCGATGGACTCTTCGAATTTCGTTAGTTTCTGTTGGAAATAAAATATTAATTAAAGATTAAGTCTCCCAACTAATTTTAACGTTGCATTTATCAACGTGTACTTATTGATTGAATACTGTGAACATTTTGAGCATGACTTGCATTAAAAATAAATTATAAAGAACATCTCAGTAATTATTAGTTTTTCATCCTATATACCTTTATAGCTTTTTATTCAATATTCAGTTCTTTCTTCAACCGCAAGATTAGAATATATGATTTACAATTATGAAACTCTAGGTGACCTCTCGATAAAAAAGCAAAATAGAAAAAAACTAATTATTACATTGTATGCTACCCTCGAAACCGTGCAATTTTCGTTTCATTCATTTTTTCATATACCAAATAGTTTACAAGTAATTTACCTGTAACAATTCAAAACTCGGTATCCATTGTCTGTCACCAGTTGGCTCCTGCTCTTGCAAAGGATGTTTAGGATAATTCACCCAAACTTTCATGAGATCTTCTTCATCCTTGAATAGTGTTTCACCGAACACTCTATCAGCTACTTCTATACCTCCGTCGAGGAATAGCGAGCCCATCAAGGCTTCGAAACAATTCGCCATAGCATGTCTCAATTCCAAATCGTGGCACAGATCACTGCCATGGGCGTAGAGCATGTATTCCTCCAAGTTTAGTTTCTTCGCTAACACGGCAAGATGTTGATTTTGGACGATCGCTGCTCTGTAAGTTGCCAAACCGCCTTCTTCCAAGTCAGGGAACATGTGAAACAGGTGAATCGACGTGAGAAATTCAACGACCGCGTCTCCCAAAAATTCCAATCTCTCATTGTGCGCTATCGAGGACTCCGTTTCCGTTCTAGCTCCGAATCTCGACATTATATTGATCAGTGTATTGATACCGCGTTTCCGTGTGTTCATATAATGGATCCGTCGATCGCCATACTCGGGCTGTCTAATTCCACAGTTGGTCAAAGAGTTTCGAGCATGGTCCGGATTCGTACCGAAGTTCTCGCGGTAGCTCGGATGCGTCAACGCTAATTGGAGAAGATACCTATTCTTAAACTCGTATCCTAACGTGCGCTCCAAATTATCCAAAGATTTGTGGAATCTCAAATGGCAAACAAGCACGGGAATTAACATAGCGTGCTGTACGATGTCGCACATGATCCCAGTTCTGTAAAATCCCTCGGAGCTAACATCCACGGTAACGTCACGCTTCATTTTGCTTTGCGTTCGCAATTCTTGGAGCTTATTTTCCTTCGCCTCTAGCTTTCTCTTATCTTCGAACGAGGGCTTCGGCATGTTAGCTAGCAAGTGACGAAATTTCACGTAGTCCCTCCATGCTTTTTGATAACTGGAATGAAAAACATGAAGTTGAAACCTGCCGTCCTTGGCGACCAGAGGTGTGGGAGATCCCAAAAGTGTCGGGTAGGGAATTTTATTTTGGATTTACTCGAATATATCGGAATTCTCGAGAATACCAATATATTCGAAAATCCCGACTCGACACCTTCTCAACCCGTCTCGACCATCGAGTACCCGACATTTTCGGGTTCTACTGCCGACGGATAATTTTATAAGTTCACATATATTTACTCCGCATTTCCTGCATAACTAAGCTGTGGAGGTCGAATTCCAAAATGAACAATTTCTGGATAGGCAATCGCACCAGGAGATTGATCCGTTTGGTTTCTGTCCAACTGGTCCACGCGAACGCTGCACGGCTTTTTCCCAGGAAACGTGACTATCATACCCTTCACCTCGTCCGCAAAATTCTGCCACTTGTATTGCGGCATCTCCACTAGTCTAGGTAAATCTTCAGAATCTATTAATAGTTTACTGCTTTTTATCAAATAATTTAGTACTTCGTTCATGGATAAGATTTCTTGTCCATTGTCGGCCAAGTCGCGCACGAATCTCGGCATAAAATGAAACTGTCCACAGCCAGATTTATCTTGCGCTGCTTGTAGATCGAAATCAACGAGTTCCAATACCTCCTTAAATAAATAACTTTCTGAAAATGAAAGTGATCGATTAAATGTATGAGAATGTAAAATATGGCGAATAAAAAGCATGATGAATCTTACGAAAGAAATCCAATTCTTGGATAGTAAAATTTTCTGGTAACTTCTCATCTATGTACAGAATTGTGTATTCTATATTAAATCTAATCACTTTGCACGTCGGCAATTTGACGAGAGGAAAATGAGACAGCATCGAGAATCCTTCGAATATAAATTCGTGTTCGTCGTGCTTGATAATTGTTGGCGTTTTGGTGAGGAAATTCGTCGGTGGGCTGATTGTTATTCGATAATGATACAGTCTGTCCGCGTTCGTTGAATTTAAATCACATTTATTTATTGCCCCTTCTCCCGCGTAAATGCCATGACGAATACCTGATCTTCTTGACTTCGCACTGCATCTACACAATGGTCCATCGTTCATCTGGAACATGTCGAATTTTTACAAGAATTCTTTAAACGTCCGAGCATAGGCATACATTTGAAGAAGTATACTTACTTCCCCTGGATCGTTGAACCACATTTCCGGATGCAGTCTTTGCGGATGCTGTTTCTTCGCCATTAGTTCCTCCATTGTTCTATCATCTTCGTCCATTGAACTATCGCTGTCCGAAGAGGAGCTGCTACAAACTTCTGATTTGTGTCTACATAGCCGTGCTCTAGTTTTCCTCGGCGGTGGTTCGTAATGAGGCTGTGAATTACAAAATTAATAGTTCGAACACGTAAAAACTTTCAGTTCTATTGCATAAATACTAAACTGCGGATCTTATGCATTTGTGACAATAGGTGAAATAAAAAATGTAGGGTCACTACAAAAATCTAACAATATTATTCTATTATTTTCGAATTGATGAAAATATTTCAAGAAGAAACACATTGCCATTCAGTTTCTGTTCCTTGAAGTCAAGTTAGACAATTTTTATTTTGCACAAAGATCCGCTGTCTAATAATCACCGTAAACGTACCTGCAAAGCTCTTGCAGTTGCAGCTCTATCCAGTAATACTTTCTTGAACAGTTCACATAATTCATGCAATTTTTGTGTGCCCCTCATTATTTTCGGATTACTCTCCTCTCTGCTATAATACAAATCTGCCGGCGCGGTACGTGTCCACACTTTCCTCGCATTTTCCATTATACCTTCGGGTCCCATCGCCGACAATTCATCCATTTTCCTTTCCATATCTTTACTGGTTGCGCAATAATCCTGCCTATAAAATAACACAACAGTAACAAGTGTTTCTATAACATATTGATAATAATCTTGTATGCTACCTATATTTCTCGAGAAGTAATTCTCTTTCTGTTGGGTCCCTTTTACCAGAGGCATTGTTATTCGGACTACTAGCTCTAGAGGAGTAAGACTCTTGCGATCTCGATCGTTTCCTGCTTCTGTGACTGGAGTATGATCTTTGAGAGCGCGACGTGTACGTAGAATGCCTTCTGTAAGACGACCTTCTATCAGAAGAGTCTTCGGTGTGTGACCGTTCTTTAGAATTCGATTTATTCCGATGATATTTTGTGTGTCTATCTCTCTGAGAATCGTATCGTGATTTATACGGCGATCTGCTAGATCTGGATCTACTGCTTGGACTTCTAGAACGTTTCCTGCTAGTAGAATGACTACTCGAAGATTCCTTATCTCTGCATTTCCAGTCAGATGTCCTACTTTTAGAGGAATCGTTACTTTTGTCGTACACAGGCTTCCTAGTGTCTTCTTGTGCTTTACTAGTCTCGTACCAAGAATTTTTACTATCTTGCGATTTGTTCCAATCGCACGAGTAACTATTAGAACTCCATTTGCTGGTGGTATTGTTATAACAAGTAGACCTATCGTCCCAATTTGAATTAAAATTACCTGCTACCGGTTGAGAGTAACTAGGAACCCCATAGTTTTGATAGTTGTAGTGCGGCTGAGTTTGATTTTGATAAGAAAAATCAGAGTAAGAGTTTGGAGCATCGTTTCCATAATATGGTGTTATAGATTGATAAGGCATGAAATTTGCTGGTTTAGACTCAGGCATAGTAGAAACAGGCATGTTATAAGACGGCGGCGGTTGCCTAAAGTTCGTTGGCGGAAAATTTGGAGGGGGCACGGAGTAGTAGCCCATGTTTTGCGGTTGAGAAACCCCCGAATTCCAAAAATATGGTTGGCCAACATTTGCAGGAGGATTTGCCATTTCTTGTAAAAGACTTTACCTGAAAAGCAAACAATTATTACATCGCATTGTGATTCAATTATTTTTTATTTATGGAATCATTTAATTGCAATTCTACACAGTTCTAATTCAAACCTGGGTAACTCGAATCTCACGGAAATTCAATATCACTTTGAATTACAAACCATAAACAATTGACGATCGCGTTTTAAATTGTTGCTTTAATCTTGTACTTCGAATTGCAGGCTATAAATAATTGACAACCAGTGACAAAACTTTGACTTAGAGAATCAAGCTTCCCACTTGCAGACGCTTTCTGCGAATTCGGGAAGAAAAGGTAAACATAACCGTGTTAGTGATAATGCAAATAATTTGAGTTGAACTAAATTTATATGTCGATTTTTACAAATTTGTACAACGTGGCAGAAGTGAATGAATAAAATTGTCATCTGATAGAAATATTCGAAATATAAAAAATCGAGTTACCGAGATTCGACTGTCAACTAGGCACGACGCTTATTGAAGTCCTACCAAGTCCTACTAAATCTACTTACGCGTATTCCTATAACGTCTGATTTTTTTCGATGAGATGAGATCCCGATAGTAAATTTAGCCATGAAAATAAGTAAAAGATGGAGAATTCACCGTTCTTCCACTCTGTTTCGACATTTGTTCAGAATAAAATGTGTAATCACTTCTTTTGGAACACTATGCTACATTGCGAACTATTACGACATCTATAGAGGTCTACGAAACATGTTATCGTTTGTAGCGACCTCTATAAAGCAAAATTGGAACGGGGGCAGCTGACGGGGGTTACCCCTGCCTGTACTTATTTGTTCGCTTAATTTTCAAGTGTCCATACTTCCATGAGCGATAATGTATACAAGTAACGAAAATACTTGTCATATACTTTATCCCATCTTTATTATTGGCGACATCAAAAAGTAGACACGAGACAAAGCGTTTCTCTTTTCTCCAGTTCAAACATTGTTCAAACTTCAGTTTCAAGTACCGAAGCACCATCTTCTGATCGAACGTGAAACACAATTCAAATTAGTCAATAGACAATTATGTTTGCGATATAACTTGCCGAAACATCTTTCTGGTTGTTTCCACAACTAAGTCTTTATTACATGTTTAAGAATATAAAAACCTAGCATAGATTTTATTTTCCCTTCTGTGCAATCGAACCATTGTCACGGTAAATATATTTATATTCTATTTTTGGCTTCAGAAATTGGCCTATCGAAATTTTAGACAAGACCTGCAAATCTAAACGTAAATGATTGTTATACAAAAAAATTTTAATCACTCACGCCTAGACAATTCGAGGAATTTAAGATTTATGTTGTATAATGCCGTAACACATTCAGTACCGCGTTATTATTGTAAAAGTTATTATTAGTTGGTTGTAGAACACTAATATCGCTCTGTGTGCACGGGATTGATATTATTTATAATTTCAGGTAGCCATGTTCTGCCTTGAGCGTTCAACATTCAACATGGGCGTTCCTTTCGTCGTCTGCAAAGTGTTAAATGCTTTGCGTGCAACGAAAATGTTCCGAGACAGCAGCAGATTTTAGCTGTGCGAAGACATTGAAGGATCGTTCATGATACTGGCATTCGCTAAATGCCTTCGAGTGAACGAACGAAACACATCCATTCGGGGAAATCGCAATTTTTGTCCTCCAATGGTCGCGACTCGATACCAAGGAGCATCAATTGTCAGGTATCCGTTTCCGTGAGAATAATTCGATTAAATCGAAAGGAGTCAAAGGCACGCGGCATCGGCGACGTTTAAAATTACGCTTTCGTTCGTGCAAATCGATGGAACTTTATTTTTAAATGGCCACTCGAACTCTGATATGAGAGAAGAAGGTTATGCTTCGCCGATGAACGAGCTCTCGAGATATTAAAATATTTGAAATGGTGTGATTATCAATTGTATATGCGAAAGAACGTGACATTCGCAATTTACTGGTGTCAAATTACGGTCGAAAAATGGGAATGGCGTAAAGAAACAGTGAATCATCATTCTCCAGTATCTGAATCAGCTGATCCTCGCATTGACAGAAAATCGAGCACGAACGAGGAACAGACGATACGACTACTCGCTATCAAGAATACTGATATGAGAGGGACACTATTTGAAATATATACATATACATATAGTATTTTCTAAGCGTGCAATTTAGTAGAAAACAACGAATTAAAAATGTCAGTAAACAGTTCTACCACAATGGGCACACCAAGAGGTGGAAATCTACAGAATCGTAATTCTCAAAGATCAACGCTGTTGAAAGTAGTGATTTTGGGTGATGGTGGTGTAGGCAAGTCATGTCTTATGAACAGATTCGTGTCGAATCACTTCGATGAACATAGTTTTCATACTATTGGAGTGGAGTTCTTGAATAAAGACATTGAGATCAATGGAGAGGCATACACGCTTCAAATATGGGACACAGCGGGACAAGAACGATTTAAGACTCTTAGAACACCGTTTTACAGAGGCTCTGACATCTGTTTGTTAACTTACGCAGTCGACGATAGAACAAGCTTTAAAAATTTAGCACTTTGGAGATCTGAATTTCTATATTATGCAGACGTTCAAGAGGGATCGACGTTCCCATTTATAGTTGTTGGCAATAAAGTAAGCAGAAACGAAGACACAGATTTGGGCGCTAGATCGGATAAAAAATATTTGTAAATATACAGTGCCGAACAAAAGTGTAGTCCAATTTTTAAAAAATCATTCCTATTTAAAGGGTGTGCCAATACTTTTGTTTAGCACTGTATATTGTCCAATTGTCTAGAGGAAACAACCATGAGTTGTACCGATACTCAATGTGATAATTTTTGCAGGTGGACGTTGTGGACTCTGAGAAACAAGTTTCCACGGAAGAAGCTCAAGCTTGGTGCGCTCAAAATGGCGATCCTCCTTTAGTAGAAACGTCCGCGAAAGATGCGACCAATGTTGAGACGGCATTTGGTGCGGCGGTTGCTGCTTGGGCGCGACTAGAAGCTAGATTAGAGCGTCCATTAGTCGAAGACACAGTTGATCTTTCGAAACAACAATCTCCTCACCGTTCAAGTTGTTGTATGCCAGTGTCCGGTGCTGAGTAGGTCACAGATATAAAAGATTTTAAATATTTTCTTTTTTTTATGTTTTAACAACATAATGCATGAAATCTCATTCTAAGCATCACAATTTCGTTCACATTATTGAAACGAGCGGTAAGAAAGTAAAAATTATGCATTCTCGTAATACATACTGAAGTTCTTTGGAACGAACACGCAATATTTGTTTCGCACTTTTAAAGTGTACAGTATAATCGCAAATTGAGTTGACTCTTGCAGATGATTACTGTATTTAGGACATATAAGGACATTATATTGCATAAGTATATGAGAATTTTATTCTTTTTTCTTTGACCTGTAACAAAATTCGTCTATCTACCGAACGGGGCGGGATCGCTTCGTAATTTAGCGGATACCATTGGTAACATTATTAGACAAATCGAAACTATTTGCGTCTTATGGTTACCTATTCGTTTTATTTAAAGGTAATGTTTAGTATTATCATGGCAGTGAGAATTTTGCGCGTAACACGCTTCTTCTTTTAGGTCTAACAAAATAATTTGAAGAGATATCTTGCCTGTCTGCAATACTTTCTTCGCAATAAGGTGAATTTCCATTCTATCAACAATTGTCTTGTTGACCGTGTTTTCGTCTATGTTTCTTTGTTGTGTTTCATTACCGTTATTATTATTATTATTATTAGCGATGTGTACTTTTTACGTTGCCAATGAACGTAACACAATATTTTCACGAATCGGACTCGCCTAGTTCTGCTGGGAGAAGTTCTTTTCTTTTTTCTTCAGTTCTTTCGACATACTCAAATTCAAGTTTATAAAACACGCGGGTGAGATAATATGTTTTGTGATTGATCTTTCCAGAATACAACTTTAAAGTGTAAGGTCAAATTGAACGTCCTACTCGTATCACGCTTTGTGCAGCTCATGAGCTACAGACAGTATTTTAAGTGTTTCGTACACCATTGGCTTGTGATAAAATAATATTAGTAATAATCATTACCATTAACTGCTTTATAAATAAGGAATAGATATAAAATTGTAATTTAGCTTTGTAATCTAAATTTGCCTTATCCTTGCAGCACAAACTAAGGGCAGTGGTGTAATGTATTATATACGTATACATTTGCATGTATGACTTCGAAATACAATAAAAGAACTACATACTCTGCTGCTCTTGGAATGTTCTGCAGTTGGTGTTTAAAGATTTTCCTACGAAATTAATAATGTTATAAAAACGGACAAAGCTTTTTGTACAATCCTGAACGAGTGTGAAACGCATTCCTAAAGCAATGTAACTTATTCGAGAAAGCTACATGTGACTTTAGCGATGCTTTACATACCAAGAATAAAGTGTATGTAACGTCATTGTAATTGAAGAAATTGTTTCCAGTGACGAAGCTCGCATTAATTTTCTATGTGACGTGCATGCTGGTGCTTTTTGTATAGCTACATGTGGAACATATAAATTCCTAGCATCGTATTGAAAATGTGTTGGTTCAGATGCGAACTATATAAAGTTTAATATCATATCAAGGTGAGAGTGGCTCACCGACGCTATAACATATAGGATCAGTTCTGTACTAATTAAATACATTTTATACCAACGATTGCGAACTTCATTAACGATATATTACAAATATCACCTTTTGTACAGTATACGTTGCATTTATTATAGTACATTTTATTTATTCCAAGAATTTAACGATACGACGTAATGTGTGTTTACACTTTATAAATTTTATAATTCGGAAAATCCATTTTTGCAAGGATAAAAAAGAAATAAAGATATTCTGGGCTTGTTTAAAATTGATAAAATATATTGGTAAAAATGTCTTTGATACCTCACTTAAATTTCTAATTACACAAACGAATTTGTATTTTATATTATATTCTACAAATAACAATAGTTTTTCCATGGTCATTTTTCACAATACAGTCGTTTTATTTGTAACGAATGACGCCACACGTTGTACGCAATATTCAAGACAGGTAAATACTTATTTTTCAAACGTTACTGTCGTTCGAACGATTAAACGTTTATAAAATATGTTACAATAAAAAAGTAGAATTAAGAGTATAAAAGTTTGGAGAAAAGTGCGCGTATGTTTATGTTACGTTTCTCGTTGAAATTTTTTAACAATATTTACAAATCAATTCTGTTTTATATTCGTCCATATCAAAGATCAATCTTCCAGTATTTTTGTATACAAATTTGCCATTTATAGATATCGTTTATTCGTTGATGATAATCATTGAACCGTGCTACCTTTTTCTAACGAGCAAACTGAAGGACCGCGTTCTGTATGCATGACACAACTATGCATAAAGAATACACTTAAACTAAAAAACTTCTCCTCCGCACGATTTTTGCAAACATCCTGAAATTTGGAGCTATTATACTTTCTATATGTACATGCTTTGCCGCATGTAATTCATTTTTCTCTAAAGTTCCTCGCATCGTCAGAACTTTACAATAATGTACAGATATGTACATTCTCGACGTAAGGATACAACGTTACGAGCGCATCTATTGAAACGGCTAATGACAATGTTCTGTAACGTCTACGATAACAGACTTTTTCCATCCGAACAAGAAATAACCGATCGCCGCGCCGAACACTACGGCGAAGCCCAACCAGACATTATAAGTCATGAAGATCAGCATGAGGAAATACGACAGGACGATTTGCACTATGTGTAAGAACGTTTGAAATGTATGCATCCATGACAACATTGTGGGCCTGCACAGATGTAGATACACGAAACAGATTAATTTCAAGTCAAATGTCGAGCCATTTAAATTATTGTTCATTGTTAGACTGCGGATTTTATGCATTTATTGTGTAAAAAACAAGTAAGTGCGATTTCAAACAAGAAACAGGATAAAAGAATTTAAGAGCTCCAATATATTAATCCTATCTTATTAAAACGATTAAAAAATAAAACAATGAATTCCAATTTGGCTCCTGTCCATGATCATTAATGCAAACAATTTTCGTTTTCCATAAAAATCCGCAGTCTATTAATAACAGACACGTTGCATCATGCACCAAACAAGTAAAAGAAAAGAAAGAATTGCCAAAGAAAAATGAAGCAAAGAGAAGTGATTTAAAAATGATACCCAAAGATGAAAAGAGCGCATCCAAGGATTGATTGATTGATTTAGAATCATGAAGAATGCATTTTCATGAACAAGCTGTGTTATTACGGAAAAAAAAGAAAAGACAAAAGTCGTTAATAGACCGGGCAAACATGTTCTTCTACTTACGGCTGTTTGTGAATTACTTCTCCAACCGTACTAAAAAATAAAATCAAGTTGAACAACGAATAGGGCAACTCTTTTGCGGGATCGAATCGAGTTAAAGAAAATTGGGAAATCAACTGAGAGGATTGATTGCAATCAGAGGACCAGAGACTTACTGGACGACACGGTTATCCTCGGCCACGACGTTCTTCTCCGCCGGCATAGTGACGCGTCTATACTGGAGGGCATTGTAGGTCTTCCAGAACAGGTATTCCCGATAATACTTGAGACCCTCGTAGAGCGCAGCCATGATCATGATACCGATCATGGACCCCACGAGGCCGCCGACCGACGAGATCTTCCACGATTCGAACAACACGTGCTCGCAGTATCCACCATGGAATGTCATCTGCAATTGCAACCACCATATGTTATATCCCCTCGTCAACATCAGAGTACATCACCATGTAATTTTTAAATGATTCTTTTTTTCCAGTAATTCCTAAATAAAATGAAAGTATCTTTTTAGGGGACATTTAGCAACCCTTTGCCTTTACATTCATATTTCTTTTTCATTATTTAAAATTACAAAATGGCGACATTATACAACGTTACACCGGTGAAATTCCTCTCGATCGAAAATGAAGTATGTTAATTAACTTTATGATTTCGGCGCAAGGTTCGATCATATTAATATGAACCTTGCGCCGAAATCATAAAGATCATTAATTAAATACAACATTGTCTGATATTTGGCGGGTCCTTCTTAAATACAGGGTGAGTCACCTAACGTTTACACCACAAATATGTTTGTTGTTTCTAAAGATACGTAACATATGGTAAGGACAAAGTTGAATGGTACAATGGGGCTGACACGATGCCAAAAAAAAAAATTTTTGTTTTTATGTCATTTTTTTTTAGATATCAAGGTCACCTTGACTTTTTTAAATGGAACCACCCTTTTTTAAACATCTACAATGATAGTCCCTTTCATTACGAATTCAGTGACTATAATTACTCAAGGTCATTCAAGGTCACGGACAGAGTTCAACATTCCTTTAAAGCCCGTTTACAGGCATGTATCGATGTTAAATCTTATACGTTATCTCTGTCCGCGACCTTGAATGACCTTGAGTAATTATAGTCACTGAATTCGTAATGAAAGTGACTATCATTGTAGGTGTTTAAAAAGGGGTGGTTCCATTCAAAAATGTCAAGGTGACCTTGATATCTCTAAAAAAAATGACAAAAACTAAATTTTTTTTGGCATCGTGTCAGCCTCATTGTACCATTCAACTTTGTCCTCACCATATTTTACGTATCTTTA
Source organism: Sphecodes monilicornis (assembly GCA_913789915.3). NCBI lineage: Eukaryota > Metazoa > Arthropoda > Insecta > Hymenoptera > Halictidae > Sphecodes > Sphecodes monilicornis. Next base: position 22,190,579 of record OU565291.1, read on the forward strand.
GAAACAACAAAGATATTTGAGATGCAAACGTTAGGTGACTCACCTTGTATATGTGGCACCAAAAGTTATTGGAATGTAGAAAGCAACAAAGTTTTATTTGAACCTGATCAAGAATAAATACTTTTCAATGTAGCGCACGATCTTTTTAATATATTAATTTATTGAATTTTTATTAAATTTATTTATTCCTGGGGGCAAAATATTACATTCTTTAAACAGTCGCCATTTTCTTACTTTTTTGAATGATTAAAAAATTGTACGCTAAATTAGAAAGTATTTATCCTTGATTTAGTTCACGTAAAAATTATTTGCTTCCCATGTTCCAGTAACTTCGACAAGACGCGTCAAACAAGATGATGGACATAATCGTATAACTTGTCGCTATTTTATAATTTTAAATAATAAAAAACATATGAAAGTAAAAACAAAGCGTTGCTAAATATCCCCTAAAAAGATAATTTCATTTTAGTCAACAATTACTGAAAAAAATATTTTTTCTTTCACTATTAATTTTAAATTTACGATGGTGGTGTACCCCCTTCATTCTACGACATCATTCGGCAAAGCAGAGTGAATGATTTCCACAGGATCATTTCTTCGTCATTCTACTCGATCGTTGAAATCGTACACTCCGATTTACCAGGCATACGTACCGACATACCGTGCATCCCCAAGTTGGCACACGCTTCCCTGCTGGCACTGTGATTCATGGAGTCCTGTGACATACTTCCATGGCTATGCATGCTCCCGTGAGACATGTGTGCATCATGGGACGCGCGCATCCCTGATGCGTTCATCATATGCGACATATGATCGTGGGACATCTATGCAGAAAGAAACGATGTCAGGACACGGGTGGGATAAATAAATTGTGATTGAGCGGTTGTCCTCGATTTATCAACTAATTATTTAAGCTATCTCGAGTTAGACAATGATGGAGAATTTTTTGAAATTATCAATCCTCTATATGCTACTTCGAAAATTATTACTTTACTTTGTTTAACGGTGAGTTTACTATAAATATTCGTTTCTACTGTTTAAAGAAAAATTTTAGTAAAACGAGAACCGTATTCGTAATTTTAATACATTTTGGAGCAATATTGAACATTGATAATAGACACCGGATCTTTATGCGAAAGAAAAAGTTTGTGCATTTTTTGCAAGACACAGTAACAACATATATTTATATTTTTCACTAATAATTTTAATGTAATAAAAATAATATATTAATACTCTTAAAGCCTTTTAATCTTGCCACTGTTTTAAATTGCACCTACTGTCACAAATGCATAAAATCCGGAATCTATTGATAAACAAGAACTCAACAGTTAAGTTAATAAAAAATTGCTTTGTCTTTTTACTGAATATTGTTCTTTTCTCTAGAGACAGTTTAACTTTTTAATTTCTAATTTTTCTTCTTTATAATTATTTATCTTGTATGAGAGTTAAACGAATTTCAAGAAACAGGTACCACATATATATTTATATTTCTCACTAATAATTTCAATGCAGTAAAAATAATATATTAATACTCTTAAAGCCTTTTAATCTTGCCACTGTTTTAAATTACACCTACTGTCACAAATGCATAAAATCCGGAATCTATTGATAAACAAGAACTCAACAGTTAAGTTAATGAAAAATTGCTTTGTCTTTTTACTGAATATTGTTCTTTTCTCTAGAGACAGTTTAACATTTAAATTCCTAATTTTTCTTCTATATAATTATTTCTCTTGTATGAGAGTTAAACGAATTTCAAACTTCTGCGAATAATATTAACTTTGAACGAGAACATTTTGACAGCGTTAAATTTTTACAAGCTCGAACATAATATTACGATGCATATTTATGTAACTCTGTACAGTGACTTAATCTGCTTGTTGCACTTCTGGCAAGTGTTTTTACTTGTTCGTTCATAAACGAATAAAAGGATCCAGTATCTTGAGACAAAGAGTTTAAAGACAACCGCTCGATAAATACTTCGTAAGAATGATAATTCGCAAATGGTTAAAAATATTCAGAGCCGGAGCAGGCAACTCGTGTTTGGACATGCGTGTTTTCCGGGTTTGTAGAGAATTATCGCAACTACATATTCTTTCTTCTAGCGTTGATTAGGAGAATATGTAATTTGCTCAGAGGTCGAGGCAGTATAACAAGTAGCTGTCGAGGACAGAGACTGGACAGTTTAATGCCTCGCAAACGTTTGTGGAATCATTATTGCCATAGTATTCAGCGTGGAGATGAGATCAAATTGTGATCCCGATATGACAAAAACTGCTTTGTCGAATCAGCCACGGAAACACGAGTCTTTTTAATACGTGAAATAACGGAACGCTATTTATAGGCTTCTGAATGACTGTGCTACATTGGAGAGACACTTCGAGATCTCTTCTTCTGTCAGTATTTCTCTAGTCGTAACAAAAAGCGAACACAGTGAAAAAGTAAAAAAGTCATAGACAAATCATGTCAAAAAAGTGAATGGCCAAAGTTTCACCTGGAGGAACGTACCGTAGGAGGATTAATACAATTTAACACTAAACCTACCGAGCATTAAAATTGACTAGTTTGTATTGTCCTATAAAAATAATAAGATTTGATTTATTATTTTGTGCGATTTTTATTGCAATATGTGATTGAATAAAGAAATCTATTGAGTCAACTCTTATGAAGGCATCTTTATAACTTTAATAATTGTAGAATAAAATATCTGAAACCGGTCATGTGACCGCCTGTGGTAGGTTTAGTGTTAAATCATAGATTTTCCGAAAACATCGAACGATTGCCGATCTGTAAAACACTAGATCTACGGAGAACTAAAAGTGACAATTTTATTAGGTCGTTGCATATGAAATGTCTGATTGTTAACAGTAACGTTAATCAAACATGATCTTTGAAATAAACTTATGGATCAGAGTAGAGCATTCTTCTAATCAACGTATTTTGTGAATAAATTGCAAGATTCTTGATTGCATCAAGGTAGAAATCAGATTTATTCACGTTCATCATTTACAACAGGGATGGGCACGGTAGGGGCCCCTCAAACGCCTGCTTCTCCCACCAACCTCTCTTTCATGCGCGAAGCCTGCGCACTTTCCTCTATGGTAACGGCGGATGCTGGTGGGGGACAGTGGGCGCTATGGTGAGGACGGTTTCGTCTCAATTGAGACAAAAATGCCCCACCGCTGATTTACAAGATTCTCCTCTCCATTTTGTAGTCTTCTTTACCGTCGACTCATAGGGCCTTGATTAATCAACAAATTTTGACTAAACATCACACGATGCTATCGTTAAAATGTTATTTTTTCACTTATGTAAAATAAATACTAAAAAATCATATTTATTGACATTGAAATAGACTTTATTTAAAAGTAAAATTGGACATCTAAATAAAAATTGAAGATAACACCTTAAGATCAACTTTGCATCTTAAACTGATGTATAATAATCCCAAACATTGTAATAGTATTCCTTGATCAAACGAGCTACAAAATTTGCATTCCAGAATCGGATATTTCATATGCAACAACCTAATACATTGCGTTAAACAAAAATAACGAGAACGTATTCATTTCGATTTTCAGCGATTTTGATGATAGTAGATGCTCGCACAACAAAATTTTTTTCCAATTAATTCTACACAAATGTGAATATCAATCATTTCAATTTTAATTTCAATAATTGAATTGCATGTATTATGCATATAAAGTAGACTCTTATTCGACGTTTCCATTCGATTGTATATTAGAAAATTTAGAATCTGTCGAAATAACGGGACTACCAGCTGTGGTTTTAATGAACGTGTCTTTTTCCTGGTACCGCCAGCGGAACGGAGTTGTGCGTGCGAACACCTGTTGCGCGAATCCTCGATTCGCACGAATCGTACAATATTGATCACGTGTACGCGATGCAATCGAAAACCAGCATTCCGCAAGGCATTTGCGCGCAATTGAATGATCGCTATCTCGGCTGGAGAGTTATATTCGAGCGGATCACCTCGTGTCATCGCGAAAATCGCTTGCAATCGGATGCGTTGATGCTAGAGGCGTGTCCAAACTCGAAAATGTCAGATCGGGTCAAGAATTTTTTTCGGGATCGGGATCGGGATCGGGATGGGTTTTCCAGACTTTTCGGGATTTCTGAGAATAAACCTGAAAATATTCGGATTCTTGAGAACTTTTTGACTCTCCCGAGAATAATCCCGAAAATATTGAAGACCTGGAATGTATCCGGATTCCTGAGAATAAACCCAAAAATTCTCGGAATCTCGAATTTTTTTTCGGGACCGTGATGGGTTCCCTAGACTTTTCGGGATTCCTGAGAATAAGCCTGAAAAATATTCAGATTCTTGGATGTATCGGGATTATTGAGAACTTTTTGAGATTTTCGAGAATAAGCCGGAAAATATTGGAAACTTGGAATGTATCCCGATTCCTGAGAATAAACCCAAAAATTCTCAGGATCGCGAATGTATCGAGGTTCCTGAGGATAATCACAAAAGCATTCGGGATCTCGAATGAATCGGAGTTCTTGGGAATTTTCGGGACTCCCGTGAATGATCCCGAAAATAGTTGAGTTCTCGAATATGTCGGAACTCCCGAGAGTAATCCCAAAAATTGTCCAGAATCCCGAAACATTCGAGAACCCGAACATGCTTGGGAATCCCGAAACATTCGAGAACCCGAACATGCTTGGGAATCCCGAAACATTCGAGAACCCGAACATGCTTAGGACTCCCGGAACATTGAAGAGCCCGAACATGCTTTGGAATCCTGGAACATTGAATAGCCCGAACATGCTTGGGAATACCGGAACATTGAAGAGCCGGAACATGCTTTGGAATCCTGGAACATTGAAGAGCCCGAACATGCTTTGGAATCCTGGAACATTGAAGAGCCCGAACATGCTTGGGAATCCTGGAACATTGAAGAGCCCGAACATGCTTGGGAATCCTGGAACATTGAAGAGCCCGAACATGCTTGGGAATCCCGAAACATTCGAGAACCCGAACATGCTTGGGAATCCCGAAACATTCGAGAACCCGAACATGCTTGGGAATCCCGTAACATTCTAGAACCCGAACATGCTTGGGTATCCCGAAAATTCGAAAACCCGATTCGTCTCGACTCGATGCCTTCCCGAGCCGATAGTACCCAACATTTTCGTGTTCTTGCACACCTTTGATTCATGCTTCACGATATCGAACGGTAAACCCGTGGATCCACCACGATCCTGCTCGTACTTTCTCATTCTTAATTACCAGAGCGATTTTTAAGAAGCGATCCGTTCCCCTTCGGCAGTCTGCCAGGCTAGCCGTGAACGAGTTTGGAACAGAAGTACCAGAAGAAACGAGTTCATGACTGCTACTATTGCTCGTTCTGGCCGGCGCGGAACAAAGAGATGGAGCGAAAGAGAACGTGCCGGAGATGCTGGGGGGAAAAAACGGCAGACACGAGTCGGCGTACTTTCGAAAGCAGATTTCTTTGAGGATAGATTCTGTGGCCCGACGTGACGCGGCTAACATTCCTTTCCATTGTCGGTACAGCACTGACTATGCCACTGGCTCTACTCCTGCGCAACTAGGATCGCTTCTTCAACGAACAAGACATCTAACATTGAAATCCCTCGAAATTTGCTAGGCGGCCATCAACTTTGTTAAAACTTGGAATTCGCTGCACGAATTCTCAATTTTAGCCGTCCTCAAACCTTTTAACTTTAAACTTATTTTTCACATAATATCGGACAACGTTTTAGATAAAGAGGGCAGTCTCATGTGAACGGGTCAAAAAATCAATTTGTCTTCAATTGTACCTCTTAACCCCCAAACCAGATCGATTAAAAAGTTGTTTGTGTTTTTAAAAAGAAATCGTTCATTTTTAGAAGACAATCATACTTTTTTATTTATTAAAGATTCCACGAAAAATAATGCAATTTTGAGATATGTTATTTAACACTAAACCTACCGATCATTCAACGTGACTGCTACGTGCTCCCTTATAAAAATGGCCCAATTGAATTCATTTAGATTTTGTGCCATTTTTATCATAATTTATACTTGAATAAAAAAATTGTATAACCATTTCCAGTGGAAGCATCTTTATAACTTCAACAATTGTAAAATAAATAATCTGAAAGCGGTCATTGGACCAGCGCTGGTAGAAGGTTTAGTGTTAAGTATTCTCCATTCAGCCATTTTTAAAGAGAAATCATTTATTTTGGCAGGGGCGATAACGATAAACATACTAATTAAAAATCATTTCAATTTTTTTTGTTTATTCCATCCTGAGATTTCTAATAATCTACATCAACGAGATGTTTTAACCCTTTGCACTCGGAACTATTTCAGCTCCAAAACCAAACATTTCTTCCGACCTAGAATATTTCCATTCTATCTCATTCTTTTCATATTTGCATATGATACTGGTGCAATTTACTCGTGCAATACTTAAATATTTAATAATTTATCGAATACGAACAAATTTAACAATGTGAAAAATATTTTGGATACTGTATAGCAATTTTAGTGCAAAGGGTTAAACGTGTACTCATTGCCGGTGAGATAGAACCATGTAATTACAGTAATAAGAACTGTATAAAAATTTGTTCTGTAAACGTCGAAAGTTTACAGGGTTTAATAATATCTTGGCGGAAAGGAGGAGTCAGGTCGAAAAAATCGTTTATCACATAAATCAAGAATAGAATCCAGATTATAGCTGCTTGATCAACGAAACGGAATCTTAGCGATCGCTTCCTCTTTGCGAAGGGGTTCGGTAGCATAGCTTAGGTAGACACACAGTAAAGTCGAAGTGAAAGTTCCAACGATACCATAAACAAGGCAACCAGCTCCGGAACGTCTTCGTGCTACCATAAAAATGATTGAAATCGCTGCATAGCTGCGGACGTTCCCAACGAACGGGTACTAATGCGATATGGAAACTGATGAGCAGTGCAGATATTCTACTCCGATTACATTAGGCTATGTATTTTATGCATTCACCTATGATAAGAATAGACAAGATTTAAATATACCATTGGCTTCAACACGATAGAACTATTAGGAAAAGAAATGAGCGGCCTGCGATGAATACAGGCAATTTTTATTTTCAATAAAAATTCGCAGTTTTCTGACTATTTCTTGCAAACTATTCGCAGTCATTGTCAAAGGCAGATAGAGATTTTATTGTCAATATTCTTGCTTATCTTTGGCCAGATAATTTTCGTTTACTTTCACCATTTCTGACCAAAAAGTATACTTCTAGGTACTCGTGCGTGTGGTTCGCGAATGGACACATTAAAAAATATTAACGTAGTTTAGCGAGTAATTGCGAACACGAGAGATCGCACTGTAAAATGCGACGCTCCGATAAAATTCTACTCGCCTCTGAGGAAACCGTAACGCGATATGTTTCGCGTTTTAAAAACGACAGTCTTCGAAACTGTGTGACTCCTCCGGGATAAGGTAAAGGATAACAAATATTTGCTCTATATTGCTCGTTCTAGCGGAACTTCTGAATAGTTTCTTATCGCAGATTGTTTGCGGGAAAAAATTGCGGTTATTTGCACGCGGTTACGATAAAAATTGTCGATGAATAATATTTACAAAGCTGAACAACACCGTGTTGAACGAGCCAATCAACTCTCCGATGCTTCCATGCATCTAATCTCTCGTTACAACACACTGAACATAGATCTTCGACTGTTTTGTCGAATTTAATTATTTTATTAAACGATCGGACAACAACCGATGCAACAGAACATATTCTTATCTAGTATATTCCCTAATCGACTTTTCGACGCCTCCGTAAATTTAATTTGTTGTTAGAATAGGCTGAATATAGATCCTCGACTAGATTGCCGATTTTAATTATTTTATTAAACGATCGGACAACAACCGATGCAACAGAAGATATTCTGATCTAGTATATACTCCAATCGACTTTTCGACGCCTCCGTGAATTTAATTTGTTGTTAGAATAGACTGAACATAAATCCTCGACTATATTTTCGAATTTAATTATTTTATTAGAAGATCGGATAGCAACGGATGCAACAGAACATATTCTTATCTAGTATATACCCTAATCGACTTTTCGACACCTCCATGAATTTAATTTGTTGTTAGAATAGGCTGAATATAGATCCTCGACTAGATTGCCGAATTTAATTATTTTATTAAACGATCGGACAACAACCGATGCAACAGAAGATATTCTGATCTAGTATATACTCCAATCGACTTTTCGACGCCTCCGTGAATGTTAGAATAGGCTGAACATAGATCCTCGACTGTATTTTCGAATTTAATTATTTTATTAAAAGATCGGATAGCAACCGATGCAACAGAAGATATTCTCATCTAGTATGTACCCTATTCCACTGTTCAACACCTCCGCGAATTTAATTTATTATTATTATTTAGTTAGAATACGCTGAACCTGTTCTCGTATTTTATTATTTTATTAAACGATCGGGCAGTAACCGATGCAACAGGAGATATTTTTATCTAGTATTTACCCTAATCGACTTTTCGACACCTCCGCGAATTTAATTTATTGTTAGAATACGCTGAACCTGTTCTCGAATTTAATTATTTTATTAAAAGATTGGATAGCAACCGATGCAACAGAAGATACTCTCATCTAGTATGTACCCTATTCCACTGTTCGACATCTCCGCGAATTTAATTTATTATTATTATTTAGTTAGAATACGCTGAACCTGTTCTCGTATTTTATTATTTTATTAAACGATCGGGCAGTAACCGATGCAACAGGAGATATTTTTATCTAGTATTTACCCTAATCGACTTTTCGACACCTCCGCGAATTTAATTTATTGTTAGAATACGCTGAACCTGTTCTCGAATTTTATTATTTTATTAAACGATCCGATAGCAACGTATGCAACAGAAGATATTCTTATCTAGTAGATACCCTAATCGACTTTTCGACACCCCCGTGAATTTAATTTATTGTTAGAATACGCTGAACCTGTTCTCGAAATTTATTATTTTATTAAACGATCCGACAGCAACAGAAGATATTTTTATCTAGTTTCTGGGAGAACGAATGACGGTCCTTTTTTTATCTTTATTTTTTTTTTTTACTAAGTAACGAGTCTTATCGTTGCTCACGTACTTAGAAAGCGCGTTTAGTATGTATCGGGTAATTGCGCCTCGTTGTTCAACATCCTTGGACATGCTGCACAAACGCCATTGTCCGTTCGAACGGCAATGATAAAAAACACGGAAATTGTACACGCGACGAAATAGTATCGGCATCGATCGATTTCTGAAAATCGGATCCAGCGTATAGGAAAACAAAAGAGCACGGAAGAACGCTGAATTCTTTCGGGGAAAGGATGAAGCGTCGTTACTATCCGCGATTAATAATTTCGCCGCGGGAAGGGTTAACCGCACACGATTAGAGTTTATGATAGGGATGGGGGACATCGTTCGTAAACAGGAAATCTGTCCTGAACGTTAATAACCAGTGCTTCTAAATTCGAGCACGCTACGCTCGAACCATTAAAGATCGTTTATTTTAATTTTGATTCATTATTATTTAGATTAGTTTGAGAGATTAGTTTTATCATAATCATTATTTGAGCCATTTAATTTAAAAGTCGTGTGAATCAATATTTTCTGTTTGGTTTAACAACATATTTCAAGGGTTTAATCGTCGTTAATTAAAATAATTGCAATATAATTTTACGTAACATCCTCCGATATTATTAATGAATATGGTTTCAGCGCTACGTTCGATCTTATTAAAAGTCAGCAAATTTGCAATTATATTATTATCCCAACGTTTCGATCCGCGTGTGGATCATTCTCAAGAGATATTATGCGTTTGCTGTCCACACACGGATCGAAACGTTGGGATAATAATATAATTGCAAATTTGCTGACTTTCAATAAGATCGAACCTAGCGCTGAAATCATATTCATCAATACTATTCATTTCGATCAAAAGAAATTACATTTGTATCCTCCGATATTATTGTGTTTTATAGGTGTTTTATTTAATTCCTCATTATCCAATAATTAACTATTTTGATTTGCACCATTTTTGCATTAAACGGCTCATTTCTCTATCAGCTTATTACAATTAAGTAAAAGTTTTACAAAAGCGATATTATCGAAGGATGTTGCAAGCCACACTAAAATTATTTTAGAATTATTTTATTCATTGGCGATTGAGTCTTTGAGGCCGTGGTGTTAAACCAAACAAATATTGTCTTACACCGTTTTCACATTAAGCGGCTCATTTAAATATCTTGACAATCGAGTTTTTTCCGGTAACTGATCGCTCCATCGATCGATGTCCCGATAGTCGATCGCTCGGCTAATCGGCGGACTGATAATCGATTTTTTCGCCGATTGTTGTTCCGATAATCCACGTTCGAGTGTATCGAGTCGAGCGAAAACGTCGAGGTATTTTAATTAAACGGCACCGATGAAAGGAAAAATGCCCTGCCGACTCCAACGCGAATCCCTCAGGAATTCTTATATTGGAATACCAAGATTCCGTGCAGAAGAATACGCATATTATGGTTTTTCCCGTAAGAGGATGTCTCGATTATCGATTAATTCTCGCGAGAGTACGTTCATCGCTTAAAAATGTGACAATGCAGATTCCCAGCGACACGGTGAACGCATTAACCAAGAAATTATTATATTGCTCCGAACATCCTATGGGCAGTGAACGAGTCGTTAGGTAATGGAAAATTGAGCGACCGAGTAAGAGCGGGGATATTGGTTTCAATTGAATCGATGACATTTAATTGTTGGTAATTAACGCGCACTGTACATCGACATCGAGATTCCCTACAGATTCTTTGACGCATAAATCAAATGGGAAACGCTTGGTCGTGTTCAGTCCTGGGGAAAGGAAAATGTTCACAGTGCATTGATCTATGTCATGAGGGAGCACGTTCGCAAATTCTCGCGACTACAGTTCTTTTTTTTTTTTTTACATTTTATTTCTAAAGTTGCATCAACCGCACAAGGGTCATTAACAATTAGAAGTTTTTACATGAGTAGTCGCCTCCTTTAGACGAAATTAATTTTTGGTTAATTAAATTAGTGTATTTCAAGAAATTGATTAGGTTGGTGGTAAATTTGACGTTTCCTTGGATTTTGTAGCTTCTTCTTTTTTGTTGGTATATTTGCATTAAGGAATTATGTGTTCGATTCAGTTTGTTGTGTTGCAACTAATGCACTTGGGTTTGTCTTGCTTTTTAATCGCGACCATAATGTTTCGGAATACATTCACTTTTAATCAGTCCGAACTATCGCCTGCGTCCAGTTACGCGTAACATATGTCGTTTATATACATTCCTGGAGCAGGGGAATTGACATTTATCTGTCTCGAGGGACGAAGGCGTTCGATCATTCAATTGACCATAATGATCAATGAAATTGAAATGGTGTCGCATTATAATAATCGATGGGAAACGACAAGATTTAGATATCGCGTTGTAAGCGAGCGAAAGTTCGATTACATAGGGTTCTGGTGTTCTAGTAACGCGAATGCAGCTGTCAATCTAGGTCGCTCGGTTGGACTTTGGGTTTAATTCGTACAAATGGGAACGTAGGGTGAGAATACGCGGCAATGGAAACGATTGAATGAAACGTTTAAATAGAATCCCGTTGATCTGCGATCATCCTGCGACGAGTCATTTCCGATACGATACGTAACAGACGACAGACAAATCCACTCACCTTTGCTGAAGAGTCGAGGTTATGTCACGCGTTCGATAGAATGCGTCGCGAGATTGTTCAGGTGCGATTTCAGTCAATTAAAACGAACACTTTCGCAGAGATTTCTCCTTGCGAACGGGCCAAGCAACCTCTCAGTGATCCATTAATAAACTGCACTCGACTTTCTCGGTTTCCTCCATCGCCCAGTGGACATGTGAAATAACGAAGACTCGACCTAATGGTTTGCCGCGAGTAAACACGTGACACTAGAGCGGTGGTAGGGTGAATCCCATGGTGCTTCGACAGATGGCGCTGACAGTTAGGATCACCATAGTCTGCGCTCGATATTTTTCGATTATTATTATCAGAGTTATTATTGTTGTTATCAGAGATAATATTCTCTGTTATTATCAACCCTTTGAACTCTCCAAAGTTATTTTAACTCCAAAATCAAACGTTTCTTCTAACATATTTCCATTCTATATGATTTTTTTTTCATTTTATGGATATCTACTATGGATATGGAATTGTACTAATTGTAAGAACTTATTGATACAAACACAAATGGAAAAAAAATTACAATCAACTACGGAAGACCCAAAAAATGATTTATTTTGTCTTTAGTAAGAATATGAATGAGATATCTATTTGCAAGTTCTAAAATCCAGCGATGAGTGTTGTCTGCTCTGTCGCAAACTATAATACGTTTGAATCGAACTCGTAACGCGCCACTGTGCGCGCGCGCGTGCGCATGCGCAGACTGTTTGTGTACTTTTCGTAATCTGGCAAGTGGTGCATCAGTTGTTCCTCGAATTTCGCGAAATATCGTGTGTAATAATCGTTATCATAATGTCAATTATGCCGTTGTGGCCAAATCTGCAGCCCAGGGCCACGGATCCATTGTGGTTCAACGCCGACAGGCCATGCGACGATGAAAGCGAGGTGGCTGCACTCGAAGCGGAGCATCAGACATGGGTAACTGTCACAATCCTCTCTTTGACAAACTTCAATCACAAAAATTCAATAATCAGATTTCTACAAATGAGTATTCTGTTCCTTTCAGAAAGAGCACATTCGAATACAAGGCTACGATCACATTCCGATTGGAAAAACAGTCAGCGATGTAAGTTAACCTTACTTTGCTCTCGTATATTGCGCATATAACCGTTTATTTTACAATAAATATTGGACTATCGATTTCCACGAATGAACGTGTAATTTGTCGTGAAAAGTATTGTGGAACTAATGCCAAATCTTGAATAGGAACGTGTTGAACTTGTTTCCATTTGCGGCAGTTGTTAATTTCGTTTCCTTCTTTACCGACTGTTGGATCGGTGAATATCTGCAAAGATCGAGAGAAAAGTTTCGTTACGCGAGTTACGAGAAACCGAACATACACGGTCCGGTGATTGTTTGATAACGACCGAAGAATCGAAAGTTATGTTAATAAATACGATTATCGACAGATGAGGGGATCTTTGGAAGAGGAGGAAGAGGAAGAGGAAGAGGAGGGAGAAGGCGAAGAAGAGGAGGAATCGGATACACACGAAGAAGAGGAAGAGGAATTGGATGAAATTGATATGGAAGTGAGCTACTCGCATCAACAACAAAGATCCAGCCCGATGGATACCGTGTCCGATCCAGTGTCCATAAGAATGGTCAGCAATCATACAGGCCGTTACTCTTAATCCATATTTACCGGCCCTTTTCATTTACGACAACCTTACAAATTTTACTCGACGCGTTTAAAAATATTATACGATACGCGTAAACATTCATTAAGAGTTACCACTAAAATCGACGTCTAATGGAATTTATTTATATACCGATTGGATAGTTAAGGTCACACGACCAGCCAATAAAGGACGCGTATTGGACTTTCTGCACACAAAGTTTTACGAGTGTCAAACGTCTGATCTACGATAAATTCAGCTGACCCGGCAATACTGTTACGAGTTAGAGCCAGCTTAGCGTCGTTATTATGAGTAGTCAGCATTTTCGAATCGCCGCGCGTACGGTCAAGGACCCCGCCGCGGTAGCGCGAATCAAACGAACAAGCGGAGCAATGCAAATTCTGTGGTCGCCGTAGAAGTCGCGAGAAACCGGAGAAGCAGACCGAGGAAGAGGCGACTACAGACTTGCTTAGAAAAATATGTTTTTGACAACTCGTCGCTAATTCTAAGAGGGCACTTTCTAGAGAAATCTAGCTCGCACAGAACATAGATGTTCAGACGTTCAGACCTGCTATACACTGTAATAAAAGATTTGACCAAACCAGTCTTGTCATTTCTACTGAACAATATATGCCTTTGCGGCTCGGTACGGTAGAGGCTCGCTCGTTGCACACCCGATCAAATGCCTATTCTTTTTCGCAAATCTCGTACATTTCAGCGATTGTTTCTTTATATTGTTAATTGTATACACTGATGTCCAGATATTTGTCGGCTTCTATATTAGTCCAGTTGCTGAATCCAACGATTACATTCCAGTGGCTTGCCTGGAAATCGGTCGATGTCTACATTTATTCTAGTCACTCGATCCAGCGGTTTGACTGGAAATTGGTCAGTGCTTGTATACATACCGCCGGGTGTGACGGACATCGTCTAGATAATTCCAGTAACGCTGGGACACTGTTTCCTATATGACTGGGCTAAACACTGGGTTCCAAAACAGACGGTCGATCCAGTCTGGATTGTTTGTTGGAATGAAAATACCGTTTCCACTATTCCAGTTACGATCCAGGCTGGACTGGATCAGTGGACTGGAATGCTACTGGACCAACGTAAATCCAGTTTCATACGATTGATTGGACACCTAATTTTCAAAACCTCGAGCCATGTTCTCGCGCAACGAACGAGTATCTACCGGTACTGTGGTTGTAAAGGTATTCCGTGTGTAAGTGTGACCGAATATGAGCCCGAGTCAGCGTGGCTGCTAGCTCAGGGAGCATTGCGCCGTGCGCCTGCCGATGAGCCAGCCGAGAGTCGAGAGGCTCGGCGTTAATCGGGCTGCGAGTACGCGGAGCTCGCGAAAAATTCGTTCCTAGAGGATATTTAACCGTGGCCGTCGATGTCAGCGGACGTCGATATTGGGCTATAAAATTTCCTTCAAAATACGATCCGTTGCTCGTCGAAAGCGATCGAAGACAAGGGCTCGGCTCGCTGCTCCCCTCTACCCGCTCGGTTCGCTTGCTCGCTCGCTCTCTCCTCCTTCTCCTCCCTTGGCCGTCCTTTTCCCTCGGCACGGCAGTGTCTCGATCTTTCTCTTTGGAGAACGGGGCAAGTCGGTACCCCGCCTCGCTCGTAAAGGGCCGTGGAACCGCATCATGCTCGACCGGGACACTCTCTGTACACTCCGTATACCTACCTATACTAGGTGTAAGTACACGCGAGAATGTATTATATACCTATATACAGCGCCGGCTCTCTCGGCGTGTAACTGAAGTAAAGCCAGGTTGGTGCCCCCGCTAGGGTGAACGAACGGGTACGCTCAGGCAAAAGCGAACCCGTGTGCCTCCTCCACCTCCTCTTTCTCTTTCTCTTTCTCTTTCTCCGTCACCTCCTCCTTCTCCTCTAGCGACGACCTCCGTCTCCTCCTCGACTAAAAGATCTTCGCCACCGATGTGTCACAGTAGAATTGCAAATTGTTAACTCTTCTCCCGATTTTCTCTCTCTTTCTCTCTCTCTCTCTCTCTCTCTCTCTCTCTCTCTCTCTCTCTCTCTCGCTCTCTCTGTCTCTTGTT
This sequence comes from Sphecodes monilicornis, assembly GCA_913789915.3. NCBI lineage: Eukaryota > Metazoa > Arthropoda > Insecta > Hymenoptera > Halictidae > Sphecodes > Sphecodes monilicornis. The sequence goes on from OU565291.1 coordinate 22,206,022, forward strand.
CTGCTCTCTTTTCCTCGAACGAACACCGGGTCCGACCTCGGTCGAATTTTCACCTGTTCACCCGTTCGCCGTGTCTGGTCGTTCGAACGCGTTCGTTCGATTCGCTTCTTCTTTTCGCATCCGCCAGTAGAATTACACACTTTGTGTGTTGCATGTTACAGTGTGATTTCGTTTTAATTGTGTTTACTCCTGCGCACGTTTAACCCCGCTGCGCTCTTCCGTTTGATCTTCTATACGGGGTTCAATGACTTTCTGCCTCGTAGCTCGAAATGCACGTTTCCATGCGTCGAGTGTAAATTAACCCTCGTCTGTTCCTCAGGGTGAACATTCACCCATTCACTGTTTAATTTCTCCTGACCCTTTTATAATTTCCCACCTATTTCCATGCTGCGGAATGATTGATCTCTTTCTGTCTATGTCGTGAGATGCATTCTTGTAACCCTTAGACTGTACACGTTTTTACGGTACCCTCAAACTGTGGGTCTTTCATGTACGATGCGGCTTTTAGTGAGTAATAATTTTTTAAAAAATATGAACAAATTCGTATAGTATCTTTGAAGATTCTAAGTTGAGAGTTTCATGATTTTGATGAATGATTTATCGAAATATTTTATATTTTAACACGAGGTTCACGGAGCACTAAAATTTATTATTTTACATTGCTTTATAAAAATAACAAAATTGTATTTACTTAGATCTTCAGCGATTTTTATTGTAATATGTACACAAAAGATTTAACTATTTAATAATTCCTCACGGATGCCTGCTTACACTCTTAATAATCGTAAATTAAAAAATTTTGAATCCGCCATTTTGACGGGCCCCGTAAATCTAGTGTTAAATAGTATCAAGCGAAGTGAATTTTACATCACCCTGACACGAATGACTTCCCTTCACGACCTTTAAGAGTTAAATGTGATTAGAGCATAATTAGACGATTTAAAGCGTAAAGCAAAAAAGGGGGGAATATTATTCCAAGTTCTTTTATGCTACCATTTTCGTAGAGTGTACGAGAGTTCATTTATTGTTGTCCAGGATCGTAAAAATCTGGAGCAGTTTCCTTATCTGTGAACGAGAACGTTCAGAGAATTTTGAAAACATATCGAAGAATTTTTCTGTGTAATCGGTTTATCGAAGACGGTTTCGCATTTCAATTTCTCCGTTTTAACAACGCGACAAATGCATAGCAGACCCGAAGACCGAACCAAGGCTAATCGTGCTTATGCGAATATTTGTAGTGCAAGCATGATTGAATTTCCTCGGCAGGGCGACTCGTGTAACGCTTAGAAAGTAGACAATGTTTTTTCTCTTTAAGAAATCTTGCGCTTATCGAAATCTGCTGAAACATTTCGCCGCTTGCAAATGTTTCTGCGCGTTACACTTCCTTGCAATGAAAAAAATTGGTCTTCTGTTCCTAAAGAAAACGTGCGCGAACAGTTTCGTGGAGAACAATACAAAATTCACGAAATGGCGCACTTTAAACACCAAAAACTGCTTTCACTTAGCTGTTTTGCATCGTGAGGAAAAATGAAAAAGTAATGCAACATGAATTCATTTCTTATTATACAGGGTGAGTCACCTAACGTTTGCACCTCAAATATCTTTGTTGTTTCTAAAGACACGTAAAATATGGTAAGAACAAAGTTGAATGGTACAATGGGGTTGACACGATGCAAAAAAAAAAATTTGTTTTCATGTCATTTTTTTTAGAGATATCAAGGTCACCTTGACTTTTTAAAATGGAACCACCATTTTTTAAACATCTACAATGATAGTCCCTTTCATTACGAATTCAGTGACTATAATTACTCAAGGTTATTCAAGGTTGCGGACAGAGTTCAACATTCCTTCAAAGTCCGTTTACTGACATGTATCGATGTTAAATCTTATACGTTATCTTTGTCCGCGTCCTTGAATGACCTTGAGTAATTATAGTCACTGAATTCGTAATGAAAGGGATTATCATTGTAGGTGTTTAAAAAAGGGTGGTTCCATTTTAAAAAAGTCAAGGTGACCTAGATATTTCTAAAAAAATTACATAAAAACAAAATTTTTTTGGCATCGTTGTCAGTCCCATTGTACCATTCAACTTTTTTCTTACCATATCTTACGTATCTTTAGAAACAACAAAGATATTTGAAGTGCAAACGTTAGGTAACTCACCCTGTATATAAGTAGACAAATTTTGAGAAACGAAAAAGAATTTTATGTTTCGTCACTAAACTGCGGATTATATGCATTTATGAAAAAAAAAATGAGCAGGTGAAATTGAAAATCGTAGAATGATTAAAAGGATCTATGTACAGGTTGTAAAGAAATGTTTGCTCTTATCTGCCATAGGCGTATTCTACATCTTCGGATCGATGAAGATCTGTAAAAGAAAGTTGCCGCATAATTGTCCTTGACCTTGACTTTCAAAGTCAACTTTTTAGTACTAATAATGAGACATTGCAATGATTTTTTATGGGAACAATTGAGTTTTGACACATGGTTCCATTGACACTTTTTATTTCCATGACGCGTAGAATACAATGCAATAAAAAAAGTTGACCTTCAAATTCAAGGTCAAGGACACTTTTGCGGTAATTTTCTTTTACAGATCTTCATCGAACCGAAGATGTAGAATACGCCTATGGCAGCCAAGACCAAACATTTCTTTACACCCTGTACATCGATATGGTATCTTCAACTGATCGAAGCGATTGAAGAAACAAACAATTTTTAATGTGGCTCCAATTTCTTGCAACTAATGCGGACAATTTTTATTTTGCATACAAAGAGAGCAGTCTATTCGTCACTTTACAGCAGCAACGTAGACTAGTCTTTCCTATAACTCGTAATATCATCCAACAATAAGATGTTGTTTGAACATTGTACGTAAAAAAAATTCTCCGCTCCGATGACAATGGCCAGAAACAATATCGCGCATGTGCCGATGCAAATGGGTTAATCGAACGCTTCCTACGATAAGTTGGGGTTCCGGAAAAACGAATTCGAACTCCTTTCCGTAGGAGACTGTAACCGAGCAAATTCGTAGTTCGTTCGCAAACGGGCCGAGAGCGGGTTGAAAACGGGTAGCGAAAGATTCGCAATTTTATTCGAGCAATTGAATCGCTCCAAGGTTAATTCAACTCGCGTACACCAAGCGGCCGAAGCCGAGCGTTTATATCTCGAGTGCTTAGCGTGTTGCGCGCATAAATCTCGGGATTTATGAATCGCGTAGTTTCGTGGATGGTAATACCCCACCGGATTTATGAATTAATACCGGTCATATTAGACGCATAAATCTTAAGCGTTCAGGTGGATAGAATCGTCTATTGGGATTATCTTGCCGGCGTCGCGATCCTACAAACACCGGGCTCCACCGTATCGTGCGGGGTCCATCGATCTTGATCTTTTTCGATCCACCGGAGAAAAAGTCATCCGGGGAAACTGGCCGGTTCGCGAAATCTAAAGTCCATCCGACACAGCGAGATCCGCGTTACGTACGAATTCACGATTAACGATCGCGATTAACGATTGTGCGATGCACGCGCGAGAATTCGACGTTACGGACTTGCTCTCCCGGCGATAGTCATTACTCAACGGTGTAGGAAGAAAGTCCCGGCCAAGTAGATTCTGTCTTTGATCAGACCGTAAAAGGGAAAGCTGCCAGCGAGACACCGTGGCCAGACATCGCGTTGCGTGTTTCCGTTCGAACATGCAGGAACAATGGTAGAATTCAATCACAGCCGGATGGACGCCAAAAAATTCGCGAATGGGAAATACCTTGGCTGCAACAAGTATTTCAACCCTTTTCCGATTTTTTAACACGTTCAACGCTGCAAGGGAATTTTCTGCGATTCACACGAGTCTCATTTATTTCGTTCATAGATTCATCGATAAAGGTTATTAACCCTTTGCCCTCGAATGGTGGACTCTGAGTCACAAGTACAAATTGCCATACCATTATTCAAAGGGTTTTCATATTATTAAATTCATCTGTATCTTGTCAATTTTGAAACATTCAACTGTTGTATGAGAAAATAGGTTTAATTCAGGTTCAAAATGTAAAAAAGATACATAGTATAAAAATGTTTTAGGTTGAAAGAAATATTTTGGTTTCGGAATGAAAATTGCTTCGAATGCAAAGGGGTTAACCCAGCGATGTCCAAACTCGGCTCCGGGAGCTGAACGTCGTCCCCACCACCTTTTGCCTTTTTCATAGCGCCATGACACGGCGAACCGATTACCAATAAGCTCGCTTCCCGCGTTAAAAAGATGATCGTCGATGGTTTTATGACACGCGGGTTGGTTACTCGGTTTCTTGGTCGGCTGGAAGAGAACACACTGCGCCTGCGCAACCTGAGTAGGAAGGGGAACTAGGCGCGTGAGGGGCCCCTACGCTGGACACCGCTGGGTTAACCCCTTGCCTTACAATATCGTGTGAGACACGTGATGAAGATTCTGAACAGAGTCTAATAAATTTGTATGTTATTAATTTCCATTAAACCGAAGTAAAATTCTATTCAGTTGTTAACGTACAGCCATTGGAGAACATATAGACATACAATAGATAAACATTTCTCCTTCTTCTAGGAAGTTTTGAACTACAAAGAAGTTATAATCACTGAAATTGTAAAATAAATCGTTCGGCAAGGGTAAGGCAAGGTTCTTGCTTCTTTCATTCGTACAAACGAACAGAGTTATTAGCAATTGTATAATTTAGTTAATTTCTAAATGAATTAATTAATATTCAGTGGTACTTGTATTACGAAAATCAATTTTATGCGAGTCAATAACACCGGTCGCTGGTGACCATTACGACAGTCAACATGTTAAAGACAATTGTTAGTTACTGGATAATGAAGTTCTCACTTTATATTATGATCTTCTTAATTTTGACAGTAATCGATTGATATTCAATGCCATTCATTTTTAAGCAATTTAATGGTGTCGACATTGGGGGACTTAAAACCAAATTCTTGTAATCCCTCAGTAAGTGGACGGGGAAAGGACAGAGAATATTGAAAGGAAGACATTTCTATTTGGCACCTAATGCAATCGGTGCTAAAAATGTTTATCCCGCAGTTACGAAACTGTTTACCTCTTCGTGGTTCTTCGAATGAAAAACAGTAAAAGATAAACAGTGATCTCGTATTTTTGTCAACCACTGCATATATTATCGATCGGATAAGTGTTCTACAAAAGTGGCACACATTCCTGTAAAGAAATGCGAGCAGGCTTGTTACACAATGTTAATATATTCGCGATGTTCAGGGATTCCGCGTCGCACGACGGTCGATGATTACGAAAAATGGGGGGAAAATATAAAAAAAAGTTATTTTATAAATCATAATGTAACTGTAAATTTTTACATTTTTAATCTCATTAATAATTACAAAAATCACAATAATCGAAAATGATAATGTTAAGTCATTACTTCTAAAGAACGATACATTCATTTACGAAGATTAACAAATGTATTCAATTCTGTTATCCGCGAATAAATAAAATTTTCTGGTCACGCTGATTTTGGTCGGACGTTTTCGAAAAATCGAGCACTTGTGTGTCGCGAGTTTCGCTCTGGCGAGGAAATAATTCCTGCTCGATAATGATCGTTGCAACGGGGATCTAATCGCGACGTCTCGGGCCGGACTTTATCTGTCGATAGCAGGGGGCCTTCGAAATCTAGTCTGGTCTGTTATCGGGGTTTAATTGCCAGTCCAAACACAGGCGTGTCGCTGGCTCGCTGGAGAACAGAACAGAACAGAGCGGAGCGGAGAGCAGCAACAACTCGCTCGCGCGAGCAATTTCGACACGCGCGATCTACTTCGCGTCCTCGCTAATGTCGACTTGACCCACTGGCCCACATGTAGGTCGTTTAAAACGTCCATTCAACCTTGAAGCGATATCAGAGCCGCGTCCGTCCGCCCTTTCCCGCGATTTCTCTCCTCTAACACCGATTGTCGTCGTGATGGTCGTCGTCGTCGTCGTCGTCGTCGTCATCGTCGACGCGATCGTCATCGCGATTCCACGATTCACGAGCGTGCAAAGGTTCTCGCAGGATGCGATAAAACGCAGCGAACCGTGAACAACTCGCGAACGGTTAACGCTCAATTAGTGATTTACCGGCGGCAGCTCGCAGGTTGATCCGCGCGCGATTGCGACTGCGATTGCGATGGCGGCGATGCGATGGCAACAGCGATGCCAGTGGTAGTCCAGCGGCAACCGTCAACCGATTTCACCGACGTGCAACGTGGAACCGCGAGACGCTCCGGGGGGTAACCCCTCCGAGAAGCCTAATGCCTGCTTAAGCACCCTAACCTGCCTCAAAAAGACGCTGCACCGACGTAACAGATAATAAATCCTGTGTTTCAGTGTAGCCAGAGATAGCGGCCAGCGAGAAAATGAGAGTGCCTGCAACGAAGATGGACGAGACAGTCCTCTCTCTCGCTCTCTCTCTCTCTTTCTCTGGTGATTACCAGTCTCTCTTTCTGTCTGTCTTTCTCTCTCTTTCTCTCTCTCTCTCTCTCTCTCTCTCTCTCTCTCTCTCTCTCTCTCCCTCTCTCTTTCTCTGGTGATTACCAGTCTCTCTTTCTGTCTTTCTCTCTCTCTTCCTCTCTCTCTCTCTCTCTCTCTCTCTCTCTCTCTCTCTCTCTCTCTCTCTCTCTCTCTCTCTCTCTCTCTCTACTTTCTCACGAGAAAGGTCGTGGGGATGCAGGCATTTTTCGTAGCGATTAGCAACACGGTCGAATTACGATTATGGTGATCCTTATTTGTTAACATTCGATTTTCTCTTGTCTTACTCCGCTAAATTGTAACAATATGTGAGAGAATGATGTGTGACGGAAGTAATTGGACAACGGGGAACCTGTGCCTCACTCAACTATTTTTGGTTCAGAAAATATTGTCTATGCAGGGTGTTCACGTTATTACTAGCCAGTGTTTTTCTTGCAAATAATAAATATTCGAAAAAAATGATAGAATAAAAAGTAATACTGTTTTTGGTACGTAACATAATGGCGTATGTAATTTTCTTGTGTTTGCACTATTTTCTTAGAAATGAAGGTGACCTTCAAAGCGTGTGTCTAGAAAAATTTATTCGTATACAACACAATGACCTTCGAGGTCATACAAGGTCAGAAATGGCAAGAAGATTTTGTATATTTCGTAAAGATATCATTCACGATGCACAACGTCAAGAAATATAAACACGACTTGCAAAGGAAACTAACGCAGTCATATGCATTAATATTTCGGACAACGTTAGAAGATGCTAACAAAAATGTAATTAATACAGCCGAAATATGTAGTTATGCACAAGGAAGTTATATTGAACATTTACTATAGCCTCGTCAATAAAGTATACTTGTAAACGCATTAGTACGAAATGTTCAAAATGTTTCTTCCATTTCTGACCTTATATGACCTTGAAGGTTATTGTGTCGTATACGAATGAATTTGTCTTGACACACGCTTTCATATTTTATGGAAAAACACATAGCATTCCCATTTACAAAAATTAGAGGTCACCGACATTTTGATGAAAATAGTGCAAATACAAAAAAATTACATACACCATTACGTTGCTTGCAAAAAAATAGTATTACTTTCTCCTCTTTCAGTTTTTTCGAATATTTATTATTTGCAAGAAAACGCTGGCTAGTAATAGCGTGAACACCCTGTATACTTGTTTAACCCGTCCGAAACCTCGTAGTTTAAATAAAACTAGTCAAAGTTATTTTATGTACTAGTCAAAGTTATCTTAGCACAACCGAGCACAAGTTAGCACAATTAAAAAAAATTTAAAAAAACGAAAAGTGGGGGCCTACTAAAAAAATCGTTTTTCTCAATTTTTAGTCTTACTGTTTATATTATTGTTATAATATTCGAGAACAATGTAGTACAAACTTAGCACAACTCAGCACAACTGTTGAAATGATTTATTTCAACAAGTGGGGGGCTAGCTTCTAGGAGGCCTGTTACTTGAAATTCTAGAACAAGCATAATATTGTTCTCTGCTAAATTGTTTGAATTGTTCATAAAGAAGGTACGTTGCATTTAATGAATCATTTTAACAATGAAGCGTTGGAACAAATAGTGGTAGCGAATGTGTTCAACGTCAATGGAAGCTGATGTAAATAGCTGAAGTTAGAAATAGAAAATTAGAATTTGCATTCATTGCAAGACGTAGGAACCAAATAGGAATTTATTTCTCTTTTTAACGGTTTTATCAAGTTGCAAGAATAGCACCGAAGCCTTTAAATTGATGTGTGATTTTGTTATTGTTCGAAATTACACCCACCCCAAATTTTTGCCATAAAGGCACAAAATCCGTATCATCGAAGAATTGGATTGAATGATTTCTTATCCACAGTGGACTTCCAGTAATTTTCTCAATGCTGAACAGCCGGGCGTAATATACAGATTGATGACTCGGATCGTATTGACATTGTAAACGACACGGCGTAGAACATCATTTATTATCGCGTGTCGCGAGATAACGAGTTGCTCGATTGAATGTAATTGCGAAAGAGGGAAAGAGAAAGAAAGAGCGTGCGAGAGAGAAAGAGAGAGAGATGGAGAGAAAGAGAACATAGTACGAAGTCGAGTATACATATAACGCGCGATGGTTCTCGACAATCGGGAAACGGAATGCGGAGAATCGGAAACGATGGCGTAACGGCCGCGGAATCGCGAAAGAAAGCAGGGAAAGTATTCGGACGAGGCGTGCGAATCTGAACGGAGGTTGGCGGGAGATCGTGCCGTGGAGCAACCGTCGAATGGGAACGTTTAATGCAACGCAACGATGATCAATAAGAGAGTTGGCGACCGCTGCCGATCGCGAATGACACGCCCGCGGGTCATCCTGCGACCAGTAACAACGCTTTTCCGAGAATCGTCGCTGCGAACCAAACGAGATCGCGATTTGCCAAACTATATTCTTGGCCACGTTGCTCTGACGGAGCTCGGGGACCGTTCTAAACATTCAACGATCCCTGCGTGACCTGCTGTGTTTGTTTACTTCTGGTTTCGAGGTCGAGAAGCGGTCACGGTTTAACAAGCTTTCCCTATTTTTCGCGTTTCCTTTTCTTCCGTGCTTGTTTTTCGTGCGATTTTCGACCCTTTGCTTTAACAGGACTCGCTCTAGGGGCGGGCAACTCGGACATTTAGCCGGGGCGCCATTTTAGCTTTATTTAAAAAATATATATATTCTTAAAGGGCGACAATTTGTCAATTTGTCCTGGGCGCCATTTTAGCTTTATTTAAAAAATATATATATTCTTAAGGGGCGAAAATTTGTCAATTTGTCCGGGGCGCCATTTTAGCTTCATTTAAAAAATATGTATATTTTCAAGGGCGGCAATTTGTCAATTTGTCCGTGGCGCCATTTTAGCTTTATTTAAAAAATATATATATTCTTAAGGGGCGGCAATTTGTCAATTTGTCCGGGGCGCCATTTTAGCTTTATTTAAAAAAAATATATATTTTTAAGGGACGGCAATTTGTCAATTTGCCCGGGCGCCATTTTAGCTTCATTCAAAAAATATATATATTCTTAAGGGACGGCAATTTGTCAATTTGTCCGGGGCACCATTTTAGCTTTATTTAAAAAATATATATTTTTAAGGGCGGCAATTTGTCAATTTGTCCGGGGCGCCATTTTAGCTTTATTTAAAAAATATGTATATTCTTAAGGGGTGGCATTTTGTCAATTTGTCCTGGGTGCCATTTTGTCTTTATTTAAAAAATATGTATATTCTTAAGGGGTGGCAATTTGTTTAATTTGTCCGGGGCGACGTAACCGCTAGAGCGGGCGCTGAACCCTGCACGGTTCAAAAGTATTAATTTTTTTTTGAGTCGCTATTGTCATGGTGGGGGATGAAAGACAGCCAGTTCCATGAGCGTGTATCCCCCACCAGGTCCAAGAGAAACGAACACGTGAACGATGATACGACGAGCACCCTTGAACCGTCGGGTTTACGAAACTCGATTGGCCCAGGGGATTGGCCAATATAGGTTTCTTCATCGGAACGAAAATATTTTCGAAAAGTGTATCAGCGGTTGCGTCGCTGCAGACCGAGCGGGAGAAAGAGATGGACAGAGAGAAGTAGAGTGAGAGAGCGCTTAAGATAGAGAGCTTGAGAAAGAGTACGAGAGACAAGGAACACAGTGGCTACAGCTACTTTAGAGCACCCAAAAACAAGCCTAACCTCGAGAATTTTCTACGGGAATGTAATGAAAGAAATGAGAAATCCATTTACAGGCCTTTGTTATGCAGACGTTGAAGTGTGAAAAAGTATTATTTCATAATAATTATGTTACAAAATGGCGACGCTACAGCTCTGCAACGGTAACCCCTTATGGACAGTGCTCTGCGGCCGGAACGATAACAATTTTGGACCTGCAACAAGAAACCGAAAATTTTTGAAATCTACATTCTAAAATCTAGAGAAGTATATAGTATACTGTTTTTTGAAAAAAATTTAAATTAGACTTGTTTTTCATGCTCTAGAGTCGGTTTACGCCTTAGGAAAGAGAGCTTGAGATAGAGATTTTGAGAAATAGAGCTTGAGAATAGAGGACTTGAAGAAGACAGCGAGAGTGAAAGAGAGAGGGGGGAAACAGAACTAGAGGCAGGAAGCTTCAGAAACACTGTGCGAGACAGAGAACTCGAGGAAGAGAGCTCGAGATTGAGATTTTGAGAAATAGAGCTTGAGAATAGAGGACTTGAAGAAGACAGCGAGAGTGAAAGAGAGAGGGGGGAAACAGAACTAGAGGCAGGAAGCTTCAGAAACACTGTGCGAGACAGAGAACTCGAGGAAGAGAGCTCGAGATTGAGATTTTGAGAAATAGAACTTGAGAATAGAGGACTTGAGGAAGAGTGCAAGAGAGAGAGAGAGGAGGGGGGAAGAGAACTAGAGACAGGTAGCTTCAGAAACATTGTGCGAGTCAGAGAACTCGAGGAAGAGAGCTCGAGATTGAGATTTTGCGAAATAGAGCTTGAGAATCGAGGACTTAAAGAAGACAGCGAGAGTGAAAGAGAGAGGGGGGAAACAGAACTAGAGGCAGGAAGCTTCAGAAACATTGCACGAGACAGAGAACTCGAGGAAGAGAGCTTGAGATAGAGATTTTGAGAAATAGAACTTGAGAATAGAGGACTTGAGAATAGAGGACTTGAGAATAGAGGACTTGAGGAAGAGAGCAAGAGAGAGAGAGAGGAGGGGGGGAAGAGAACTAGAGACAGGTAGCTTCAGAAACATTGTGCGAGACAGAGAACTCGAGGAAGAGAGCTTGAAATAGAGAGTTTGGAATAGAGAGCTAGAGGAAGAGAGCAAGAGACAGAGAGTTTGAGAAAGAGAACTGGGCACAGAAAGCTTGAGAAACGCTGCGCGAGATAGAGAACTTGGATTAGAGAGCTTGAGATGGAGAACTTGAAAAAGGGATCTAGAGATAGAGATCTTAAGAAAGAGAACTAGAGTTAGACAGCCTGGCTAACAGTCCGAGAGATAGAGAGCTAGAGTGCGAGATGTGTAAAGCTTGAGACGGAAAGCTTAAGATAGAGAGTTTGAGAAAGAAAGGGAGAGGCAGAGAGGGAGAGAGAATGAGAGTTTGAGGAAGAGAGTGAACACAGAGAAAGAGTATCGGGAAAGCTGGCGGAACGGAGAGGAAGATAGCTGGTTCCGAAAGGAACGCGCGAAGAAGCCGGCTGCGGTAAGACGGAGAGACCGATCGCGGGAGAATGAGGAAAAGAGAGAAACAGTGAGAGAGTGCGCGCGGGGGAGGGAGAGAGAGAGAGAGAGAGACGGAGAGAGTGAGAGAGCGACGAATCGGGTCGCGAGAGCGAGCAGGAAGGAGAGAAAGAGCGGCACGAGCGCGAGCCGGGGACTTCGGGAGTACTCGGCCGCTCAGTCGAACGCGCGATTACAAGCACACGGGACGCGTGGGCTCTCTCTCTATCGACACGGCCACAGGCTGGAAAGTGTTTCGTCCGTACGCGGGACCACGTGCCGGCGCGCCGGATCTAAACGGGACGACGCATCGTGAACCGTGATCGTGAACCCAAAGGAGCCAAAGGACATCCGATAGCACCTTTTTATTACCAGCAGCCACTGGAGGTTGAGGCGAATTGTGCCTCGAATATATATATATATATATATATATATATATATATATACATATATGTACATATGTATATATATCTTGTTCGCTACCACCCTCTCCGACACACCTTTCCTCTCGCTCCCACCAGAGCACCCGGCCACCCCTTCGATGCACCGTGGTGAACGTACACACGGTGTCGTCGTCGCCGAAGAATAGCGAGGACGGTGCGCGGCTCGCGGCAGTGTGTGGGTGGTTTGTCTGTTGGTGACTCGAGTGAACCGGAGATCAAAGCGGAACGCGTCTCCACGCGCCGGTTAGAACCACGGCCACCGAACGATCCGGAGGGCCTGGATCATCATCCTGATGACTTTCATCCTGACGACGCGACGACCGGTGAGTAAAATCGTATTCCGTTTGTTAACGCGTTCGCTGCCAACGTCACACGTGTGCGACCACCGCCGTTGTTTCTATCGAATACGAATAACATCAAATTTAACCCTTAGCGGTAGGGGATTATTTTTAACATACTTTTTGATGGATCGAATAAATTTTCTTTGTGAAACAAAATTATTTGCCGAGGTGTTTGGTGTATGAATGAAATGAAGGGAAACGTGTTGTGTTCAGTAAAAATTTGTTTCATATTTTTCATATTTTTAATTCCTTTAAAAATTATTCACAGTCGCAGAACAGTAAAATTGTTTGGGCGACTGTCAGCAGACACGCAAATTTTGTATTTCACAATTATTGATGTTTGTAAAGATGCTTTCGCGAGAATTGATTCGATAGATTTTTTTATTCAAGCATATATTATTATAACAATCACACACAATGTAAGAAAATTCAGTTTTTTCTATTTTTACAAGCTAATACACAATAGTCAATTTTAATGCTCGGTAGGTTTAGTGTTAATCTTGTGCACGATGTTGTTCAACCTCTTGCGCTGGTAATTGTTTTACGCGGACACGCGACAGAAAACCGGGGTACAGTAAACAAATTTTTCTAAAAAAGAATACGACGGGATTAAAGCAAATGAGGAAATGAAGTAAAAATTCGGGGGAAACAAATTTTTAAATTTGTTTCGCACGCGATTTTCAACTCTGGGCCAAGAAAAACGTCGACTTGCGTGGCATGTCGTTCCAGCGCGAGGCGTTAATATTAGATGTTCGGAGGATTTCGTACTTTCTTGTGAGAATATTCTGTTTCACGGTTTAGAAGAGGATATATTGCTTTTAATGGAATATTAGAACCGCTGTTGCCGAAATAAACGCTGGTAGCGAATGTGTTAACATGCTGACTGCCGTGTGGCAGTCACCACTGACCGGCACTGGACTTCCCAACGACGCCGTGGTGGTCAGAGCTGACCGGTGCAATCGAACTCGATAAAAATAGCATTCGTTATTTTGTGAAGACCATTAACATTAAAATACCGTTGAAACGTTGAATTTCCCGGTGGTCACCAGTGGCCGGCGCACTTCGTTCGTTCAGAAACGAGTGGCACAAATGAATAATTGATCCGTTCCGAAATTAACTAAATTTTAGTGTAAGGTGCAATCTTCGTTGTAGATTTGGACTGCATATGTAGAAGAATATCAATTGATTCGTTTGGAAAAAATAAATGAATAATTGACCCGTTCCGAAATTAACTAAATTTTAGTGTAAGGTGCAATGTTCGTTGTAGATTTAGAAGAATATCAATTGATTCGTTTGGAAAAAATAAATGAATAATTGACCCGTTCCGAAATTAACTAAATTTTAGTGTAAGGTGCAATGTTCGTTGTAGATTTAGAAGAATATCAATTGATTCGTTTGGAAAAGATAAATGAATAATTGATCCGTTCCGAAATTAACTAAATTTTAGTGTAAGACTGCATATATAGAAGAACATCAATTGATTCGTTTGGATAAAATAAATGAATAATTGATCCGTTTCGAAATTAACTAAATTTTAGTGTAAGGTGCAATCTTCGTTGTAGATTTAGACTGCATATATAGAAGAATATCAATTTATTCGTTTGGACAAAATAAATTAATAATTGCTCCGTTCCGAAATTAACTAAATTTTAATGTAAGGTGCAATCTTCGTTGTAGATTTAGACTGCATATATAGAAGAACAATTGATTCGTTTGGATAAAATAAATGAATAATTGATCCGTTTCGAAATTAACTAAATTTTAGTGTAAGGTGCAATCTTCGTTGTAGATTTAGACTGCTTATATAGAAGAATATCAATTGATTCGTTTTGAAAAAATAAATGAATAATTGATCCATTCGGAAATGAACTAAATTTTAGTGTAAGGTGCAATCTTCGTTGTAGATTTAGACTGCTTATATAGAAGAATATCAATTGATTCGTTTTGAAAAAATAAATGAATAATTGATCCATTCGGAAATGAACTAAATTTTAGTGTAAGGTGCAATCTTCGTTGTATATTTAGAAGAATATCAATTGATTCGTTTGGAAAAAATAAATGAATAATTGATCCGTTTCGAAATTAACTAAATTTTAGTGTAAGGTGCAATCTTCGTTGTAGATTTATATTGCATATATAGAAGAATATTAATTGATTCGTTTGGAAAAAATAAATGAATAATTGATCTGTTCCGAAATTAACTAAATTTTAGTGTAAGGTGCAATGTTCGTTGTAGATGTAGAAGAATATCAATTGATTCGTTTGGAAATCGACCGAATTATAGTGTAAGGTGCAATCTCCTTTATCGAGTTAACTGGTGAAAATTATTAATAAGTCTGATCGTTCATACGAATGAACTAGACTTGAGCGAAACATACAAAATTCACAAGGCAGTCAACGTGTTAACCGGTCTCGGGGGCCTTCGGAAATAATTTTGTCGAAAACAACCGACGACTGCGCTCGTTTTAAGGTAGCAATACACTAGTAAGGAACTCGGAATATTTTTCGCGAGACTGACTCTTGTGACACGTGTAAGCGCCTCTGAGATAGCGAGCAGGAAGATGATTAGCTTACTCGCGACAGTTCCTCTCAAAGAGCGCAACAATGTGTAAACAATATTCGCAAACAATATTCGCAAACAATATTCGCAAACAATATTCGCAAACAAGTTTACACAGTTCTGCAAGATGCTCTCAGGAAAAATGTCGCGTGTTGCTTGTTAGAGAGGACTTTAGGAAAATCAGGATTTTTAACATCACTGGGTGCAGTTACTGTCTCCGTGGCTGTAAAGAGGCAGACGGAAGAATCGCGATTCTGATTGGTTAATACTTTTGCTACTGGACGAAGTGACAATGTCAACGAGTCGAAACGTGAACAGGTAGATTAGCGTATGATAAACAAAATCAGCCCCTTTAACCCTTTGCGGACAGTCGCCCAAGCTTTTTGACCGTTCTACGACTGCGAATAATTTTTAAAGAAATTACTACTCTCAAAAAGTATCAAACAGATTTGTACTGAACACAACAAGATTTCTTCCATTTAATGCATATATTTAAATCTTCAGTACACAATTTTTTTTTCACAAGGAAAATATATTCGACCCATCAAAAAGTATGCCAAAAATAATTCCCGTCCGCTAAGGGTTAAGTTTCGAAGGGATTGTAGGAGGGTTGTTGCAACCGTGCTTTCGTGGTCGTTACTTATGGGGTAGAGCTTGCTCTAGTTTAGCTCGCTCTTATGGGGTAGTTGCACGAACTTGTCGATGCGTACTGGGAAGTTGAGAGTGTAAATGAAACGTCTCGTGGCATGCAAAGTTTCTTTGACCTGCACATCGGTTTTAAGGGATGAGCGATGCTAATGAGTAGACTGTGAATTTTTGTGCATTTATTGCATATCTGAATTTTTTAAAACTTAGCAATATTTTTATTTCGTTTTTACTGCAACGAATAATCCAGCCAACGAAAGAGAGTTCTTTCTTGCACTAGTTTTCTTAATCGTTTTAGTGCAGACCGAAAAATTGAATCTGAATGAAAAATACTGAGTCAAATCTATGGTACCGAAGAGGAATTCACAAATGAAAATATCGATTGTAATGCTTGAATAAGATTTTGATATTCCAATATAATAATATGCGTATTAGAGTAAGATAGGATTCTAATATTAATAGTAGACTGCGGATCTTTATGTAAAATAAAAAACGTTTGCATTAATTGCAGAACACAGGAGTCGAATTGAAATTTCTTTCTATTTTTAATTATCTTATTAAGTTGAAACTAGTACACCGATGTTCTTTTTGTTATAAATGCATAAAATCCGCAGTCTAATTATTAGAAATCTGTACATTAGAATAGAACAATCACTTTTCGCAGGTAGTAAAGGGTTTAGAAAGAAGTATGAAAATTGTAACTTGCGTAAAGATCTGCAGTCTATTTAATGAGACCCTAATTTTGAAGTCGATCTGGGACATCAGGTTGGTAACGCGAGATTCTTAGATTCCTGTGAACGCAGTAGTTGGTTTTGTTTAAAGTTTGGTCAATTCGACTATCGGAAAGCGAGAAGTTGACTCAGAACTGTTCACTATTCGATAGCTAATCGTTGTCTCCCAAGAATTACCTGAGAGATTACGAAATCCTTGAATTCCTGCGGACGCAAAGAGATATTTCGTATCAACCCCTTACTACCTGTTATTCTTCGGTTACAATAACTAGAACTTCTATGTGGTTCATAATTTTTGTCAAAGAAGAAATAAATTTAAATTCATTGTATGCCTATGTATTGTCTAATGACAACACAAGTATTTTGACAAGAACAAAATTTGATTTCAATATATAAGAACTGAATAGCATACATATTTCATAGAACCGGTTCGACATGTTCATCGGGAGCCTAAATCGATGTTACAGTGAAAGGGGTTAAAATACAACAAATCGGGCATGAATTTTTTAATAGTTCGAAACTGCTCACTGTCGTTGAATAACGTCTACCAGAAATCACACTCGATCGCGTAAAAGCATCTAACAAGTCAACACTTGTTTTTCGGTCCACGGGAGGAATTCGCGAGGTTTACCGGTCAGGTTGTCCTAGAAAAATGTGTTCCTTGCTCATCGAGTGGAATTGTCGCTTTGGTTATCACTCGACAAGGCGTTTTTTTCCCCCCCAGCGAAATTTGTGAAATCGGGGCAGGGAAAGATCAATGACCGTGCAAATTCGGACACGACTAGGACGTCGTCGAAAGTTTCGGCCGGTCGTGGAAAAAGTCTGCCGGTCGTCGGAGAACGGTCGGACGCACGACCCAGTTACTTTTTCGAGCGATTTTCGAGCGGTTTTCGAGCGGTTTTCGAGCGATTTTCGAGCGGAGGAGCAACCCGGGGTCATCGAATCGCATCCGCCTCTCGCGGCGGGCCAGTATTCTTGGTACATTGTTTACGTTCCCAGTTACTTTTCCGAGCGATTTTCAACCGATTTTCAACCGATTTTCCAGTGACTTTCGAGTGATTTTCGACCGATTTTCGACCGATTTTTGACCTATTTTCGACCGATTTGCGACTGATTTTCGAGTGATTTTCGAGTGATTTCCGAGCGATTTTCGAGCGATTTCCGAGTGATTTTCGAGCGATTTTCCAGCGATTTTCGAGCGACTTTCGAGCGATTTTCCAGCGACTTTCGAGCGATTTCCGAGCGATTTTCGAGTGATTTTCGAGTGATTTTCGAGCGATTTTTAAGCGGTTTTCGAGTGATTTTCGAGTGATTTTCGAGCGGAGAAGCAAACGTGGGTCATCGAATCGCATCCGCCTCTCGCGGCGGGCCAGTATTCTTGGTACATCGTTTACGTTCCCAGTTACTTTTCCGAGCGATTTTCGAGTGATTTACGACCGATTTTCCAGCGACTTTCAAGCGACTTTCAAGCGACTTTCAAGCGATTTTCTAGCGACTTTCGAGCGATTTTCCAGCGACTTTTGAGCGATTTTCGAGCAATTTTCGAGCAATCTTTGAGCGATTTTCGAGCGGTTTTCGAGCGGAGGAACAAACCGGGGTCATCGAATCGCATCCGCCTCTCGCGGCGGGCCAGTATTCTTGGTACATTGTTTACGTTCCTAGCGAAACACGCTCGAACGGACAGAGCCGCTCCTTTAGTTGCCGCTAAAATAGATTCGTAACATTCTACGGTTAAGTTAGACCTCGCTGTGTGTCAATATTTAACTCTCCTCGCTAACTTGCTGTTCACTAGAC
This sequence comes from Sphecodes monilicornis, assembly GCA_913789915.3. Classification (NCBI taxonomy): domain Eukaryota; kingdom Metazoa; phylum Arthropoda; class Insecta; order Hymenoptera; family Halictidae; genus Sphecodes; species Sphecodes monilicornis. The sequence goes on from OU565291.1 coordinate 22,224,250, forward strand.
GATTTCGACGATCCGGCTAACCACCCCAACGAACACGCTATCATTTCGTCGACCTTTACAGCCTTTTCACACGAAGACACGCTATTCGTGATCCCCGAACTACGTTCGCGCGTATGAGACACACGAAAATATTATACTGGGTGATCGGTAACTGGTGGTACTAAAGAGGGTGATTTTATATTAAAAAAGTGAGTTAAAAATGTGAAATAAAATATTTTTATACGAGGCTTTGTTTTCGAGAAAAATCGCAATTCGCGAGCTGTATTCACGCGTTAGATGCACGAAAAAGTTGTACTGGGCGATCGGTAAGTTGTGGTACTAAAGAGGGTGATAGTACATTAAAAAGTGAATTGAGAATGCTGAATAAAATTTTTTTATACGATGCTTTGTTTTCTAGAAAATCGCGATTCGTGATTCACGACCTGTATTCACGCGTGAGATGCATGAAAAAGTTGTACTGGGCGATCGTAAGGAACTTGAACTGTTCCTGATCGTATAAATTCTAACGAAGTTGGGTTCAAGCAAATTCGTAAACAATATTATGTTTTAAAGTTAGAAGAGGAATTGTGTCAGCCATATATGATCGAAAATGACGAGTACTCGATGTTTGGAACGGGTTGGGATTCCGCCTGCTGATAAAGATGGGGTGTTCGAAATTTTGTAATCGGGTCGAGCCGGGTCGGGATCCCGGAAGTTTGCAATAAAAATAAACTTTCGGGTACTTGAATTGAATAAAATTTCGGATACTCGAATTGAATAAAATGTCGGATACTCGAATTGAATAAAATGTCGGATACTCGAATTGAATAAAATGTCGGATACTCGAATTGAATAAAATTTCGGATACTCGAATTGAATAAAATATCGGATAATCGCATTGAATAAAATTTCGGATAATCGCATTGAATAAAATTTCGGATAATCGCATTGAATAAAATTTCGGATACTCGAATTGAGTAAAATTTCGGATACTCGATTTGAATGAAATTTCGTATACTCGAATTGATTAAAATATCGAATTATCGAATTGAATAAAATATCGGATAATCGCATTGAATAAAATTTCGGATAATCGCATTGAATAAAATTTCGGATACTCGAATTGAATAAAATGTCGGATACTCGAATTAAATAAAATATCGGATAATCGCATTGAATAAAATTTCGGATACTCGAATTGAATAAAATATCGGATACTCGAATTGAATAAAATTTCGGACACTTGAATTGAATAAAACTTCCGGGATCCCGACCGGATTACGCGTAGCTCTGTCATTTATGTTTAACTTTACCTGACGCGAGCCTGCATGCATTTATCGTTCATCGACGACGACGTTCGTCGGCGACATTTTAGACTGCGGCTTTAATGCGTTTATGGTAAAACTGCATAGGTGCAATTTGATAGATTCCAATGATTAAAAGAATTGAAAAGTGCCGATGTGTTACTATCAGCTGATTGAAATTAATAAAGAGGGAATGCAATCTCTACCAGGTTCCAATTTCTTGCAACCGATCTAGAGAATTTGTATTTCGCATAAAGATCCGCAGTTTAGTTATGTTTATCTTTACCTGACGACGGAATCCTGCACGCATTTGTCGTTCATCGACGGTGACGTACGTCGACGGCGATTTTTGTTTACGGTCGGCGATCTCGTGGTCGCTTTCTTTTGTCGGGCTCCGGGTTTCTATTAAAAATTTTTAATGGTTCCGCGGCCGCCGTTAATTATGTCGGGACGAAAAAGAGACAGATAGAAAGTGCCGTTGGCAGAAAGAGCATCGTCGAGAGAGCTGGTTACAGAAAGTTAGCGTAAACGAGTAAGCGTTACGAGCGGGTAGCGTCACGTTGAACGATATATTTATAACGAATCGCGGAAATCATAATCCCGAGGAGACGTAAATGCTATGCCGCGAATTACAGAGAAAGTCTCTCCGACGTGCTTGCACACATATACATGGGCCGTTCGCTCACGTTCACTTGAACTATTCTACTTTGTGTGTGTGCGCACGTTTGTGTGTGCATATCCGATCGCGAAAGGTAAAAATCCTTGTCCGATGAAAAGTGAAATTAACGAAATCGTCGTTGAGTCATTTTCCTCTTCCCTATGCGCTTTACCTGGCTTTTTTAACTGCAAGCAAAATGCAGCAGACTGCAAGCGTCTTTTGAATCCCTTGAGCAATAACAATTCGTCCTACGTTTACAAACAACAAGACAGTATCAACATTGGAGAAAATGCACTTTCGGTAGCAGCGAAACGATTGGATCTCACGGGTCCGAGTTCCTTGACCCCAGCCGAATTTTTGGAGAGCAATAATCGCTGGGGATTAACACATTGTGTTAAGCTTGTTGCTGAATGTGGATTTTATCTGTTCCTTTGGAGCTGGAATCACTTTTCCTCTCGTCCTTTTCCCCTTCCACTATCCCATACCTGAGCACACTCCCATCGTCCCCCAGTAAGACCGTAGACTGGTCACGTGACGTGCCGCGCAACGTATCACATATTACTATGGTCATCAGAGAGGTGGTAAATTGCATTCCCCTCGATTTCAGCGATCTGATGACACTCGCTGGAATGAAATTCTGTTTTCTTGCTAATCTATATTATTTTGCTAATCTATATTATTTTGCTAATCTATATTATTTTGCTAATCTATATTATTTTGCTAATCTATATTATTTTGCTAATCTATATTATTTTGCTAATCTATATTATTTTGCTAATCTATATTATTTTGCTAATCTATATTATTTTGCTAATCTATATTATTTTGCCCTTCTATATTATTTTGCCCTTCTATATTATTTTGCCCTTCTATATTATTTTGCTAATATATATTATTTTCCTAATTTATATTATTTTGCTAATTTCATTACAGAACGTTTATGTAGAAATACGATATTTTTCCTCGTTCCTTATACTCCTTAAATCAGTCTAATTTGGTCATTTTGTACATTGCGCAGAAACAAACATATTCATTTTTATATTAACCCCTTGTCGTATAATCACAGACTCGTGATGAAGACTTTACACACAATCTACTAAATACGAATATTATTCATTTTGTTTAGGATGAAATGAAATTTTATTCTTTCGTAAATAACGTTTAAATTTTCCTTTTTCTGTGAAATGAATATAAAAAGGCACTAATATTACTGTAATCACAAGGAAAATCGTACAGGAATGGGTTAAGACACGTTTTATCATTGCATTTACCTTTATCGTTAACGGAAACATTTTCCATATCGAAGATACACGAATGATCACGACAACAGAATTTTCGCCATACTTGTCAATCTTCCTGGAACATATTTTCGGTGTTACCTTTTTGAAACATATCTTGGTCCTCTCGTAGTCCTTAACACGTTGAGTGTCAATCCAGCAACGTCAAAAAATCCATAAAATTGAAGTGATTTATTCAATGCAATAAAGATTAAAAAGGTTAAAAGTATTACACTGAATAGTCCTTCAAGCTTCTTGCTTTATTTTGGATATTAATCAAATTTGGTACAATGAATATATTAAGATAAAAATTCATTTTGAAATCTGAATAAATAATTCCGTCAGCCATATATGGTTGACGTGGCAGCCAACGTGTTAATGGAGCAGCTACCAACTCGAATTATTCGTTATAAGCAGATCGTAGTCTGAAGCTATATGTACACTGAAGCAACATCGGGCAACTTTACATCGCCTCTTCTTCTTTAATTCAGTAAAAAAACTATTAGACAACAAGAATCGAGAAAAAGTAGCTGATTGTTGCTTCATTGTGGACATAACTGAACGATTATCGCCCCGCGGATTAATTTACCGAGTTTTTCCCGTTGCCAACCACGATTACAATTTTCACGGGATGGACCGGTCACGTTTCCAAAAGTTTCCAACGAGCGAGAACGTCGGGCAGCACGCAAACGGGGTACACGTTGATGTGTCGGTTGGGTATTTTCGCGGGCTGGGAAGATAAACTGGAAAAAGAGGAGAAAATAGAGAAAGGGGGCGAGACCCCGTGAAAAACGAGCGGACGATTTTTCCAGGTTGTCGGTTAAAAGGTGGCGCGCGATCACAGGGTAGATTATTGAGCATTGTTGGGTCCAGGTTGCGATAGAACGAGCGAGTGGGTAATGCTGTACTGTTTGCGCCGGCCCTGCGGGGTCTCTGACCGCCCGTCCGCGCCTCTCAACTCGACTCGTTGCTTGTCCATGCTCTGTGCGGCCTACCTACGGCTTATGGCTAAAGTCACGTCTCCCTCTCTCTCTCTTTCTCTCTTTCTCTCTTTCGCTCTCTCTCTCTCTCTCCTGTTCTCTCCGCGTCCCTCTCGGACCACAGCGTTTCTCTCTCTCGACGTCCCTCTCGCGAGCGGACTCCTCTCGCGGACGAATTTCGCGAAAAGATCACGGTTTAGCGCTCCCGACGAAGGGGAAACGAGACTCGCCCGGTGTCTCGGCAGCTGACTCCTTCTTTCCTCGACCCGACACGACCCGACACGACCCGTCTCTTCCTCGTTTTCCCCATGATCACGGTCCTTCGTCGCGCTCACGATCGACCAGAAGAAGCTCCGAGCCGAGCGAACCTCCTTTTCTTGCGATTATTGCCTATTGATTTCGCGCATACGTTATAGCTTATGTCCGCGGAATATGCCGCACCACCTTCCGAGGAAATTGCAACTTTCTATCTCGTACCAGCCGACGTGTTTACCCGACGGACAAAACCCGCGGGCTACCCACCTCCGTTTCGCCGGAGTTACGATTCCACACCTACGTTCTCGATCCAACGATGCTCCTCCGCTCGATCCGATTGTAAATTACTCGATCGTTATTTGTTTCGTCGGCGAAACCTGTGCCGTTGAGAAGAGCTGGGTCGATTTTGACCCGTATCTTCCACGCGCAAAACGCTGCTCTTTTCTACCCGTATGGTCCTCTATAAGTGAGCCACGTTCGAAGTATGGAATTTATCGGTTCGGTTGGAATGTTTGAAATGGTATGATGTAGGATGCAAGGGGCGAGTTTCTAGATTATGTTGGTGAAATAAGGAAATGATTCGACGAGGTGAACAATTTTTACAGTATATTTTGTGGAGGTATGCATTGCAGGTTGTGAAAGTGTTTGGGGACGTTTGTAGCAACTGACGGGCAAAATGTGCAAGTTAGACTGAGGTAATTGAACAAAAGGGTCAAAAAGGGTGTTGATTGCACGGGGCGAATCTCTAGATTATGTTAGTGAAATAAGGAATTGATTCGACGAGGTGAACAATTTTTACAGTATATTTTTGTGACGGTATGCATTTAGGTTGTGAAAGTGTTTGGGGACGTTTGTAGCATCTGGCGGGCAAAATGTGCAAGTTACACTGAAGTGCTTGAACAAAAGGGTCAAAACGGGTGTTGATTGCACGGGCCGAGTTTCTAGATTACATTGGTGAAGTTAGAAAATGATCCGGTGACGTGAATCATTTTTACACTATATTTTTGTGAAAGTATGCATTTAGGTTGTGAACATGTTTGGGGACGTTTGTAGCAACTGACGGGCAAAATGTGCAAGTTACACTGAAATACTTGAACAAAAGGGTCAAAACGGGTGTTGATTGCACGGGCCGAGTTTATAGATTACGTTGGTGAAGTTAGAAAATGATCCGGTGACGTGAATAATTTTTACACTATATTTTTGTGAAAGTATGCATTTAGGTTGTGAACGTGTTCGGGGACGTTTGTAGCATTCGCAGGGCAGAATGTGTAAGTTACACTGAAGTAATTGAACAAAAGGGTCAAAAAGGGTGTGGATTGCACGGGACGAGTCTCTAGATTATGTTAGTGAAATAAGGAAATGATTGGACGACGCGAATAATTTTTACAATATATTCTGTGAAAGTATGCATTGTAGGTTGTGAAAGTGTTTGGGGACGTTTGTAGCATTTAGCGTGCAAAATGTGCAAATTACACAGTAGAATGAGAAAGTATGGTTATGATAGAATGGGGTGAGTCTCTAGGTTATGTCAATGAAATTAGAAAATGATTCGACGACGTGAACAATTTTTGCAATATATTCCGCAGAGGCATGCGCCGTTAGTTGTGAAAGTGTTTGGAATCGTTTGTAGCATTTAATACGCGAAATGTGTATGTTAAACTAAAACACTTGAAACAATATAGTGTTGACAGCAAACAGTTTCTAGATCATCTCACTGAAATAAGTTTGGAAGCAACATCGAATTTCTTTTACGCAAATCAAAAGTTGTCGAGTTCTTTTTGATGTTGAAATGTCTCGAATCGAATCTACTTGCAACCCACAATTCCTCCTACGATTACAAACGACAAGACAGTGTCAACATTGGAGAAAATGCACTTTCGGTAGCAGCGAAACCATTGGATCTCACGGGTCCGAGTTTCTTGGCCCCAGCCGATTTTTTTGCAGAGAAATAATCGCTGGGGATTAACAATCGGCGATGCATTTTTGCCAGCCGTTATGCAACACCGTTGCACCTCCTTTCGCTGACGGCTGCATGCTTTCTAGACAGACAGGGCAGAGTAGCCGTGGTTCGCCTGATTTTTCGAAGACAAGCGTACGAACCAAAAGAGAGATAGATAGATAGATAGAGAGAGAAAGAGAGAGAGTCTCGTTCTTGCGGGACATTCCACGAATCCCAAAGAGACACGGTTTAATTCGGTCCGAATCGGTGCACGTAAAATCGGTGGCGTCGCAACGGTTGCGCAATCGGTTCTACTGAATTTTCGAAGTTCTGCCGATGCATTTTGCGAACGAGTCGACGAGTTTCCGTCAATGATACTCGGTCCTTTTTGCAGGTTGCTCGCCCCGCGGACACACCAATCATCGCAGTTCACCATTCTTTCTTCCTACGAATTCTTCAAACCCATTATAACCCCTTGCCATATTATTTTCTTTACGACTACAGCCACTGGAAAAAATTATTCCATCAAACAACTCGAGCGTCTACCTAATTATTCGTATCTACAATGCGTTAAATATTTCCATCGACACTGAAGCCATCACTGTCGGTCAAATGACCGGTTTCTGTGTTCATAATTCCACAATGACTAAAATTACAGAGATGCCATTGAAAGTGATTGAATAAATTTCTTCATTCCATCACATACTAATTATAAAAATTGCGAAAGATTAAATTGAATCTTGTAATTTTTGTACAGGAACTCGTAAAAATTCGAATATGTTTTCTTCATGAAAACATGAAAATAAAACAGAAGCATTAATTTAGCGTCCTATTTTTCTTCCTTATAGTTAGAATAGTATTTGATAGTAAATAAATGAATGTTCGAGTAACTCGAGCAATTCGAATTTTTACGAGTAACTCGAAAGTTAAAGACCTGTTCGAATATATTCGAGTAATTCGAAAAATTTCGAGCTGAAAATTCATTTTCGAGTAAATCGAAGTTTCACGAGGGCTCGAAAATTCGAGCCGGTTGATTTTTTCAAGTAGCTCGCATTCTTTTCAAGCAGCTCGTCGATTTCAAGTAGCTCGGAAAATTCAAATGCTCGACTCTGCTCGACAGACCGATAATTACTCGACTCGAAATTCGAATACTCGAATAAATCGAATACTCGAATAAATCGAATACTCGAATAAATCGAATACTCGAATAAATCGAATACTCGAATAAATCGAATACTCGAATAAATCGAATACTCGAATAAATCGAATACTGGAATAAATCGAATACTCGAGTAAATCGAATACTCGAATAAATCGAATACTCGAATAAATCGAATACTCGAATAAATCGAATACTCGAATAAATCGAATACTCGAATAAATCGAATACTCGAATAAATCGAATACTGGAATAAATCGAATACTCGAGTAAATCGAATACTCGAATAAATCGAATACTCGAGTAAATCGAATACTCCAGTAAATCGAATACTCGAATAAATCGAATACTCGAATAAATCGAGTACTCGCACATCCCTAAGTACAGAACGATCAATTTGAACAATGATTTAGGATTGAATAATTTCCACGCATTCAGAACTGTTTGTTGGCAATGTCTATCGTTATATTCGTCGTTCGAGATATTAGAAAGTGTTCTAATTACTCTGTTGCGCTATTGAAATTTCTTTATATTTCCTTTTTGTTCGGAATCAGCCAAGTTTCGACGAGCTTAACTAATCGGTTAGGCCACTGACTTGCCTCGATAGGCCCACCCAAGGATCGATGCATCACGACGACGCGATTTTCCTTCGTCGTCGTCTCTCCTCTCGTTCGTAAACAAATGTTCCCCGGTGTGTATCTGGCACACGCGTGCGCGATCATCGATTATCGGAACCGTGGCCGACTATATCGCGGACCATTCTACTCGGCCGATAACTGCAGTACACAAACTGCAAACTTGAATTTCTTGAATTTGAATTTCCAAAGGTTGAGATCCGGAAGTCGAATTTAGTGTAATAGATTTACAGTGGATCCAAAAAGTATTTAAGCACTACGTTCCTGATTCTCGAAAAATTGTCGATATTTAAATTCTGATAGTTTACGTTAAAACAAATGGTACAACCACATATCTGGACTCGAGAAAAATTTTTCAAAGTTTTTAACAGACGTTTGAATGTATAGCAGTTTCGAGAAAAAACGCGTCTTCAGTTTCTAGCGCTCAACGTTGTAAAAAAAATCTTAGAGTAAAATGAACGATCAATTATGAAACTAGGGACTTCTAGCTTTAAAATGAGTCTAAGCTTATTGTTGTACAATCATTTTTTACAAAACTATCACAGTTCAAATATAGGTCATTTTTCGAGAATCGCGTATTTAGTGTTGAAATTCTTCTTGGATCCACTGTAGCCAAATTTAATTGATAAAACATTAGTAAACAGACGATTACGTTGCTCATGTATGGTCGATTTATTTATAATAAAAATGTAACACTTATACATTGCTAAAGAAATTTTCAGGACAACCTAAATAGCAATTATTGGACTGTGGATCTTCGCCCAAAATAAAAATGTTTTTCATCAACTTTTTGTCTATAAAAATCGTAAAAAATTGTAACTAATGTATCAAAATCTTTCAATTATTTTAATCTCTCGGTTGATTTAAATTCCATCTGTCCACTTTCTCTATAAATGTGTAAAATCCGCAGTTTAGTAATTACGATTAGGTTTCGTGGAACTGTTTGATCATCGGACGTTTTCGCATGGCAAGTGCGAGTTCGGATGTTTGTACAACTGTTGCGAAACTAGCGATTCCGTGGCTGGATATTCGGGTTAGCATAATTTTCGCGTGGATTCACCTTTTTCGGGTCGGACGGTACACTTTACGCCGAGAGGTGTCGATTACAGAGTCTCGCCTTGGAGAGGGACCCGACAAAGTTGCTATATTTGTTCCGGCGAGAGTGAGTATAAATACAAGCAGGTGTAAAGGAATAAAAGTAAACGGATGCCGTCGTTAAACGGGGATATAGGGTAGCAGCGTCAGCTACGTGAATGAATTTTTGATGCAGCCATAAGCGCGGCACGCCGCGAGAATCTCAAGTTGACGCTCGACGACGTCGAACGCGCGAATCTTTAAACCGTTCCGAGCCGCGAGTACTTTGCCAGAGAATCAGGTTCCCTAATCTATAGAAAGAAACAACAAAACGACACGTGAAAAAACAAACTCCAAAATGCAACATCTTCGCCCGTTTTCGTCACGTGGAATATATATATATATATATATATATATATATATATATATATATATATATATTACTTTGCCATTTAATAGTAAATATTCCAAGTATCAAATTATATATATATATATATATATATATATATATATATATATATATATATATATATATAAGAAAGCTGAGGCGGCCATTTCTGCAAAGGAAAAATTTACTTTAAATAACCTAAGAAACGCCAATTTCAAGGATTTACATTTTTTGGAACACCCTGTATAAAATGTTGTAAATTCTTGAAATGGGCGTTTACTGAGGTTATTTAAAGTAAATTTTTCCTTTGCAGAAATGGCCGCCCCGGCTTTCTTAAGGAGTTATTAAAGAAAAACACAGACCAATCAGAACACCGTTACGGCGGACGTATTCCGGCTAGGCGACAGGTCCCGTTGAGTCTGACGTTATGATTGGCCGAGTCGGAATCCGTCCGCTGTAAACAGTGCTCTGATTGGTGCGTGTGTGTCTTTAATAACTCCGTCACAAAGCCGCGGCGGCCATTTCTGCAAAGGAAAAAGTTGCTTCAAATATCTTCAGGAAATGTCCATTTCAAGGATTTACGACATTTTTGGGACATCCTGTATAAGGTATATAATAAGAATATATACGGGAGAAAGGAGGAGAAGGTGGATATTTGGTTAACGAATCTGGAGAAGGAAGGATAAAGAAAAATGGGAGATTTGCAACGCAAGGAAGGGACAAGAAAATAGTGATAGAGAAATATAGTAAATACAGTAAATAGAGTAAATAGAGTAAATAGAATAAATAGAATAATATAGTAAATATAGTAAGTATAGTAAATAGAGTAAATAAGGTAATATAGTAAAGGGTGCAATAGACAGGGTAGACAGGTATGTAGGATAGGGAAATTAATTAGGAATAGATCAAGTTAGATTTTATATAAAGCCAAGTTCGATTGTTAGCCGTGAGACTGAATTAAATAAAGTATACAATAAGAAAATATTTTCTTACATGCTTCTGACGCGTTTTTACCTTTTCGGTGATAAAAAAGCAAAATATGCCGAAAATCTTGTTTATCTACGGACATTTGAAAAATCTTGTGAAATTTATAAACTACGCCTTTTTTTCGTAATCATGCGCATCTTTGTGCAAAATAAAATTGATTCGCATCGATTGCAGGCCACTAGAATCCAATCTCTATTTATGCCCTTTGACCATTTTAAGAAGTTGATGATACTTTACTGACAATTCTAATATTCCTTTAATCTTTTTACTGTTTTATATTTTACCTAATCATTTTAATCACAAATGCATAAAGTTCGCAGTCTAATCATAACTTTTGTAGTTGTAACGCATATATCGTAATTAGACTGCGGATTTTATGCGTTCATCACGATTTAAGAATACTGTTACGTTGTCCTAAATTGATTCAAATTTTTAAGGGAGTAAACACGTTTTCTGCAACTCCAGGTTTGTAGAAATCGATGCAGAAAGTTTTTATTTTGCATAAACCATCGGCAGTTAAATTAAATGCATAATTATCACGGAATGTATGCCAAGAAACGTGTTAAACTGTGCGTGAATAATTCTGAAGATTTATGCAATTTTTATGCGTCTTTTTGTTCGTCAACTCGATTCCCAGACACCTAAAAATTTGCAGGTGTGACATTTTAATCGATTTTACATTAGTTCTCGCAACATAGCTGAACAACGAAATGTCATCGGTGCGTTTGTGGACAGGAAGACCGCTATTACTAGCCGATGATGCACGTCAGATTTCTTTATTCGAAAAACTGACTATAGAATTGTGAATCTTTGAGAGAAATCGCTGGGACCTGCCAGAGATTACATAACTGACTGTTCAAATATACGGGTAGTAGGATTTTTGCATTAATACATCACAAGTTTTAGTTGACCAACTGACTTAAAATTTGGAGGGGATCTCCAACACATGCTCTGTAAAATATTATATAGCTCACGCAATTTAGACTATTTTTACTTGAAAAAAATAACGCATGTACTTCAAGTTCCCATGAATACGTGTAGGGAATCTTAATGTAAAAATTTTCATAAAAAATTTTTTAAGTTTAATATATCTCAAGTTCTAGTTGAACAATAGACTTAAAATTTTGTGATCTCGGGCACGTGGTCTACAAAAACATGTTACTCATGCAATTTCGATTATTACTAGTTGAAAAAAATAACGTAAGTACTTCAAGTACCCATAAATACATATGCAGGGTCCTAAAGCAAAAAGATTCATAGTTCTCCTAAAATATTTTTTGCAAGAATTTAGCTCAAGTTCCAGTTGACCAACTGACTTGAAATTTTGTGATCTCCAAAAAAAATTTATAGCCAACGTAATTTCAATTAATTTTGTTTGGAAAAAATGACGCGTTTAGTCGAAATGCCCATAAATAAGTGTGCAAAATTCTAATGCAAAAAGTTCGACAGTTCTCCTGGAAAAAATTGCTAAAGTTTGCTAGGAAAAACTAACTCGAAAACCAGTGTATGGCTCGGCTCGTGTGGATTTCACAAACACCCGGTATTTTGCGGTGCAACGCGGTTACATGCACCGCGCGGTGCAGCCCGTGTGCACGTACGAACGAACGCACAGAGCCGGCACGCCAGTGAACCGAGCATTATAGTGCCCTGCAAGAAACGTCGGCCTGGTGCATTGACCGCGGTTGACCACACGTCATCGAATGAGTGACGTCACGGTGTTGGCCGCGCGAAAGCTACGTCACGGTCGGTTGCATCCTCGAAGATGCATCCACGAAAATGCACGCACGGGGCCGGCGAAGACGGAAACTCTGCTATGAACGTTCTACTTCGCGACACGAATCTGTGAACACTGTTTAGCAAAATGCTGAGAACGATTTCCATGACGCTTTCCCGGCTTTTCCGTCTATGGGACTCGATCGATGCTGCGAAGCCTGAAGATTCATCCCCGCCTCCGTTGCACACGGCTTTGAACAAACAACTTCAAGAACGGTGTGTCTGTTCTTCAGAATCGATACTATATCGGTTCTATAACTGTCATGTTTAGGTTCTGTGTTCTATAACTGTTATTTTTTGATTCTGGGTTTTAGAACCGAAATCGCAAACGACAGCTAGATAACTAGACAGCCGATTTTATGCATTTATAACAAAAATGAATATATGTGATTTGAAACAGTAAAAAGCATTCAGAGAATTTAAAAATATTATTTTCGATTAATTAAAGATATTAACACTAGACCTAACAAACATGAAAAGTGAGTGGTACATATTGCTTTCTAAAATGAGCAAGATCGAATTAATTCCGGTTCTGTGCAATTTCTATTGAAATGTATACTTCAACAAAAGAGAGCGCTTCAATAATTTTTCATGAAAAGCGTTTTGATAATTTTATTAATTGTAAAATAAGTAACCGGTCATTTAACCGTGTTTGGTTTAGTGTGAAGAAAGAAAATAAATTTCTATCCACTTTGTTGCAATTCAGGTAGAAAATGTTTATTTTGCATAAAGAAGTTTAGTTACAACAGTTACGAGACTTTGTCGGTTCTCTATAACTGTCTCACAGTCAGAACCGATATACAGTGTGGTCCACGCAACTTGTTCAACCTCAATAACTTTCAAAGTATGAAAAAACAATAAGTTCCATTGTATGAAAAAACTTTTTCTAGAAAAGTTGTATGGTTCGAAGGGATACATTATGTAATTCATATACTTTTTTTGTAAGTGGAGATTTTCCACAGATCCTTTTCAAGAAACAAAGTGAAATCAATCGTTAACTATCTAGAATTATTACGTTTACGGGTAATAATGGTCAGTACTTTTTTACTCAAAATTTAACGATTTTCAATATTTTTGCTAAAAAATATAGCATTTCATTTTAAAAAAAACGAAGTTGACCTTCATATCTCCGAAACGCTTCCACTTACAAAAAATGTATATGAATTACGTAATGTATGCCTTCAAACCATACAACTTTTCTAGAAAAAGTTTTTTTATACAATGCATACTTTGGAAGTTATTGAGGATGAACAAGTTGCTTGGACCACCCTGTATAACAGTTTGATACAGTTATTTTCGGAACTCAGAGTAGGGCACAAATTATTAATAATTAAAAATGACGAATGGTCTCATTGATCGTTAGTCATAGCAAAATAGTCATTAGTCAAAACTAACTATGCAGTACTTTATATGTATGCAAAATTTCAAAATTCGTATTACGGAAACGGATACAGTGAACCACTATATTGGATGAATTAGACTTCTTATCACGTGGTCCGTTTCCGTAATATGAGTTTTGAATATGACTAATACTTAGTTTTGACTAATGACTATTTTGCTCTTAATCGATGAGACTATTAGTCATTTTTAGTTATTAGTTGATTTGTGCCTTACTCTGTCGGAACCTTTTCAATCCCTAGATTTAAGGGTTCGCGATAGGGGTGTGCGAGTACCCGTAATTTACGAGCTGAGCTGAACTCGATTCGAATGCTCGAGCCGAGTCGAGCGTTTGATTTTTTCGAACTACTCGAAATCGACGAACTGCTTAAAAAGAATGCGAGCTACTTGAAAAAATCAACCGGCTCGAATATTCGAGCCCTCGTAAAACTACGATTTACTCGAAAATAAATTTTCAGCTCGCAATTGTTCGAATTACTCGTATATATTCGAACAGATCTTTAACTTTCGAGTAGTCCGGAAAATTCAAACGCTCGACTCGGCTCGAATAAATCGAATACTGGAATAAATCGAATACTCGAGTAAATCGAATACTCGAATAAATCGAATACTGGAATAAATCGAATACTCGAGTAAATCGAATACTCGAATAAATAGAATACTGGAATAAATCGAATACTCGAGTAAATCGAATACTGGAATAAATCGAATACTCGCGTAAATCGAATACTGGAATAAATCGAATACTCGAATAAATCGAGTACTCGCACACCCCTAGTTCGCGACGGCTTAAGGTCGAGTTATACAGACGACTTTGTCGGATCAGACAGAAATATTTACCCAGGTTTAAATGAGAGTGTTCGCAAGCCGATATCGGAGACCGACTTCTCAACGATACTTTTTCTTCGAGTCTGAGAGGTCATAAATTTCGAGCGGGTGACTACTCCCTGCTGCGCGTGGCACAAAAAAATTTTTCTGTCTGATCCGACAAAGTCGTCTGTATAACTCGACCTTTAGAGTGAATCAAGTTGGTTTCCAAATTGAGGAAATCCCCGATTTGAAGAGACCAGAGCTTGTTGTGTTGCGTTTCGGGTCCGTTAGTTCGATGATTTCCGGTCCGATGGTGCAATGAGACAACAGACATTTGGACAGGGAATCGATGTCGTCACACCTGGCTGGCAATCGGTCGCTCATTATCGGTGCGTGAGCACCGACACCGTGAATCGCGCTTTATCTCTCGCGGACCGCACTCGAGACAGATGACTTATCGCGCGCATGACCGAGGTTGGCTAAATAAGTTTCCTTTTTTCCACCGCTCCTTCCTGTTTTTTCTCGACTGGCCGTTCCTCTCGCCACAGCGTAGCGTAACCTCCAATTCATCACGGTCGACCGCGGGCTATACGGTGCTTCGCATGAATAGTTAACGAACGGGCGTAGGTGGACCAAGATTTTCCTCCTCTTCGGACGACGACGACGACGACGACGACGACGACCACGACGACGACGACGACGACGACGAGTATGCAGCCGCGGATGTACCTGCGAGTATAATAGCCTCGGTTATACATAGAGTCCGTTCTCTTGTACGCGCTATACCTTCCTGAAAGCGTGAGCTCGGGCTCGTGTATGAGTGGAAGCGCGGGCGAGTTCGTTCCCTCGAACGAGTAAATCAAGTCGCTGGTCCGCGAAGCGGTTGAATGCCTTGAGCACCACGCTCCTAACACTGGCCAAGAATGGCTCGAGACTTTTTACGACCACCTATGATCCATTCTTGCCGCCTGGATCCACGCGATTCATCCCGATATCGCCGGAAACACGGCCGATCCACTCGTGATCGAGGCTACCGTCGCGATTCGCTCGAATCGCTCGCGAAACTTTTCGATTTTTTCTTTTTTTTTAGCGAATACATGTTGTCTTCGATATTTGGTTGTTTGGAATGTTTGTTTTTTAACATACGTGTTGGTGGCCACCATTTGTTCCGCTGTCTATCGTCGTAGTTAAAATGTTTTATTAACTATTTGCACTCGGAATTATTTCAGCTTGAAAACTAAACATTTCTTCTGGCCTACAATATATTAATTCTATATATTCTTTTCAATTTGTGCATACGAACCTGATGCAATGTACTAATACAATATTTAAATATTTAGTAATTTATTATATACAAACCAATATAACGATATTTAAATATTTAGTAATTTATTATATACAAACCAATATAATAATATTTAAATATTTAGTAATTTATTATATACAAACCAATATAACAATATTTAAGTATTTAGTAATTTATTATATACAAACCAATATAACAATATTTAAATATTTAGTAATTTATTATATACAAACCAATATAACAATATTCAAATATTTAGTAATTTATTATATACAAACCAATATAACAATATTTAAATATTTAGTAATTTATTATATACAAACCAATATAACAATATTTAAATATTTAGTAATTTATTATATACAAACCAATATAACAATATTTTTGATAGTGTATAGCAATTTTTAATGGTGACTCAGAGTCACCAATCGAGTGCAAAGGGTTAAATACAGTGTACCTCCTTTACACTGAGTTTAAAATAAAGAGTTTAATTAAAGAATTTAATCCCTTGTACTAGAAAATTGAGTCAGACTCGTGATGAACATTTCGAACAGACTTTCTTGAATATGTATGTTATTATTGGGTTGGTGCATAATTATTGCGGCTTTTGTTCGTGACTTTTTTTTCTTTAAAAATTGGCGATTTTTAAAATGTTTATTTTCCATAAAAATAATCCACTCTTTTCCCAATTTCTATTTTTTTCCGAGCATTTTGAGACGACGAACAATGGTCGAACGGTCACATTGAAGTCTTCGGCCAACATTCTCGTCACGGCTGCCAAAAGTGCATGGTCGTTGAAATTTGATGGTCGACCTCTTCCTTCTTCATCTGCGAGGTTTGTATCGCTGGATTTGAACTTCTTGAACCATCTTTCAACTTGGCTTTTGTGCTTGCAATCTGCTGATTGTTCTTGCAACTTGCTGATTGTTCATTCGCCAAAAAGTTCGTTGAGATCACGGAATGACTGTGCTGCATGCCAACCTTTCTCGAAGTGGTAGAGCATAATATGGTGATTGTGAATATGATTTTCGATACGCATTTTCATTAATTGAAAAGAGAGGATTATTTTTATGATAAAAAATATTAAAAAAACACTCCGATATTTAAAGAAACAAAAAGTCGCGAAAAAAAGCCGCATTAATTATGTACCAACCCAATAATAGATTTTGGATCTTTTTGCATTTATGGCTTCTGAAAATTTTCAAAAAATGCTTAAGTATAAAATTCGATAGAATTTTGTACGATTCTTCTTTATTTTAGATCTACAAAGATTACTACCACTGAAAATAATGTTTCATTTATTTCCACTTCCTTGAAATTAAACCTACCGACCATTAAATGTGTCTAGTATGTGCTCTCTTATAAAAACGGCACGATTGAGTTTATTTAAATTTAGTACCATTATTATTATAATGTATGATTGAATAAAAAAGTGTGCATAATCATTTCCAGTGGCAGCATCTTTATAACTTCAATAATTGTAAAATAAAAAGTCTGAAAGCGGTCATTTGATCGGCGTTGGTATGTTTAGTGTTAAAATTTGTCCACAAAATTTGCGAATAAATTGCATAAAGATCCGCAGTCTATTAACACTAAACTTACCACGGTCAAATTACCGGTTTTCCATCTCGCAATTATTGAAATTATAAAAACACTTTCATAGGAAATAACTGAAGTGTCTTCTTTATGTAAGTACACGTTATGATTAAATCCATACAAAGTTTGAATAAATTCAGTCTTCTCACTTTTATAAGGCGTTTCTCTTTTATATTTTAGATTTATCGTTAAAAACACACATATTTAGTGGATTTTGTTCGAAATATTCATCGCGAGTCTGACTCGATGTGCAAGGGTTTAACTTTCGTTATCAAGAGTTGAGGGTTAAACCCGCCACAAATATCTACAATGTAAATGAAGAGATTTCAGTTCGGTCGGTTCTCCGAAGGGAATCGAAGTGTCCCGAAGCAGAGGGATAATAAAAGTTTCTCCGATTCGAATCGTGTACCGATTTCCGTCGGACCGCGAATCTAAAGGATCTCCGATCGCGATAGCGGACACAAAGGCCGCAAAGTTTCTAATACGTTCGTGTGTTTTTATGTATGTATGTTGTAAGTATGTATGTGTTTGTGTATGTGGGATCTTGAAACGTCGCGGGTTCGTTTCGAAGCGTGTAGCGTTCACGGCGATATACGGGGACCATTTAAGCGACTGCATCGACCGGTGCGGCGTGCAAGGAGGCAGCTACGAGAAAGTATCTGGCAACTTTCTCCGGTGGGTTTAGTTTGCAGCACGGGTCACCAGCCACGGACGTCGAGAGCGAGCGAAACGACCGATGCGATTCCCGTTCCCATTCTCGTTCTCGTTTTCCTTCTTGTTCTCGTTCTCGTTCTCGAGAAGGTGCGCGCTCACGAGAGAGTCTGCCTCCTACCCAGAGTACGTTTCCGATTCGTATTCAGACAGAAACGGTCGACTGCCTCGGTTTCGGGGACTCCAACACGACTTCGAAACTGTTCGAAATTGTTCGAAACTGATCGAAACTGTTCGAAATTGTTCGAAACTGTTCGAAACTGTTCGAAATTGTTCGAAATTGTACGAAATTGTTCGATATAGTTCGAAATAGTTCGAAATAGTTCGAAATAGTACGAAATTGTTCGAAATTGTTCGAAATAGTACGAAATTGTTCGAAATAGTAGGAAATTGTTCGAAATAGTACGAAATTGTTCGAAATTGTACGAAATTGTTCGAAATAGTTCGAAATAGTTGGAAATAGTTCAAAATTGTTCGAAACTGTTCGAAGCTGTTCGAAGCTGTTCGAAATTGTTCGAAATAGTTCGAAATTGTTCGAAATAGTTCGAAATAGTTGGAAATAGTTCGAAATTGTTCGAAATTGTCCGAAACTGTTCGAAACTGTTCGAAACTGTTCGAAACTGTTTGAAATTGTTCGAAACTGTTCGAAATTGTTCGAAACTGTTCGAAATTGTTCGAAATTGTTCGAAGTTGTTCGAAGGTGTTCGAAGGTGTTCGAAATTGTTCGGAATTTGTTCGGAACGGTTACAACGAACCCACGTTCGAAAAAAACGTTGCGAACATCAGAAACTTCCAATTTGATCGAACAGAAAAATCGCTCAGCATTACACGGTAGATGATCAAATTGTTACGAACACTTCGAAACTACTATTTATTTGGGGCTCAGTGACCAATGGAGTTAATATCGTAGTTATAACAATGTCTCTTTTATCACTAGACTGCTGATTTTTATGGGAAATAAAATTTAGTGAAGCGCAAGAAACAGAAGCTACTTAAGACCATTACAGGTGTGAAACTTTACTATTTTTTTTTTACGATTCCAAGTAAATGCAATTTTTCCAAAATGTTCGCGACTTTGCTACACGATTCCTGCTTACTTTTGCTAATATTGCAAATGTGAAACTTTACTACTTTTTTTGTGATTTCGAGTAAATGCGATTTTTCCAAAATGATTGCAATTTTGCTACACAATTGCTGCTTACTTTTGCTAATATTGCAAATGTGAAACTTTACTATTTTTTTTGTGATTTCGAGTAAATGCGATTTTTCCAAAATGTTTGCGATTTTGCTACACGATTCCTACTTACTTTTGCTAATATTGCAAATGTGAAACTTTACTACTTTTTTTGTGATTTCGAGTAAATGCGATTTTTCCAAAATGATTGCAATTTTGCTACACAATTGCTGCTTACTTTTGCTAATATTGCAGCAGTGGAACTTTACTATTTTTTTTTTAACGATTTCGAATAAACGTAATTTTTCCAAAATGTTCACGATTTTGCTACACGATTGCTGATTACCTTAGCTAATGTTGCAGGCGCGAAACGGATTTTGAAAGTCGCGTTAGATCGAGCCGAATATGATCGTTCTTCCTGTTCCGGGGCGAACAGGTGAAATTGAAAGCGTACTCGCGCGGATTCGCGTTCGTTGAACGGAGCAATGCCTCGATTAAATTAATACGGCGCGATGCGCGTTGGGAAGTTGCGTCCGAAGCAGCTTTTAAATAGAAGACCCGTGAAGACGGCGAACGATTAGGGTTTCAATTCGCTCTCCTGTGCTCGATAACGCCAGACGGAAGTTTCGAATCACCTGCTGATCCTCGATTCCCGAGCTCGATCGATTCTCTTTGGCGGTTACTAATGGCTGGCTGGTAATACTCGATCACAATCGTGAATAAATCTTGAATCACAATCATTTTAAACGAATTACGTGGGCGTCGATTAACCTGTTAGCTGTGTAGCTCGATTTTATAAGCGGGTGCTAAGAGTTTTTAAACACTTCATTTATCACACTTATCGCTCTTTCATCTCTTTGTTTCGTGTTTGGCTTAAAATATTCTACGATTCCAACAAATTACGTAAATGTTTTAATTTTCCCGAGAATGTTAAGATAATTATCATTTCTTGAGAATAAGCAAGTAATTAATTTTATTCCATGACGAGTATACTCGTCATACACAGCTAATTGGTAAAACATGAATAATACTACAATGTAGACAAGGTTCAATTTAGTCCCCACGATTTTCGACACACGTTCGATAGTCTGACGAAAAATATTTCGAACAAAAGTTAATGAGTTTTACAATGAGTTACGGAATGCACAATTAGGAATTTGGAAAAAAAACATTAATTTCAACGAAAGGTCAAGGTTACTGTGACTTTTTAAAATTGGCACAATGTATGCCTGACTGCAGAATTTTGTAGACCATTTCAAGACGAATTCAATGACCTACTAAACTATGACCTTGAGTCGCCCTTGAACTAAGAAAACGGTATTGTGATTCATCTTGTGTAACCAAGCTTTATTATCATTTCTTCATATGCCCATACGTGACTCTGTTAGTGGAACAGCTGATAAATACTATAATTGTTATTACTGGACTGCAGATCTTTATGCATATATCACAAGAACAATTCGGTTCACTTTAAAACAGTAAAAACATTAAAATATTTTGACACTAGATTTACGGGGACCCGTCAACATGACGAATTGTTTAATTTACGATTATTAAGAGCGTCAGAATGCATCCGAGAGGTATTATTCAATATATTGATTTTGTTTAAACGCGCATAACAATAGAAATCGTTCATAATCTACATAAATACATTTTTGTGATTTTTACAAAGCAATGTAAAATAGTCTCTTATAGTGCTCCGGAAATCTTGTTTTCAGCATATTTAAATTCTTCAACAAGAAAAGAAAGGTCTATACGGTTTTACTATTTCTTGAAATTAATGCCAACAATTTTTATTTCACATAAAAATCCGTAGTCTGGTAACAACAATACTGGAGATTCTAGGCATTCATAACAAAAATGGATTAATCAAATACAAAATTGCTCAGCTACATTAGAAAAATTGAATGACGTTTTTATATTGCTCTTGACTCATTAAAATGATTAATCTTTTGCACTGGGAACTATTCCTGCTCCATAAATAAAAATGTCTTCCGACGTACAATATTTCAATTCAATCTGACTCTTTTCAATGTATGCATATGAAACTGATGCCATTTACTCGTACAATATATAAATATTTACTAATTTATTAAATACAAACAACTTTAATAAATACGAAAAATATGTTGTATAGCGTGAGCAATTTTTAATGGTCACTGAGGGTCATCACTCGAGTGCAAAGTGTTAAAAGAGGGTTAAAAGGGTTTCCGTTTAACTTCGGTTTCTAACAGTTCGCTTGAACAATTTTTCTTTCGCATAAAGATCGACAGACTGATTATTACAAACTACGAAATCGTGGCGTTACAATACTGAATCAGAATAGCCGTTTAACCTAACAGTCGCGTGGCACAGTTTCCCCGAGTAAGAAGGTGTGTGCCACGTGTTCGCCGTCTAAACGCCGGCTCACGGTGAAAATTCGGTGAAAAGACGATCGTTATCCAATGTCGAATTACCGCGCAACAATCGTTAGGAAATTCGATTGTAACCGGTTATGCGGTGCGATGACGACGACCGACGGCGTCACGTGGCCCACGTGGGGATCGATCCCTCTAAGGTCGCTAGCAAACGCGAAACGGATCGTTACGTGGACGATTGGGTAACGGCACGGCGGTTTCGTACACACGAAAGTTGCTTCTCGTCGCGTCGTTCCGATTATCGGCCGGGTGTTGCGCTCGAGAGCCGGTATTAGGCAATCGGTAAACAGGGCAACGTTAACATTGGCCCAAATGTTGGCCACTGGCCCCGCAAGACGATGTCGCTGCCATTGCAACTCTTCGCGATCACGTTTTGAGCACGTTTCGGCCTAGACTCGGGCATTATTCAACTAAAACTTCATTCGATGCGCGAATCATATATTTATTTATTTATAAACGGGCAGAAGACCTTTTTACATAAGTGTTTATATAATAGAAAAAAAGGACTACATAAAACAACAAAGAAGGAACATGCACAAAAACGCATGATACAAAGGGTATGGTATTATCTGATAATGCTACGTAATTGTCTTTTAATGGATTATTTAATAGGATTTGATTAATTAAGGATTGGATTAATTAATCCATATGTAGATCTGAATTTAGGGGTTTAAAATCCTGCTCTAGGTCTCAATATACGTTCTGGTACATAGAAATTGATTTGCATAAGGAGAGAGGGACAATCAATATGATTATTAATTGAATTAAAATCATAATCATAATTATTAGAGCGCGGATCCTTATGCAAAATAATAATTGTCTACGTCATTTGCGAGGAACGGTAGCCATATTAAAATTTCTTTCTTCCTCGAATGGTCTTCGTAAGTTTAAAATAATATATAGACACTTAAATTCTTTTAATCTTTCTACTTGTTTTAAATTGCATAAACTCGCTTTTGTCATAAATGCATCAATCCTGCGAATAGTTATTCTTTATTCGATCATTTATCTTTCGAGTTAATCGTCATTAATTTAGGACGCGGTGTCCAGCGTAGGGGCCCCTCACGCTCCTACTTCCTCTTCTTACTGTCGGTTTGCGCAGGCGCAGTGTGTTCCCACTCCGTCGACTAAGAAACCGAGTAACCGACCCGCGTGTCATAAAACAATCGACGATCATCTTTATAACGCGGGAAGCGAGCATATTGGTAATCGGTTCGCCGCGTCACGGCGCTATGGATACGGCGGGCGGTGGTGGTGGGGATGGCGTTCAGCTCCCGGAGTCGAGTTTGGACATCGCTGATTTAGACAACCTTTATTCGTTATTTATCAGTCGTCATTTCTCATTTGCGGCCACATCTGGGCTAATGTGTTCTGTAGACTGTTGATCTTTATGCAAAATAAAAATTGTCGAATGTAAGAAATAGAAGGGAAATGAAATTGTCGTTCTTTAATAATAGAATGCAGAGAATGGAGAAGGCAGAGAGTTAGTTACGAAGTATGACGTTCATGATTGATAAGTTCGTGCCGCGGTTTAAAAAGTATTTTAATGAAAAACCACAAAAATTTTATAGTGACGGTATAATATCTTTACCTAAAAAGTGGGAAGATGTTGTAGAGTAGGTGGTTATATTTTCTCGTTGACTTTGAAAGTACGTTTGAAATATTAATTGAAATAGTAAAACAGTAAACGGCACGAACTTATGGGACGACCTAATACAAACATAATTCTAATAACTGTTCGCAAAAGTTTCAGTCTATTTTTAATCCTCTTTTATTCATACACGATGTACGAAGTACGTCACTAGTCGATAATAAAGTTGGCTGTTTAAATGCATGGGTAGGTAACGAACGATTCCACAAAATGGTGGTCATTACGATTAGACTGGGGATCTTTATGCAGAATAAAAATTGTCCAATATCAGTCCCGAGTAGCAAATATTAAATACATATTTATTTCCACTGTGAATCATTGTAACACAATTGTTATTTCTTTGCCTAAAATGTATAAAGAGCCGCAGTCTAATTATTCTTATATTCGAAGGATAAAATTGCAGACGATTTATGACGAGATATTTTATAATAGTTGACCTAATAGTGGAACAGAATTTCGGGGGTTTTCGTGACTGTGCGGCGGATCGAAACTATGTCATTGACTGACACTGGCCTACTGCAGGTGTGTTAACACCGTCGTGTCCGTCAAAATAGCGGCAGTTCGATTTCGCGAAGGCGAAAAGTGAGAGTACGTCCTCGCTCGATGAACTTCTTCGATCCGCGTGTCTCCGAGAGCCCTCAGGATCCACGATTCTCTCTTCTCGATTAGAACAGTCATTCTTCCTTGAATCACAACGCTAAGAATAACTTGGATAGCCCGTGCGTAACCCTGAAATTATAGAAGGCCCGTTCGAACATAATCGATTTAACTTTACCTTTACTTTCTGGATCGAAACTAATCTGCAATTCGTAGTTAATCTACAAGAAACGCTGTAAATATTGTTCCAATCTACAATTCGTAGTTAATGTACAAGAAACACTGTAAATATTGTTCCAATCTGCAATTCGTAGTTAATCTACAAGAAACACTGTAAATATTGTTCCAATCTGCAATTCGTAGTTAATCTACAAGAAACACTGTAAATATTGTTCCAATCTGCAATTCGTAGTTAATCTACAAGAAACACTGTAAATATTGTTCCAATCTACAATTCGTAGTTAATCTACAAGAAACACTGTGAATATTGTTCTAGGCTCGGACCTGATTCAAAATTCTCAGTTAATCAACACACTCGATGGCGTTGCAAATATTTCGGTTCGATTCGGGCGCAATTAATTTATCGATCGAACACGCTGAACGCCGTGATAATAATTTATTAATATTGAAATTGACTTGATTGTAATGCAGCGATTTCGAACCTGAGAGGCGCGGACTGTCCTCAGGGGTGGGGCAAGAATTAGTAATAAAATATTAATTTTCATAGCATAATATCTTCAACATGAAACCTTAATTCCATTTTGGATGAATCTTAGCGGAGAGTATGCATCATTGTATTACAAAAGCAATGCAAGTATTTGTCACGTCTTATTTATGCGAAATGGGCGTTTCGCCATTGGCTGCAATGAAAACCAAATATCGAGGCAGGTCGGTAGTCGAAAAAGAGATACAACCGTCGCATTAAATTTTGATGAGTTAGATGGAGGGAGTTACAGGGAGTTGCAACGTATTCCTCTACGATAACTGCAAGGTCCCCACCATCGAACCTCTTCCCACTACTACGCACGGCCGTGGAGTTAGTGAGTGCTGCGCGCGCCGCGTGGCTCTCGTGGTGGGAGCTTCCCACTACTATACATTATAACGATGAAGTCAAAGAGTGGGGGCATAACCTAAGCGGGGAAGGTGCCTCGAATTTCTCCGGAGCTACTGGTTGGAACTGTCTGGTTTAAATGATTAACACTAGGTTTACGGGACCCGTCAAAATGACTGGTTCTATCATTTTTAATTTACGATTACTGAGATTATGAAGATGACTCCATGAAGAATTATTCAAAAAGTTTAGATCTTTCGATTCGTATTATGTAAAAAATGGTTAGAAATTTGGATGGAAACATTCTTGTAATTTCTATAAAGTAATGTAAAATAGTCAGTTTTAGTGGTCCGTAAATCTAGTGTTAAAAAGAATTTAATATGAAAATAAATATACATGTACGTATATGTTATAGCAAAACCTTGTTATTATACTGTTAATTGTAGTTTTCAGTTTCTTTTGTGTAATAAAGTTTTTATTATTTAAAACGCGACTATATTATTATATCTATTAAAAAAATAAAAGATAGAGACGCGGAAAAAAATTTTATTTTTTCTGAGAGACGTAGTAGCATAAAGGTTGGAAACCGCTGTTGTAATTTAAAGTGACAATCTCATTATTAACACTAGAACTACCGGACCAGTCAAAATGACCGATTTCTAATTTTTTCGTTCGTTTAACTAATATTGAAATTGTGAATATGTTCTCGGGAATAATGTTTTAGTAAACTCCGTCTATTGAACGAAATCTGAAACGAAAATCCGAAAATTGTACGAAATCTGAATAAACGAAAGAACGTGTGTGATACGCATAAAATTCGCGTGGCAGTCAACGTATTAACAAGTCGTTATTTTCGGAGTAAGACAGTTTTCGCAGACAAGTGTTTAGGGGCACTGTGGCATACTTTGAGAGCCGCGTTTGCACGTGTCGCTAGGTTCTAGAATACACATAGTGCAACCGGAAGAATGAAAATGAATAAAAAGCGTGGAATAAATTTGCAAACTCGTTGAGCACCCGCGCGGTAACGCGGTAAGGGGAAACGGTAAGTCATGCACAGACACAAGCGTGAAGATCTCATTCTTTGTTTTCGGCTTGCTCATGCGCGCTTCCGAGACGTTCGAGCCATTCATGAACGAAAATACCAAAATTTCATTGACAGTCAGCCTTCTTTCACACAAATAATCGTGTTGAGTTATGGATTACTTACATGAATGGTAAAATTATTAACGTGTACAGAATATAATTTTAACTCCAGTGATTATTTAATATTATTGGAGTTCTATTCATTGCGTAGTATTCAGTATCTGTTACAGTGCTTGAGCACGTTTTTAATTCTGGTGAACAGAACATGTGTTCCTATAGTAGAAAAATGTTTATTTTCATATTTCATTATGTAACAGTTTACGTTTTATTGTTGTTGCCAGGGCGTCCAAGGCATGTTATAACAAAGGACACACGGGCAGTACCTCGCAGACTGTATACCGAACAACACGTAACTCTGATTTAACCTTTTGTCCTACAACAACGAGTGAGACTCGTGGTAAGAAATTCGGGCCAAAAATAATAAGGACTGACTCGTCGTACTTCGTTCGGACCAAACATAAACAACACGAGTCTGGCTCGTTGTACTTCGTTCGGACCAAACATAAACAACACGAGCCTGGCTCGCGGTACTTCATTCGTGACACGTAAACAACACCAACACGAAGATTACTAGTTTTCTACGAGTTTTCTCAAAACATTATTAATTTAAATTAAGTATTAATTTACAAATTGTTACCGATACATTATCCACTTTCAAATTATAAATCATTTTTGTTCACCGACGAATTGATCATAATTACTTCCCAGACATCTTCAAATTATTAGTTGCGCCCAAACGTGTTTATTATTTCACAATTCCTTTCGTTGCTCCGAAATATACATGTCATAAGACGCATATATTTTGCGCAAGTTGGAGCACACGGTTAAACAACAAAATGGCTCGACGCGTGACCGACCATCTTGTTTATTATGGCCCGAGCAATCGGGAGTTAGCGGTTAGGACAAGGGGTTAAATAACAATCTTGAGATTCTCGGAACGAATCCTTCGAACAAATAATATTTTTATGGAACCCCATACTCGGAGAAGAAGCCTCGAATTCGAACGTATAAATAAATGCATCTCGAAGCGTTCTCGCGTCTCCTCTCTTTCACTCCGATGATTCGTTTCTCACTTTGGCGAACGCTCATAGTGCGGCGCGTGGGACGTTGCCCCATTAGCGAAGCAGATATAAGTGTTGGCCGAGAACGTAGTCAATTTAACGAGGTTAAAAAAAAATCCTCCCTCTCTAACCCTCGTTCGAGAGGAACGCGTACGGCTTCCCGAAGACGGACTCGGTGTGCACGATCTCGCGTAAAAATGTAATCCCGGAGTTGGCTCGGAGCTCCAGGCTTCCCGAACGATTCTTCCGATCAAGAATCGACGATGGTGCTCCACGGAAATGTGCCTGACCGCTTCATACCATTGTCAGGCGAGCTGGGAACGAGAACGGTTCGTTTGTTTAACCGGTCGACTTCGAAAAATTCTAAACACTCCGCAAGGTACAACAATTAGACATTTATTTCGAAGAGGTCTTTGAATTTCTACAATTCGGTGATATTAACCAAGGCTAAAAAATGTTCTAAGATTTTTTAACAGGTTCTATTTAATAAATGAACCGTGGAACCTTTTTTGAAAAATGTTTCAATATCAGAAATGCCGACGAGACCAGCTATAGAAAAGTAAAAGTGAATAAGAGTGAATAAAAGTGAATAAAAGTTTAGTATGTACAGGACCTATTGTAGGGCTTTATGAAAATATTATTAACACGTTGACTGCCAGGCGCATTTTCCATGGTTTTCCCAAGGCGCCAACGTGAATTTTTCATTATGCGATGCATATTATGTTGAAATATTATTTGCAGGGAATAAAGTGAGTTATAAAATCATGCCTGAAGCATTTTTCGTGCATTCATTTCTTCAAACCATTATAGTAACAATGGTATTATTGAAAAATTTATCAGTATCCATATTTACTCTAATTATGTACTTTTATTATTTGCTACGTCGCCGGTCACCGGTGTCCCCCACGGCTCTGTAGCCAAGTCGAGTGCCGGTCACCGGTGACCCCCATGGCAGTCCACGTGTTAAATAACCCCTTGTCCTACCCGCTAACTCCCGATCGCTCGGACCATAATAAACAAGGTGGTCGGTCACGCGTGGAGCCATTTTACTGTTTAGCCCTGTGCACGAACTTGCACAAAATGTATGCGTCTTATGACACGTATATTTCGGCGCAACGAAAGGAATCGTGAAATAATAAACACATTTGGGCACAACTAATATTTTAAGATGTCTGGGAAGTAATTATGATCAATTCATCGGTGAACAAAAATGATTTATAATTTGAAAGTGAATAATATACCAGTAACAATTTGTAAAGTAATACTTCATCAATTAGCTGTGTTTGCCGAGTATACTCGTCATGGAATACAAATTAATTGCTTGCTATTTATGATAAAATTGTAGTGAAAATTAAAACGCATTATTAATTTGTCGACATTTTAGAATTTTTCGAGTCGAAGACAAAACAAAGAAATTGACGAGAGGTCAGTATGTGATAAATAAAGTTTTCAAAAATTTTTAGTAGCCACATGCAAAATTCGAGTTACACAGTCAACTCGTTAATTAAAATTAATAATGTTTTGAGAAAACTCGTAGAAAATTAGTAATCTTCGTGTTGGTGTTGTTTACGTTTGTCACGAATGAAGTACCACGAGCCAGGCTCGCGTTGTTTATGTTTGGTCCGAACGAAGTACCACGAGCCAGGCTCGCGTTGTTTACGTTTGCTCCGAACGAAGTACCACGAGCCAGGCTCGTGTTGTTTATATTTGGTCCGAACGAAGTACAACGAGCCAGGCTCGTCCTTATTGTTTTTGGCACAAATTTCTTACGACGAGTCTCACTCGTTATTGTAGGACAAGGGGTTAATGCAGAATTGGAGAACCTCGTTACAATAAACGTGCCAAGCATGTTCTTCAGTGAAATTTTGCTTGATAGATGATTCGTGGAACAGCGACCGCTCTAACCTAGTCTAATACATACATATATATATATATATATATATATATATATATATATATATATATATGTATATATATTCTTAAGGGGCGGCAATTTGTGTTTTTGTCCGGAGCAACGTAACCGCTAGAGCGGGTGCTGTCAAAACGAATCATCTATCAAGCATAATATATATATATATATATATATATATATATATATATATATATTATTTATTTCGCCATAAATGTATAAAATTCGCAATCTATTACTAATAATAATTGTAGTATTTGCCAGCTGTTCTAGGCTCATAGCAACACATCAATTTTCACGCAGGGCCCACTCTACGGGCGGGCAATTCGGACATTTGTCCGGGGCGCCAAAATTTAGGGCCGCCATTTTCAAATGTCCGAGTTGCCCGCCCGTAGAGTGGGCCCTGCGAGGAAATTGATTACTGTTGCTATGAGCCTGGAACAGCTGGCAAACACTACAATTATTATTAATAACAGATTGCGAGTTTTATAAATATATGGCGAAAATCAGTAAGTGCAAGAGCTAAACTTCAGTGAACCAAATTTACTTGTAAACGGAGTTCCACTGCACCACTAAAAAGGAAACGCTTTCTACAAGCAACAAGATGTGTATGAAAGATTAATCAAATTGTTCGAGATGCACCATTACTCTTCAGCTGGCACGAACGATCCCTGATTCCTTAAACAAATGGGAGCAATAAGGGGATAATTGTTATACGAATTCGCTAACATTGGGACAAGAGAGAACTTGGTCCCTCGTGAAAGTTCGTCGTGTCTACGTCTCGCGTCAACCTGTGTCGGCGGCGCGCATCATGCGAGCCACGGTTTAATGCGTGTGCAAACCGCGCTATCAGTCTGCGCGTCGCAATAAACCGTGTTCTTTTTTCCACGGCGTTTCGTATCGCGAGAAAGAAATTTTCCATCGACCTGCTCTCGCTCTTCCTCGACGAAAAAGAAGAAGCTCGTCGAAAAGTTTCGATGCCTTCAATAATTTGCATCATCCGTCTGTTACGTGACTTGCGAACATTTCTCGCGGTCGAATAGGGCCGGGTACTTCGCCGCTTTCGAAAATAGACGAGAGGAGGTCGTCTCTGTTTGAGGATGATGGCTTAATCGTGGAGTTCGCGGTCTCAGGGTCGTTGGTTCGCCGGTTAGACGATTACGAGCACGCCTCTTATGTCTCTTTCTAACTTCTGGCTCTCTCTTCCGTGGTCCCTTTCTCTCTTTGGCTTTTTCCCGTGGCTCGGCGGATTCTTGTTCTCTCTCTCTCTCTCTCTCTCTCTCTCTCTTTCACTCTCTCATTATGGGGCTCTCCGTTTCTCGCGTTGTATACGCGGGCCCCCAAACGCCCTCTCCGAATATTTATGTCACGGTGAAGTCGACAGAGACCTTGACTGTGCGCCGCAGGCGGACCACAGCTCTCCGTGCGATCGAAATGTTAGAATTTTTGCGGCCCGGGTTTGTGAATCGACGCGCGAAGGTCGATCGGCCGCTTCCTAAAGCGGATTCGGATGCTTCGGCAACCGGGCTTCTTTCGTTTGCTTAATCGTTGCTCGGCCGTACTCCTCCGATAGCCAGACAAACCATAGCTGGCGTTAATGGTCTTCGCGCTGGACCTGGTTCAAGACATTATTCTGTTAGCTCCCTAACGTGCGTGCCAAAATTAATTTGGGTACTTTGGTTGTTGACTTCCCTTTGCTTTAGTAATGCAAGATGTTTAGTAGCACCTTAGTGTCATCGTTCGCTTGAAAAGGATTCACACTTTTAGTGACAATCCATAAATATCAAAACCTCCATAAAAGCAATGTAATTGATTTGGTGAAATAAGGATTGAAAAGTCGAGATATGTTATACGAAGTACTGTGTCAACCTTCTAAGAAAACTTGGTGCATTGAATGCATTAGCGTAAAAATTCATTTTCGAATGTCAGCAAACAATTGTAACTTTAGTTCGTAGTAATACAGCATCTTGGTTGTTCTTCTCGAGCAACGTCATAAAAACGTAGAAACAACAGCTTGCTTTCATGGTTTTCATCCTGGAGCTAGTCGAGGCGATTGTTCAATGATTCAATGATCGAGTTGGGTTGGGTCGAGAAAGTTTACAAACTTCGGTTACCCGAAAAGGTAACCGGGTCGGGTCGAGTCGTGGTGCAGAAAGTTTGCAATATTCGGGTATTCGAAGTTAAAGTTGCGGCAAGTCTGGGGTCAAATCAGCGATAAATAATTCTGTGCATATTATGACGTCCAATCATAGGTTGTAATAATATTTCGATTTGTAATAAACACTGTTTACTAAGCGTGTGCGGGATCCCGGACGGGACGACATCCCGAGAATTTCGGAATCCCGAAAATTATTAGGAATCCCGAATCATCTCGGAATCCCGCAAATACTCGGGAATCCTGAAAATTCTCGGGAATTCCGAATATTTTAGGGATCCCGAATATTCTCGGGATCCCGCACATACTCGGGAATCCCGAATATTTTAGGGATCTCGTATATTTTCGGGAATCCCGAATCATCTCGGGATCCCGCACATACTCGGGAATCCCGAAAATTCTCGGGTGTCCCGAATATTTTAGGGATCCCGAATATTTTAGGGATCCCGTATATTTTAGGGATCCCGAATATTCTCGGGAATCCCGAATATTCTCGGGAATCCCGAATCATCTCGGGAATCCCAGATATTTTTATGGGAATCCCGAACATTTTCAAGAATCCCGCACACCCCTACTGTTTACTAAACAGTGTTTACTATAAATCGAAATATTATTACAACCGCTGATTGGACTAAACTGTTTAGTAAACAGCGCCTAGTCCAGCTTTTCTTTCAAGACTTCATCCCTATATACGGCACATAACTTCTTGTATGCTTGCGATGCGATACTGCCTTTTCGGAAAAAATACAATAAAACATGTCTGAAATGCGCGTTTTGTTCCTCCATTTTTAAACTGAGATAAAAACGAAACTAAACAACTAATCGATACAATATTCTTACTAATTAAAGGTGGAAGTCGAAACAACAATAAAGCAATATAGGTTAGGTGCTTTGAACCCGTTGACAAATCAAAAGAATGTTCCAGAACCATCTATCGACAAAATCCGCAATCATTTAGTTCCCAACCCAACAAATGTCTATATGGCGTTAATTCGAACACGTTGGTTCAACACACGTATACCTGGTAGAACTAACCAGATCCTCTCACAAATTTCTGCGACCGCAGAGGTCGAAAAACGAATGGTCCGAATGTACGAAAAGAAGAAGAACAATTTCGACGGTGAGATGGAAAAAAAGAAGAAGACGGTCGTCATAAAAGAGCGCGCGAGCGAGACCTGGCCCGAGTTCGTTCTCCCGAGTTGTCGGGTTATTGTACCCGCGGTTCGATTCGATCGAATATAATGGCAGGGAAGAGACGTCACGGGAAAGAGCGGGAGCCAATTAGGCGGACTTTTTGTAGTCTCTGGTGATTAGCAAGCAGGCGGTCGAGTCGAGACGAGTCTTTTAACGAGTGAGTCACAGCCCGGAAGCGAAGCCGTGCGTCGTGCGTTTTCGTCCTCGGGAAACCGCGGAAAATGCGCGAAAGTCGGCGTCGGGAACGGTTACCGGCATGGCGGCAGACGGTTGGAAGAAAAGACTTGCACTTTCGTTAGAAAGTCGTACGGAATCGGTTCTACGCCATTCGTGGCAGCCGTCTGGAACCGAACCGGCGACGCTAACGTGGAGATCAACTGTTGCTGCTCTGCCTGTCTGACCAAACACGGAGCCCCACTACTCGCTCAGCACCCTTAGCCCTACGTCCGTGTTCTAGCGACACGTTCCTCCGATACTTGGTCAACGTGTCCAGCTTTTACGATTCGTTTCCGAAACACTGCCGTGGTATTAGACCTTCGGGGACCACGATGGATCGTCTGTTTGGTTCTGTATGGTCTACATACAAAAATATTAGGGGTGTCCTAGAAACCGATAATATTGGGAACTCGATGGTCGGGACAAGTCGGGAAGAGGTCGAATCGGGTCCGGTTGGGTTCCTCAAAATTTTGAAATTCCCGATAGAATCGGGTTTCCCGAAAATCTCAATATTCCCGAAAATCTCAATATTCCCGAAAATCTTAATATTCCTGAAAATCTCAATATTCCCAGAAATCTCAATATTCCCGAAAATCTCAATATTCCCGAAAATCTCAATATTCCCGAAAATCTCAATATTCCCGAAAATCTCAATATTTCCGAAAATCTCAATATTCCCAGAAATCTCAATATTCCCGAAAATCTCAATATTCCCAGAAATCTCAATATTCCCGAAAATCTCAATATTCCCGAAAATCTCAATATTTCCGAAAATCTCAATATTCCCGAAAATCTCAATATTCCCAGAAATCTCAATATTCCCGAAAATCTCAATATTCCCGAAAATTTCGATAACTTCGCTACACCGCTATGCATGTACTAATTAAAACGAATTTACATAAACGGTCAGTGGATTCTCGGAATTTTTGGAAATGCCGATTATTTTGAGAATTCCGACTATTCCGAGAATCCCGACTTTCTCGGGAATACCGAAAGTCTGAACATAGCGTCCCGATCCCGAAAATCGTTCCCGTTTCCGTACCGACCTGGTTTCGCACCGCACTAAAAAATATGTATTATTATTTTTATGAAATATAAAATAATGCGTGGCATTGGATATTGCAGGAATGTTGCTCAGTTTTCGCGGTATGTGATTGTTCGCGCCAATTCCACGAACCGCGATTTCGCATCCAGAGGACGCGGCTTTCTTCCTTTTCTTTCTCTCATTCTCCTTCCCTCTCTCCTTCTCTTTCCACGTTTCTCTCTCGTTATCGTGGTAAACACAACGCGCGCGAGCCGGCGAACGTTAGATTAAGAGGCCGTTAATGACCGTTTTGCGTCGATGCGATACCATTGATTGTGCGCGTTTATCGTCACGCTGGCAGATTGCCGTAATTATCGTTCGCAAGGTGCGTCCCATGCATTTTTCAATGAAGCATCCTCACCCTGTTATCTGCCGAACGACCTCACGGACACACTGACGCGTTATTCTTTTGTTTATGAAAACGTCTGCCGACGTTTTGATAGGCGGGGCCCCGATCTTTGATTTTTACGATGGGAATCGTCTTGTCGGGAGTTTCCGGGAAGATCTAGCCTGCATATTTACCCTTTGCACTCGAAGTTTTTTGAACTCGGAAAACAAACATTTTTTCCAACCTAGAATGTTTCCATCTTATATGATTTTTTCATTTGAAAATGCAATTTTGATGAAAATGCAATTTCATGAAATTCCGCAGTGTATTTATAAAGCAAAGTAAAATAGTCGGTGTTAGTTCTCCGTAAACGTAGCGTTAATCTCTTGTACTCGAATGGTGACTATGGGACGTCAGTAAAAATCGCTGTACCATTATTCAAAACAGTTTTTATAGTATTAAATTCTACAAATTGAGTGCAGAGTGCTAAAAAGGTACAAAACCCACAGTGTACGTGTCGGTAACAAACAGTGGACGCTTATAGATCTGTTCACACTAGAAAAATGTTCATCTTCAATAATCTATAACTGCGGAGTCGGTAGATACAATTCATTAGTCCGACTCCGACTCCGACTCCGACTCCGACTCCGACTCCGACTCCGACTCCGACTCCGACTCCGACTCCGACTCCGACTCCGACTCCGACTCCGACTCCGACTCCGACTCCGACTCCGACTCCGACTCCGACTCCGACTCCGACTCCGACTCCGACTCCGACTCCGACTCCGACTCCGACTCCGACTCCGACTCCGACTCCGACTCCGACTCCGACTCCGACTCCGACTCCGACTCCGACTCCGACTCCGACTCCGACTCCGACTCCGACTCCGACTCCGACTCCGACTCCGACTCCGACTCCGACTCCGACTCTCAAAATTGAAAAAATATGTACTCAAAATAATTAAAAGTCGTAATAGAACTGAATAAATAGTTGAAATATTGTATTAAGTCGAAGAATCTGGAACAGCTAACTTTGATACAACACAACACGACTTTTACTTTCTCACTTTCAGGAAATAGTTAGAAAATACGTATCAATTTGAGAAATATTAACGATAATGTTTCCATTTTAGAAAATTAATGTAATCTCTAATATTTGATAGAGACACCTGTTGCTTTCAATGATTTATAAACAAAAGTGCCAGAGTTAGAGTCGGAGTCGATATATTTTTTTCCGACTCTGACTCCGACTCCAGTGATCAGCAGTTACTCCCAAGCTCCGACGCCGACGCCGACTCCACGACTCCGACTCCGTGACTCCGACTCCACGACTCCGACTCCGCGACTCCGACTCTATGACTCCACGACTCCACAACTCCACGACTCCGACTCCGACTGCGAAAATCTACAGCGTCTACAGATCATCCACTTTCAATTCGATACCGTAAGGAAAATCCGCGCGCGAAAAAGAAAGTACGCGCACGTTTCCTTGTTATCGTCGGTCACGGGAGTTTCGCAGTCGGGAAACCTTTGAGACGTTATGGCAGTCCGACGATCCGATCTCGTGTTTCTTTTCTCTGTGGTTGCTCTTCGAGAGCGTTTAGCGACAGGGAAGAGGTGGCTTTCGAGTCCCGCTCGGCGCGCAATAAAGCGCGACGCGTAAATAGCGATTCGAATGCCAACGCGTTCTGGAAACGCTTACGGAACAGACATCGCCCGAGGAAGACATTGTCCCTTATTGCATTCAGTCGCACGGTGGTTACATTCTTGTACACCCTCGCCCTCCCCCCCGTCTCCATGAAGACATATATTCCGGTACATATGTGCGATAGACGGAGCGCGAGAATGCCTCTTGAATATAGAACAAATTACAT
Organism: Sphecodes monilicornis; assembly: GCA_913789915.3. Classification (NCBI taxonomy): domain Eukaryota; kingdom Metazoa; phylum Arthropoda; class Insecta; order Hymenoptera; family Halictidae; genus Sphecodes; species Sphecodes monilicornis. The sequence goes on from OU565291.1 coordinate 22,260,333, forward strand.
GCGGACCGTATATTCCCCCGACTACGTACTCCGGCGGAACGTTTTGCCGTGTATACTGCGTGTCCGCGAATGATCGATAACGCTTTCGGTGGTTATGCGAACCGCGAACCAGTCGCCATCGCCTCGGCGAATCATTCAAATTCGCGCTCTCTTTTTCTGTTGTTTTTCTTCCTCTTCTTCTTCTTCTTTTTCTTCTTCTTCTTCTTTTTCTTCTTCTTCTTCCATCTTCTCTGTTTTGTTCCTCTTCGTTTCACCACGACAATATTTTCTATCACTAGATTGCTGATTTTTATACGAAATTAAAATTGTCTGCATCAATTGCTAGAAGCAGAAGTGATTTAGACATTTCTTTCTTTAATGCTAGAACTATTAGTGAAAATGACTGATTCCTAATTTTTTCTTTCACGATTGGGTGAAATAAAAAAAATATTTTTATGAGAAATTTTCGTACGAACTTCTTCTATGTTACAACAAAAATTTTGTGAAAACTGAATAGATGCATTCTTGCCGTTATTACAAAGAAATATACTCCTGTCGATTTTATTACTCGGTAGTTCTAGTGTTAGCACTATAACCTTAAAAGTAACTAATACATATTGCCTTATAAGAATTGCAAGATTGAATTTATTTAGACTTTCTGCTGTTCTTATTGTGATATGTGATCTACTAAAGATATTTATTGAATCATTTCTTATTGAAAGCATCTTTAGAATATCGATAATTGTAAAATAAAATATCTGCTACCGGCCATTTTGACCGGTGGTGGTAGGTTTTGTGTTAATGAGCTTTATAAGTTGAAAATAATATATTGATGTTCTCAAACTCTTTTCATCTTTCCACCATGTTAAATTGTAGCAGATAATTCTGGTTAAAAATGCATAAAACCCGCAGTTTAATAGTCACTGCCGTCCCTAGAGGTTGCGGGGCCCGAGTCAATCCCAGTCTTCACAAAAAGAAAATGTATGTACGTACATAAGTACTAAACTGCGGATCTCTATGTAAAATGAAAATTGTTTGCATCAATTGCAAGAAACAGGAACCAAGTAGAAGTTTCTTTGTTTCTTTAATTATTATTATTACCCAATTATAATATATCCATATTTTTAAATCTTTTAATCTCTTTATTCCTTCAAATTGTACCCACTCAATTCTGTGATAATAACAAAATCCGCAGTCTAATAAGTACGTATGAAGTAAAATAAGTATATAAAAAAATTGAATACCCCGATTATTACAACTACATTCATTTTTATCAATTTTGAAAGTAACTGACAACAAGTGCGAGGCTCGGAGCAAACTTCCAGAAACAATAGCTCGTAGTGCAACGAAAAATAGCTGCGAGTGCAAAAGGTTACACCTTCCGGAACCACATGACACTCAGGTGCTAGATCGGTGACGAAACAGTTCATTTCAATTATAAACGTGCACGTAAATAAGACCGGATAAATTAGAACCAGGTCTTCCGCTTCTAATGGTTACTGCCCCTTCCGAATTCGTTGTACCGAGATTGGACTGAATTTTGCAAAGTATTTGCGTTTCCGTATGCTTGACGTTCCTCGTGCCAGCTCGAATGACCCTCTTTCCCTCGAGCCTTGTCATAGAATCGATACAGACTTTGTCTACGACCGATCATTCGTGTCTTCCGCAAAATAAAATATCAAAGACGCTAAACGCGATTGATAGAATAACAGATTTGGGACAAATAAGCTCGGTCGGGCATTTCTCGCAATCAGAATCTTAGAAGAGCGAAAAAGCTCTTGCTCGATTTCGTATTAACTCTTTGCACGCGAATGGTGACTCTAAATCACCAACATAAATTCCCCATACTATTATACAAAACAGTTTTCGTATTATTAAATTCATTTCTATTTTATAAATTGCTAAAAATTCAATTGTTGTATGGCAAGTTTAATTTCCAGGTGCATAATGTAAAAGAGATACACAGAATAAAAATGTTCTAGATGGAAAGAATATCTTGATTTTGAGATTAAAATTGCTTCGAGTGCTAAAGGGTTAAAATATATAAGAAGGAGAAATTGTTGTCTAAAGGTGTAAAGACGGAAATAATATAGAAGAATGTTATTTAATATTAGTAAAATCTACTGCTCAATTAGTATATATTTATAATTACTATATAATATATAACAAGGAAAGTGTTGTCTAAAGGTGTAAAGACGGAAATAATATAGAAGAATGTTATTTAATATTAGCAAAATCTACTGTTCAATTAGTATATATTTATAATTATTATATAATATATAACAAGGAAAGTGTTGTCTGAAGTTGTGAAGATGGAAATAATCAAGAATGTTATTTAATATAAGCAAAATCTACTGCTCAATTAAATGTTCATGAATTATTTCATTAAAGTTATTGTTTCAAATAAAATTCATAGTTCTTTATTGCTTTAAGCCATTTATAGGACATTCAATTAATTTTGAAAATGGTCTAAGTCAATTAAAGCTTTAAAAACAACATTTTCGTATGAAATTCATACAAAATTTCATATTCATAATAAATTTCCATTAATCAAGACTAAGAAAATTGTAAATTAAAATGTCGCATAATATAAAAATATTTTTTAATTCGTTCAAACGCAATTCATTAAATATCTCGAAACAAGAAATATATGACTTAGACCACTTTCATAATTATGGGCACAATTAGTCTTCAAGAACAATCACGAGTCTCACGCGATATTATAGTGCAAGGGGTTAAAACGAAGTCCCGGTCAGTGATGTCAGAACTGTTGGTTTTTCCTCTCCTCCTTTTCCCCTTCCACTATCTCATTCCACTACCTGAGCCACTGATATACGCTCCAACGTCCCCCACTAAGACCGTAGAGTGGTCACGTGACGTGCCGCGCAACGTATAACATATCCCTCTGTTCATCGGAGAGGTGGTAAACTGTATTCCCCTCGATTTAACCGATCTGGCATCACCGGTTGCACACTTTCCCCGTTTCTGTCCCGACTACGACGGATTGCGACCGCGCATCTCGGTTCAGAAGCGAATCGAAAGTGTCTGGATCATTTCCGGACACCCTGTACAGAAGCTAGACTTGCTCTTTCTCTGTCTCTCTCCCCTTCTCACTCTCTCTTTCTCTCTCTCTCTCTCTCTCTCTCTCTCTCTCTCGGATCTATGCGAGCTCGTCGTGGCACAGAAGGTACTCGCGTTTACACTGAACCGTACTATACACGGAGCTTCCTCGGGAATGGAGTATGTCCCGGTTGTTCGTAATTCAGGCGGGAATATACTCTCTGGTTGCGCGGTTAATCGAGCCCTGACTAGTTTGCTCTACGCTCGAGAATCGGCTAAACTAAACAGCAAAATTGGAGCATCTGCAAAGACACCGAGAAGATGGGCTTGTACGACTTGCATACAGGGAGGGAACAAAATCAGAAACGTAGCTGCACTCGTCAGGACTATCGAGGAAAGAAGCGTTCACTATTAACCCTCTGTCTACCAAGCGGGTCCATTCGACCCGACTGTATGTAGATACTGCGGTTATTTAAACTTTTAAAATTCTTCGGATCTTGTCGTTGCATGACTTTGTTACTTTTCTTATTCTTTATTATTTAAAGCTAAAAGTTTCTTTTATATTTACTACGTTTTGTGCTATAAATTTTCTATCGCATAATTAAAGTTTTTTTTACGGTAGACAGAGGGTTAACACTAAACCTACCACAGGCGGTCAAATGACCGATTTCAGATTTTTGAAAAAATGTGTATTTTCCATAAAAATCGAATGTAAAACAGTATAAACATTTGACGAATTAAATGATACTGTTGCATTCTTTCCAGTTTAACCACTTGTCGTATTTTAATGAGTCAGACTCGTGAGGAACATTTTAAATAAAGTCTAACAAAGATGAAAGTTATACCTTTCTTTTCAGACGAAATCTATTTTTACTTTTGTTTAATCAATATTTAATCATTGAAGCAAATGTAGTCACGCAGAAAAATAAATTTTTTTTCCTCTTCTGTGACATTTTTGGGGATGAAGACGTAGTAATTATTGTAGCCGTAAAGAAAACGGTATGGCAACGGGTTAATACAATCATTAAGAAAGTGGATGAACGCCCATGTAGCTCCTGTAGATTGAAATTAATTCGGACAATCTTTATTACACGACGTACATAACGAATCGAATGATGAACAGTTACCGTCCCGCCTACCTGTTTTTCCAACTACTTGCATTTCCAAACGTTAGTTCGGTTATCGATAGTAAATTTGTTAAACACAGAATAAGTAATGTTATTGGCGCAAAGGATCGATCTAAACAGAATATTAAAGCAATCTTGCTAGTTTGTTAAAACTTTCTACGTTTCGATCCTAATGTGGATCTTTTTCAAGAAAGAATGAGAGCTGCGTCTGAAAGAATTTTATTTTTTAAAATAGACCAAATTTTAATATTGTAATATGCGATCAGAAGTCAAAATACTGTATTAGATTGCTTACTTGCTTTATAAAGATTTGAAAAACGAAATTGAGAAATAGAAACACGTGTTGTTACTATGCCGGTACACCAGTTACTGTTGTGAGGACAAGAGGCAGATAGAAACAAGAACCAATTAGAGTCAAGACATAGTCAAGATCAGCGGATCGAACATGAACCAAGTAATATTTTGGCGGTTATTTCAAACCGTGAAAGGTCAAAACATAGTGCATTTAACTGTATGTATAACATGTTGTTATAAAGAATTTAATACAAACACTTGCATTTCCGTTCGAAACGGACAATTTCCTGCTTCCCGATCTTCCGCGTCCCGAAGCCGAAGTAAAAAAATTCAATTTGGGCCGGTAGGATCGTTAATACGAAATACTGTACGTCACGTAACGTTGTAAGGGCTTTCGGAGCGGGCCGGAGCGGGCCGGAGCGGGCCGCGAGAGCAGCTCTCGATGTGTACGGTGGTCTAGCCTACGTACCCAGTGTCTACGTGCGTGTTTGCTGGCTGAGATTGTGTGGGACTCGGTGGCCGTGGCTATGGCCTTACGAGCCCCCACCTCTCGGGTTTCTCTAGCTCTCGGCCGCTCCGAATCGGCGCGTGTGTGTTGTGTGTTGTGCGCGCGAGCGAGCGAGTGAGTCGAGCCGAGCCGAGCCGAGCGTCTACCCCCCCGTACACGCTTCTATGTACATAGAGAGATCGCCTAGAGTCCGAGGAGGAGTAGAGGTACGCGGCGGAGCGGTGAAGAGAAGAAGGTGGGGGAGAGGAGGACAGGAGGAGGAGGAGGCGAGAACGCGAGGCGTGCGCGCGAGCAAGACGGAGAGGGAACGCGAGCAGGAGCGAAGGCCGCGCGCGACCGACGAAGAGAGAATTTGCTCGCGCGAGAGAGTCGCGCGCGAAAGAGCGCGAGAAAGAGTGAGAGAGCGCGTGAGCGGGTAGAGGAGGAAGGGAAGGGATAGACGCGCGCGAAAGACAGAAAGCGTGAGACAGAACGAAAGAGACCGAGGGGAAGAGGACGGCTGCGATCCCGTGGGGGCGGGGCGGGGAGGGACGGTGGGTGGAGGAGGTGGAGGAGGAGGAAGGAGGGAGAGTGTCGCGAGCGTGTCTAACCTAGGATAGTGGCGTTTAGTGGCGGCTAGGCTAGGCAAACCGAGGCTCGCCGCTCGCGCGTTACGTTCAGTGTTCGTTCGTTCGCGCTCCGGCCAAAGACTTGCTTGCGCGCACGCCTCGCGAGTCGTGTCACGCGACCATCCCGCGCCGCAACATTGTTGTTTCCTCTTCCTCTTCCTCCTCCTCCTCCTCCTTCTCCTTCTCGTCTAGCCCTCGTCTCGTAACGCCGGACGAAGGCAGCAACCCCGTCGAGGGACCACGAGGAGAACACACCATAGCGACACACAACGCACGCGTTGCTCGTCGAGATTCGTCGCGAACCGGGAGAGAGATCGACAGAGTCGAACATCGCCGAGCGACACCAAGTCGCGACCCAGAGCTTTTCTTGGATCCGGAGTACCCGAGGAGAACTCGCGCGCGTACCACAATCCACGCGCCGGTAGAGACCAGTGATCCGATTTTGGATTCCGGAGTACGCGAAGACGATCGGTTTCCGGTTTTTCCGCGCAGGAATCAAAAGCTACCGAGCACACCGGAAGTAACGCGCTCGCGTGTGCCGTTTGTTTACGTTCGTGGGACGCGCGCGCGCGCCTGCGCCCCCGTGGTTGTTCTCTATCTTTCTCTGTCTCTCTGTGTGACTGGAAGCTAGTGGAAGCGACTGTGCAAGAAGTGGACAAAGCGGGATAGGATTATACGCGAATGGACGATCGCCCGTTGTCTTCGTCGTCGTCGTCGTCGTCGTTGTTCTCGACGTCTGTCTGTCTGTTGGTTTCAGTGTGTGCGCGGGAAACCGGTGTTCTGTGCGGGATTTGCCGGAAAAAACTGTCTACGTTTCCGCGTGTAGAGCGGCGGACACCTTGAACCGGTACCCACAGGTAAGCATCGTCGGAATCGATCGTCCGCAGAGATCGAACGCGACGCGTTGCGCGTGTTTGAATGTCCCGCGATTATGTTACCGAGGGGCGGAGTTTTACTCATCGCGCTGCGAGATTTTTTTTCGACAGCGAGATATTCGAATTTCGATTTTTTAGTCATCGTCTGTCACACTATGGACCTTCATGTGGTTTGTAGAAGGGCAACGCGCGTATCCGTCAATGCAATCAATTTTTCCAATTTTTCGCAACTTTGTTAAATTAAAAACGAGAATTGTCAGGGAGACTCTGTGTTTACAGATCTAATCTATGAATTTTTTTTTCGTTTATTTTCAAATCTGCTTTGTGATTAATAATCTGAAGGTGGAATCATTGAATGATTCTGTCAGATGACCGGTTGCAGAATGTTTATTTTATTATTATTGAAGTTGAGAAGACGTTCAATTTATAATCTGAAAATTAATAAGATCAAGAATAATATTAAAGTTATTATTGAGAGTAGAGAAAGGTTATTGAGTAATATTAACACTAGGTTTACGGAGCACTAAAATTGATTATTTTACATTGCTTTATAAAAATAATAAAATTGTATTTACTTAGATCTTTAGCGATTTTTATTGTAATATGTACAGAAGAAAGTAAATTTATTTAATAATTCCTCACGAATGCCTCCTTACATACTTAATAATCGTAAATTAAAAATTTTTGAATCCGTCATTTTGACGGGTCCCGTAAATCTAGTGTTAAAGTTATTTGTGAAATAATTTCTGTTATTGAGTAATATTAAACTTATTTGTTTAATAATTTTAATTTATTGAGTAGAATAATTTCAATATAGTTCATAGGAACGGGAGATAGATTTTCTTATTCAAGCATATATTATAATTAAAATCACACTTCAGGAACAACAGAAAAATTAAAATGCCTACAAGCAGTATATTTAAAAATACGATTTAAAATGTTAATAAATATTGCAGTGAATGACCCGTCGTCCGAGGGTGAAATAAATGGCCAATAGTTTAAACTGCCTGTCGGAAAGTTAGCTCTTTATGCGTCCGGAGACTTTTCCACCAGCGCCTCGATCACATTCATTTATTATTTATGGAACTGGTTGCTCCATTTAAACGGGATTTGACTCGACCCTGTGATCATTATAAAAATACTTTCGTCGAATGCAAAGGATTAGAAAATTTGATACACATCGTCAGGGAGAAGATAAAAGTTTCTCGCACGACGCACCGCGTCCGAGACAATCGAATTTGAAAGTCTGTCGCGCACGCGTGTTATTGTATAAGTATAAGCTGTCCAGCGTGTCTGTCCATGGCTCGCCGTTTCTACTTACCGCGATCGTTGCGCGCGCACCACGAATTTTCAGAGCCGATTCTCTCAACCACGAAACATAGCACGACCGATATTTTCTTGCTTGTTTTGCAGCTCATTCGAATCGAGTGTCTCGCTATGTCCGTGACATTTATTTAGGCATCGATGGTTCCCCGCAATCTCGATCTGTACCTGAACGTTTATTGCTTTTTTCCATCGGTGTCTCGCCACTCTCCGTCACTTCATATTTTCCTATGTTTGTTTATTTCATGTTGGTCTCGCGATCTTGATCTGCGACGCATCCAGCGGGGAGAGTACGATTTCCGTGCTCTCCTTTTTAAGGTTATATTTGCGTTCATGGGGTTATTTCAAGAAAAAAATGTATATATAACATGTTGTCAAATTGGCCTGGTTTAGCCGGTTAAGTAGATTTCCTGTTTTTTATAAATTTGCAAATATCTCGGCAACTATGCGAAATATGGCAAAATATCAAGAGACCTTTCTTGTAGAAAATGAAATTTTAGTCGCATAATCTTCGCATTGTATCTGTCATCCAGAATTTGAACTAGTAATGAAAAAATCATGTTAATAGAATGAGTTGTGGTTAGGTCGTGGAGAGGGCAGATCATTACGAGGGGCCACGGAAATCATACTCGTGCCCATCCAGGCTTGTATTTTGAACATTTTCAACTGAAACTTTCGCGGGCATTTTAACCTGAAATTTGATAAATGAATTTTATAAATAAATCAAGGAAATGCGAAATTTTTCGCCCCAATGATTTCAACGATTTTATTTCTGAAACTCTTCTATACATTTTTGTGTTTCGACAAGCTTACAGACGTTTGTTAGACGCAAAAATCCTTTACAGAAAGTTAGTCGGTTTTGGATTCGCAAGAAGATGTCGCTTTCTCTGGGGCCAGCAGTGGTGGTGGATTTGTTTTGGATAAAAGCGGCGATCCATCGATCCCGGACGATAATCGTTCGAGGAACGATCGCGGGGACGAAGATGCGGTCGAATAATGGCCGTTTAATGAAAGTGTCGCGATCGAATGACCAAGCAGGGGGCGATTACCTAACAAGAAATCTTTTCTCCGGGTAAAAGCAAATCTCGGCGAGCTCTCTCGAGCGCTTTGGTGTCTCCGGTTAGTGGTGGTGGGCTCTTGGTCGTGTGTCTGGGGTGAAAATGAGCAACCGGACGGTAATCGCATACGATCTAGGAAGTGATCATGCATTATGGTTCGGTATACCACCAGATGGATCGGTTTACATAAAAACGATCAAATTCTACGTCGTGCCCCCACCACCCTCGCACGGTTCTCTCTCTCCAAGTCAGTTTATAGACGCAATTGTAAACAGCGTTTTACGAATCGATACCTTTCTCTCCCCGCTCGCCATCCCTCTCTCGACATAGTCGAGCTCTCTGTCTCTGCTGGTTCGAGAGCGTAGCTCGCATTACTGTTCCATCGATTATATAAAATTATCGTAACGCAGAGAAACTCGTTTCTTTGCAGGAACATTTCTGTCTTTGAGAACTGCCTCCTAGACCTAATGGTCCTAATGTTTCTCTTCTACAATAGCGCACGGTTAAATCTACACCGGCCCTAGGAGTCTGTAGCTTCGATTCTCGCGTGTAGTATCTTTTATTACCAAGAACTGGCTCGAGAATGGCTCGACAAAGCGAGGGAGAAGTTGGAAATAAATTAACATTACTGTGGAACCTCGATTGTACGTACAGTGAATTGTTCGAATAGTGGAACAATTATTTAGTTTCAGTCCTGAATTAAATCCTTATTGAATTGTGCAAGAAATTGGTTAGCAGATGGATTGGTTCAAATGGTGCTATCTTTTTGTGAAGAGTACTCGGACAATAATGAAATCAGTCTTCGATGGCCCGGATAAACAAAGTTCTACTGTATTTAGAAATTCTGTGGTTTCACCGTGTTGCGTTTGGTCTACTCATTTTTTACTGATCAGTGAATTGTCCGAATAGTGGAATAATTATTAGGTTTCAGTCCTGAATTAAATCCTTATTGAATTGTGCAAGAAATTGGTTAGCAGATGGATTGGTTTAAATGGAGTTAACTTTTTGAAAAGAGTACTCGGACAATAATGAATTCAGTTTTCGATGGCCGGATAATCAAAATTCTACTGTATTTAGAAATTCTGTGGTTTCACCGTGTTGCGTTTGGTTTACCCATTTTTTACTGATCAGTGAATTGTTCGAATAGTGGAACAATTTTTTAGTTTCAATATTGAATTAAATCCTTTTGAATTGTGCAAGAAATTGGTTAGCAGATGGATTGGTTTAAATGGAGTTAACTTTTTGAAAAGAGTACTCGGACAATAATGAAATCAGTCTTCGATGGCCCGGATAAACAAAGTTCTACTGTATTTAGAAATTCTGTGGTTTCACCGTGTTGCGTTTGGTTTACCCATTTTTTACTGATCAGTGAGCTGTTCGAATAGTGGAACAATTTTTTAGTTTCAATATTGAATTAAATCCTTTTGAATTGTGCAAGAAATTGGTTAGCAGATGGATTGGTTTAAATGGAGCTATCTTTTTGAAAAGAGTACTCGAACTATAAAGAATTTAGTATTCGGTAGACCGGATAAACAAAATTCTACTGTATTTTGAAATTCTGTGGTTTCACTGTGTTGCGTTTGGTCTACTCATGTTTTACTGATCAGTGAATTGTCCGAATAGTGGAATAATTATTAGGTTTCAGTCCTGAATTAAATCCTTATTGAATTGTGCAAGAAATTGGTTAGCAGATGGATTGGTTTAAATGGAGTTAACTTTTTGAAAAGAGTACTCGGACAATAATGAATTCAGTTTTCGATGGCCGGATAATCAAAATTCTACTGTATTTAGAAATTCTGTGGTTTCACTGTGTTGCGTTTGGTTTACTCATTTTTGTCGCGAAAGCATAAAAGTCGCAGTCTAGAAATCATTATGTTGTGTAATAAGTCCGTCCGCGTTTGTCATACAAAGTTTTCTTAAATGTAATGTAACGGATTTATGTAATATGTGTAATATATTAGTTATTTTCATAGTTGTATATCGTGGACTCTCGAAAGACTGAATTCACAATTTTATTTATATTAATCCTTGATTATCTGCCATTCCGTTTTCGATAAGTTGAAATCTCTCGATTCACTTTTCAATGGTTTTTCATCGACAGCAGTATCGCCGTAAAAATAACAAATTTTCTTTTTTATAATTTCCACATTCTGTTGCTTGAATTCAGTGACGAAAATGATTATACTGTTCGCTGATCTCAAAAACGTACTTTTCTGGACCAAGACAGAAAGAAATCGAATTAAACCCTGTGCGCTCGAATGGTGACCCTACGTCACTAGTAAAAATTGCCATACCATTATTCAAGACAGTTTTCCTAGTATTAAATTCGTTTCTATTCTATAAATTGCTGAAACTTCAATTGTTGTATGAGAAAACAAGTTTAATTTCAGGTGCTCAATGTAAAAATGATACACAGAATAAAACTGTTCTAGGTGGAAAGAATATTTTGATTTTAGGATTAAAATTGCATCGAGGGCAAAGGGTTAATACAGGATGAGTAAAAGTTTAAACTTGCAACAATTAGAAATAACCAGACTGCGGATCTTCGTGAAAAATAAAAATTGTCTGCATCATTTACGAGGAATAAAAATTTGTTTCTCCATTTAACAATTTTAACCCTTAGCGCTCGAGTGGTGACTCTGAGGAACCACTAAAAATTGCTATACAATTATTCAAAATATTGTTTACATTATTAAATTGATATTCAATAAATTAGTTACCAAACATTTAAGTATTCTACGAGGTATTATATCAGTTTCAATTCTTCAAAATGAAAAAAATCATATTGTATGGAAATATTCTTGATCGGAAAAAAAAAGTTAGGTTATGGAGTTAAAATACTTCCGAGCGCAAAGGGTTAATAAGTTGGTGATTATTATATTGTCGTTTTTATACGACCCAGTAGAGACATTAGAGGGATTGAAAGATGCTTTTATATTATTCTCGACTTGTTAGAATGATTACAATAGGAAATGCATTTTTATTTAATTCTTGGTTCTTAGAATTGACTCGGACAATTTTTCTTTTGCATACAGATCCGCAGTCTAATGATAACCGTAAGGTACTCTTAAATCCAATTCATCTTTTTACCGTTTCACCTGCGGGCATTGGTCATAAATGAAATTCTAGAAGATAACATTTCTCGAGACACGGCACCATGTTGACGCGAACGAATTTACTATATTACCGGACCTCGGATTTGATGGCAATTATGGCAAAAATGTGTAGGTGCAATATAAAACGTTACGAAGTTTACTTTCTATTATTTTCAGCTCGTTGTAATAATTAAATTAAGAACGAAATACGTATTTGACTCCAGTCTTTTATACTCGACACGGACTAATTTTTATTTTGCATAAAAATCTATATATTATACAACTTGACCGTGTAACGTCGAAAGAATTCCAAGTTCCGAATCGAATCCGTGAATTAAGGGGTTCACTGGAATCAGTGTCGAAGGATGCGGAAATGTTTGGAGCATGGTGCGGCTACATTTTCGCGAATGCAAAGCGCTGCAACGCGCTGCATCGCGCTGCAACGCACTGCAACGCGTCCAGTGTAAACACACGGTCCGCTGGGGATGATACGCAGCTCTCTCTCTCTTTTCCTCTCACTATCTCTCGCTCTCTTTCGTGCTCGCGCAGGTATCCGCGGTTCGAAATAAGACGCAACTATATTTCGTCCACGTATTTTCAGTCTAGGCCAACCTTCAGCCCTCGAGCGTGTGTCCGTTTGCTGCCTCTTCTTTTTCTCTGTATCTCTTTCCTCGTCCCTCCTCCCACTCGCGAGCTTGATACCCTCGTCGCTTTGGCTTCAACTCAGAAGACTCCTCGCGACTCTCTCTAATATAGTTAAGAGATTTATAGTAAAGCGCGCGGTTTCGCGCTCTCGTCGCATCTCTCTCTCTCTCCCTCTTTCTTTCCCTATCTCTCACTTACTCTCTGTCTCTCTTTTTCTTTCTCGCCAGGCGTTCGTTCTCTAATTCTCTCGACCGGTTACGTGGCGACCTTCGCGGCGCCCAGGGCCGAGGGCCAAAACCGTCGAGCGTGTGCTAGCGAGAGCGCGCGTGCGAGCATCACTATAGATATGTGTGCGATGGTTTCGGCGCGCAGGTTCGATCAGTTTTTTTTTTGTTTTTTTTTTCTTTTTGTTTTTGTATTGTAAATTCAATAATTTGTTGTGAGTGAGTAATGAGGTAGTAAGAACGTTGCAATTTTTTTTTAACATTGTTGAAAATGAAATTAGGTAAAATATTGTGTGTTCTACATTTCAAAAGAAATAATTTCTTTTTACTTATCTTTGCAATAGATGTATTTGTGCATGACCAGTCCTTGAGCATTTTGACTGTTTCTACGCCGTACTTTCTTGACATTGACGCATAGAAACTTTCTTTGTGTGTGGATATTTCGCCTTCCATGATATAGATTTGATGTTTTTCGATCGAAATTTTAGAAGTAAATTTTTGTGGTGGTTTGATTGGTGGTTCGATCACTGATCCTGTGCGCCGAAACCATCACACATTTATTCTAAAATTTCGATCGAAAAACGTATCAAATTTATACTATAGATATGTCTTGGAAATGCACGGTAGTACTAACTTAACACTATCTCTACGGGGAGACCAGTGTTCAAATTCCTTTCTCCCTTTTTTCCATTTTTTTCTTTTTTTTCTGTTCAGTTTATCTATTTTAATTAATTGTATCTTGCACATGAAAAATGCACTCATTATATCTATAGGAGAGAAAATATAAAAATTTTATTGAAAACGAACATTATATGAAAGAAACACTAACTTCGTCAATTTTAACGTATCTTAAAAGTTGTTGAGTATCGACGTCTATAATGCTACATTTTTATAAGCAGGAGAACGAAATCTACCAATATGCAAAGTTTCGTGAAAATCTGAGACCCCATGACCGCGTCTGCTCCTTGTGAGAGTCATACTCAAGTGACTTGACTCGATCTCCACTGTAACTGTGCAATACGAGTATAAAGAAAGTTTCCAATTCGGTAACTGTTCCAATTCCAATTGTTTGTCTTACCTTTACAAACGTGGTAGCAGCGAATCGTTGAGATTCCTCCGACTAAAATGATTCGAAAGATGACCGCAAATCAGACAAAAATTCTTTTATCCCGGTATTCGTTAATGCTCGAGTCCATTCGTAGCTTTATTTATCAATCTGTCGAAACATATTTTCGTAGTCACTTCTTGCGTGAGGTCTTCCGTGAAAATTCTGACGGATATTGTAAAATTTCCTATAAATTATCAAATTATTAGTATCGATACACTTTCATGCGTTCTCGTTTACTTTCCAGAATATGACTGTGAAAAAATATGGAAAAAGTCTAAAATCGACGATCAGTCGTCGGTCTATTTTTAATTTTTAATTTTTATAAATCGAGTCATCGAACGAAGATTTTGATGCTCTGATAAACTTGAAAAGTGGATTGAACACATTGCAAAATATAGAAGACTGCGTTTGCGTTTAATTGGTACTAACAATGGAGGAATTATAATTAATAAAAGTCGGCAAAAACTTCGTCTGGTTACCCGATACCGTAAACCAAAGTATATCCGAACTCCATGGTCAGCAAATACGAAAAAATGCAAATTTCTCAATAAAAAGAATCGAGGTCACAGTTAATCTTTTTAAATGGAACATAAATTTTTAAATGGAACATAAATTTTTCCGCGGTGTTATAGACGACATGGAGACAAATGCACTCGTATAGGACAAAGGTTCGTTGGTTGAGTAACGCGCGAGAATTGTGCAAACATAATGCAATAGGAATCCTCATCGAGAGTGCAAATCAAACATTATTGATGGCATTGATTATTGATTGACATTGAATTTAAGAAATTCTACACGTGGCAGTTAATGTTTAAGCAATTCTGAAGCGTTCATAGGCAAATTTGCAAATGCCGATGTCGGGGGCTTTTAAAATAATGTTTAGCATAGCTTTCGATGAATAGAATGTCTTTATGAAACAAGATAAATGAGTGTCCGCCATTGAATCTGAATAAAAGGAAGTAAAATATGACGTAATAAATAGCACAAGATGTTTCCGCTTTAATACAAATATCCTTTCAATATAATATTCAATATAATATTAAAAAATGACCTAAATTGATTCCAAATTCTTTTAAAACAGATTTTAAACCAGTTCTCTGAAAAATTAATTAGACTTCTTAAAACTAAACTAGAAAATGAGTAGCTGCAATTTGAAGCATCTGAAAACATAAAAGAACCGGAAATGATTGATAAATTATTTCCATTCTACTAAAACGATTGAAGGAGAGAAATTTTTAAGTTGACCCGGTTTCTTATAACTGTATTACGGATTTTATGCGTTTATATCAAAACTAAGTGAGTGGAATCTTAAGCAGTGGAGAAGTTAAAAGAAGTTAACAACATCAACGCTCCTCTTGCGACTTAATTAAACCAATGAAGAGCGAAATGAATTCATATTAAGTTTCTACGTCTTGCAATTCGTGCAACCAATTTCTATTTTGCATAGAATGCTGCATAGTTTACTTAAAACAGATGCAGAACATTTTTATTCTACATACACCCCGCAGTCTATTCCAAACTCTCTCATAGCAATTTAGAAAAAAAAACTTTTCCTGCATCGATTCTGCAAAAATTTACATTTCGATTCCCAGTCGATTTTTGAGCCGAGATTCTCAGCTCGATCTCGATGCAACGGAGTTCCTCCGAAAGCTGTGAAAGCAATCTCCACCGTCCTTGCTCGAAATACTCCATCGAATCGAGATCGGTGGATCGTGGCGAAGATATTCGTTCATGCGAAAATCGGTCGGATATTCGCGAGATCTCTCGTCCTCGGGTCGGTTCGTTCTCTGTCTGTATGGTTCGACAGTGCGCGGCAATTACGCGACTCTTGGATAAGAGTGTGGCGCACGTAACGCGTCTGGCGTTCAAGATCGAGGCCTGCTGCGTCGGTGTTTACTTTGCGCGTTGCACACCGGTCTGCAATAGTCTCTGCATCGTGTACGCGCGACATCCAAAAATAATGATGTCGCCTGCGCGGAGTCGCGCTTCGATCTCGGCGCGCTGTGTCATCATCGTTATTATTTTGTTCCGGCTAAGGAAAACAATCGGTGGGCGGTCTGGGTCGCCGTGGTGTGTTGCGGCACCGTGTTTCTTCGACGAACGAAAAACAGTTGGGGGGAATAGCAAACTCGAAGGGCATGGCGAAATATAGGACGGATACTGCACCTGCCTCGACGTTCGCTATGTGGAGGGAAAGAGAGGGAGGGAGAGATAGAAAGAGTTAAAGAGACTGTGGGATAGAGAGTGAAACTTGGGAGAAACTCTCTATCTTTCGCTCTCTTTTTCATGCACTCTATCTCGAGTTCTCTATCTCAAGCTCTTTATCTATCGAGTTCCCTATCTTTCGAATTCCCTATCTTTCGAATTCCCTATCTCTCGAGTTCTCCATCTCTCGAATTCCCTATCTTTCGAGTTCTCCATCTCCCGGGTTCTCTATTTCTTGAGTTCTCTATCTCCCGGGTTCCCTATCTCTCAAGTGCTCTCAAGCTCCCTATCTCTCGAGTTCTCAATATCTGAAGTTCTCAATCTCTCGAGTTCTCTATCTCTCAAGTGCTCTATCTCTTGAGTTCTCCATCTCCCGGGTTCCCTATCACTCATGTGCTCTATATCTCGAGTTCTCTATCTCAAGTGCACTATCTCTCGAGTTATTTATTTCAAGCTCCCTATCTCTCAAGTTCTCAATCTCTCGAATTCTCTATCTCTCGAATTCTCTATATCTCAAGTTCTCTATCTCAAGTGCACTATCTCTCGAGTTATTTATCTCAAGCTCCCTATCTGAAGTTCTCAATCTCTCGAGTTCTCTATCTCTCGAGATCTCCATCTACCGGGTTCTCTATCTCCCGATTCCCTATCACTCACGTGCTCAATATCTCGAGTTGTCTATCGTAAGTGCTCTATCTCTCGAGTTCTTTATCTCAAATGCTCTATCTCAAGCTCCCTATCTCTCGAGTTCTCAATATCTGAAGTTCTCAATCTCTCGAGTTCTCTATCTCCCGGGTTCTCTATCTCTCAAGTGCTCTATCTCTTGAGTTCTCCATCTCCCGGGTTCCCTATCACTCATGTGCTCTATATCTCGAGTTCTCTATCTCAAGTGCTCTATCTCTCGAGTTCTTTATCTCAAGTGCTCTATCTCAAGCTCCCTATCTCTCGAGTTCTCTTTCTCCCGGGTTCTCTATTTCTCAAGTGCTCCATTTATCGAGTTCTCCATCTCCTGGGTTCTCTATCTCTCGGGTTTCTATCTCCCGGGTTCTCTATCTCTTGGGTTCCCTGTATCTCAAGTTCTCTATATCTTGAGTTCTCCATCTCTCGAGTTTTCTATCTCTGTAATACTCTATCCCGAGATAGATATCGACGGATAGAGAACTTGACAGAGCCTGAGACCTTGACAAAGAGAGTTTGCGAGAGAGAGAGTGCTCTCCCAGCCATCTTGCTTTCAGGATTCGGAAACCTTGAAGCCGGTCCGGTAAAAGTAAGTGACCTTAGAGACGAAGCCTCCGCGAAAAAAGCGATCGTACGTGCGACCTATCTTCCATGCTAGGTCTACGAACCCAAATTGTGCCAGAGCCTTGACTCTCTCGTCATCCCAGACCCGAATGGTAGGGGGCCATGTTGGGCCTCACCTGGTCCTCGGCCCCCTTCCACTGCGGTTCCCCACCAGGTTTTTCGAATATCCTCCGCGCCCCTACTCGTTCATACGTACCAACGACCTTCGGAGTCTCGCTCGACCGTAGACTGGACCTAACCTTTCTCGAGAGCTGGGCCCCCCAGTGCCCTGACGTAACACCGAGAACGATCGCCCTGCGTGTAGGTAGGCGGGTCGCCCCTAAGACCATGAAAAACTCGGTCATGGTCAAGGCTATCGAAAACTCTTAGAGGAAACTGAAATTCCCCGACCGAAACCGATCGGAGCCGCCATACAACGTCCTATCGTGCTAAATCCATTCGTTCGAATGGAAATATGAATCGTTGCATTTCTGGATTTTCATTCTCAAAGATCTTTCGATCTTTGAAGCTATCGGAATCGAAGATTAGAGATTTGCATAAAAATCTGCTCTAGAGCTTCCTGTTTTCTTCGTGATTTTAGTGATTATTTTCGAACAATCAAAATTAATTTCATGCTCGAAACTGATCTCCATTAGTTTCTACGAATTTGCTGTATCTTATAAATTATTAGGGGACTTTATGCATTTGTGATTTAAGTGATAGAAAATATTTTAACAGTTGTAGAAATACTAATTATTTCTAACCCATTCAAATTCTTCAGAAAAGAAAGGAATTTAAGTAGACAAAGTAGACAATTTTTATTTCTCCGAAAATGTCATATTCTACAGATAATAAATAAATCTCCAACATCGAAAGTAAAAGATTGGAATTTAAAATAAAGTTACGATTGGTTGCGAGTGTCACGAATCAATTTGTTCATCGAATAAAATAGCGATGCAACGGTGTTTTTCGAATCGACGAGTGAAGGCAACGATGCACCGATGCACCGTGCTACGAGTTGTGAGATCGTTTCTCGATTTAACAAATACACAGTGGTACGGTCACTGTTGCTCCAGCCGTCCAATTAAAAATCGTTCCCGGCCGCTGGCGACCGTCGCGGCAGGTATGAAACGAGAATAACACTGAATCAAATGTTGTTGCTGCGCCGATTAAACTATTATTCCTCGGCTGTGTTTAGCTCACCTTGGAACGGTTTACCTTCAAAACAGCGGAATGTACGATTAAGTGCATGCCTGTAGAACCGAGTGTCTGGCGGCGAGCTTCGTCGTTGTCGTTGTCGTTGTCGCGCGAGGGCGTGATATTCAAAACACCGTAACCGAATGGAATTTTATCAACGATGAAACGACAACTCGATAACATAATTAATTAACTAAAACTGTCTCGCTGTATTTCCCGCTTTTTCGAGGATCAGAAAAAACGTTCGAAAGCGACTCAATTCATATATGTATTTTTTGATTTCTCACATTATCTTGGAACAATTGGATAAATCGTTCTGAACGCTTTCATTTCTTTTCAGACATTTTTATAGACCTTAAAGCGACTCAATTCATATATGCATTTTTTTGATTCTTCACATTATCTTGGAACAAATAGATAAAACGTTCTGAACACTTTCATTTCCTTTCTGACATTTGTACAGATCTTAAGAGCTTCTTAAACCCTTCACCACACGGATTTGGTCTGTGAGATCCATGCATTGAATTTATACTGTTTGAATTTCTCACATTGTCTTGGAACAATTGGATAAATCGTTCTGAACGCTTTCATTTCTTTTCAGACATTTTTACAGATCTTAAACCGACTCAATTCATGTATGCATTTTTTTTATTTTTCATATTATCTTGGAACAAATGTATAAATCGTTCTGAACACTTTCATTTCTTTTCACACATTTGTACAGATCTTAAGAGCTTCTTAAACCCTTCACTACACGGATTTAGTTTCTGAGATTCATGCATTGAATTTATACTGTTTGAATTTTCTTTAAATTCTCTAGGGAGTTCATAGATGAATTTTGGTTTTGGTTGCAGTGGTTTTGTGCAGTTTACTATATTATATAGAATGATGTATCATTATAGCAACAATGGCATTATGTAAGAAAAGCTCTGAGTTTTCAGATGAAATGTCCACGAAAAAATTGATACTTTTGACCCGTGTACTGAAGGATTCAAGAGAAACCAAACAGTTCTTACTAAAAAGAAATCTCCGAGCTCGTAAAACGTTGGGAGACGGTTTCAGAGAACGATGGCGTCAATCGGGTGTCATAATCGACTGTAAACTGCCATAAACTGTTATTTCAAAATGGACACAAATTTTTGCGATCATCTGATACAATGGATATTCCAGACATTGGACATATTCATCGATTACAAAAGCTACAGCAGACTCTCGTTTGACGCGTTCAAGAAAATTGTTTAAAAACACTCTATACAGGTATTCCTTATGGAAGTAAATGTACAGTTAATTCTAATTACTCCGTTTCTGACGACTTCATTAAATGAACAGCTGCAGCATTCGGAACAACATAAAGATTAATGTGTCTACACGAAATACATTAAGAACAATGTTTTAAAAAATTCGTAAATAAAGCAATGAATGTTGTCCGGAGGTTAAAAAGACTGCAATAAAAGAAGCATAAATATAGTCTCTGTAAACAATTTTTCAATCAGATTGTACAGAAGTCTACTGTAGTTGAATTTGTCGCATTAATTGCAAATAATTGCCTCTTCGAAAACACGCGACCGGATCGCGTCTATCGGGATCTATATCTGATCCACGGTTTGCAGTAACGCGACGAATGTTGATATCCTTTGAAATTCGAAACGATTTGATCAAGGAGCGGGTTCAAATTCGGTTGCTCCCACAGATTCCCCGATAGATGAAATTGCAACGCGAACGCCGAACGAGACACGTGGCTGTTGAACGCGACACGCGAAAACCTCGTTGTCCGCGAATCCCCGAGCGCGCACGCGCGCAACACGAAATTGTTTCCCGAGGAATTCGCACCGATCGCGATACCGAGCGCGTCATTTGATTTCCCGCGTTCCGTTATGCAACGCGAGCAGCTGCGGCGCCCAAAAATTATTCTCGGCCCGAAGAATCTTGCCAAAACGGTGGAGAAAAGAACGAGTCAGCGTTCTCTGATCTACGGAAACAACTTTCGTTGCTTCGTCATGCACGACAAAATCGTTCAGGATCTCAGATCTTTTTGTTAGACCTATGATCTTCTTTTTGGAAAATTATTCGAGCTCCATCAAGCCAAAATTTCGATAAATGAATCCAATTCTGACGCGTGGGAATTTTTACCCCGTTAGCCTCTTGTAATTGATTTTTAAGGCTTGGATTTTAAACTTTAGGATGTTTTCTCAGACTCAGTGGCGCATTATGACTACTTTGGGCCTCTGGGCAAAGTAGAATTTCGAGGCTCTTAACCTCAACTAAATAACTTTCACGTTGGAAAAAATAAAACGATTATAAAAGCTTCTATCGTCCGTCCATCAGGAGATCTTGACCAGTGTCGTCAGATCAACCCAAAACTGGGTTGATTTTCCTCTCCTCCTTTTCCCCTTCCACTATCCTATTCCACTCCTGCGCACACTCCAACGTCCCCCACTAAGACAGCAGACTGGTCACGTGACGTGCCGCGAGACGTGTTACATATTACTCTGGTCATCAGAGAGGTGGTAAATTGTATCCCCCTCTATTTCAGCGATCTGGCAACACTGTATGGAAATCGGCTGACGCGTCTGATCATGACCTACCGTTTCTACTTATTGTAAGTAGTACGTCATGTGGTCTTGGCGGATAGAATACAAAATATAAAAATAGATTCTATTAATTACAATACCTTATTATTAAATTAATTTCCAGTGTGATTGCTTCTAAGCTTCATTATGAAATCTGTATTTTGTTGAGTTATTTATTTTCTACAACCAAATTCTACAACCAAAAAAATCGGAAAAAATTCTCGAATATTTATTTTAATACTCTAAATGTGTCAGATTATTTTTTGAATTTTTGGATACGATTCAATGGGGAAAAGCGCACGCGCGCTTATGGGAGAAAATTGTGGCACGGCAACGTTCACACAACTAATCGTACGCTGTAGTTCGCATTACAGAGATTCAGTTGAGGATCGTGCATAGGAGGCGCAGCATTAATCGATTAGTATTAGTGCACTATAAATTTGCGAACGCGTCCGAAGATGTAAATAGAGCGTCGCGTCGCGTCGGTGCCCGCGTGCATGGAATTCTAGCGGGCGATTCCGGTGTGCGGTGATGTCACAGCTTGTCCATCGGTGAGAGATCGTTTAACTTGGCTCGTTTAACTCCCAACTCGAGAAGGAAAGAGAGCGAGAGAGTGAAAGAGAGAGAGAGAGAGAAAATGAGTCTCGGCCCCGAGAAGCCCGAGTCGAGAGAAGCCGGCTCGACGCTAACGCGACAATTCGCAGCGCAATAAAAACGGAAGGCTGCACGAGCTTGGAAGGCCGCTCTCGCAGCAACACCTAGACACGTCTATACCACGTTCGACTAAACTCGAACGTGTGATCCTTTCAACGGTGTCGCTCCTGCTGTCTTGTCCTGCTGTTGGATTCCGGGTTTAGAAATCGTGTGCAACACTTTACATAAATCGTAAAGAAGTTTTATTTAAGAATTGTGTACGGTGGCGAAAGAAGGTACAACAAAGTGACTTTCTAGTTCGAATTCGCAAGAGAAATTGGCTCCTGATGTTTCGACGTGCAGCTATATATGTAGGATGTTAGGAAAATGGAGGAATTCCGCGGCGGGAGTCGAACCCAGAACCTCGCGGTTGTAGCTGATCAGTGCATATACCCACGGAACCCTCCGACTTGTCCTAATCTCCATACAGGATTTGGTCTAGATGGTCCTGATCCCACATATATAACTATTTTGGAGAAGAGAATGTGGAAGGGAGTGGGAAAGACCGGTGAAATTCCTCTCTATCGAAAATGAAGTATATTAATAAACTTTATGATTTCGGCTGCAAGGTTCGATCATATTAATATGATCGAACCTTGCGCCGAAATCATAAAGTTTAGGAGTGGGAAAGAGTTTGGTTTTGTGATATTAATTACTGTTTCAAACCTCTTCTATTCCTCAGATCGCAAGGAAATTTTGTACACTCAATCTACGAACGTAAAAATTAATTCTGTATAAATAATTCCGTCACCCAGATGTGGGTGACCTGGCGATGAATGTGTTAAAACAGTAATCGTCTTTTTAAGAGTGTTCTAATATTTATGCGAGTCACAAGAGAAGTATATTAATAAACTTTATGATTTCGGCTGCAAGGTTCGATCATATTAATATGATCGAACCTTGCGCCGAAATCATAAAGTTTAGGAGTGGGAAAGAGTTTGGTTTTGTGATATTAATTACTGTTTCAAACCTCTTCTATTCCTCAGATCGCAAGGAAATTTTGTACACTCAATCTACGAACGTAAAAATTAATTCTGTATAAATAATTCCGTCACCCAGATATGGGTGTCCTGGCGATGAAAGTGTTAAAACAGTAATCGTCTTTCTAAGAGTGTTCTAATATTTATGCGAGTCACAACATGTGAAATGTATTGGGACTTCGGAGACTTGTGATATCGAAGGTTCAGATGATCCTACTGTAGTTAAATGCGAGTAAAGATCCAGGAGCAACAATTATCGGCACGAGAAAGATGCTACCCGATTCGCGCTAATTGGCCTGCTTACGTGATGCGTCGTCAACGATTCCGATTCACAAACGTTCTCTCCGCGGCGCAATTATGCAAATACCGTCACGAGCAATAGTTAAAAAGTAAACGATTTCAATTATCGTCGGCCTTATCGTTTGCTGGAGATCGATGATGCAGGTGCGGCGACGAGGATCGCGTTCAAAGTTCGACTTCGAGTAGGATCGAGTAGGATCGAGGCGAGTGTGTTACTTTCCGGCGTCCCTTGCACAACGGCGCCGTGCTGGCAAACGTTATATATTAATCTTAACAAGCGAATTGCAACAATGTTGTGAGTTTCGATTTTCGTGGCGCAAGAACGAGGCCTCGATCGCCGGGAACGAACGTCACACCTGTGTCAAGCTCTCGATTGTGACAGCGAGTATTACTTTTCGATCATGGCCAATCGGCGCGGCGACTGTGACACGATTCCGTGGTCAGCTTTGAAAAAATGCGAAACGATTTTCCCGATTCCGAGTTTCGTCGTTTCTCCACTTGTTTCTGGAGAATTATGCTTCTTTATATCGCCTAAGTGGTTTTTCTCTTAGGATCGGCTACTAGTGGGAACTAATTCCCTGATTTTAGTTGGACACGCTCGCTAGCTCGTGTAAGACTATATATATTTTCCGTACGGACGCGTGCTTATAAAATTCGGCTCGAGAGATTACGCTAAGCGCAATGCTATCGGCTAAACGTTCCGGCGGGTGCGGCAGTATTCAACAGAATGAATGCCCGGAGTCATCCCTTGTTTCTCGGAGTCAACAGGGCCAGGGGTTGACGAAGGGGGGGGGGGTGGTCGACGTGCAGGTAGCCGTCGCTCGTCCCGCGCCGAGGGTCCGTTCTTCGGGCCGCGTCCCCGTTGCACGCGTTCTACCCTTCCTGGATACGCGGCGTCTTACACTCATGAACAATTCGGAATCGAACAAAATCTGTATGACTATTTAAAAAATTGTCTCGCAAATGAATCTACCATGGATTTAACCCTTAGCACTCGAATGGCGACTCTGAGGCGCCGCTACAAATTGTTACACCATTATTCAGAATATTGTTTACACGATTAAATTTGTTCATATGTTAAAAATTACTAAACATTTAAATATTTTATGAGGTACTATATCAGTTTCGTACGCATATAATGAAAACAATTATGTACAATGGAAATATTCTAGGTTAGAAGAAACGTTTGATTTTTTAGTTGAAATAGCCCCGAGTGCAAAGGGTTAAAGATCGAAGCTTTGTCTTTACAACGAGATCTTAAAAATTGATGTACGATTCCTTTTTACTGTTTTATGAGCCAAAAACGAGGGACAAGTTTGGTCGCGTAAATTTGCCTACAACTTCACATTATAAATTGACTAGTTCCATAAAAAAAAATCGTACGTCAATTTTTAAGGTATCGTTGTAAAGGGGAGGTTTCAATCTTTAAATCTGTGAAAGATTCGTTCCCAAACAAAATTTATTAATCTTTTTACAGATGTTTGAGCTTACAGCATTTTTGAGGAAAAATGGGTCATCAGTTTCTCGTCTGCTACATCGTGTACAAGTCTCAATGAATGCAATTTTTATAATGCAACATTCACTATGTACTTATAATGCTTGGTACTGACGTGGTAAATTGACGTGGACAATTTTTAGTTTGCATACCGATCCGCAATCTATTTACCATTCTAGAATTTGGACACAGCTGGAAATATCAACTAACCTAAATCTCCAACAGATTACGTCTCTAACGTCGTACAACGCCAATCATACAGAAAGAAATCGACAATCGCCGTGCTGGGAAGGGTTAGGCGTTCATTCACTGTATAAGTAGCTCTATGCAGTTGCACTCGGGACTGCATCGTCTACGAATGACGTCGGTCAGAGTATCTCGTATTTACAACGGAAATAAATAGGACACGTAACCGGCGCTGCGTTACGATTCTGGTCCCTGTTACGCTTAAAAATAGCTCGCCGCTTCCGATATAACTTTTTCATTACATCTTATCTTCCCCTCTCCGTTTCTCTCAATCGGGTACTTTGTTGCGTTTACCCGCGTGCTCTTCTCGTCGTGGAACCGGTTTCGATCGGAGATCACCGGGAAAGGATCGCCGAGCGACCGTTGCTTTTATTTACTCGAATTTCGGCGATCACCGGCTGCGATCATCCAGGATAGACATTACGGATCACTGATAGATTCGAAACGAGACGAGGACGCGCTGAAAACTGTTATTAATATCGCGCCGATGAGATCGCAGGAGGGACTCGACTATTATCGTGTGTGCACTTAACGCGACACGTGAGCGGAACCATCCCCGTGTAATTGATACGCCGGTGTTTCAATTTCAATTTCGATTTTCCCGGGACACCAGAGCCAGCGTCGCAGAGTCTATGAAACGCCGCGGGAACCTCGCAATTAAGTTTAATTAACGAGACCGGAATTTCTCGCGACAGTTCAACCGGAGTTTTCATCCTGTGCCGAGCCTTTTACTAGACTGGTTCGAATCGGCGTTTCCCTAACTGTGAAATTTAGGAATTTCTTATCGCGATCCAAGTTTTTAAGGAATGTCGACTGGACGACGGATCACAGTTGAATCGCTTCGATGATTTTTGATGCGATGGTAAATCAGAGGATGAGTATGTGAACTTTGATCCGGTTCGATTTCCATAATATCGATGCGGCCATCGAGTACACGTAACCGGTATCGTCCGAGCGCCATTGGATCAACTTTGCAAAGAATCGTATGCAAATGTATCAGGCTTTTCCAGCCTCTTAATCGGAATTATTTTTAATTAAAACTGCTTCTCCTCGTTTTGTACTGTTACTATTCAATTTTTTCAAACAACGTTTATTATTATTATTCATTGCTTCTAGGCACTGTATTTTAAGATTCACCTTTTAACCGACATGTTCATTCGTCAGTCAAGATTGCTCCCATCTTTTAGAATCTTTCCATATTTTTCTTAATAATTTGATATAATTTTTCCACTTCACTGTGTAATAAATGTAATTTCTTTCGATCGAAATGAATTATATTGATGAAACTGATTTCGGCGCAAAGTTTCGATCTTATTGAATATTCAATAAGATCGAAACATTGCGCCGAAATCAGTTTCATCAATATCACTGTGTAATCATGTGGAAAAATTGAAAATTCAATCAAATCAATTCAAATGTGTTGAGGGTATGATAGGAATGGTGTTTCTCTTATCATAAAGCACAGCGTTAGTGAATAAGGAACTTTCTTTAATATAAAAACTTGGAACTATGAACTTACTATATATATATATATATACCAGGTATGTCCTGCCCAAACCGACTCTTCTGTCGAACTGAAAATTGGGCGGACGTGCAACTAACGTCTTCCCCACTCTCGTCTCGTGTCGATCGTCATTTCGACTTATGACACACACTCCATTAGCCTTTTTTCGAGTTGTTACATTGTAACAGCCAAAGCGACGCCGCGCCGACGTCCCGACGTTCCCGGATGTGAGTTTTACCTACAATGTGACTACTTTATTTCAACAAAATGAAAATCAAGTGGAATCATTATTGAAAATTGCAGACAACTCAATAAATTTAGTGTTGCCATTTTTATAAGACAACTTTTACAACTGTACTAGATACTTTTAATTCTTAGTAGATTTAGCGTTAATTTGGTAAATATGAGATATAAATTTGAAGTTACAACTGATCGATTACGAGGTCCACGAACTAATTTGTACGATCAACGTATATTATACATTTGAATGAGAATGTCTCTGTCGGAGCAACGAGAGGCGAGCCTTAAATTCGCCGAAAGCCGGGATGGTTCGAGAATCGATTGGAATCGGCGAGTCGCTTGGTTCGATTGTTGGACAGTCGGACTGGCGTGACAGCGTTTCGCGAACCTGCGTTTGTCAGGACCGCGTGTTGGAGTAGACGCGAATATTATTAAAACAGAACAAAAAAAAAAGGAACGTGTCTTTATCGACGATCCTCGCGAATGGTAGACCGTCGAGCGGTTCGTTGAAAAGTGTCCGTCGGCTTCGGCAAGGTGTTCCGCTTGCCAATGACCATAAAACGCGGCGTGACTTCGCGATATGTTCGATCTCCACCATAATCGAGTCTCTCAGCCCGTCGAACATTTCAATGGTTCTTAACACTGAACCTACCACAGTCACATGACCTGTTTTCACATTTATTGAAATTACAGAAACGCTTTCATAGGAAATGACTCGATCGACATCTTTATTGAAGCACATATTGTAATGGAAGCGGTACAAAGTTTAAATAAATTGAATCTTCTAACACTAAACCTACCACAGTCACATGACCTGTTTTCACACTTATTGAAATTATAGATTTTTATTAAATTATCGGAGTGGTGGTAGTATTTTCGCCCAACGCCCACGGAGTTCCTATCACTGCTTCTAGTGTTGAATGATTTTAATAAACTGAAACTAATATATGTTATTGCATTATATTATACATTGATACATAAACATTTTTTACACTAAACCTACCACAGTCACATGACCTGTTTTCACACTTATTGAAATTATAGAAACGTTTTCATAGGAAATTACTAGATTGACTTCTTTATTGAAGCACATATTGTAATGAAAGCGGTACAAAGTTTAAATAAATTTAATCTTCTAACACTAAACCTACCACAGTCACATGACCTGTTTTCACATTTATTGAAATTATAGATTTTTATTAAATTATCGGAGTGGTGGTAGTATTTTCGCCCAACGCCCACGGAGTTCCTATCACTGCTTCTAGTGTTGAATGATTTTAATAAACTGAAACTAATATATGTTATTGTATTATATTATACATTGATACATAAACATTTTTAACACTAAACCTACCACGGCCATATGACCGGTTTTCTATCTCACATTTATTGAAATTATAGAGACGCTTTCGTAGGAAATGACTAGATTGACTTCCTTATTGAAGCACATATTGTAATGGAGGGGGTACAAAGTTTAAATAAATTCAATCTTCCAACTTCTGTAGAGCGTTTTACTTTTATATATTTTGTGCTTGGTAGGTTTAGTGTTAACACATTATTTACCGGCGATTATTTCATAATTTTCGAACGTCTGTCGTACATGCTAAGGATCCTTTAATGGATTTTTCAGGAAAAAAATCTTTTAGTATTTTCTTTGCAATTCCGACCAATCAGAATTATTCCAAAATTTCTTTTTTGCGTTATGGAGTAAACTAATTGTTCTAACTTCTTTTTAAAAAAAGTCCAAATTGTATGGCCTAATATTAAAAAAGTTGTCTTTTTAAAAGTGTCCAAATATTAATGGGAGTGACTATGTACAGGGTGGGGCAATAATTTTTAAAAAAAAGTCCAAGTTGAATGGCCTACTATTAAAAAAGTTATCGTCTTTTTAAGAGTGTCCAAATATTAATGGGAGTGACTATATACAGGGTGGGGCAATAACTTCGTCCATCTTGAATATTACCGTTACTTTTAATAATATGAGAAAATGAAATATACAAAAGTTGCACGGTATAAAGGGGGAAATATTGTGATGTAAACATTTTTTATATCCGTGAAGGCATTCCGGAGATTTCGAGGTCCCCTGGATTTTTTTAAATGAAAAGTGCTTGATAAAAAAGATATTTCCATAATATCTCGTTAAATATTACGATTGGAACGGATAGAGGTACATTTTTACGCAGAGTTTGATACTCAATCACAATACAAATGTAAGTTTTTTCGTTTAAAGAAATCAAGGGGACCTCGAAATCTTCGAAATGCTTTTGCATCATAATATTTCCCCCTCTATACCGTGCAACTTTTGTATATATCATTTTTTCGTATTATTACAAGTAACGAGGTGGACAAAGTTATTGCCCCACCCTGTATACAGTCACTCCCATTAACCCCTTGCACTATAACACCGAGTCAGACTGAAGATAAAGATTTCGAATAAAGTCTACTAAATATGTACATGTTAGTAATTTCCTTGGATCCCAAACAAAATTCTATTTCTATAAAACTATATTTATATTTCTATAAAAACTATAATTCTATTATTGAAATATAGCCATTGAACACTACATAGACGTACAATAAATATAAACTTCCTTTTTTTTCAAGAAATTGTGAACGACAAAGAAGTTCTAATCACTGCAATTGTAAAATAAATCGTATTGCAAAGGATTAATATTCGGACACACATAAAAAGACGATAACTTTTTTAATAGTGGGCCATACGACTTGGACTGTTTTTTAAAAGAATCTCCCGACTCTGTATAGGTTTCCACTAAAAATTCCAATTTTAATCTCTACAGAGTATTTCAAGGTTACGGCAATGTCAAACAAATACAATCATCATGTACTTTTACGTCTTACAACTTTCGTCTGAAACATTTTTTCGTATCTATTATAATTTTCGTGTAACGAATTTTTCTCGAAAAACGGGCTTTGCAACGCAAACTGTGCGACGTCCTCGGATTTCAGTAACGCGTTTTACAATCCGCTTGCCCTCGAGTCGGTTTCTGTGTGACGTCGAGATCCCGGCTCCAAAAAAGCGCGAGTCGGATCGAATCGAGGAAGAAGGGAGATCGCGAGAAAGAGAGAGAAAGAGAGAGAGAGAGAGAGAGAGAGAGAGAAACGATCGAGCAGCGGAGCGAGAGAGATCTTCGCCTTGCCCGGGGCACAAATCAAGGCCCTTCTTTGCGCTCGAAGGCCCCACATGACTCAACCTTATTATTATTGTTAGTTTTACACCGACACCGCGCGCACGTGTAACGATCGCGAGTGCTAGAGTTTCTCTCTCTCTCTCTCTCTCTCTCTCCCTCTCTCTTCTGTTTTGCTGTTTCTCCGTCCCGCTCGCTCGCGCAGAATGCTCGCGAGGATTCGCGATCGGTGTGTTGGTGCCGCGAGATAGACTAGGAAGTGCAAATCACGCGCTAACACTGTATCCGCGGCAAACCGAACGTTCCCGCCTCGTCAGGGACGTTTAAGATGTTATTTTCAACGCCTCGACCCGCAGATCCGAGCGAGAACGCGAATCTGCGAATCTGCGAAACTGCGAAACACGAACGGATGATCGCTAGCGCGCCAATAACCGAACGATCGCGAATTTTCTCGCGGATCGGGCCCAAACGTTGACATTGGCTCCGCCGATTTCCACGTCAGACAGTTTTTCGATCCGCGTCACTCGGTGCTCGCCCATGAATCGCTCGTTAAGAGCCTAGCGGATTTGTTTACCCGCGTTCAAACCAACGTGTTCTGTTATTCGATGTTTGCCGATCGATAGGTCGAAGGTCGATTATTATTGGACCCGAAAAGACTTCACCTCGGAAAAGCGAAAAATATAAGCCGAGGTGAAAAATATATGCCGAATCATCTGGCTAACTTTGAAACGCTCTTTTAGCCCTCAGGCATCGAACCACCCACGTTACCGTAACTAGAATTAATTATGTTTAGGATTATTCATTAGTTAATTTATCAATTTTTTTGGAAAATATTTTTGAAAGCACTTCTTTCAAAAATACTGTGGTTCTGGATACAGCAACTGTGTTCAGTTAAGTAATTTGTCAAAAACTAGAGTAACTGATGCTTGGGAATGACTATTATACAGGGTGTCCCATTTGAGTTGAGATTGTAAATAATCTCGAAGACGTATGATTTGAAAAAGATTAACTGGCACATGTCCTTTAGTGTTTCGAGTGGGGAGTTAAATGGCAATACTAAGTTTTCTAATTCGTGGGCGTTTTCAAGGTTATTTCAAGGTCATTTTGTTTTCTTTATCATAAATCCATATTTTTTATTTCGGAACCATATTCTACGTAAAAAAGTGCACAACTTTTGTTTGAAACACTTTCTTGTAAGTTTGTAAGAACTTTATTATGTTTTCATGAGTCTTTTATTAAACGAATTACTGAGTGTCTCGAAGTTGAAGGTAAAAATTTCGAGCATTTATTATGATGCTCTTAAATGAAATAAAAAATCTTCCGGAAGATAGTAACATTGCCATTTTAATAGAAAAACAAAATTATCCTTGACAAAAACATAAAAAATCAGCTAAATATCTTAAGAAATATTGAACTAACAAAAAGATGTTTCAAATAAAAGTTGTGCATTTTTTTACGTAGAATATGATTCCGAAATAAAAAATATGGGTTTATGATAAGGAAGACAAAATGACCTTGAAATAACCTTGAAAACGCCCACGCATTAGAAAACTAGTATTTCCATTTGACTCCCCACTCGAAACACTAAAGAACATGTGTCGGTTTGTTTGTTTGAAATCACATGTCTTCAAGATTTTTTACAATCTCAACTTAAATGGGACACCCTGTATAGATAGAGGATTGAATTAAATTATGGTGATTATTTCCAAGATTTTCATTTTGCTTGTTCGTAAACCACCGAGATTATATTTTACCAAGAAAGAGCCACGGAGTAATGTCAAAGGTCCCGAAAGCCGTACACTTAACTGTCGCACCAACTTCTGCTCTTCAAGGCCATGCATTAATTTGTGTAATTATAATACATGATTGAATAGGTGTCTAGAAGAAGGTCGTATGTCACATTTTATGAAATATATATATAAGAACGTGTAAACAGAATTCGTTTCTCCATGCAGCAATGAGAAAATCGATTTATACACCGGCTAATCAATGAAATGTTCACTTTTTAAAGTCCAAGAAGGACGTACGTTATGCTAGTCGGTTCTTTCAGAGCTACAGTGAGCGATGTTATTAACACATTATCTACCGGCGATTATTCCATAATTTTAGGAAGTCTATGATCCATGGTTAAGGATTTTTTAACAGATCCTTCAACTGAAACAAGAATTTCAATCACAAACGAACAACTCACTCTCAATAACGTAATCTAATAATTTCCTTTGGAATTATTATAGAAAGTAAGATTTTTAAGCTTTCGTTTCGTACAGCACAATTATTGAATAGCCGATTAATAGGTTTCAAGTGGTAAACTCTTCTTGTCAATTTTACCAAATGTAACATTTACGCCCTTTTACTAAATTCAATCAACTTATCAATCTTTTGCAACAAATTCGGGAAGCTTCGATCGGACTCTTTAAGAACGAACGTCTCCATGTTGCTAACAAGAGATCATCCAGTTTCTTAAGTTACAGAGAAACAATTTAATGATTTAAATAATACAAGCTCAACGCATATTTTTATTTTTTCCTAGTATTTTCCAGTTGAATGTATCCAGAGAAATTATTCTAGCTTTAAAAAATGTTCGTCCTGGTTAACACTAAACGTACCAAGTATTAAAAGTATCTGGTAAATATTGTCTTATAAAAATGGCAACACTGCAATTGTAGAGCTTGTCCGCAATTTTCAATGTAATAGATATTTAGACTAGGAAATTTATACTATTATTTTTCCACAAATGAATTTTTATAATTTGAATAATTGGAACATAATAAAACCGGTCATTTGACCATGGTGGTAGGTTTAGTGTTAATCAGCAGAAATCGAGTAAACGAATGACGATTACCATCAAATCAACTATGGACCAAAGTGAATGATATTTATGGCGGGGGTTATGGCTAATTATGAATATAACTTAAAAAAAAATGATTGCTTTATCAACATTAAGTCAATTAGGATTTATAATAAGAATCCCGACTCCTCAAAATGGATCCCGAATGCGGAAACCGTTCTCACGGTATCTGTGCGTTTCCTGGTCGTAGTCTCGGAAGATAGCGGACGAATCCGCGGAAGTTAGTCACTGACGTTGTCGTAGAGACGTCTCTCTGGCAATCTCCTGACGACGCCGTCATCGGACATCGTCGCAGCAAACGAATACCCAAAGAGATTCGATTTTCGTCGTTGCAGCGTCTCGCGCTCGGCATTGTTGATACTCGAGCCGCGTTAGATAAACATCGACGGTTCATTTGGAGGCGAGGTTTCGCGTTGGTTCATAGTGCACGCGTTGGTCTCTCGGTCCTTCTCTCCTCCTCCCTCTTCCTCCCTCTTCCTCCCTCTCTCTCTTACGCTCTTTTTCTCCCTGTCTCTCTGATTATTGTTTAAATTCGAGGACGGACGCAATCTGGAATTTTCCGCCGAGCGCGGTCTCTCCCCCATTCCGTTCGGTTCAGTTCCGACCTTGGTTTGTTTATGGACCGCGAATCGCTTTGCAACGGCGTTAAATTGCTCCGACGCTGTTGTTTTTTCGGTAAACATTTCGGCTGCGTCTTGGTTCCGGCGACAGCGAGATTGCGAAATGAAAATATAGTGGATTTCGATCGAACTCGAAATCGACGCGACTCGATTTCGATCCGATCTCGATTAGAGGTGAGCGCGAACATGAAAATGTCGCGACACTGGACGGGGCGAGAATCTTTTTCAGAGTTGGGACAGGATCTCTAAATATTTCGGGATCTTTGAGTATATCGAGGATATCCTTAGGAATTTTTCGGGACTCTCGAGAAAAATACGGAAAATTGTCGGCGAAGTTCTATTCGTCTCGGCTCGATGCGATTTAGATTGTAGGTGTGAGAGAACCCGAAAATTTCGGGTCGGCACAGGTCAGTAATTTTGTTCTGGATCGGGACGGGATCTCGAAAGTTTCGGGATTCCGAAAAACGTCCGAGTTTCTCCGAGAATATTCGAGATTCGCAAGAATATAAGGGTTTTTGGATATGTAGGGATTCTGAAGAATTTTCGGGACTCTCGAAAAAAATTCCGAAAATTGTTGGGAACCCCATTCGAGAATCCTGAAATTTTCTATGACCCTATTTGCTTCGACTCGATGTGATTTCGATTAGACGTGTGCGAGAATCAAAAAATTTCAGTTCGGTAGAGGTCAGTAATTTTTTTCTGGATCGGGACGGGATCTCAATAGTTTCGGGATTCCGACAAAATGTCCGAGTTTCTCCGAGAATATTCGAGATTCGCAAGAATATAAGGGTTTTCGAATATGTAGGGATTCTGTAGAATTTTCGGGACTCTCGAGAAAAATTCGGAAAATTTTCGGCGAAGTTCTATTCGTCTGGCCACGATGCGATTTAGATTAGAGATCTGCGAGAGCTCGAAAATGTCGGATCGGGACGGGTCGAGAATTTTGTTCGGGAACGAAATGGGATCTCGTAAGATTCGGAATTTTTTAATATACCGGGATTCCAGAGTTTCCTGGAGAATATGCGGAATTCCCAAGCATTGAAGACTCCCGAGAAAAATTCCGAAATTGTTGGGAACGCCATTCGAGAAACCCGAAATTTTCTATGACCCAATTCGATAGTTTCAAGATTTCGAAAAATGTCCGAGTTTCTCCGAGAATATTCGAGATTCGCAAGAATATAAGGGTTTTCGAATATGTAGGGATTCTCAAGAATTTTAGGGACTCCCGAGAAAAATTCCGAAAATTGTTGGGACCCCCATTCGAGAATCCCTAAATTTTCTATGACCCTATTTTGCTTCGATTTGACGCGATTTAGATTATGGGTGTGCGAGAACCTGAAAATGTCGGGTCGGGACAGGTCAGTAATTTGTTTCTGGATCGGGACGGGATCTCGAAAGTTTTGGGATTCTGAAAAAATGTCCTAGTTTCTCCGAGAATATCCGACAATAAATATGAAGGGATTCTTAAGAATTTTCGGGCTCCCGAGAAAAATTCGGAAAAATGTTGGGAAAGCCATTCGAGAATCCCGAAATTTTCTATGACCCTATTTGCTTGGATTCGATTTAGATTAGAGATGTGTGAGAACCAAAAAATTTCGAGTTGGCAGAGGTCATTAATTTTGTTTCTGGATCGGGATGGTATCTCGATAGTTTCGGGATTCCGAAAAATGTCTGAGTTTCGCAAGAATGTAAGGGTTTTCGAATATGTAGGGATTCTCAAAAATTTTCGGAACTCCCGAGAAAAATTCGGAAAATTGTCGGCGAAGTTCTATTCGTCTCGCCACGATGCGATTTAGATTAGAGATCTGCGAGATCTCGAAAATGTCGGATCGGGACGGTTCGAGAATTTTGTTCGGGAAGAAAATGGGATCTCGTAAGATTCGGAATTTTTTAATATACCGGGATTCCAGAGTTTCCCGGAGAATATGCGGAATTCCCAAGCATTCAAGACGCCCAAGAAAATTCTCAAAAATCGTTGGGGGCTCCATTCGAGATTTCGAGCCGGAAGGGTTTCGAATTGGTGGCTGGTCGATTTGATATCGCGGATTGCCGTTATCGTAGTTCCGACCTTCGCGATTCAAGATCGGAGCGGAGGCAGCGCCGTAAAACCCGATACTCGAGCAGCGATCGAGATATCGATGTCTCCGCGTGTTTTCTTCGAGTTTTCTGTCGCGTTCCCGCTTCCAGCTCGTTCAGAAAACTCTACCGGCCCCTCGTGGACCGGCCTCGAGAGTTTCTACGATCGTCATTACGCCTCCAAGGCGTTCGCTCGTCGGCCCTGGACCAACGTCGCCGTCTACCTCTGCGTTCTATCGCCTAACGCGAACGAACGAGACGGATTTTCAACGGTGAACAGAGACGGAGGCTATTCTCGTCCACGGAGTCGTGCGATTTCTCTCTCTCTCTCTCTCTCTCTCTCTCTCTCTCTCTTGCTCCGAGCCGCTCTTTATCGCGGTCGATCTCCCTCGTGCGTACACTTGCTCGAATCTCTAGCCAAGTACGTCCAATTATCGCTGCGAGACAATGAGCACCAAGGTTCGACCGTTTCAGTCATTTTTCGGGTCACGTCGAAATCACTGATGATACGGTCTTGCGGAGACCATGCTCGATGACACCTAACGCGATTGGTACCGATTGCTGGAGATAATGTTCTTCCCATCGCTCTCTTTCATCTGATCTCACGAGTAGACGGCGGTTTATTATGCAAAATCAAAATTTTCTGTGTCAGAAAATTGCAATAAAATGGGAACTCTATTTCATGAGTGTATAGAAAGATTCTTATGGTTCACAATCTATGTCATAGATTGTAATGCAACATTTTACGGAAGTGCATCGCAGTACAGTTGCAAAGATCACGGTAGCGGTTATAAAGTAGATTTTTTTTTATTTATGCAATTTAAATCTCAAGAAAGATATTATTTTGCATTTTAAACTAGATACTAAGCATTCTAGAAGCTAATACTTTTTTGTTATTCAGGAAAACTTGAGGAATCGATTTGTGGGGAGCAAAGTCATAGACTAGCGTTAAAAAACGTGAGTAACTTCTTCTGCGTAGCATCACAGGATGATACCTAAACTGTATGTTGTGCTCACTTCTTTTACAACCTCGTTTACAAATTTACAACGTTTACAACTTCGTTTACAAATTTACAAGTTATAATTTGGACCAATTATGAAGTGCACCCTGTATGTTGTGATGGTATGAAAAGAATTCAGATGATTTTGTCTCGTCCATTTGCGTATGCGCACAGTCGTGTTCCTGTGTTTCAACTTAAATGTACAGCGAAATCCATAGAGCGAGACAAAATTGCTCCCCAGTTTCACGCGTTAAACATTGCAATTTCGCAGTCATTTACAATATTACAATATCACAGCATTCTAAACTACCCCTTCGTCCATCGTCCACCAACCAACTCCTCCTATTTGGCACATCGCCTCGTCTGATCTTCTCGCTGGCGCCATACATCAAAATCATTCATCAGGATCTCATCGTCGACTCGTTCGAATCCAAATAGAAGCGACAGCTTTCTCTGGGGCTCCCCATCCCCTCCCCCCTCCCCGGATGCAACGTGTTCCTCATTTGCACAAAAGGTGGTCGCATTATCGGTTGCCGCGATTATCGATCACAAGCGATTCCATAAACACATGGGTAGGGGAGCGAGGGAGAGAAAATTGCGAAAGAAAGACGAAGAGAGCATGCGTATGAGAGAGACACACACACACACACACACACACACACACAGAGAGAGAGAGAGAGAGAGAGAGACAGACAGAGAGAGACAGAGAGAGATAGAGAGATATATAGATAGATAGATAGATAGATAGATAGATAGATAGAGAGATATATAGATAGATAGATAGACAGATAGATAGATAGATAGAGAAAGAGAGAGAGAGACAGAGAGAGACAGAGACAGACAGAGATTGATTGATTGATATTTATTGTAGCTTTCTCAGCTATTTTGTATACATAGGTTTACTTACAAGCTAGGTACCGATGTCCGAATAAGTTGTTTTAAGTCGCGTTTAAATTGTGGTAATCCACTACATTGCCTTATCGCTGCTGTGATATTGTTGTACATTTTCACACCTTCATAGAATAGACTTTTTTGAGCACTGCGTGTTTTTCGGAATTTAATTACAATATTGTCTGCTTGTCTTGTTCGACCTCCTACTAGTGCTAATTTTTGGCATACTTACTGTGGTAACAGAGAGAGACAGAGAGAGACAGAGAGAGATAGAGAGATAGATAAATAGATAAATAGATAGATAGATAGATAGATAGATAGATAGATAGATAGAGAGAGAGAGAGAGAGAGAGAGAGAGAGAGAGAGAGAGAGAGAGAGAGAAGAGTAGAGCCGAGCTCGGCCGGCGACGAGCCGAGATTCCCGCGCTTCTCCGGGGCCCCGGCTAAGGTTATGGCTTGCTCTAGGAGTGCATTAACCCCCGTCAGCTCGAGAGCACACCGTAGAAGAAGTGCACAAGTAGCGGGGCGGAGGGGGGCCCGAAGAGAAGAACGAACATCTCTCTCTCTCTCTCTCTCACACTCTCACTATCGCTCCCTCAGGTCTTTTTCTCCTCGTTCCAACTCTCTCTTTCTCTCGCTCCGTTTCTCTGTCGTGTGCACAGCAGCGAAGCTAGGAGAGTCGTGCTCGCCTTGGCGAGTGCAATGTAAGCGCTTTTGCGGAGTCAGGGGCGGCCTAGGAACGAGCTTGGTGGGGCTTCGGGGCGAGGGGCACGGGCAGGAGGGGTTAGCTAGAAGGTGGTTGGGTTGTTGATCGGGGGACAACGTTCACAAACGTTCGCAAACAACGTTCGCGATGTTCGGGGGCGAGGGGCCCTGAAATGGGGGCCACGGTAAGCGGCGGTGGCGGTGGCGGCAGCAACGACGACGGCCAGACTTTCTCCGGAGAGCGAAAGTGAGAGGCCCCCTTCCTCCCCCGGGCCCCGTCTGCACATCTATGGGACGCAGGGGGGCCCAGAGATTTCTTGCTTTCACCGTGGGGCTCCCGTTCTCCACGGCGGCGATGCACTTTTCCGCGACGCAGAAAACGATGCAACTATCGACGCCTGTTCCGGCCAGAAGAAAAATCCTGAGCGTGTTAGAGCGCACAAGGTGCGCGATCGATAGGCTGCGGGTTTTATGCGTTTATGGTAAAAACGGGTAGGTGCGATTCTAAGGAGGTACGTGAACTCGTTCGTTAGCAGCTTCACGCGTATGCGACGACCACGATTTTGTATTTTATTTAACGCTAGAACTACCGAGCACTAAATCACATTAATATACATTGCTTTATAATAACAACAAGATTACATTTATTCATATCTCGTGACATTTTTATGTTAATATGTGCTTCAATAGAAAAGTACATTGAAAAAGTTTCCATCGAAACATTCTTATAATTTCAATAGCCGTGGAAGAAGAAATCATTAACAAGTCATTCTGACCCGCCCGGTAGTTCTAGTGTTAAAGAGAATAGAATTGATTTAGTTTATGATGTTATTTGAAATTATAAGCCGCAGAACTTTCGCTCCGGAGAACTTTTCTATTTGTATGCGATAGTGTTGTCTCCAATGGTTTATAGGTTGCGCTGCATTTAATAAAATTCAGCAAAAATCTTCATCGTTACTAGACTGAGGATTTTATGCATTCGTGATAAAAATGAGTGGATGCAATTTTAAACAAGATACAGGCTAAAAGAATTTTGAAGCCGCAATCTACAATACTAATCCCAGTTTATTATTAAAGGAACATTCTAATTGGGCTCCTGTCCGTTACAATCGATGCACGGAATTTTCATTTTGCAGAGAAATCTTCTGTATAGTGATCGATAGGAATTTATGCATTATGGTTAGAATAAGTGCACTTTAAAGCAGGAATAGATTAATACGCTCGCTAGTGGGATTTGTGTTAGATTGTGGATTATTATTTCTGACAAAAATGAGTGGCTGTAATTCACAAAACAGATTGAAAGCATATCAAAATATGCATTGATTATGTCCATTTTGTTGAAATTATTGATGACAAAAAATAATTTTTAGTTAGCTCCTGATGCTTGCAATTATAGCACGAAACTAATTTATTTGCATAAAAATCCGCAGTGTATTAATTACTATTGACACGCGAAATATGTGTTGGGTTGATAGAGACTCGATAATGCTGATCTTTTCGCAATGGTTTTTATCAATCCCCTGCAGCACGATTTTTCATTTGAGTTCACGGTAATTAACACTTCTTTGTTGGTTAGAATATCCTGCGAAAGAACATTTATACTGTCTTTGTTTCTGCACTTATGCCTATGTAGCGGTAACAGAGAAATAGCATTTTAATTTAATCCCTTGCACTAAGATTTTCTTTGGATGCACGGTGATTAGGACTTTTTTGTTGTCTAGAATTCCCTGGACGGAAAAAGAAATTTATATTATCCGCGATTCTGTGTTTTTGCTGATCGTTTCAGCTTATTTTCTTGCGGCAGGATTTTCTTCGCAGCACAACAGCAATTTGTCTTTGAAGATTTCCTGAACGAAAAAAGGAAATTTATTCTCCAACTACGTTTACTCAAATGTTTAACTCTTAGCGGACGGGGATTATTTATAGCATACTTTTTGATGGGTCGAATAAATTTTCTTTGTGAAACAAAATTGTTTGCTGAGGAGTTTGGTGTACGAATTAAATGAAGGGAAACGTGTTTGGTTCAGTAAACATTTGTTTCATATTTTTCGGGAGTATTAATTGCTTTAAAAATTATTCACAGTCACAGAACGGTAAAATTGTTTGGGCGACTGTCAGCAGATACGAGTCCGCAAAGGGTTAAATATTAATTAGTAGATTAAGTTTGAATATCTGGTAGATTTTGTTTGAAGTATTTATCCGACTGGTTATTGTACGGCAAGGAATTAACAGAAGTGAATAAAAATTCGGTACACTAAACGTCGGAGACGAAATTATGTGGACAATTTATGGAAATAATAGTGCAAGTCTTGTTTATCATTAGATCGCAGATCTGTACGCATTCATAGCACGAGAATATTTGTAAAATACAGGAAAACGCATATTATCGTTTCGTCACAACTTTCATGTTTCTCGCAAAAATGTTTAAAAATTCGAATCGCATTAAACAAGAGGCTATAATAAGTACCTCGGAATTCTTTCACATTCCTCGAAAGCCCAGAACAACAAGAAATCAACCATGGAACTGAAAGGCCCGTTGCGCGGACCGCTTTAATAAAAAACCATAATGCCTCGAAGGTTTAACACTCTCGGAAGCGATAATAAATAAACAGCTGACTTTCCTAAAGAAATTTTTAGTTTAATTATCCAGCTTTCTTTTCAAAGAATTTCTCTTGAAGCGCTTCGTTTCGGAAAAAAGAGAAACTTTTGCAGGACAAACGGTCGTTAAACGATTTTCCACAGTTTTATCGTGAAATTTGCAGATCGGTGTTGTTTTCTGAAATTTTTAATCAAAATCTCCGGTTCGCTATCGACCGGAAACCCGAGCAAGCACTTCAACGTAACTATTCGACAGGTAACAGTATCGGCCATGCGATCCTGCCTCGAACCCGAAAGCTCGTAGGCTAATCATTTTTCTCTTTGATCTTGTCTGTCGCGTTGAATGCAATCTCGGGTCTCCATGTTTTCGCTAGCGATGGGAATGATTTTTGCGAAATTCGGTAATAAAATATTTACAGTGCATCCGAACTGTATTTGAACACTTTTTCCTGATAAATTTCAGTGATAACTCAATAATAAATAATAAATTAAATAATAATTGTTATTTAAATAATAATAATAAGTAATAAATCTGCTCATTTTAAAGCTTGAATCCCCTACTTTCTCGATCCATCGTTCCATTTCATCCTAGAAAAATGTAGAAACTATATAGTCTGTGAAAAAACAAGGAAACGTATTCTCTTCTTGAAAATGTTACAATTGCAAACGTCTGTAAAAACGTTAAAAAAATTTTCTAGTGAAGGTATCTGCCATGGATTTAAAGATTGAAGCTTCGCCTACATAATGAGACCTCAAAACTAGATGTACGATTTCTTTCGTTCCAGTTATTAAACTTTGAATGAAAGGTATACTACCTTCGCAATAATATGTGGTATACACAATTTACACGATCAAATTTGTTCCTCGTTTTTGGCTAATAAAGCGGTAAAAAAATATCGTACATCAAGTTTTGAGGTCTCGTTGTAAAGTGGAAGCTTCAATCTTCAAA
The DNA here is from genome assembly GCA_913789915.3 of Sphecodes monilicornis. Classification (NCBI taxonomy): domain Eukaryota; kingdom Metazoa; phylum Arthropoda; class Insecta; order Hymenoptera; family Halictidae; genus Sphecodes; species Sphecodes monilicornis. The sequence goes on from OU565291.1 coordinate 22,301,779, forward strand.
TCCAAGGTAGATTAATTTGCGATAAAAATTTTCGAACGATTTTACAAACGTTTGAATTCGTATGATTTTCGAGAGCAAACGTGTCCCTCAAGTTTTTCAGAATCATCGCGAGAGTAATGACTCGACGCGAGTTCGGGATCGAAGTCAATGTCCCCGGAACTGTCATTACAGCGACTACCGGTCTGCGCGTTCAATCCCCCGAAACTTTCTTATTTCCCAAGATGCGCGTTCCGGGTGCGCTACGCCGAGGAGCGTAAAGAGCGTAGAAAAGAGAGAGAGAGAGAGAGAAAGAAAGAAAGAGGAAGAATTAGAGAGGGAGGGAGAGAGAAAGGGAAACTGTTCGCGTGCAACGTGCACCGTTGCGAGAAAAGCCGTTGCCATTCGTGGCAGCGACGAGTTAGTCGCAGCGCCGACACAACGGACAATTACGAATTTACTTTCTTCGAAAGAACTTCCTCGTCGATGGTCACGCCGCGGATCAGCCCGAGACCTATCAGCACCGGCCTTTCTCTGTCAGTCTCTCTCTCCCTCTCTCTCTCTCTCGCTCTCTTTTTCTCTCACTCCCACTCTTTTTCTCGATAACTGCCCGTAGCTCTCCTCGACTAGACACCGCGACGAAGGCCGAACGGAGATGTAGATTAACTTCTTTTTCCGCGAGAAAGTCGCGGCTCGACTTCGTCGGGCTTTGAACGGGTTCGAAAAGATTCGTTCGTTAGAACGGGAAACGATTTTCCTTTTCCATACGCGGAAAATGTACTCGCAGAAAGTGTCGCCGCGAGGTATACGTTGATTTATTGCTTGCGTTATGGCTTATTTTGTGGTCGCAGCGATTACGACTTCTTTCTCCATTCTGATTACTTAGAAGAAAGAATATTTATATCTATTGTATACTCGTGTTGCCTTTAACACTCCAAACCCACCATTTTGGTGGGGATCGTAGTTTTAATGTTAATATAGAATATGTAGACTTTGAGATTTGTTCAAAAAATATTGAAGAATATTTTTAGGAAAATCTGACTGAATCGGTTCGATGTGGAAGAAATTGCAGATAGATTTAATTGCTCTTCAAATAAGTTTTAAATAATTTTACTTACAATGCATCGAAAATTATTGTCGTGATTTATTTAGAGAAATGGTGGAGAAGGTTTAGGATAATCTATATATGTATATATATCAGGCAGTTACAACCAGTAGCTCCGGAGTTACTCGAGGCACCTTCCCCGCTTAGGTTCTTCCCCCACTCTTCGACTTGGAAGCTCCCACCATGAGAGTCGCGCGACTCGCGTAGCACTCACAAACTCTACGGCTGTACGTAGCAGTGGGGAGAGGTTCAATTTCATCAGTATTTCATCGTTAATTATCGTGAATTTCTGCACGAGAATTGTCGCACAACAATCCCTCCCTCCGCGGGGAATACCTCGGGAGGGCTCGTGAAGCTCGAGAGGCCTCGATCGCCGAGAAGTGTAACATAATATGGGTCGAGTATATATCGGTGAGACCACTACAAACTCCCGAACTTCGGTGTCCGTCCTTCCGTTCGCCAAAGGTCGCAAAATAGTATCTTCTACACGATAATTGACGCCCCGAACCCGTGGTGGCGACAATTCACGATGAAATACTATACGTTGGATCTCCCTGATATATGTATATATATATATATATATATATATAAAAGATATATATATTATATATTATATATATATATATATTATATATATAAAAGATATATATATATATATATATTATATAATATATATATATTATATATATATACATATATATATTATATATATACATATATATATTATATATATACATATATATATAAATATATATATATATATTCAATTTATTCATTTTCAATGCATTCCATGGTAAATCGTATTGTAAACCTTCTTGTGGGTGTTCAAATCGGTTTAAAACGATTTACCATGGTATGCATTGAAAATTCTATATAAAAATAATGAAGGAGATTTAGGATAATGGTAGATGCATGTGATGGGTGTTCTGCAAGTATCAAATAGATTTCGTGGATCTTCAAACGGATTTGAAAGGATTCTCAGCAGAGCGCATACTTTTATTAATATTTCTATAAAAATAATAAAGGATTTGTAGACGAATGTCGGATGCGTCCGACTCGGTGCAGTGCATGTTGCAGTTCGTTGGCGACGTCGCAACCATCCGCTGCCGTCCACAGCTAGGCCTTATTCACCGGCTCAATTGGTTTTGACGATTATAGCGACATGCTCTCCCCTCAGCAGCATTTGCGGCACGTGTCTCTCCAAGGTCTCCCTCTTTCCCTCGATCTTCGTCACGACCACTTTGGCCGCGGATTCATCGTTCGCTGTCGTCGCGCTCGGCCCACCTAATGGATTAGAAGCCATTTAAAAAGCGTTCCGGGATTTTCCTCATAGTATGGGAACACCATGCTCTTTCTCTTCGCAAGCTCTTATTCGCAAGATCGACATTCTCTCTATTTCACTATGGAGCAGCGCCCGCTCTAGCGGTTACGTCGCCCCGGGCAAAATGACAAATTGCCGCCCCTTAAGAATATATATTTTTTAAATAAAGCCGAAATGGCACCTCTAAATTTTGGCGCCACGGACAACTTTTGTCCAAATTGCTCGCCCCTAGAGCGGGCCCTGTATGGAGAAACATAAGTTAGACATAGTGTCAGAAATCAGTATACGAAAAAGTAGACAGAGGATGTTATGCATTTATGACATTAACGAGTGGACGTAATTTAAAACAGTGAAAACATTAGAAGAATTTTAAAATACCGTTATATTCGTTTGTATCTATTAAACATATTAAGAAAGAAAACAAGTTTCTGTTTCACTCCAGTCTGCTGCAATTCAGAAGGGAAATTTCAATTTTGACAACACCAAAGTCGTTTCGATATTATCAACTGCCTAAAAGTATAGCTAACATATACAACATGTTGATTATAACTGATACAAATTCCCATAATTTCTGCATCGCTTTAATCATTGTATTTGGCTCATAAATAGTTGCAGACAGGATCCTAGGAGGATTCTAAACTCGGTTCATTTATGCTTCGAAGTAGAAACGAATAAACATTTCACCGCGAATTATAACGTTATAAGTTTTTCGAAACAGTGCACTGTATAATGTTTTGAAGAAAATGCAATACGTCCAGACAGAAATTAAATGGTTTACAGTATCATGGGTTAATTAGAATTGTGATCACCATTATGAAAATTCTTCGGACACACGAACTACTAAATGGCAATAATCTACATAGACTCCAGTGTCTCCTAGTGGCTGGCCGTTTCCACTTGAACACACGAACGCGTCATTCTCATACAATTTCGAACGTATAAATACAATATCATGCGAAAACGAATCTAGAAATTTTACAACACCTAAAAACAGAAACTGGGCAACCGTTCAACTCGGAACATCATTTTAAAATTTCGTCAAGCACACGATCTATTAAACTGAACCAATCCACTAGAATGTCTGCTCGTGGCTGACCGTTTCCACTTGAGCGTGGCAACGCGTCATTTTCGTAAGATTCCAGATATAAATACAATACGATGCAGACGAAAATCTTTCACTGTACCTAAAAATACAAACTGATTTCGCCTTGAAGACGACAATAATTAAGGATTGATTAAAGTTAGAATCCAAAATTATTAAAATTGAACTGGGCTCAATTTTCTACGTCCCCACAGTCCAATGCATGGAAATATTGTTACAAGAAGCGCGCATTCGCCGTATGTTCGGGAATCAAAGCTGTAGGGAAGCGCGGCGCAAAAAGCTTAGGGTTGACGCCACCTAGAGTCACAGAGAGAGAGAGAGAGAGAGAGAGAGAGAGAGAGAGAGAGCGTGGTCAGGTCACGAGGTAAGTCTCTTGAAGAGGACAATAATTAAGGATTGATTAAAGTTAGAATCCAAAATTATTAAAATTGGACTGGGCTCAATTTTCTACGTCCCCACAGTCCAATGCATGGAAATATTGTTACAAGAAGCGCGCATTCGCCGTATGTTCGGGAAACAAAGCTGTAGCGAAGCGGGCGCAAAAAGCTTATGGTTGACGTCACCTAGAGTCATAGAGAGAAAGAGAGAGCGAGAGAGCGAGAGAGAGAGCGTGGTCAGGTCACGAGGTAAGTCTCTTGAAGACGACAATAATCAAGAATTGATTAAAGTTCTGTCCAAAATTATTAAAATTGCACTGGGTTCAATTTTCTACGTCCCCACGGTCCAATGCGTGGAAACATTGTTATAAGAAGCGCGCATTCGCCGTATGTTCGGGAATCAAAGCTGTAGGGAAGCGGGCGCAAAAAGCTTATGGTTGACGTCACCTAGAGTCATAGAGAGAAAGAGAGAGCGAGAGAGCGAGAGAGAGAGAGCGTGGTCGGGTCACGAGGTAAGTCTCGAAAGGTTGTTTATGTGTCGGCACGTGTCCGGCTCGTTCTTTCGAGGGGAAGCAGAAGGGCGTAGGGCCTGAATAGGACTCTGGAGGGGAGGGGGGGCGTACCACGAGGAAGTCCCTGGGACACGTGTACACCGCAGACATCGATCCTGGAAGTTGCTGTTCAAGGTCGCGCGGCCCTCCACCCTCGCCGCCCCGTATCAACGACCTCTCGACCCCTCAGGATATCCTAAAGTACGTCAGTAGGCCAACTAACCCTGAACTCGCGCGCCGAGTCTCGCGATTACCGTTCTCGGGAGGGAAGGGCCGCCCTTCGTCGCACTAGTACACGACTCCTCGAGTCCTACTCCGTTTCCTTTCTTCGTCTTTTCCCTTTCGAGCGCTAGTCCTCCTTTTCCCCGTCGTTTCGACACGCGCGCGCGCGCACCGTCCGCGAATTAATTAATCTCCCTCGTCCCGGCGTTGTGAAAACTGTCGAATCATTTCGTTGATTTACGAGCTGAGATCCTTATCCGGTACTCCTTTTTCCATGATCGTTGGATAACCGAACCGGCGACATCGATTTCTACAGCGGGGAGATTCGAAATGATATTATGTGAATAATTAAAAGTTAATATTAACAGATTATCTAACAGCGATTGTTCCATTGTTTTTGGGGGGTACTGTGGATGAGGAATTTTTTATGAGATTCTTCGACAGCAATAGAAACTTTAATCGTGAACCAACAACACACCCTGTATAACGTAATCGAATGATTAGACTGCAAATCTCTATGCGAAATTTTTGTGCATCGGCTACAAGATACGGGAGCTAAGCAAGCAATTACGAACCAACTGAATAACGTAGTCGAATGATTAGACTGCAAATCTTTATGCGAAATTTTTGTGCATCGATTACAAGATACATCGAAACAATTACTTCCCTCGTTAATAATTATATAGCGACATTCATCGAGTTCTTCCAATCTTTTCACTGTTTTCGATCACACTACTAACCGTTCCGTTTGGGATTATCGTGTAAAAGAATTGATGATTCCTATTTGGGATCATGCACATGGGATCATAAGCATTAACAACTGGGATAAAAACAACAAAATAAATACATTCCAAGCGCCGTTATCCCCGGATATGGATATTTTTGTAATCGATCATAACAATAATTAATTTCCCAAATTTAATTTAACTTTCCGCAGAAATCGTCCTAAATCTATAAATATTTCAGACCAAAAATTTTAAAATAAAAATTTCGTACTCAATTTTGTAAGGAAAATCCGTAAGACAAACGATTTATTTAATAAATTTGGGCACACGGAGAACCAATGTTCACAACCGACATGTTATTTAACACCTTTAACACCTTGTGTTAGCTAACACACCTTACAATGTGTTACGACAGACTTTTCCAGTAGGTAAAGTGTTAAGCTAAGAGTCCACTCGAGAGCAAAACTCATGCGAGTTATTTTCAATAATATTTCCCTCATTCGAATGACTCAAGAGACCTGAGAGTAACGTTCAACGCAACCTTCACTCGCGAGAAATACGATTGAGAGCAACTCGCGAGAGTTTCGCTGTCGAATGGGTAGAACCTGGCTTTGCAACAACGATGTAAACACGAATTCGACAGACTTGCAAATTCGGTGGAATCCTGTCGCGAATCCTTGAACGGCGTTGTTGCGTCGGGGGCGGATGCGTTCGACCAAAGATGCGATTGCGGTCGCACGTGCGGACCTAGCGTACCACGTGAATGAATGGGAACGTGTGCCAGCGGTTGTGCCAGCGGTTGTGCCAGCGGTTGCACGGGCTTGTGTGCAGCGGAACAAGGAAAGAAGAAGGAAGAACGGAAGGAAGGAAGAGACGCGGGCATCAGGAAAACGGGAGTAGTGGGAAGAGGAGCGGCTGGAGAGAGAAAGAGAGATAGAGGGAAAAAGAGAGTGGGAAACAAGGGGAGACACGGACAGAGAGGAAGAGAGAGGCGCGTTCGGCGTTCAGGGGACGCCAGAGAGAGAGAGAGAGAGAGAGAGAGCGGGAGAGGAAAAAAGGGAAGCGAACGACGCGAGGCACATGGGTCTTGTATCGAACGTAGCAACCACTACGTAGTCAAGGTCGGTCCTTGCCCCTAGCGTAAAGGGGCGTCCTCAGGATCTCTCCTTCTCTTGCTCTCTCTCCCATTCCCACTCTCTTTCTCTCTCTCCTAGCTTCCGTAACTTCCTCCTTTCCGTGTAAATAAACGCGCGGCAAATGGCACACGCACGCAGTCCCGTGTTTTTAACAACGTTCGCGGTTCTCGTCGATCTCTCGACACTGCGGTCGATGTCGTCTTGCAATCCGATTTTCAATCGTTCGAAAGCTTCGCGAAACTTTAGGACGTTTTTCTGAGCAATTTTAGCAATCCTTTAAAAACGTATAACTTTTTTAAAATTGGTTCAAATGACTTAAATTTCTTAGAGAGGTTAGAAGGATTAAATTACTAGATGACGTGTAAAAAGAACTTTTATAAAATTGCAATTCTTTGGCGTTGTGAAGACAAACTTTTTGTTTAAAGTTGGAAATGATATATCGATATCCATGAATTATTTTATTATCTCGACTGTTTTAAATTACGCCTACTAATTTTTTTCCATAAATGCATAAAATCTACTTGTGTCTAGTCACGTGTTAACCCTTTGCACTCGGAGCTATTTCAACTCAAAAATCAAACATTTCTTCTAACCTAGAATATTTCCATTGTACATAATTTTTTTTCATTTTGTGCGTATGAAACTGATATAGTACCTCATACAGTATTTAAATGTTTAGTAATTTATGAAATATAAACAAATTTAATAATGTAAACAATATTTTGAATAATAGTATAATAATTTGTAGCGTCGCCTCTGAGTCGCCGTTCGAGTGCTAAGGGTTAAAATAACGCAAGACAAATAGAAGAAACATGAAACTGTTTACAATATTTTGAAGTAGAAAATAGGCGAATGATTGAGGTTAGGAAGGTACGAGGATCAATTGGGATCATCGTTTTAAAAATTTGTCAAGTACGAGAACTATTAAGTGCGGGAACAATTTACTAGAATGTCTGTTCGCGGTTGGCCGTTTCCACTTGAACACGTTTCTTAACACTTTACTTACCGGAAATGTTTTAACAGTCACATTACAAGCAAAGATCGACAGCTGAGAATTTTTTAATAAATTGTTCAAAAGCGACAGCAGTTTAAATAATAATTTAACACATTTTTAAAATTCATATAGTGTAACAACTTCTTTTTAACACTAGATTTACGGGGCCCGTCAAAATGACGGATTCAAAAATTTTTAATTTACGATTATTAAGAGTGTAAGGAGGCATACGTGAGGAATTATTAAATAGATTTATTTCTTTGTGTACATATTACAATAAAAATCGCTGAAGATATAAGTAAATACAATTTTATTATTTTTATAAAGCAATGTAAAATAATCAATTTTAGTGCTCCGTAAACCTAGTGTTACTTGGAACACTATTATTAATTAACTAAGAACACTATTAAAAACTATTATTTGGAACATTGAGCTTCTTTTATATACAGCTTAGTCACCAAAGAACTTGTGAATAGACTTCAGGTAGGTACTATGTAAATTTAGAGAATTATTAACAAATGAATAACAAATTCTACGCAGTTACTGGTTCATTTTGATCGACCACTGTTTCTCTCGGAAGGTCCGTGCTACTAGGATTAATTGTTTTAGTGCGTACCAGCCAATCACGTGTGCGGGAACACACGTGAGGACTACGAGAAACGGAAAGCGAGTGGCACGTGTCACACTCCGATCGTTAAACTGTCGATCTCTACGCAAACGTTTTCTCTTTGTTCCGGTTTTCGAGAACTAATCTGGGGAAATGGGATTTTTGTCCACTGAACATTTTATCTTTGTCGATTGTGTAACGTGTATCTTCTAGACGACGCGTCCGTTTTCATTGAAATTTTCAAGAGAACATTTTTGTTCAAATTTGCAACCGTTCATAGAAACATAGTAACAATACTGTGGTACCCAAGGTGGTTTGGAACCCATCTTAATAAATCGTAGGTCCCATCGCGAAATAATCTTAACAAAGAGTTGAGAGCGACGTAAAATAAATTAATAAAAAAAATGCGACGCCTACAACAAATGCGTTAAGAAAGATGGAATGATATCAAATATATAGTAGACACTAGACCATCAAATTTTCACGAGACAGTTAAATCTATTAGTTGTTCGAACTTCGTTAATTAAGTCGAAACAACGCTAATTTAATTACATTTTAACACTTTAAGTGCCCACGGGACAGCTTAAAAACTTCCGTAAAATAAAACGAGTTTATTCGGGGAAATAAGAATTGTAAAGTTAAGATGAACGATACTAAAAATACTCATTCACCGTTTTAGTGTTTTGAAGATCCTCACTAAACTCCTGTTCTAATTCCATCCTACCCAATTCCATAAAATCAAACCAATTTATTCGGGGAAATGAATATAGAAAAGTTAAGATATAGAATAGTAAGAATACTCATTCACTCTTTTAGTATTTTCTAGATCCTCAGTCGAAATTAACATTTGCACCAATTTTACTTATTTTACCGATTTACAGTGTATTCATCAATAATTCCACAAGTTCATGATACATAACAATAATTGTAATATTTCTCAGTTGTCCTACACACACGTAGGCTAGCGAACCTACATATGATATGATTTTGAAGCAAGTTTTTAAAATAAAATAGAAAAAATCGAACCGCAAAAGATTAACGCAAAAATTAATTTCCATTTCTGGGACACAGACAGCACTTAAAGTAGCTGAACTGTACTTTAGAGGACCAAAAATTTTCAAGTTTTCTGTATGTGATGCTACACATTTTGACGAGAAAATGATAGACGTGTAAGTTTTAGTACACGAAATTCAAGTTTTGTTTACCGGAATTCACTAGTTGAAAAGTTATACACGTCCAAACATGAGCAATTTTAAGCATTTTTGACAGGCTATAGCGTCGCTATATTGGATACTCGTTGGGTGGTAGAGGTAGAACTGTTGAGCGCATGCGCTGAATAGATGGTGGGTGTTCAGCGCATCGGCTAAGTAGTACTGAGCAGTATAGTCCAAGTTGATTTGAGGTTATTTAAAAGTGTTCAACTTTACACGCGTATAACTTCTGAACCAGTGACCTCCTGGCAATAAGACTTTCATTTTCTGTGTTTTCTCTTCGAAATCTATAGGACTGCATAAAAAAAGTTAAAAAAAATTGGTCCTCTAAAGTACAGTTTAACCCCTATAGTGTTAATCTCTCGTTGTGCAAATTTCTTCGCGGTTATAGTGATTAGAACATTTTTATTCCCAAAAATACCACAGAAGAGAAAAGAATATTGAAATTTTTCGTATACATACTTCATTGCTTAGATATCAATCGCAAAAAAATTACAATTTTATTTCGTTTAAAAAGAAAGGCATCACAAAACTTCAACACGAGTCAGACTCGTTAATGTTTTGCATTTCGCTTGTTTGACCTAGCTATTGTTTAACGGGCCTTGATAAATTACTTTTAAACTTTTGACTTAAACATTTACGTTGGATTTTCGAATTGTTCGTACCTCGGGTGGTTTACTATACTGGCACGAAGAACGTCGTTCGTTTCGTAGCGCGCGGATCGATCGGCTCTCGTAAATAGGGAGACGCGCGAACGTGTTCCATTGACACACGGCCAGTAGTAGGAGTCATTCATGGTCAGACGAGCGTAGGAAGGACTAAATTGGATTCGCATTGGCTCGCGTAGTACACGAGAGCGTGGTTGCGACCGCGGCGACGCGTATTGAAATTCTGGAGGCGCGCACCGACCGCGTCCATTATGTATCATTTGAAAATTTCCACGACGATCCGTACGCCGCCGTCACTTCTGTATATATATATGTATATCTGTATTGCATGCGTGCTCTGAAGAACCGGAGATGGGAAGGATCGTCGAGGCCGATAAATGGCCGCCGAACAACGGTCTCTCGCGAAACGCCGCTGAATCGTCCCAAGGTAATTAACCCTGAGACGGATGACTGATTGCCCCTCTGACCGTGTGCAGCAACGCGCCATGAGTCAGGGGAAACACGTTCGTTAGCTTCGATTCACGGTTCGAGACATTACCATAACTAACGGAAAAGCTGTTATCCCGAGGGAACAAATCCTGGACCAGCTTAGAACAAGCTTGAAGCCTTTTCTTTTCGTTCTAAGCTGCGCGATGGTATTCTTTTGTTTTCGAACTTGTTCTGTAAGAAGTTTCAGAGACGATCATTTTTCTTAGCGTCTTGATCGTGTCTTTTACAATTTGCATAAATTTTTTTTCAAATTTTGAACGCGTTCAGCTATGAACCAACTGGTCCTGCTGCGGCTCTTTTGCACAATGTAAGATACGTAGATTAAAAATATTCTAGGTTGAAAGAAATATCTTGATTTTGGAATTAAAATTGATTTGAGTGGAGAGGTGTTGATTCTTTAACACGTTGGCTGTCATATGTCATTCATATGTGAGTAACGAAATTATTTATTCGGATTACGAAGTAAATGTTTACGTTATTATATTCATTGTATCAAATTTGATTAATATCTAGAAAGTGCAAGAATGTTGGAGGACTACTCAGTGTCATACATTAACCTCTTGCCATATTTTAACGAGTCAGACTCGTGATGAAGATATTAAATAAAGTCTAATAAAGTTGAAAGTGATACCTTTATTTTCAGACGAAATAAAATGTTACTTTTGTGTAATCAATATTTAAGCATTGACGTAAATGTAGTCAGGCAAAAATATAAATTTTCTTTCCTCTTCGGTGACATTTTGGGGCGGGGGAGATATTCTAATTATTGTAGCCATAAAGAAAATGGTATGGCAAGGGGTTAACGCTAAACCTACCACTGCCGGTCAAATTGACTGATCCTAGATTATTTATTTTAGAATTGTTGAAATTATAATGTCTCTTTCATAGGAAATGATAGTACAGATTTCTTAAATCAAACGTATACTACTATAAAAATAGCAGAAAGTTTATAAAAACTTATTCTTGTCATTTTCATAAAGCAGTACATGTCAGTCACTTTTACTGCTCGGTAAGTTTAGTGTTAAACCTTCTCAATTTTTATTTCTTCGAATAAATCACTTCGATTTTATAAAATTTTTGTGGTTGCTGAGTTTGCAGTGGAATTGTTAAACATTTGACGTGTTCCAACGATTATGTATATTAAAATACGAACTTCGATACGTATTACACAATTTCTTAGATTTTTCGAAAGCCTCGAACAATTAAAAAATTAGCCCCCAACACAAACGACTGAGTACACAGACGACGTCATTGAAAATAATGTTGCAGTCGGAGGGTTAATCCTTTGCACTCGAGTGGTGACTCTGAGTCACCATTCAAAATTGCTATACACCATTCAAACTATTTTCCACATTGTTAAATTCGTTTGTATAAATTATTAAATATTTAAATATTGTACGAGTAAATAACGTCAATTTCATATGCATAAATTGAAAAGAATGAAATATAGCAGGCAGTTCTAACCATTAACTCCGGAGCTATTAAAGGTACCTTCCCCGCTTAGGTTCTTCCCCCACTCTTAGATTTCATCGTTACAATGTACAATAGAGGGAAGCTCCCACCACGAGAGCCGCGCGGCGCGCGCAGCACTCACTAACTCTACTTCTGTACGTAGTAATGGTAAGAGATTCAATGGTGGGGATCTTGCAATTCTCGGAGGAGAATACGTTGGAACTCCCTGAAATATAGAATTGAAATATTGTAGAACCGAGGAAATATTTGGTTTTAGAGGTGAAATAGCTCCGGCTGCAAAGAATTAATAATATCAATAAATAATTTCTAGCTTCTCGAACTTATTAAAATGAAGAATGAAATGCTTGGCCCCCGTTCCTCGTAATTGCAGTAGAACATTTCTACTTCCCATAAAGATCCGCAGTGTAGTAACAATGCCGAACGCTTGTACAAACGAAATGGGCGAAACTAGCGTGAAACGCGTGAAATTCGCGCGGCAGTGAACGTGTTAACGACCCGCTAGAAATAAAACGGATCGTTCGTAAGACGGCCCGTGCAGTTCTTATTGATATTCTCCGAGCCGGTCGATTAGCATTGGATCTATGGGCACCGAGAATAGAAGTAGAATAGCAGAGACGTACAGAAAGAGAGAGAGAGAGAGAGAGAGAGAGAGAGAGAGAGAGAGAGAGAGAGAGAGAGAGAGAGAATACTACCGAGGGCAGGCGCTTTCCTCTTGACTTTGCGGGTCCAAACCTCGAAGCAGTCCTCGAGCGCGAGGTTCCAGTGCTTGTCGAAGGCAGCCACGTATGCCTCCACGTGTCCCCTTATGCCGCTCGCGTTCCTGGTGTAGACCTTCGGCACAAAGGACGAGCGATTATTCCTTTTAAATCGTGGCGACTCTCTTGTAGCACACCACACACCATCGACCATCGACAGCAGCAACAGCAAGAGCAAGACCAGAAGCGCATCAACAGCGAATAGCTATATAGTGTCTGGCAACCGTTCCAGGTAAAGCGTGTTCTCGCGAGAGAACGGGAGCCGGGACACACCGCCGGCAACGGTCTCTTTCTTCTCCCCTCTCCTCTCCACCATTCGTGTCCCGACCTCTCGAAAATAAGCACGCAGGTAGCACACGCATCCCCTCGATCCACCTATTTCAGATCGTACGTGTTCGTACTGGCGATTGCGCCGCGCACGCTGCATATACTGTGAGAGTTACACAGAAGAACAAGAAGAAGACGAAGAAGAGTGCCAGGCGTGTGTTGCTGCTGCTGTTGCTGGTTCCTTCGTGTGTGCTGTCGTTGATCGATGACTCCGGGCGAGCAGTGGAGAGGAGCGGGCAATTTTTTGCACGCAACCCGCCAGCGACACATGCATAATTTGTACGGGCTAATTGTACGGTTTTTGCGACGCGAGGCGGACCATCGAGAGAAAGGAGAAGAGAGAGGCCATTAGCGGTCGGCGATCGCGACAAATTGCAGACGCGCAAGATTCCCTCTCCCCGTTGTATCTCCTCGTTGTCTCTCACCTCCTACCCGCGTTGATTCTCTCGTTTTTCGACTTCTACAGCCTTTTCCCCGACCCTTTTGTCCTGCAAAAATCTTCCCTCCCCTTCCCTTCATCCTCCTCCTCCTCCTCCTCCTCCTCCTCGCACTCGATCTCGGACGCTTTCGAACGACGCACGACTTTACCCACGGATTTAATGTTTTCTGTTCTCTGTACGCAGCCGATGCAAGAGAACAAGCGAGAGAATGCTTTTTCTCGGTTTATTCTTTTCTTGTTAGTCGAAGAAAGCGGCCGGTCCGGCGATAATAACTGCCGCGCCGGTGCCGCTCACGCGATACTCTGTCCATTTTCCGCACGACAATCGCGTTAATGATAGTACGCGCGACCGTGTCTACGAGAGAACGAGCGCGCGAGCTCGTTGTTTGTCGCGCAGATACCACGAGAGACAAGATAGCCGGCTGATACGCGGAAGTGCAGGCCGTGGCAAGGCCCCCTTCAATGCCTTTCGCACTGATATACACCCGGCTTTGTCGCAATGAAAACTAATTGCGTGACTACGACTCTGCGACTCGGGTTCTCCTTCCTATCCGGCCTTCTCTTGATGCGCTGTCTCTCTCGATATTTCTCTCTCTCTCTCTCTCTCTCTCTCTCTCTCTCTTTCTCTCTCTCTCTCGCGCTCGCGCATGCTCTTTCGCTCATTCGCTCGCTAGCTCGCTCGAATCCTCGAGCCTATCGATCTCGAGAGAATTAGGCTTTTATTTCGCATGTTTACGAGGCGATCGTGCATTCCTAGGGAAGCACTTTCTTCGTGCCTTGGGATCAGTAGTCTCAGCGTTAATCATTTTGTTGGATCAACGTAGATGACTTTAAAGGGACGCTTTTGTAGTGCTGTTTAACACTAAACCTACCAAGCATTAAAAGTATCGGTAAATGATGACATTTTAAAATAAGAACACTAAATTTATTGAGATTGTCCCTAATTTTCAATATAATAGATGCTTAGATCAAGAAATTTATTCAAATATTTTTCATAAATGAATTTTTATAATTTCAATAATTGCAAAATATTAGACCGTGGTAGGTTTAGTGTTAAACACTGGAAGAAAAATGTTCTAAATAGAGTCCATTAAAAAGATGTGGCGCATTTTTGTTTCTATTGCAAGCGAAGCGAAATTCTCTGCCTTCTTCTATTCTGGTTTTCAAGGCCGTTTCTACGCAAATTTTCTTCAGCAAAACTATTGATCCTTTCGCATTGGAATTTTTGCAGGATTTACTCGTACTCCTGCATATTATGCAGGATTTATTTCGTATTCGAAGTGTACGTGTGATTTTAGCACATGTTCTTCAGAACATGTTTCAAACAAAATATATTTATAACTTACGAAGTTTTCATTATGTTTACTTAAAAATAATCACATGTGTGCTCCAACTACCAATAAATATGCGTGCAAAATCCCAATGCAAAAGATTCAATCATTTTCCTGAATAAAATTCCTAAAAATTCGTGCAAAAACAGCCTTGTAAACCAGAATACCACTTTAATTCCGTCTGTCATGAATGAAATTCTAATCACCGTTGTCGTAACCATACGTTTGGTGGATAATATTGTGGCTCACCTGACTGTACAAAATTGTCATGTTTCAAAATACGTGGCATTTGAGTTAGCGAGAGCCAATCAAACGTGCAAAATCTTCGTTATTTTAATTCGTTCATATTCCCGCGTTAAGAACTACTCTCGAGCCATAACAGTACATTTTCGGACGATATCGCTCACCTGACTGCACAAAATTGTCATGTTTCAAAATACGTAGCATTTGAGTTAGCGAGAGCCAATCAAACGTGCAAAATCTTCGTTATTTTAATTCGTTCATATTCCCGCGTTAAGAACTACTCTCGAGCCATAACAGTACATGTTTCGGACGATATCGCTCGTCTCACTATACAAAATTGTCATGTTTCAAAATACGTGACATTTGAGTTAGCGAGAGCCAATCAAACGTGCGAAATATTCGTTTCTTTAGTTCGTTCATATTCCCGCGTTAAGAACTACTCTCGAGCCATAACAGTACATTTTCGGACGATATCGCTCACCTGACTGCACAAAATTGTCATGTTTCAAAATACGTAGCATTTGAGTTAGCCAGAGCCAATCAAACGTGAAAAATCTTCGTTATTTTAATTCGTTCATATTCCCGCGTTAAGAACTACTCTCGAGCCATAACAGTACATTTTCGGACGATATCGCTCACCTGACTGCACAAAATTGTCATGTTTCAAAATACGTAGCATTTGAGTTAGCGAGAGCCAATCAAACGTGCAAAATCTTCGTTTCTTTAATTCGTTCATATTCCCGCGTTAAGAACTACTCTCGAGCCATAACAGTACATGTTTCGGACGATATCGCTCGTCTGACTGTACAAAAAATTGTCATGTTTCACAATACGTCGAATTTAAATTAGCGAGGCAATCGATGGCTATGAAACGTGCGAAATCCTTGCTTTTTCGATTGGTTTGTACTAGCGAAGGATTATTGAAACGAAAGGACAGTTTCGCGGTTCGGGCTGTTCGAAAGCGTTCGTCAAGGTTTCGAAACGCTTTTCCAAGCCTTGTACGATCGTCATTGGGCCTCGGCGCGTGTGTCATAGTGATCGAGCAGAGGGAAGGACGCCGCGGGGAGCAGGCTAGAGTCGATTCTAGGAGTTCTCAAGATTCCTCGGAGGCATGTATCCTTGCTGGACCGGCAGGATCCGTCGATTAACCGCGAAGGACGACCGCGTCGCCAGCTTGCTTACGTTCCGAGATTCGCTGAATCGCTGGTCCAAGGATCTCGCCGATCACCGTCGACGAAAACCATGATCCAACTACGAATAGGATCTCGAGATCGCGACACTGACAATTTCCTCGTTTGAAATTCACGCTACCGAACACGCCATAGTCATTCCGTGTCTCTGTCTCTTCTCTTAACAGGGTATTCTGGTTATTTATTCTCAAAAAATCAATTATTTCCATTTTCTTTAAGCAGCAGTGTTGGTAGAATATGTGTGTAAAAGGAAATATTCGAATCGGTAAAAAATTGACAGAGTTGCAAGTAGATTGTGGATCTTTATGGAAAATGAAAATTGCAAAAATTGTAAGCGACGGGAGCCAACTAAAATAGTCACTCTCCCTTTAATAATTTCTATAGGCTGGAAATACTGAAAGTAGAAGTATAGTAGAATATGTGTGCAAAAGAGTGTGTTTGAATCCGTAAAATTGGCAGAGTTAAAAGTAGACTGCAGATCTTCATGGAAAATAAAAAATTGTAAAAATTGTAAGCGACAGGAGTCAACTAAAATAGTCACTCTCCCTTTAATAATTTCTATAGGCTAGAAATACTGAAAGTAAAAGTGTAGAGGAATATGTGTGCAGAAGAGTGTGTTTGAATCTGTAAAATTGACGGAGTTACAAGTTGACTGCGGATCTTTATGGAAAATAAAAATTGTAAGCAACAGGTGTCAACAAAAATCGTCACTCTCCCTTTAATAATTTCTATAGGCTGGAAATACTGAATGTAAAAATTGAGTAGAATATGTATGCAAAAGTGTTTGTTTGAATCCGTAAAATTGCCATAGTTACAAGTTGACTGGGGATCATTATGAAAAATAAAAATTCTAAGCGACAGGAGCCAACAATAATAGTCACTCTTACTTTAATCATTTCTATAGGCTGGAAATACTGAAAGTAAAAGTGTAGTAGAATATGTGTGCAAGTAGACAGAAATGTTATATTGATATTCTCAAATTCATTTTACTCATTGTTATCAGAAATGCATAAAATCCATAGTTATAAGTAGACAGCAGATATTATGCATTTACTGGGAGAAAAAGAGTCGGTCAAATTTAGAATAGTGAGAAGATTCAACGAATTTGCCAATATTGGTGTATTACTATCAATTTAACAATGTTTTTAAAAGAACAATGAAATTTCGATTCGTATCCCGTTTCTTAAAATTCACTTGTAAAATTTTTATTTTGCATAAAGATCCGCTGTTCAGTTATAATATGTAGACTGCAGATTTTATGCATTTATAACAAAAATGGGTGGACGTAATTTAAGACAGTAAAAACATTAAGACAATTGTGAACATTAATATATTATTCTCAGTTTATTAAAACTTAAAAGTTAAAAGTTAAAAATAAAAAGAAACTTTATATTGTTTCTGCGTCTTGTAAATGACGAAGAAAATTTTTATTCTGCATAAAGATCCGCAGTCTAGTTATATGCATTAGAAGAATGCAACTCTATCATGAAGTATAGAGTTTCAACTTAACACTAAACCTACCACGCACAAAACATATAAAACTAAAACGCTTCACAAAAGTTAGAAGATTGAATTCTAATTCCGAATTAGAAGATTGAATTTATTTAAACTTTGTACCGCTTCCATTACAATATGTGCTTAAATAAAGAAGTCAATCTATAATAAATAATAATATAATATATATAATACTATAATATATAGAATACTAATAATAATAATAATAATAAATGTGAAATGGAAAACCGGTCATTTAACCGTGCTAGGTTTAGTGTTAAATAATTCGATCTGAGGTGAACCAACATTGAATCCAGCCTTGCAATTAAGTATCCGAATTATTGTACGAACTTTCATGGTTTCTTGTTTAAATGATCGACGTTCTACCGATATTCCTACCGCACAATCGATCACTCGAATGGCACCAGTGTCCTCCCGGCAGCCGCTCGACGAGGTCGAGAAAATAATAATAATAATAACGCGAACAATCCGTAACAAGCGTCGACGAGGAATAAACAAGCTGCCGGACAACGGGACTAGGAGAGTCGCGTAATGACGATCGTCGATTCCCATCAGGCGCGTCCCATCTGTCGATCTTCTCCTTTTTTTTCCATCCCGTACGTTGTTACGCAACCGTCTATTATCCGCGTCGCGTTATCCGTCCGATACGCGTCGAAATCGAACGGATCGATCGATCGAAACGGTCCGCGAACCGGTCTCGCTTTCTTCGTCGATTCGACGAGTACGCGACGATCGAAGCACGATCGATAAAATCATTTTTCCGGATGCGCGCTCGCGTCGCCGAAGGCCGCGGATTAGGATCTACGAGGACGCGTCTCGGAGAAGAGCTCTGCTAACGCGACTTACTGCGATCAAAGTCAATGAAAGTAATTAGCCGAGCGAAAGGAGTTCAATTAGGAACCAGAACCAGACTCGTTGAGAACGGAGGCCACTTCCGCAGGAAGATCAATTGTAACAATTTAATGATTAGCTTTTTCTCTCGCGGGCCGACGAACCAACGCTGACAATCGAGTTAACCCGTTTACTTCCGGTAGGAAGAATCGAAAGTGTTGAGCCTTCGATCGCTGTTCTTCTCTTTATTCTGATTAACCCTTTCCCTGACCTCCGTGACAATTTTTATTCTTTTTTGTCTGCTAAACAATTTCTTCCTATGATTTTCGTTCGGGAGTTAATACGCGGGTGGAAACGATAAACTTTACCTATAATTTTCTCAGATATTTGTTAAGATATTTAGACGAAAGAAAAACGAAAATGAAGCTACAAATTGGAGGTATTTGAGTGATTTTTCTCGGAATTTTAGATCGTTTGTTAAGGGTTGGATAAAAATTATTTTGCAGAAATGGTTTTCGCTGATGAACCCTTCGAGTGATCTCGATTTTAAAAAATCAGGAATAAACAAATGTGTCAAGATGGATAGGATATTGTTACAAACGCATAAAATCCGCAGTGTAGTAAGAAATATTCGTTGTTGCTAGATTGCGATTAATAGCTTACGGATTTCACGCGTTTATACGCAAATGCGAAACAGTAAATACGTCAAGAGAATTTAAAACCACTTTTCTATTGTTTTCAATCCGATAACATTGTTAAGAAAAGATATAAACGGCTATGTAGCTCCAGTGTCTCGCAATTAATACAGAGAATTTTTATTTTGCATAAAAATGTTCGTAGTCTACCGATTAAATACAGAAAAGCGCAGCATACAGTTAGGAATAAATAGGGAAATGTCGTCGACATAATTCAATGTAACAGTACAAATTTCACTTTGCCTGCATTTTTAAAAGATACACTACGTTAAACTATTGTGTTGGCAACTAAGTGATTGCAAATTTTGACGATAGATGTTCTAGCACATTCTTTTGTCTTGTCGACGTGTTCAAAGCACCTAACCTATATTGTTTTCTTGTTGTTTGGACTTCCATCTTTAATTAGTAAGAAAATTGTATCGATTAGTTATTTAGTTTCATTTTTATCCCAATTTAAAAATGGAAAAACAAAACCCACATTTCAGACATATTTTTATTATTATTTCCGAAAAGACAGGACCGCATCGCAAGCATACAAGAAGTTATGTGCCGTATATGGGGGTGTAGCCTTGAAAGAAGGGCAGTGTCAAAATTGGTTCGCCAAATCTTTTTTATTTTTTAGTTTTATGAACATGGAATTATGACACTGCCTGAAAGATGGCAAAAGGTCATCGACAAAAACGAACAATACCTAATTTAATAAAGTTATATTTTCCGCATTATATTAAAATCTGCAATCACTACAAGGAGAAGACACGGTCATGGAATCTCAGATTTTCTCGAAACTTTGCATATTGGTAGATTTCGTTCTCCTGTTTATGAAAATGTAGCATTATAGGCGTCGATACTCAACAACTTTTGAGATACGTTAAGATTGATGAAGTTAGTGTTTCTTTCATATTATGTTCCTTTTCAATAAAATCTTTATATTTTGTTTCCTATAGATATTAGGAGTGTATTTTTCATGTGCAAAATATAATTAATTATAATAGAAAAATTGAATAGAAAAAAAAGAAAAAAAATGGAAAAAGGGATTTGAACACTGGTCTTCTCGATAATGAATCCAGTACGTTACCATCACGCCGTTTGGCACTTGACAAAAACTTCAACCAAAACTGTACTTAACGGCTTAACGGGTATAATGAAATTTAAATTGTAAATCTCTCAAAAATTATTGAGTATCGACGCCTATAATGCTATATTTTCATAAACAGGAGGAAATCTACCAGTACGCAAAGTTTCGACAAAATCTAAGACCCCATGACCGCGCCTTCTCCTTGTTAATTACCAACCCAATATATTCGTTAAGCTTTCTAAATTATAATACACAGTTTCCTGTGTGTATCCAAATACACAAAAATGTTCAGTATTTTCCTTGCGAGCGTACAAGCATGAACATACGGATCGAATCGAGTAACCTGTTTCGTTTCGAAATCGTTGCAAAAAGTACCGCGGATTGTCGAAGCGCGGTACCCGTTGATAGAAAAATCAGTTTCCTGATTGGTACAGGTGTCGACCGATTGTCTCCCCTTTTTAGGACACCTGCCCGGTCGCTTCTCACCGCGACTTCCTGCTTCCGACTCGTTCTAGCGATCTTCTGGAAGAAAGATCTCTAATTATGGCAGCAGGAAGTCGGAAGGCAAACGCGACGGTGTTTTTCCTCGTATCGAGCCTCGAGATTCGCCGGGACGAATCTACTCGCCGATTTCTCTTCTAGTTCTGCTGCGTGATCACGCCGATCAGACGAAGAGGAAAGCAGTCGCAAAACTTGCGCGAAGACCTTGCACCGTTGATTTATTTTCCGGCTGCAAGAAAAACGCGAAACGTGGCGATCTTTGTCGGCAGGCCGATACGATCCAGAAACGTCTTCGCGTGATTTCATCGGATCGCGGAGCTGACTCACACGCGATACTCGTGTTTTCTAGTCGAGAGATGAGAATTCTGATGCGAATGTGTCTTCGGTGTCCTGTGAAGCTTTCTCGTTGCGCAATTAGGTAAACGACGAGCAACCGTGTCCGATTTGTCGTTGAAATCATCCTTGGTCCTTCGAGAAATCGGCCGTAGTACATACTCGTCCCCGAAGAACTTCTTCGTTTCCGTCCATTTTGAAACTTAGACTCGTTAGGTTGTCGCATAATGAAGCCTCCGATTTTCGAATGCAAATGCTGTTGCAGTCTGCAGGTGCATTATGTATCATTTCGAAGTAGAAAGCAGATTTTGAATTGCTTGCATTGCGATTTATTGTACGGTTACAGGTTATGTTCTGTAGACTGTGGATCTTTCTAAGCAAAATGAAAATTTTCTATCTAAATATTTTCTATTTCAACACTAGAACTACCAAACACTAAATTAGACTAATAATTAACTAAAGAATTGCTTTGTAATAATGACGAGATTTCAGTTATTGAAATTTCGAGCGATTTTTATGTTAGTATGTGATTCGATAGAAAGGTTCGTCCGAAAAGTTTTCATCACAAGATTCTTACGATTTTTGAATAATCGTGAGTGGAAAATCAGTAACGAGTCATTTTGACCCACCCGGTAGTTCTGCCGAGATTCCATTTATTAAGATTTCGTGCAATTTTTATGTCAATATGTGATTCGATAAAAAAGTTCATCCGAAAAGTTTTCATCACAATATTCTTACGATTTTTGAATAATCGTGATAGGAAAATTCAGTAACAAGTCATTTTGACCCACCCGGTAGTTCTTACGAGATTCTATTTATTATGATTTCGTGTGATTTTTATGTCAATATGTGATTCGATAAAAAAGTTCATCCGAAAAGTTTTCATCACAACATTCTTACGATTTTTGAATAATCGTGATAGTAAAAATCAGTAACAAGTCATTTTGACCCAACCGGTAGACGAGATTCCATTTATTGAGATTTCTTGCGATTTTTATGTCAATATGTGATTCGTTAAAAAAGTTCATCCGAAAAGTTTCCATCACAACATTCTTACGATTTTTGAATAATCGTGATGGAACAAATTATTAACAAATCATTTTCAGCCACCCGGTAGTTCTGACGAGACTCCATTTATTGGCATTTCGTGCAATTTTTATGTCAATATGTGATTCGATAAAAAAGTTCATCCGAAAAGTTTTCATCACAACATTCTTACGATTTTTGAATAATCGTGATAGGAAAAATCAGTAACAAGTCATTTCGACCCACTCGGTAGTTCCAGTGTTAATATATTTAACAGGCTGAAAGTAATGCAATAGCATATTTAAATTCTTCTAATGTGTTTACCGTTTTACATTACACTTACTCATTTTTGTCATAAATGCATAAAATCCGTAGTCCAATGATCACGGATTAATTTACATTTCAGGCACAAAAGTATGCGTTGGAAAATTACAAAGTGCGACATTTATCGTAGAAGCTTTTATTGTACACAAGGGTTAAGAAAATGCAAGGAAAAAGAAAAATCGATTTTTTCGAGGTTCTAGACCAAAGGACACCCTTAAGTAGGATAGCGAGCATGATCGCGGCCCTCCCCTAAGCAGCGGTAGCCTTCGGGATGGAGCCGGGCATCGATTCGCCGGAGCCAAAACATTTTCCACGCTGCAGGGAACGCGTCACCCTTCTCTGACATAAGCGTTTGCACTACTACCCGAATTTCGGGGGATGCGATCGCATCGACGACCGGAGCCCCTCCATATTCCTCTCGAGGCAAAGAGGGTGGTAGAGGGTGGAAGAGGGTGGAAGAAAGTGGCGTTTCCCGGCGAGTGGCCCTTCCCGAAATGGGCTTTACAAGGCGAGCGCGCGAGGAGAGCTCGCCTTTTTTCGGACCAGCTCGACCCTTCAAGACCGAGAAAGGGGACGATCAGGGGCGTATCAAGGGCGAGAAGGGCCTCGGCTGTATCCATGGAGACGAGTGTGTTGACCCGAACAGTTAGCCGCCTCTCTTGCTCCCTCCGAGCTCTACAGGGTGGTCCACCCTGAGCTGGCCACCTAAATGTCTCCTTCGGTTGTGACGGTATTAGTTTTGCATAGAATACTATCTCTCTGCATCGATCGGAAGACTCGGCACCCAAATACAGATTTATTTCTCCGTTTAGCCCCAGAACGTTACCCTACAATGTTACCTACTCGAATATTGCGACTGCTTCCTCGCGCGTTGAAATATCGGGTCTACGAATTCATTCGTAGCCCTTGCAACCAATTGTGACTTTATCCCCTATATTGGGCATGTAGTATTTTTATCGTTTGCAAATGTAATCAATAAATTCTGGAAGGGCTATGAATCAATTCGCACACCTAAAACAATTTCATGTGGCTCTGCGTATTCTGCTAAATCTAAGGTCTTCTCAATTGCTGATTTACGTATAGACAAATTTGTTTTGCAATGGAAATGTTGCTCTGGGCCTCTTCCATCCATATGTAAGTCTTGCGAACGTAGGGTTATAAATAATTGATGAATAGTCTCTTCGTATAGACTCTTGATATAGACTCAATAGGATCTTTGTGCAAAATAAAAATTGTTGGCATCAATTGCAAGAAATGGTAACTTATATAGATCTTTCTTTTCTTCTTTAACAATCTTGATAGATTGCTAAACTATATATTGGCGTTCTTCTATTCTTTTAATGTATCCCCTGTTTTAATTCGCACGAACTTGTTTTTGTGATATACTGTTGCGAGAAACAGGAGCCACTTGGGAACATCTTTTTCTCTCGAAGAATTTCCGTGTGGGACATAGAAATAATAGTAATTTTAAATTCTTCTAATCTTCTTGCTGTTTTATATTGCAGTTACTCCTTTTTCATATGAATGCATAAAATCCGCAGTTGATTGATCCATTTTTTGATCGTGTCATACGAGTGTTGATTTTTCAACCTTTCATGGATGTTATTAAATTATTAAATAAGGAGTTATTTTTTTTTAGATAAAATTAATGATAATATGTATATTAATATATTATGTATACATTATGTATATTAATAATACACAATCGGTCTAAAGCAAGGTTGTACAATCTTTTAGCTTTCCTGGGCCACATTGACAGAAGACGACATATTTCGGGCCACGCATAAAATACACTAATCAACACTAACTATAATTGATCAGCACAAAGTACGTAGTATTATTAATTCTATTTTTGGTTGCAATATCCCAAAGTTTGCAAATTTATTAATTTTGGTTGGATCGCGGTTGCGACGAGCCTGGTCTAGAGAATTATTTATATAGTATTATTAATTGTATTTTTGTTTGCAATATCCCAAAGTTTGCAAATTTATTAATTTTGGTTGGATCGTGGTTTGGACGAGCCTGGTCTACGGAATTGTTTATATAGTATTATTAATTGTATTTTTGGTTGCAATATCCCAAAGTTTGCAAGTTTATTAATTTTGGTTGGATCGCGGTTTCGACGAGCCTGGTCTACGGAATTATTTATATAGTATTATTAATTGTATTTTTGGTTGCAATATCCCAAAGTTTGCAAATTTATTAATTTTGGTTGGATCGCGGTTTCGACGAGCCTGGTCTAGAGAATTATTTATATAGTATTATTAATTGTACTTTTGGTTGCAATATCCCAAAGTTTGCAAATTTATTAATTTTTGTTGGATCGCGGTTTGGACGAGCCTGGTTTACGGAATTATTTATATAGTATTATTAATTGTATTTTTGGTTGCAATATCCCAAAGTTTGCAAATTTATTAATTTTGGTTGGATCGCGGTTGCGACGAGCCTGGTCTAGAGAATTGTTTATATAGTATTATGAATTGTATTTTTGGTTGCAATATCACAAAGTTTGCAAGTATATTAATTTTGGTTGGATCGCAGTTTCGACGATCCTGGTCTACAGAATTGTCTATATAGTCGCAATCAGAGACGAAGTTAGGCTCAGAAAAGATTCCGAAGTATAGGTGCCTGTCTCCAGGAGGACCACCCTGTACAATACACCTTCCGGCCCTTTGGTTCATCTTCGAAGGCCTGCCTCGTTGATACCGACGCTGGCACGTGTTTTTCTCTAGGTTTTTCTCTGTCCTCCTCAGCCGCGAAAGTGTGTCAGCCGCGTGTGCGTGTGCGTACAATGCCACGGGTCAGGCTGAAATGGGTGGCGCGTGGGTGTTTACGGTGCCGGGTTCGGGACAACCCTCGAATTCGCTGTCCCTGTCTCGCGGAGACAACGAGCCGAGACACACCGGCAATTGTCTCCTCGCCTTTTGTTCTTCGCGGCTATACTTTCTCCCTCTCCTTTCTCTCCCTCTCTCTCTCTCTCTCACTCACCCTCTCACTCACTCGCTCACTCTCTCTGATATTCCTCTATCTCTGCGACAGTCGTTGGTAGGGGAAACGGTGTTTCCCTTTTTCCTCTAGAATCCTGATCATCTAACTCTGATAACTCTCTCGTTCGTACTAGAATTGTCCCTTCGCGATCAACAATAAACATCGTTCAGTTCTCCTAGTGAAGCCTAACAAGGGAAGGACCCCAAGTGTCCTACTTTGATTTTGATAATGTTTTGTGAGATGATTGTATATGGATCCCTAATTATGTCTGTAAAATATTAGGTGTAGTTACTCAATAGTTTTAAAGATATAAACAATTAAATTTTCATACCTTGTTGATATACCATGATTTGCAGCTGAATTTTTCAATGTTTCTTTAGCGGTATGAGCAAATTGTGAATGTTTAATTGTATATATCTTTAAATAATGTTTTCGTGTTTACTTCGTATAATCGAGGTTCCACTGTTACTATAGAAATTGTATGGTGACGTACCTTGACTCGCGTCCGTTTCTCCATGTAATCGTAGAGTAGGCCCAGCGGTCCTATGGCGTTCTGCATTTTCGTGAGGACATTCCTACCTCCTAGGATTAAACTTCGTCCAACATTTCTACCGGCCACGGGTTCTGCACAACATAAAAAGACTGCTGACTCGAAAGTTGATCGCTCCGCGACGCTATCGTTCGACGAACTTTGAGTGGAACCGACGATACAGACAGTTAAATCACGAACGGAGATTCCCTTTTTCATGGGATATTCGATCGCAATCGAGCTCTTCTAAATCCTTAACGTCCCGAGAATATCGTTTATACAATATTTATTGTACATTAAAATCATAATCGGAAGATTAATATCTCGATAACCAAAATTATCTGCATGTTGTAGTCTCAATGTATATTCTTATGCCTCAAGTATAAATATAAATTAAATATAAATTATGTGATGATCCACAAATATAAAAATCTATATCAGTTGTGCTGTTTGTGAACAAAAATATTAAAGAAGTTAAATGGAGCGCCTCTGAATCCTTAACTTCCCGAGAATATCGTTTATGCAATATTTATTGTTCATTAAAATCATAATCGGAAGATTAACCCCTATCTCGATAACCAAAATTATCTACCATGATCAATGATGTCGCATGTTGTAGTCTCAATCTATATTCTTATGCCTCAAGTATAAATTATGTGATCATCCAAAAATATAAAAATCTACATAAGTTTTGCTATTTATGAACAAAAATATTAGAGAGGTTAAATGGAGCGCTTCTGAATCCTTAACTTCCCGAGAATATCGTTTATGCAATATTTATTGTTCATCAAAATCATAATCGGAAGATTAACCCCTATCTCGATAACCAAAATTATCTACCATGATCAATGATGTCGCATATTGTAGTCTCAATCTATATTCTTATGCCTCAAGTATAAATTATGTGATCATCCAAAAATATAAAAGTCTACATAAGTTTTGCTATTTATGAACAAAAATATTAGAGAGGTTAAATGGAGCGCCTCTGAATCGTTAACTTCCCGAGAATATCGTTTATGCAATATTTATTGTTCATTAAAATCACAATCGTAAGATTAACCCCTATCTCGATAATCAAAATTGTCTACTATAATTAATAAAGTTGCATCTTGTAGTCTCAATACATATTCTTATGCTTCAAGTATAAATTATGTGATGATCCAAGAATATCGAAATCTACATTAATTTTGCTGTTTGTGAATTGTGAACAAAAATATAAAAATTTTTGAACAAGAATATTAAAATAAAATTTACAATAATAAAATATTAAGAGATTGGGAAATACAAATGAATTTGAATGCTATGAGGTTCTCAGCAAATTTGTCCGAAACGAACAAAAATCTTGTTCGAAAGTAACAACTTATATACGCAAGATGGACGATTGTTTGAAAAATTCTGGGTTTAAAATAAATTTCAATCGAAACAAAATAAAACAAAATAAAACAACAGAGAAATAGCAAAGTATCGATGCAAGAGACAGCGATAATCACCAAATTTGTTCGACAATATCAATTTAAGCACGCAAGATGGACGATTATTTGAAAAATTCTGGGTTAAAAATGAATTTCAATCGAAACAAAATAAAACAACAGAGAAATAGCAAAGTATCGATGCAAGAGACAGCGATAATCACCAAATTTTTCCGAAACGAACAAAAATCTTGTCCGACAATAACAATTTATATACGCAAGATGGGCGAATGTTTGAAAAACTGTGGGATAAAAATGAATTTCAATCGAAACAAAATAAAACAAAATAAAACAGCAGAGAAATAGCAAAGTATCGATGCAAGAGACAGCGATAATCACCAAATTTGTCCGAAACGAACAAAAAATCTTGTCCGACAATATCAATTTATGTACGCAAGCCGGACGATTGTTTGAAAAATTGAGAGACAAAAATGAATCGTCGTCGGACCGCGACGAAACAACGAGGAAAGAGCATGGTATCGATCATCGCCAGAATAAAGAGCATGGGGTGGCTGCATTCGCCTAGGAGCGAAGATAGTTATCGTTCTAACGAGTGGACGCGGATCGGGCTTTATCCTGGCAGATTTTTCCAGGCGGCGATAACGGCCTGCTAATAAGAATTTATGTGGCTCTCGCGCCTCGTCGTTTCGCCGACAAATCATCGTTCATCCTTGCGCGAAGCGTGCAGAGGAGCGGCCCGATAGCATCGTGCTTCTAGCTCTCTGTCTTTTTGTTTGTCCATGGTGTCTAACTTACTAGCGGCACACGATGACCACAAAACGTATCCAAAACCTCGAAACTCAATTTTTCAGTAGAACATACTAAGTTAGTAATATCACTGTTTGAATATTAGAACAGTTATTCAGTTGTAATATTAGATTGCCTCGGTGCAATGGTGCAAGAGGTTAAAGATTAAAACGAAGGGTTCTAATCGAAAAGGAAGAGTCGAAATCGATAGTGAAGCTAGCAAAAGGGTTAGAAAGCACATTGACGGTCGACGAGGAGGAATAGAAAGGCAGCGACTGGTTTCGATGAATTAACGATGCATCAGCGGTCGCCGCTTATAAATATTTGATTACGATGGATTACCTTTCGGTCTGGAGAAGGCGCACGCGAACGTCGTCGCTTAATTTTCTCCCGGCGGACGAATCACTGTTAACTATAATAGCGATGGCGAAAGTGTACTTCGTCGTCGTCTACGAACGTGATTTTTGTGTCTGATTCGCGAAAATCCGCCTCGAATTCGAAGCGGAGAAGGTGGGCCGGTGCGCGGTAGGTTCGGCCCTGCGTTGGCCGACGCGGAGCAGTGCGGAGCAGAGCGGAGCGGAAAGAGGAACGGCGCAGAGTTACGTAAAGGCTGCCTATGCACGCGGTGCACGCGGTGCACACGAGTGCACTCGTTTCGCTGGTGTGCAACGCCGAGCAAGAACGACGCTGGCCAACTTGCACTACTGCCGTCCAGTAGGCTCGGACACTTATGGCTTTTCCAAAAATTCCGAGTCCTCGAACGAATCGGTGGACTGGCGATCCGGTGCATTTATGTGAGCCAATGAGTATATCAAATGCAAAACAGTGAGACATTTCGAGAATTTATTGGTACCGTTGCATTGCTTTGAACTTGTCGGAATTATTAACACTCACACCCATATATGTAGGATCAAAGACGATAAATATAAAAATGTATATAATTTAACACAAAAATCACAATTAGTACAATAAATTAAACTTTTTTCACAACTTTTCACGTCTCAATCTCCGTCTGAGATTTTACAATTTTTCGTCTCGAATCATTCACTTCGTACTTTTTATCTGTTCTGAAAACCGCAATCAATAATATTGTTTTTAACGTCGCGTCGTTACCATTACTATCATCGTAGTAATCGGCGGTATTCGGTACAGTCATTTGGTACAGTATCATCCCTACACTCCCTACATATATTTTGCATTCCCATAGTTGCATAACAGAGACTAATAATTAGACTGCGGATCTTTATGCAAAATAGAAAATGTTTTCATTAATTGCAAGACACGGGAAACAAATAGAAATTTCTTTCTTCTTTTAATAATTTTATTATGCTGAAACTAATACACTCATGTGCTGAAATCTTTTAAACATGTCCACTGCCTTAAATTGTGCGTGCCTATTTTTGTCATAAATTGCATAAAATCCGCAGTCTACTAATAATTCAACCATTTTTGTTCTGCGCTTTAACAATAAACCTACCGAGCCGCAATAGTACCTGGTCTATGTTGCTTTACAAAAATGACAAAATTGAATTTATTTGAACTTTGTAATGTTCGTATTATAAAATGTGCTCTACTAAATATATTTATTTAATCATTTCCCACGAAAGCATCTTTATCATTTCAATAATTGTAAAAGGAAAAATCTGGAACATTTTTGAGGTGGTAGGTTTAGTGTTAAATCGACAAATTATTTTTGATTTATAACTGCTGGTCTTTACGGAAAATAAAAATTGTTCTGTGAGAAATGTACAAACTTCGCACGAAAGCATCTTTATCATTTCAATAATTGCAAAAGAAAGAATCTGGAACATTTTTGAGGTGGTAGGTTTAGTGTTAAATCGACAAATTATTTTTGATTTATAACTGCTGGTCTTTACGGAAAATAAAAATTGTTCTGTGAAAAAGTGCACAAACATACAGCAGTAAGTTGGAAAAATGATAGGATACTGCTATGTTACTTTCAATCTGCTAAGCCAATTAAGAAAGGAAATCAATTTTGTTCCAGTTCGTTGCAAACAAGCTAGAACATTTTTATTTCGCATAAAGATCCGCAGTTTGGCCATTAGACTGTGCCATTTACGACAACAGTGGCTGCCATTTGGTAAAACAGTAAGATTAAATAAATTTTAAAATACCGATATGCCATTTCCGGCTTATTAAAGTCATTAAAAAAAAAGACAATTTTTACTTCGTCCCTGCTTCTTGTAATCGATGTAGACAATCTTAATTTTGCTTAAAGACCCGCAGTCTACTAATCAGTGCCGGATTAACCCCTTGCCGTACCATTTCCTTTATGGCTACAGTGATTAGAACATTTTTCTCCCCAAAAATTTCACAGATGATGAAAGAAAATTGATATTTTTCGTATGGCTACATTCGCTTTAATGTTTACATATTTAGTACAAAAAATACAATTTTATTTCGTCTAAAAAGAGCTTGTTTTCTCATTTTTAATTTCTTAAAAAACTGTAAACTGCGAATTTAATTTGAATTAATGTAAACTATGTATGTACGAATATGTATACTGTAATTCACCTTAGTTCAGCAGAAATAGATCTCAGTTGAGATCTGAAATGCTTATAATAAAAAAAAAAAATTCATATTTGTTTGACTTCGTTGAAAATCTTCATCACGAGTCTGACTCGTTCAAATACGGCCTTTGGAGGTCCTAAGCACTAAAAAGATTTTGAAGTCCCTTTATACAGTATCTCTCCAACGCAATATTGGGTGGAGCTATAGGATTTCAAAGGCAGTCTCCATAATTTGACTGAAAAGTGTTTTTAACAAAAGTCAGAGGTTTTCTAACAGCAATATTATTATTAGGTTATCCCTAAAGTTCGTTTCGTTTTTGATTAATGTATAATCAATCATGTAAATTCAAATATTTTTCCAAAAAACTAAATTACGTGAAAAAGAAAGCTCTGGAAGTAATGAAACGTTAAAAACCGGATGGTCATATTGTTTGTACGCGCTCGTGTTATATAGCAATATTGAAGGTGGACACTGCGAAAGGAATTTTTGGGACAACCTAATACTATGTAGAAATATAAAATTTAGAAAATTTCTACGAGGCCCCCCTTTTCCTGATTCCGAACGGTGGCTCTCGAGTCACCAGTAAAAATGGCCATACCATCATTCGAAACAGTTTTCATATTACTAAATTCGTCTGTATTCTATAAATTGCTGCAAAATCAACTATTGTATAAGAAAACAGGTTTAACTTCAGGTCCACAATGTAAAATAGAATAAAAATGTGCTAGGTTGTAAGAAATAAAATTAAAATTGCTTCGAGTGCAAAGAGTTGATCCAGCACTGTCGCTAATGATAATCTTTTCTCTACCAAGGATCTAAGTGATCGCGAACGACAGTGAGTCTGATCTTGCTTTCGATCGTCTCGCGAGTCGTCGCACCAGGTCGAGTCGAGTTCGAGTCGATGGTCGAGTCGATGGTCTACGCTCACGGCTGCGGATCAGGATTCGACGCTGGCAATTAGCTTTCTCCGATAACTTTCATCCACCTTAAGGTGCACTCGGTTGCGCTCCGCGTCGGTCGGTTTTGCTCTTGCTGTTGCTCTCTCAGTTCGACTCGCTGTTGCTCTCGGTCTTGTTCTCGCTGTTGCTCGCTCTTACTCTTGCTCGCTTCTTTTCCACCTTTCTTTCTAGCTTTCCGCGTGCGCGGCGCGCTCGCGCCACTTTCACTATCGTCGCGATCCAATTCCACTCCGGCGGCTAGGCGACTGCTCTAGGCTGCCCGAGGAGCCTAAGCGCGGAGAATTTTTCGACGACGAGCGCGCTGCTCGGCCGGCAGCAACGCGCGCGTGATTTCTAAAAATAAAAAGGCGAGTGAAGCCACCCGGTTCGACAGAGGAGAGAACCTCTGAACACGCTTTAGAGCTGGCTCCGGCTGGCGAGCAGCTCGTAATCCGGTAAAAATACGTGCCCCCGTCTAGAGACCCGCCGAGAGGAACCTCCACCGGTTTTCGAAGGGTACGGAGTCGCTCGGACGCCCCCTCTTTCCAACGATCTTCTCTTCTCCTCTCCTCTCGCAGATCCCCTTCCCCTCCTCTCTTCTCCTCTACAATTCTATCCGCTTCACTCCGCGCGCGCCGGTGAAATTAGAAATTGCTTCGTCCGCCGTGCACACGCGTGACTAATCAAGGCGACGCGCCTGCCGATCGCAACCGCGGCCTGTTCTTTCCTCGATACGCGATCTCGAGCTGCTCGAACGTTGCCCTAAGACGCAGACTGTTCGCCGATACAGTGGAACTTCGTTTATCCAAGAATTGCTCCGAGGATGATTGTTGAATCATTTGAAAGATTGGTCCAATTCATTCAAAAAAACATACCTTATGTTGAAAACATTTCAAATGATATCAAAAGGATCTTTCGAAACGTAGGAATACATACAATTTTCAAAATACCTCGCTATCTTAAGTCTTTATTTCCACCTGTTAAAGACAAGTTAAAACTATTCAAAAGTTGCAATGTCGTCTATTCAATTCCTTGCTTGGGATGTGATTTATTATACATTGGACAAACGTCCAGAAACTTGGAAACACGTGTCACAGAATACAAACAGAATATATTCTTACCACCACCACAACATACAGCTTTGACGAGACATTCATTGGAATTTGACCATAGATTTGATTTCGAGAACGTCAAAATAATTGACAAAGAAATTAATTTACATCGATTTGATTGTTGGAAACCGTTAGGTACGAAGCACCTAAGATACATGAATATTACGCAACATTACTGTATCAGTAATGTCTGATGATGAATTTTTTCCAACCGAAAATAACCTCTTTTATTTTCTCGAAATTTGAACTAACTATATATCTGATACAACTTTAGTATAAAACCAATTCCAAAGAAAGTTGAACGTTAAAAATTGACTTAAGTCCGATGGACGATCGGTTCAAGGGCTGGAACGCCAAACTTGGACGCCATCGCGTCGCCGCTGATTATCTGAATCGAGTTATAGATCAGGGAGGGGTGAGAAACAACGAAAAGAAAGCTTCTATGATCCTAAGGCCGATACCGCGTTCACTTTCGGTCTACCTTGGGAAACCTAGACTCTGCGTTGCTGGAATAAACGATTCTAGG
Source organism: Sphecodes monilicornis (assembly GCA_913789915.3). Lineage (NCBI taxonomy): Eukaryota > Metazoa > Arthropoda > Insecta > Hymenoptera > Halictidae > Sphecodes > Sphecodes monilicornis. The sequence goes on from OU565291.1 coordinate 22,335,162, forward strand.
CGATAAACGTTGGAAACATGTTCGCCTTCGAGCGACAAGGTGGTCCAGCACGGTCCGATCGGACGATTATTCTCTCGTGAAGTCATCCCGAGTTTATTGCCTACGCCACACCCCCGTGCAATAGAGAATAGAACGTACGGTGCTCGTTGAATACCGTGCACATTTTCTTTCAACCCCTGGAGAGACAGAAGAGGAGAGAAAAATGTGAAACCATCGGAACAGTTTAGTTTTTCAGCAGCGCCGATTTGTGCAATCGAAATGAGTTTCCGGTATCAGGTGTTCGGATGATAGAACCAGTCATTTGGTCACAGTGCTAGAAGAAATTCATACCGATTTGTACGTTATAATATCGCGTTGTATATGAATGAGGTTAGATCGAACAGAAACATCCTCGCCATATTGAAAAATGTAGAGACATCGAGAAAAATTGTATTTTTATTTTATTAACTACGATCCACTTTCTAAAAATTTATGAAAGAAATTCAGAACATTGCTTTCGGCAATACCTTGCTACCGAATTTTTATAAATATGATGTCTCTAGAACTCCTACGAGAAATTGTGCATTTTCTTGAGGATTTCTGAAGATTTTCTATTTCTCTGAACATTGCCTAATCTGAAATAAATACACATTAATATAAATTATAATAAAATGAAACTACCATAACAATACAAACGTGGTCATCGTTTGACTGTAGCTTGTACGCATTTATGACAAAAACGAGTTGATGCAATTTAAAACAGCAGATAAATTTAAAGAATTTAAGAATGTCAATATCTTCGTTTTATCAAGATTGTTAAAGACGAAAACAAAGGTCTATATGGTTAATGTTCCTTGCAATAAATGCCAACAGATTTTACTTTGCATAAAGATTCACAGTCGAATCATCACATAAAATCAGCAATTTCAAGTTCCTGGAACATTTTCAAAATCGATATTGCATTTCCTCCTACCACATCGAGGTTTACTAAATCGTTTCATGGTTTCATCGCAAGATGGGATTTACTCCTACCACGTCGAGGTTTTACTAAATCGTTTCATCGTTTCATCGTTTCATCGCCAGATCGCTTTTACTCCTACCACGTCGAGGTTTTACTAAATCGTTTCATCGTTTCATCGCCAGATCGGTTTTACTCTTACCACATCGAGGTTTTACTAAATCGTTTCATCGTTTCATCGCCAGATCGCTTTTACTCCTACCACGTCGAGGTTTTACTAAATCGTTTCATCGTTTCATCGTTTCATCGCCAGATCGGTTTTACTCCTACCGCGTCGAGGCTTTACGCCTACCGCGTCGAGGTTTTACTAAATCGTATCATCGTTTCATCTTTGCATCGCCAGATCGGTTTTACGCCTACCGCGCCTAAAGAAGTTTCATTTCAATATGAATCTAGTATGGGGGCACATTTGGCCACCTCATGCGCTCACACCCTGCAACCGTGCACTACTGTGTTTACTCGATGCACGAAAGGGTTGCGCCTCCGTCGTTCACTATGGACGCTTTCCACTGTGTCGGTTCTCGTTCTCCACGCGAGGATGCAATCGGCCCGAACGATCTGGCGCGCTCGAGAAACGCGAGAGAGCGGAACAAAGAGGCTCGGAGAAAGAGAAGAGAAGAAGCAGAATAAGAAGAAAATGAAGCAGAAGAAGAAGAAGAAGAAGTAGAAAAAAAAGAAGAAGAAGAGGCTGGGAGGAGGAGAGGAGCGCTCGGCCACCTCCGACGTGCCGTCATTTTTTCCTGCTTTCCACTGGCCGGTTTTTTCCCATCTTCGCTTGTGCATCGCCGCGCGGAGAGCAGATAACGCTCCGCTCGGCTCCGCTCGGCTCTGCACCGCTCTGCACTGCTCTGCACCGCTCTGCACCGCTCTGCACCGCTCCGGGCGCGTTCACGTGCGCGCGAACCACCGCGGATGAAACCGTTAGGATCGCAACCGCGTCGGGAGCGAGTGCTATGCGAAACGTCCCTCGGCATTATGCTCTCCTGCGATGCTCGTCCTCGTGAAAATCCGTCCTCGAGACTCGTCATACGAACCTCGGAGTCTCCACCTCTGAATCATGCTGTTGCGGCTGTTGATGCCGATACTGATGTTTCGCGGTTCGTTGCTTTCAGACACGACTACGAGTTTTATCGCGGAGATCCACGATTTCGCGAATTCTACACCTCGTGGAAGATCGTCGATCAAATGGGGTTTCACATGTCTGCGCGAATTTTGCAACCTGACGGTCCAATACGTAATTTTCAAAATTATACGAATCGCGGGAAAGATTCGAAATTCTTGAAGAATTTAACTAGTGCTACAAATCGAAACGGAACACAAGAAAACTTCCTGAAATTTATAAATTCTATAGACGTATATGTGGATTGCGGTTTTTATAAATTTATGAGAAATATTCTTAGGTCAGATACTTTAGTAACATTTTTACGAAGCACTGAAAATGACTATTTTACTATATTATTTTATGAAACTAACAAGAAAAGTAAATTACAAATATTAGAACCCGCTATTTTGGTGGGTTTATCAAAATTTTTAGCTATTTCTTTTTCTAATACATATCCAAAGCAACAAATTTGTTGAATAATTCTTCATAAATCTTTACAATTTCAGTCATCGTAAATTACAAATATTAGAATCCGCCATCTTGATGGGTCTATCAAAATTTTTAGCTATTTCTTTTTCTAATACATATCCAAAGCAACAAATTTGTTGAATAATATTATTCATACATTTATACAATTTCAGTCTTCGTAAATTACAAATATTAGAATGCGCCATCTTGATGGGTCTATCAAAATTTTTAACTATTTCTTTTTCTAATACATAGGAACATATTTGTTGAATAATATTATTCATACATCTTTACAATTTCAGTCATCGTAAATTAGAAATATTAGAATCCGCCATCTTGATGGTTCTATCAAAATTTTTAGTCATTTCTTTTTCTAATACATATACCCAAAGGAACAAATTTGTTGTGAATAATATTATCCATACATCTTTACAATTTCAGTCATCCTGAATTACAAATATTATAACACGCCATCTTGGCGGGTCTCGCCAATTTTAAGAATGTTGCTGCATTATTTTCGACTTATTCGAATTATCAAAACAAGAAATACATTTTTATTCAACTTCTGTTCCCTGCAATCGGAGAATTTTTGTTTTTGAAAAAGATATTAATCTCATCTAGATATTGACATTTTCAAAAAACCCGCAGCCAGTCGCATCGTCTAATTCGGTAGTTCTTAATTTGAAAAGTAGACTTGCGAATTTTTATATATTTATGAAGAAATTGGCTGGCTGAAATACATAAAACAGTAAAAAGTCAAGGAAATCTAAAAACAATGTTACGATGTTTTCAACGTAAAAAATCGATTAAGTTATGAAATAAATTTTGATTTAACTCGTACTGCCCACAATCGTTGCAAAACATTTTCTTTCTTTTCCCATAAAGTTGCGCAATCTATTGATAAGATGTCGATCATATTATTAGGTATCGATATGGTATTGCTGGTATCAAGGTAATTCGATGAACAAACACAAGTTTCATCCAAGGTGATTGTTTGTAGAACACGTTCGCTGCGAGAGTCATAAATTATTCTCCAATTTCTCGGCTAGATTAGATACACGCGTTTGTCCTTTCCATTTAAATTATTCCGGAAATTCTTTACATATCTACATCGCGAATGATTGTAAATACGCATGCGTACTCGACATTGTTAATAACCGCGATAATTTTGGAACTTCAAAGGCTAGCCAGTATCGAGCCGATAACACCGCTAAAAATGCATTCGTGTTCGACCTATTATTGCCTTGCGGCTTATTTCGTGACCAGACTCGCAAGATTTACTTAATCGTTAATAATCATCCTGCAGAAAGTCCACGGTTGGTTGGAAAGTTTTGTCGCGTGTTCCAAGGTTCAAAGAAGAACCTTTATATTGTACAAACTTTATAGAACATCGGCGTTGCACGTTTTGCACGACAACGTTTCGCCATCTCTTTCGACGTGACAATTTATTTACAATATTTAGTTGTTCAGGTACCGCGGTATCGAGTACGTGATAGACGAGGTGTCCGTTCGTTTTATTCGTTATTTATCCATTCGTTTGGCACGAAGAATGTTCATTGACAATGTTCGTTCGAATGACGCTACGAAACGCTAAAACGCGAGAACGTGCACGTTCAAAGGGTTTCTGTCTCCAAATTGATGGGCGTTTCACGAATAAAAAACAAAATGGAGAATCACGGCGACGGCATCGACATGCGAAAATTGAAAAGGGTATTCTCCGATATTGACGAAGCGATTTCTTCTTTAACCATTTGCACTCGAAGCAATTTTAATTCCAAAATCAAGACATTTTTTTCAGTATAGAATATTGTCATTCTCTATGATTGTCTTTACATTTTTCACATCAAAATTTAATATGTTTGCGTTTGACTTGAATTTTTAACAGTTTATAGGAAAGGGACAAATTTAATAATATGAAGAATGTTATGGTCGGGCAAATTTTTATTGATGCCTCTGGAGTCATCATTCGAGTGTAAAGGGTTAAGTATGAATGTTAATACAATTGTAGTACTAATCCTACGAAACAAATTGCAACGCGTATTAACACTTTTCGAAATTCACGATTTCCCCCCTCTAATACGATAGGAAGAACAGTGAAGTCCAATATTGTCTTGTACTTTAATGCAAACAAATACAAATAATTTTATGAAAGTTTTCAATGATTTCGAGCACATTTTTGATTTTTGTAAAATATACTAACACGAGGAGTGGGAGTTGGCATATTTTCTTCCAACTCGCTCGACTCGCAAACGTAGTATTTTTAGTATATGTACCTTTAAATAATTTTTTGAAAATTGTCAATGATTTCGAGCACATTTTTGATTTTCATAAAATTTACTGCCACGAGGAGTGGGAGAGGGCATATTTTCTTCCAACTCGCTCGACTCGCAAACGTAGTATTTTTAATATATGTACCTTCAAATAATTTTTTGACAATTTTCAATGATTTCGAGCACATTTTCGATTTTTGTAAAATTTACCAACACGAGGAGTGGGAGTCGGCATATTTCCTACTAACTCGCTCGACTCGCAAACGTAATATTTTTAATATATGTACCTTCAAATAAGTTTTTGACAATTTTCAATGATTTCGAGAACAATTTGATTATTGTAAAATTTAATAACGCGAGGAGTGGGAGAGGGTATATTTACTTCCAACTCACTCGACTCGCAAACGTAGTATTTTTAGTACACGTACATTCAAATAATTTTATGACAATTTTCAAAGATTTCGAGCACAATTTGATTTTCATAAAATTTACTAACACGAAGAGTGGGAGTCGGCATATTTTCTTCCAACTCGCTCGACTTCGACTTCAGTGATCAGAAATTCCTTCCGACTTCGCAGCTCAGCGAAAAACCGGGTCCCGGAAACTCGTGCCCGCGGTAGTCTCGATATATGTACCTACTGGGCGCGTTGCGCTGTCCCGTGTAGCGTATCTCACGTGTTCACCTGCAAAAATGTTTACCGTGCGTGCGAAGGAGCACTTCGAGTGGCCAAGGGAGGAGAGGATCCTGTGCAGGTGGGTACGACGGCCCCTGGAGAATGTTCGTGTACATCGAGGGGGGCGGGTGGGGCGTCGCGGTACCCTCTCGCGGTGCCAGGGAACGAAATATCGTGAGACATAGAGGAGGAAGAACGACGACGACGACGCCGACGACGACGACGATGACGACGAAGTGGAAGAAGAAGAATACCCCGAAGAAGAGGAAGAAGAAGAAGAAGAAGAAGAAGAAGACGGTCAACTCCGCAGGGGATGAGGAGGAAAAGGTAGACCGTCTGCGTGGAAGGAGGTAGGAAAAGCGACGAGAAGAGGACGACCAGCGCGAAGACGAGTAGAGTGGAGAGAGGCCGAGATCGGGAGAATCGAGCGAGGAAAGGAGAGAAGGAGGTGGAAAAACGGAGAGAACGGGGTGGAGAGAGAGAAAGAGAGTGGGAGAGAGAGTAGCGAAGTCGGTGCAAGGGCTCCGTGAGGAGGGGGGCACAGGCTACTTGCGGGGCAGAGGGGGTTGCAGAAAGAGAGAGAGAGAGAGGAGGAGGAGGAGAGATAGGAGGAGTAGGCCTGGTTGTACCCGCGGATGATCCCCAGGTTGAGTCGCGCTGGGTTCAACGTCCTGGCGGGCAGCGCACCCGAGAGCAGAGCCGAGCCGAGGCAGGCAGAACAGGCAGGCAGGCAGGCAGGCAAGGCAGGCAAGGCAGGCAGAGGCAGGCAGTCGAGCAACCACCAGACCTCTCCACGCACACCGACACCACCGGTCACCAACACACATCGACAGATTCGTACAAACGAGCGCAAACGGGGGAACACTCGCGCACGCGACACGTACCACTGACTTGCACGTTGCACGTGCGCGCAATAGCTCCCATCGACACACGTTTTTTCGCAAGTGTGCGTATAGCCTGTGTACGGATGCCTGTGTGCGCGCGTGTGTGCAAGCGCTTAGGAACACCGGCTTTCGTCTGTACACGCGAACACGCGGACGAATACAGGCAAAAGCGTGTCTCGCGCGAGGAAACGCTGCTCGCGAGAGAGCGAACCAGCTTGCTTTACGCGAACCATCGCCTAGGTACTGTTACTTTTGCCGGCCGGCCCTTCCAGCCCTTCGAGCCTGCTCCGCCCTGGACCTACAGAACTTCGAGATACTTCGGACATAGCGGGCAACGCGTCGGATTATCCTGTACAGCGAGAGCTTTTTGGAGAAAGCTCGAAACTCCGTGCGTTCTGGATAGTCGTCTGTTTATTTAACTCTTTGCGGAACAGGATTTCAGTTAATAAAATAGACCAATGTTGCATAGAAATTTTATTGCGTTTTAAGTGAAACAACATTGGTATATTTTTATTAATAAAGGTATCACATAATATAAAAACATAAAGATAGTAATAATTTAATTAAATTTGTTGTTATAGGGTAGGACTCAAATAGTATTGGCATGTTGAATGTTGCCAACACAAGTGAACACATTTGTAACATTTGTTGAAGATATTACCAACTGCTATACGTAAATAAGACGAAATATAAACCTATGCGCATGCAGCTATTGCAATATTTCGAGGTGGGACTGAAAATGTCCCACCATGCATTACGGTGCATGAAAAAGGTGGGACACTTTTGATCCCAGTGTGCCTCAAAGAGTTAACCTGTTCGTTAACAGCGCTTGTTTTGCTACTTACAGTCCTCGTTGCAATGTCTTGGTGAACGCATCGCACCTTCTCCGTGCAATATTAAAATAATTTTACAGGAGAAAGTTCACGAATTCTAGGAATTTTATGCTGTATACTATGACTTTAATCCTCTGACGACTGAGCGTTCTTAAAACTATATATTGGGTTGTTCGGAAAGTAATTTCGTTTTTCCAAAGGAAAAATGAAGACGATGTTTCACTATTTATTTATTTATTCGGTGATGTAGTGGTAATTTTGTTCTATGATTTTGTGCCATCTTTCTAGTAACTTGGAGATCCCATGTTCGTAGAATTAGTGTTTTTTATTAGAAAATAATTGAGTTGTATCACTTTTGACGCCTTCATTTAAAATGATAGTTACACCGCTTAAAAAGTGTTGAAAAGAACGAAATAAATGGTAATACGACGGTACACCCTCTCTGTAAACAGCATACATCTTTTTCCCTGCTTGCATTGCGTTTTTACCATACCCGTAACAAAAAAGCAAAATGTGACAGATATGCTCACTTTGATTTTGCATATTTGATGCGATGACGAAAGAAATGCTTGAAAGATTATAAAGTTCTATAAGGCACGAAATGACGTCCGAAATGTCAATTCTGAAAATATACAATGATTTTGCGACTTAGAATAATGTTAAGTAATAATAAATGGAAGCAATGCTATCTCTACACGAAACACGAAATTACTTTCCGAACAACTATATAATTGACAATGTTTATGACTATTCACCGCATTATTTGTCAATTTTTGGAAATATGGTTTTAACACTAAACCTACCACAGCCGGTCAAATGACCGGTTTCAGATATTTTATTTTACAATTATTAAAGTTATAAAGATGCTTTCATAGAAGTTGCCTCAATAGATTTCTTTATTCATTCATGTATTGTAATACAAATCGCACAAAATTTAAATAAATCATTTTATAAGACAATACAAATTAGTCTATTTTAATGCTCGGTAGGTTTAGTGTTAAAGTTATTTCCTGTAGTATATAGGTAGTGTTCATTTTTGTTTTTGATGTAACAGCTGTACATTTTTAATGTAATCGCCTGAAAATGAGCGATTGAATATCGAGTTTGATATTCTGGGTCAAATAGACCCAGGCTTAGCTGTTGGAGGGTTCAACAACCAGGTGTATACAATTAATTTAACTGTTTTTAAGTTCATGACGGAATTGTGGACGTTGCATATCTCCGAGGATAATCGAGAATGTGTTAACCACTTGGGGTGGGAATTTAATGTAATTAAATTCGTAATGTAATTAATGGACTGCGGATCTTTATGCAAAAAATGAATTGTCCAAGTCAATCGCAAGCAACAGAAGTTAAATAAATATGCATTTTCTCTTATAACAGTTCTTCTAATGTCTTCAAAGTTTCATATATGACCAGTCCATATTAGTTATGAACGCACAAAATCGGCATTCTAATAATTAATAATTTTATACCAATAACGTCCCGATGAGATATTGTAGGTCACAGGATTCAACACTTCCGGGAGATATCTTTCGCTCTATTTGAATCGTTTAATGAAAATTTGGTGTAAATTCACTCAATTTTTCGTTTTCGTACGAAAAGTAACAGTTATTTATTTATTTATAGTTTATTTTAATGTGGTCGCATTAACAGCGAAGTCATTAGTAGACAGCGGATCTTTATGCAAAATAAGAATTGTCTACTTGAATTACGACAAATTGGAGAAAAACAGGAGTTTATTTTCTTTCTTAATATGCTTCATATGTTGAAGATAATAAACAGTATTTTTAAATTCCGCTAATGTTTTTGCTGTTTCAAATTACACCTGCTCATTTTTATCATAAATTTATAAAATCCGCTGCCTAGTCATTAGCGACCACACGATTTACAAGGACAGTAACAGTGCCTGTGAGCAATTGTCGAAATTTCTTTTCTCTACCCAAAAAATAGACTTTTTGTCGATCGAGGTATTACAGCTTACCAGCACAGGAAGTTCTCGTACAGCGCGATTAGAAAAATTATTTAAAAAGACTTTACATATGTATTTTATGCTAGAATTAAATGCACAATAAATGTACAAACAATTGTTTAAGAAGTTTGTATACTTACTGCTACAGAAGATATTTGCAGTGATTTTAAACAATTATTTTGCCGCATTATACATCGCTTTAGTATTGAACGGTACGTTTAGCTTCGCGGTTCTTTTCGATTTAGAAGAGATCGAGGTCTGGATCGCTTTTGATCTGCCGATCGTCCGAGGAATTTTCCGACGCGGTAGGTCGCGGCTGTCGGAGAACCTCCGGCAGGAAAGCCTCGGTAGTAGAGAGGCTCGGTGAGATTCCAGAAGAAAGGAGAAATCACTTTTACCACGGAGCGGCGCTGGGAGACGCGGAGGAGCGCCGCACGACGCCGCGCCGCGCCGGGAAAAAGTAGATCGGCCGGCCGTTGAATTCGGAATCGCTCTCGTTGGCGACGTCATCGTCTAGGGCAACGTCCTAATTGAACGCGCAACTTCGTGTTCGTCGAAATCGAATTCGTTCTTAGTATCGCGCCCTCGACATCCTCAAAAGAACTATATCTCTCGTTCCAACGAACGATCAGGTGTTGTCATTTTTCCATCCCCCAATGAAAAGTTTGTTTTCGTCCTCGCTTTTAATGTAATGACTAGACTGCGAATGTTTATGCAATTTGCAATTTTTATGGACGAATTTTAAGAAAGCAGAATCAAATAAGATCTTATTTTCCGTGGTAGTAGCCTTTGTAGAATCGTAATAATATAAAATCGTACTGAATTCTGTCGAATTTTATATTCTAGTATTTTTCGAAAATTTTCAGAAGGCTTAATTGCATAAAGATCCGCAGTCTAGTAATGACGGTCCATTCCAAAATGATCATCCATAGTGATTAGTAGACTGCGGATCTTTATGGATTTATGTCAACGATAAGTAAGTGCAATTTTAAGCAAGTGGACAGATTCAAAGAATTCAAAAATATCAATGTATTCGTTTCAGCTGATTCAAATCATTAAGATGGCGGACCTTTTTTAGAACTACATAATTCACGATACTTAGGACCGTTTACAATTTTAATCATTAACTCTTTTAAATATATTTTTAAAGGTATTTCTTGTAGACACGTTAGTCTTTGTGTTGCTTCTAATACAACAACTATTTATTTAGTGCAATTGCCAAAAATTGAATACATAAATAAGTATCTTGATGTACTCTGGGTCAAAATAGGCTCGGACACGATTAAAGAGAGAATGACGTTCCTTTTGTGGCTTCTGTGTTGTACAATTTATGCAGACAATTTTTATTATGCATAAACATACGCTGTTCCTTTTAAAGAAGATCTTTATGCATGATAACAATTGTCTGCATAAATTGTACATCACAGAAGCCAAAAAGAAATGTCATTGTCTCTTTAATGATTTGAATCAGCTGAAACGAACACATTGATATTTTTCAATTCTTTTAACCAGTAAAAATTGCCAGATCATTATTCAAAATAGTTTTTATATTATTAAGTTCGTCTGCATTCCACAAATTCCTAAAAATTCAAATGTTGCATGGTAAAATAGATTCAATATCATGTGCATAATGTAAAAAAGATTACGTACAATGAAAATATTGTAGGTTGAAAGAAATGTCTTGATTGTGGAATTAAAATTGCGTCGAGTGCAAAGGGTCAGGTAAATTCATCTGCATTCTACAAATTCCTAAAAATTCAAATGTTGCATGGTAAAATAGATTCAATATCATGTGCATAATGTAAAAAAGATTACGTACAATGAAAATATTGTAGGTTGAAAGAAATGTCTTGATTGTGGAATTAAAATTGCGTCGAGTGCAAAGGGTTAGGTAAATTCATCTGCATTCTACAAATTCCTAAAAATTCAAATGTTGCATGGTAAAATAGATTCAATATCATGTGCATAATGTAAAAAAGATTACGTACAATGAAAATATTGTAGGTTGAAAGAAATGTCTTGATTGTGGAATTAAAATTGCGTTGAGTGCAAAGGGTTAGGTAAATTCATCTGCATTCTACAAATTCCTAAAAATTCAAATGTTGCATGGTAAAATAGATTCAATATCATGTGCATAATGTAAAAAAGGTTACGTACAATGAAAATATTGTAGGTTGAAAGAAATGTCTTGATTGTGGAATTAAAATCTGCATTCTACAAATTCCTAAAAATTCAAATGTTGCATGATAAAATAGATTCAATATGATGTGGATAATGTAAAAAAGATTACGTACAATGAAAATATTTACAATGAAAGATTTTGCAATTAAAATTGCGTCGACTGCAAAGACTTAATCTGTCCGCTTGCTTGAAATTGGATGGATTCTATATGATCCAGAAATTAATGAACAGGATGAGTTTCTATCACTGATGAATTAACTCTATGCCTTACAATTTAATTCTAATTAAATTCATTTCATTTCGTCCGACGCTCTAATTTTATTAATATTTAATAAATATGTTCGTAAGGTGGTACAATTTTGACCCTAGAGTTTAGGGCGATCTTTTTAAAGATCTTCTGGGTAGTCTTCGAGTTGTATCGTTTGTTCCACGACGTTTTTGTCAGGCGGCTCTCGATCGGCGATCTCGCGGGCGCTCGCGCTTTGCATGAGGACCGTGTAGCTCATCGATCCGCTCTTCTCCTCTCCGTCGAAAGAGTTCTTCCTCCGACGAGGGAGAAAATATAGACGGGCCGAGGCGAGGTGAGGCGAGGCGAGATGAGATGAGGCGTGGCGTGGCGAGGCGGAGAGCCGGAGAGGCGCCGCGCGCGTTTCGACACCGGGAGGGTGAGAAACGCTACCGTTTCGGCGTGCTCGATAGTCATCTGTTACGTTGGGATAGGTCGAGAGTGCCGCCGGTACGTGCACACCACGACGGCCGAGGAATTGGATCGTCCAGTCTACCGGGTGTCGCGATCGAAAAACGCCTACGACACCGTTCGAAATCGATGCGAGATTATCGGTGATCTATCCCTCGAGAACGATGCAAACCGATGCTGGTTCACAGATATTTCCTGTCGGTTCGCGAATAATTTTGTCCGAATCCAGTGTCTAGCATAATAAATCGTAAGGGTGTGCGAGTACTCGATTTATTCGAGTATTCGAATTTCGAGTTGATTAATGGTCTGTCGAGCCGAGTCGAGCGTTTGAATTTTCCGAGCTACTTGAAATCGACGAATTGCTTGAAAAGAATGCGAGCTACTTGAAAAAATCAACTGTCTCGAATATTCGAGCCCTCGAGAAACTTCCATTTACTCGAAAATGAATTTTCAGCTCGAAATTTTTCGAATTACTCGAATATATTCGACAGATCTTTAACTTTCGAGTTACTCGTAAAGATTCGAATTGCTCGAGTTACTCGAATATTCATTTATTTACTGTCAAATACTATTCTAACTATAAAAGATATGACGCTAAAAATAAAACAGAAGCATTAAATTAGCGTCATATTTTTCTTCCTTATAGTTAGAATAGTATTTGATAGTAAATAAATGAATATTCGAGTAACTCGAGCAATTCGAATTTTTACGAGTAACTCGAAAGTTAAAGATCTGTTCGAATATATTCGAGTAATTCGAGAAATTTCGAGCTGAAAATTCATTTTCGAGTGAATCGAAGTTTTACGAGGGCTCGATTATTCGAGCCGGTTGATTTTTTCAAGTAGTTCGCATTCTTTTCAAGCAGTTCGTCGATTAGCTCGGAAAATTCAAACGCTCGACTCGGCTCGAGCAATCGAATCGAGTTCAGCTCAGCTCGTAAATTACGGGTACTCGCACACCTCTAAATAAATCGTAACAGGACCATGCAGGACGCTGCGCGCGATAACCAGTATGAATTGTAAATCTATATAACATTAACCCCTTCGATTCTGTCTTCTATGATGAGAACTTCTTTGTCGGTTTTAAATTTCAGGAGGAAAAGGAATATTGCATTCCTACGTTTCAAGCAATTATTAAATGTCGATGACAGAGAAGGAGAATTTTATTGAACAGAAACGAATGACATAGATATTTAGCAGATTTTGTTGGGAATCTTCGTTAATGAGCACAACTCGATATTATAGGGCAAGGGTGTTATTAACCCTATCAGTGCCGAAGAACGATATATCGTCGTTGGCTTCATTTGCGAAAAGTGATTGTTCATTCTAATTTACAGATTTCTAATCACATTAGAGTCCCATCTTATTATATTATACATATTATCATACTAAAATATCAGAATCTTATTTTAGGTTAGGATCGACACCTTATTCTCATTTATGAATTCCTCTTCTTGCGGCACAGTATTTTTCGTTCAATTTTAATTTTTCGTCCTAAATCTAATTAGCAGTAAAAGGCAGAGAAAATCGATGAAAAATTTAGACGAATCGAGTAACTTCGTAAAAATCCTGGTAATCAGGGAAAAGCTGTATTTCAGTGTTTAGCACCCTTCGCATGCTACTGTTCTCTTCGAAGAGAACCTCGTAAATCTAATTAGGAGGAAAAGTTAGAGAAGATCGATGAAATAGTATTCTTCGGGGGACGATGGGTCAGTCGCGTGAATCGACCGTATCAAACCCAACTAGAAGAACGAACTGCGAACGAAACTGATGAAAGTTGGACGGTTTTCTTGCGAGGATCGTTAACCTCTTAGAGTACAAGCCCGTGTCCGGCTGAAGCGAGTACGATAGACGAGGAATGGTGTCGCGTTTTCTAATGAAACCGATGTCTGGGACATTTTGACTTCTCCGAGTACGCAGAAAACTCTGCACCGTAGAAAACGGGACAGAGGAAGTTGTCTGCGTCTTTATCGCGCTCCATTGGTCTCGGAATTCTTTCTTCAAAGTCGCCGGAGGATTCACCTTTTTTGCGGCCGTCGAGCTGATGTATTTTGCTGGCTATTTTTATTTAACCCTTTCAGTATTGAACAACGATATATCATTGTAGGTTGCACTTGCGAAACGCGATGGTAATATTCTGATTTATAAATTAGTAATAATGAAACCGCGGATTTGATGCATTCTTGCAAAACTGAGCAGGCGAAATTGAAATCAATGCATAAATTGAAAGAATTTTAGAACATCAACGTATCAGTAACGTATATACTAAAACCATGCATTAAAAGTGAATGGTGCATATTTCATTCTTAAAATGACAAGACTGTAAGAATTTAGCCGAGGAATGTCTAGGTATGTGTGTGTCTGTGTGTCGTGTGAGTGAAATGGAGGAATGAGAGATGAATGAATATATCGACAAGAAAAGACCGATCGATGAGAGCCAGCCATTACGTCGTTGTCAGACATATTGTATATGTCGAGTACTCGCACACCCCTAATATTGTACGGACGCGTTGTAATTTGTTGAATACAATATAATTGAAAATCATCAAGAGTTGCCCCGACAAGATTCAATTTATTACGATGCTTCAACAAAGAAATCGGCCAATTCACCTTGCTAGATTTAGTGTTAGAATTGTAACAGGAGGAATGAATTTTTCAAATTTGACTCCTATTTCTTGCAATTGATACAAAGAATTTTTGTTTTGCATGAAGATCCTCAATCTACTAATAAATATCGGCCTCCACCAGTGACTCTGATCATCACGAACATCGAGTGTTTCAGAAAAGTTTAATCCTGTAGATTTGTGTAAACATAATTCTCTGTAGTATCTACCTTCCCATCTAGTAAACTATTCGCTCCAATAGAACCAGAAAATTTGTCGCTCAATCGGCCGATTTACCTTGCTAGATTTAGTGTTAGAATTGTAACAGAAAGAATGAATTTTTCTATTTAACTCCTATTTCTTGCAATTGATACAAAGAATTTTTATTTTGCATAAAGATCCTCAATCTGTTAATAAATATTGGCCTCCACCAGTGACTCTGATCATCACGAACAGAAAAATTGAATCCTGGAGATCTGTGTAAACATAATTCTCTGTAGTATCTACTTTGCCATCTAGTAAACTATTCGCTCCAATAGAACCAGAAAATTTGTCGCTGAATCGGCCGAATCACCTTGTTAGATTTAGTGTCAGAATTGTAACAGAAAGAATGAATTTTTCTATTTAACTCCTATTTCTTGCAATTGATACAAAGCATTTTTATTTTGCATAAAGATCCTCAATCTACTAATAAATATCGGCCTCCACCAGTGACTCTGATCATCACGAACAGAAAAATTGAATCCTGGAGATCTGTGTAAACATAATTCTCTGTAGTATCTACTTTGCCATCTAGTAAACTATTCGCTCCAATAGAACCAGAAAATTTGTCGCTGAATCGGCCGAATCACCTTGTTAGATTTAGTGTCAGAATTGTAACAGAAAGAATGAATTTTTCTATTTAACTCCTATCTCTTGCAATTGATACAAAGAATTTTTATCTTGCATAAAGATCCTCAATCTATTAATAAATATCGGCCTTCACCAGTGACTCTGATCATCACGAACAGAAAAATTGAATCCTGGAGATCTGTGTAAACGTAATTCTCTGTAGTATCTACCTTCCCATCTAATATATTCGCTCCAATAGAACCAGAAAGTTTGTTTAGCCTAGTAACCAAATGGTAAATCATCTACCAACAACTCGTCACTTCGAACCACAGTGCAGAGTTTTCAAAAAGTCTCAAACTTCGAGCTGCGCACGAACGTATGAAAATGTGCAGGAGCCGGCGCGTAGGGGCCACTGTCCATTAACTATAAGAGCCATTAATTAGCAGCCAGGGAGGCGGTCGAGGCGTCGAAAAGGAAAGCAAAAGGAGCTGGCGCGGAGGCCGGGACTCGCGCGCGAATAAATATCAAGCGACAGCAGGGGAATCGAAGGGAAAACATCGGCAACGGCACGACGACGTGTATTCCGTTACTCGGGGCGAACGACTGGCGACTCGGTTCTGCTGTTGCTGGTCGCCGGTGGTTCGCACCGCGTTCCTGCCTGCCTAGGAAGCTTGAACGGTCAGCCCTAGGGAATCATCCTTGAACGTGGGCCACGAGACGCACAATAAACGCCTATTTTCTGCTTGTACAACGAAAAAACATTTCATTAATCCCTTTGCTAGTCCGTTTTCTCTCTTTTGTTCCAGAACCTGTTTGAACTATGTTAGAGAAGATGTTATTGACGCAAGGTTCGATCTTTTTGAAATTGAACAACAAATTTGCAATTTAATTAATGCCCGATGTTTCGATCCAGGTGCGGATCATTATCAAGGGAATATTGCGTTTGCTGTGCACTATTTTTAATATAAAATAAAAGCCATCTGGCTTTATTAAAAATATTGCGTTTGCTGTGCAGTATTTTTAATATAAAATAAAAGCCATCTGGCTTTATTAAAAATAGTGCACAGCAAACGCAATATTCCCTTGATAATGATCCGCACCTGGACCGAAACGTTGGGCATTGATTAAATTGCAAATTTGTTGTTGAATTTCAAAAAGAGCGAACCTTGCGCTAATTACATCTTCTCTAACATAATTCAAAATTCGATCGATAGAAATCACAGTTATACCTGTTTGAACATCGTGTAATGCACATGTCGGTTTGCTCAGTCAATCCATTATGTTGGAATACAACGATACCATGCGTCCTAGTATAAGTGCGTAGGCTTAAGGGGAGGTTTTTCCCAGAGACAAAAGTTCCCAGGCGAGGGCGTAAAGTTAGGACCGTCGTCAGTCCCGTCATAGCAGCTAGCCTGAGCGCATCTTGCAAAGTAGTCTTTTCACATACAGTTATACAGTCGAACTATATTCGCAGTTTTATCACATTATAAATTATACATTAAATACAGAATACGCGGAAACACTGTCGTCGATTTATTTCATTCCCAACACATTAAGCTGCGTGTGAAATTTCTGATTTTAGAATGCAAATGTTATAAAGTGTTTCGATCAAAAAATACTATTACAACCTGCAGGTTCATTATGTACCATTATGAGGTACGAAGTTGAGTTTCTATTTTTATTTAGATATGCTATTTTAAGTCAGGTTTGTTTGAACTGTAAATCCATATGTTTGTCGCGTATACTTTTGATGGAAACGTGTGGTGTAAATTAACGTATTAAGGAAAAACTTTCTCTCGATAGCAGCGAAGAAGTCGAGTATAGTAAACCTGGATTAAAATCGTGTAATCTTAAGAAGAGTACTGCGTCGTTTGCAGCCGCGAGCCGCGTTGCCGTCAGGAGCGTGCGGTTATCATTGCCCCGATACGCGGCTCGTTGGGCTAGGTCGGGGAAAAATTGTTTGCGCTCTCGGAAAACTTCGCTCCTCTCTCTCTCTCTCTTTCTCTCTTACACCCGTTAGCCAAGATAAAGACGAACGATTATTCTCGGCCGAGTAAAAGTTCCTCGCTGAATTTTCTCGACGATCCCAGGTTCTGGATTCTATTTCAGCGAGCTGGAACTCTCTCGTGTATTCGATCTTGAAAAGATGGAGGTCGAAGAGACGCTCGGCTGTCAGAAAAACGTACGAACGAATCCTTTATGATCAGTTTATTAACACGTTCTCTGCCACGTGTACCATCTTCGTACACGCTGAGACCCACTCCTACGCCAATTAATTCGTTATTCATTTTCTCCATTTATTCGTCTTGAAACGAACTTAATTACAGAGTAAGGTGCAAAATTCATTACCAAGTGACCAATAATTGCTGATTTGATACATTTGCAACAAAAATGAGCAGGTGCCATTTAAAGCAGGAAAAATATTAGGAGAACTCAGGAGCATCGATGTTCAATTTGGAACATTTTAAATTTCCTCTCTGAAAGGAGAGGAAGAACTTTTTATCAAGCTCCAGAACATTTTTATTTTGCTTACTGACCCGCGATCTAATGATAATTATTAATAACTCTCAATAAAATAATCAAGACTTGCACGTGAAACACACGCACGGCAGAGAACGAGTTAAGAATTAACTGCAACGTTACTTCTGCAACGCTCTCGTACATTCTAAGCGACGAAGTTTCGGAGAATGACTGTGTCGCGAGGTCGCAGGACAAGGGGGGGCTAATTTATGACGTCCTTAAGTGACCACGTCGCTTAACCTTCCCTCGCGAAGACGAAAAGTCGAGAACCGTTCGTCGGGACGTTTCGAGGCCCTCGTTTTCTTGCACGGCCAAGTTCTGGATCCTATTTCAGCTTGTTCCGTCGTGGCGAGACGAACAGAGTATTCGATCCTGAAAAGACGGCGGCGCGTTCAGAGGCCGACCGAAGCTGAGGAGGAGCCTCGAGTTGAGTCGAGGTCGACGTCCGGGCGCAACAAGTGCTGCTGCGACTCTCGCTGCGCCCGCGATCCTCTTCCCGATATCGTTTGCGGCCAGAGACTTTCAACAATGCCGGCGTTTTCGCGATAAAACCGGCGCGGCTCGGCTCGAATCCGCTCGACGAGGCTTCTTCTTCTTTCTTTCGTTGGCCCCCCCGAATCCGCGGATCCTCGCGGATTCGCTTCGGGCAGGGTCTTCATTTCAGTTAGGGTACGTTCGCGTTGAAACCGCCATAAAGGCAGCGAAGCCGATCAAATTTGTTCTATCATTGCCGAATGGATTGGATCGAAGCCGGCAGAGTTCCTCGTGTTTGCTACAGTGCCTAAAAAAAGTGTTGGCACACGATTTGAAAAAGAATAATCTTTTAAAAATCTGAACAAACGACTTGAATCTTTTTTTAATATTAGAAGAATCAGTTTACTAGCGAATTGTGAACGTAACAAATTTCTTTACATTGCTGTTGTCAAAATTGCGATGAAAAAAGTGAAGATCACGATTTTTAACTTTTTTTGTCTGAGCATACAATGTAAAAAATTTTTTAGACCTGAGTAAGTTATATATATATATATATATATATATATATATTTTACTCAGATCTAAAAAAAATATATATATATATATGTATAAATATATGTATATATAAATATATTTTTTACTCAAATCTAAAAATATATATATATGTATATATATTTTACTCAGATCTAAAAAATTTTTTATATATATATATTTAGATCTGAGTAAAATATATATATATTTTTTATACTAATGTATATATATATATATATTTTATACTAATATATATATATTTTTTTTTATACTAATATATATATATTTTTTATACTAATATATTATATACTAATATATTTTATACTGATATGTATATATATATATATATATATATATATATATATATATATATATACGTGCACAAAGTTACATCGAAATCGGTTGACGCATAAAAATGCTGTAGGCATTGAAATACCTTGGCTGCTTGCAAACGACTTATCTTTTGTATAAAGCGACCGCAGTCTACTTATAACAAATGCAGAAAATCTTCATTTAGCATAAAGGTCCGGAGTTCTAGTAAAAAATGTTCAAATATTCGAAAACGGTGTACTCGTTTCTGAAGAGTTGAAGCATTAAAGGGACGCAACCGTACCATTATCACTTCTTCGTACCAAAAGCCCGCCAGAGAAAGCAATTTTCAAGCTTTGGTAGCTTCTACCAACAACGATTATATCCCGAGCGAGGTCTGTCCACGTTGCAACACGTTTCGATGCGTCGCGCCGCATTGCATCAGAAGGAAGAGACACCTCCCTGTTATGTGCTCGAAACCGTGCAGGAAACGAGCGTTTCGCGAACGGGCTAGCGTTGGATCGTGTTCGATATCGCGACGACGACGCTCGGTGCACACGATGTCGTGTCCATTGATTTAGAAAGACGGGAACCGCAATCTGTGACACGCGTTTCTCGTATTGCGTACGCGACAGAAGAACAAGAAGAAGAAGACGACAACGAAGAATAAGAATACCCACGAGTAAAGAGATACACGCGGTCGCGAGCGGCACCGAGCGGAAGCCGAAGGACCTCGGCGAGGTTACGCGGCTGCAGCGTGACGGTTACGATGCACCGTGCAAAATTTTCGGTCTAGAAGACGGTCAGTCCGGCGCGGAGCCTCGGGTTGAGTCCGAGGTCGACGCCCGGGCGCAACAAGTGCTGCATTACGTACGTATACGCCGCTACACCCCACCCCACTCACCCATACAATCCCACCGGCCCCTCTCCACCCCCTTCGAAAGAAGCCCTCGCCATTTCTCTCGGCCCCTCTCTCTCTCCCTCCCCCCTCCCCCATACTCTTACTCGCTCTTTCTTACTCTCTCATTCTCTCGGCAGCGGCTTTCCACACGATGTCGCGCGAGAGAGCATCGCCGCGCACGAGAGCCCTACGCTCGACCTAGGCGCGACGAGCGTCGACGATAGAGAGAGCAAGAGGAAGAAAGAGAGAAAGAGAGACAGAGGATAAGTGCATCGCGGCGAGTGGCACCAGCACACGCGCCTTTCCACCTCTTACCCCCTGTTCGCTCTTTCTCTCTTCATCTCTCCGCCACTCCGGTGCTCGGCACTCCGACGCACACCCTCTTTCTCTGTCCCGTTCTTTCGCGCACACCACCATCGTCGCCTGTAAATATAAAACTGCACTGGGTCAGGGATCCGTGATTTATCGGCTGCCTCGTGTAATTGGCTGCCGGCCAATAGATACATACCCCCGGGGTATCCGGTGGAACACGAACGGAACGAACGCGCGCTGTGCGCTCTCCCCCCCTCCTGTCTACCGTTGCCCTGTCCCCCTCTCCCTCTCTCTCTTTCTCTAACCTCCTCGCACTTTGCCGTTTTCTCTACTCATACTCTCTCTCCCCCACCCACCATTTCTTGCCCCATGTCCCGCCTAGCTTTTCCCCGTTGAATTTTCGGCCGAAATCTTGGACGTCGTCTGCGTCGCCGACTTCTTGTCCCCCGCTTAATGGCGATCGCCGTCTGTCGCGGCACTTTCACTGAAAATCTAATGCCGACCTCGCTTGGCACCGGATCAGAATCATGGTTGAGGATAGCGATGGGACCGAGCACCTTGCGAACTGTCTCCCCGAACCTTGACCGATTGCGGTGGACTTCAATGTATGAGAAGAGTTAGATTGTTTTGTGAGCAATGTGCTAGTAGATTGTGGGATCAGTACGCAGTAGGATTAACAATTTGTGTGGTAATTGTAACAATCAAATCGAACTGATGTGTTGAATCAGATGAAAATTGAAATGTTAGGAATTATGATGCGGAGGATACGCTTCCAATCTTTTTGCGTTTGGAAGAGTCTAACCTTTGCTACACTCGATACGTTAACGCAACAATTCGTATTGTAAAACTATACGAGTTATGGCGGCTGAACAGTGTGTGAGAGGAGGAAAAAGGAGAAGGAAGCGTTTCGTCCTAGGACCGCTAGAGGACTCGTCAGTAAGGCTATCTAGCGGACCAGTGCCTTAGACGCGGGATGTCGTAAGGGCAGTTAAGGACGGTATATATAGAAACAGAGGAAGATTCAGGTAGTAGCGGGAAAGGTGTTGTCGTAATGTCCCTCTGTTGACGAGCATAGGAAGTAGCCGCCACAAAGTCATTTCGTAGAATCTGTCAAGGTAAAACAAGGGTTGCTGTACCTTGTCGAAAACTCCTAGAAATATCGGGAAATACCTGATTCCCTTTGCGACTCTTTTATAACATGCCGTCTTCCTTCATGTATGAAGGTACGTACCGCCGCCGCCGCGTTTGGGAACGTTTTTCAGTTCTAATTGTGTTCCCCTCTTGTAGACACCTTCGACAACCTCTTCCGATATTAACCCTTTTAATGTCGGGCGAAAAAGAGGTGCCTATGCGAGGATAACCGGCCGAATTCCACGATTTTACTAGGGTTTGGAAAAAGGCAGATAAAAAATATTTTTTTTAATTCTCTCGTAATGAAATTAGACCATTTATAACGTATTATAAATTTATGTTGAGATAGAGTTCTCTCGCAATGCGAATAGTAAAGCGCTACAAGGTGCGGGCCGATATATCGGCGCTGGCACTTCTCGCCAGTGCAGCAAAGGCCGATATATCGGCCTCCGGCACTAAAAGGGTTAAAATCTATATTTCTTCTACCGTATTCAGACATAATTATTTTCACATAACCTCTCAACAGAATCATGCCCTGCACGGTTGCACCATCGATACTAGGACACCCTGTATTATATCATCCCATAGATAACGTCGTTCTTTTCTCTATTTTTCAACGATAAAATGAATGTAACTTGCGTTTGTTTTTAATCCCTGAAGTATTGACCATCAGTTTCTCTGTGACCTTCTCCTATATTTCTTGTTGAAAAGTAACTGAATCAAAAACGACGATTATAGTAATGACGTAATGTTATACGCTCTGCTATGCTAACTTTGGGCTCTTCTTGTCTAACAACAATTAACACGTTGACTGCCATGGGGGTCACCGGTGACCGGCGCTCGACTTGGCTACAGCGCCGTGGGGGGCCACCGGTGACCGGCGACGCAGCAAATAATAAAAGTACATAATTAGAGTAAATATGGATACTGATAAATTCTTCAATAATACCATTGTTACTATAATGGTTCGAAGAAATGAATGCACGAAAAATGCTTCAAGCATGATTTTATAACTCACTTTATTTGCTGCAAATAATATTTCAACATAATATGTATCGCATAATGAAAAATTCACGTTGGCGCCTTGGGCAAACCATGGAAAATGCGCCTGGCAGTCAACGTGTTAAATTCTGCCTCACAATATATCTAGGCGAACGAAACGCCCCCGTTGACCCGAGTTAAGGTCGGGTTATACACATCCGTCCGATATCGGACGCGTTTTTAGGGTGTTTACACATTTCCGTTCGAACTTTGACGTAACTTGTGATGCGTTCAAGATGTTGTAAAGAAGAGCTACCGATAGTTTAGCTAAAGGAGTTGTGGAACCTATATGGCCTCCAAGACTCGAAGAAAAAGAATCGTTGAGAAGTCGGACGCCGATTTCCGATTGCGAACATTCTCATTTAAACCTGGGTAACAATATTCGGTCTGATCCGAACTTCGGACATGTATAACCCGACTTTTAGGCGTGTTCAAAAGTCTGTGTAAAAGAAAATCACTGCGTCGCTTGTTTCGCTGGGTCGCGTCACCTCGGAACAGTGAAGATAGCGAATGTTCTTAGACGACGGTATCTAAGGAACGCATAGGTGTTCGATCGATCGATCGAGAGAGAGAGAGAGAGAGAGAGAGAGAGAGAGAGGGAGAGAGAGAGAGAGAGAGAGAGAGAAGCGGCGTATCGGATAACATTGCAAGCTTGTATATATTCGTAGCTCGAAGGCTTCCGCGATTGCGAAACATTTCGGTAGACCTTCCCCGGCGCGCGGATTCCCGGTGTTTGCTTGAAAGGCGCGTGCTCACCCGCGGGAAGGTCTCGGCGAACGCTCGCGCGACGTTAGATATCACCCGCGCGCAGCCACGCGATAAAACAGTACGGAACAGATATACCCACGGCGACGACGGCCGAGAGAACAAGGAAACAATAAGCCAGACGGTGCCGGGGGCTTCCACGAGTTGACGCACATTCGCGGAGGTCAAATTCCGCGCGAACGCGAGCGAGCCGACTTGCGGAACAAGGCGAAAACGGTGCCCTCGAGGGCATGCCGAAGCTCGACCTTCGCGGTATTCCGCGGATCAACGGCGAAGTTTGATATCTACGATGCACAGTCCACCAGTGACACCGATTGTCCGTAATTGAGTGTGGATCAACCAAAGAATAACATTGGATCGCTTGTTCCGCAGAATTTTGTGATTATCCAATTGCTACGACTGCTTTCAGTTTATTCTACTCGATTCGCAAATTCTCTAAATTGTGGAACGCTCTTCTTTTGATCGATCAGTGGAAAATAACATCCGATGACGCTTTCTAGAGGATCTCGCGATCTGCTGGCCTATCTCCACAGATTATTTAACACTAAACCTACTACGGTCAAATGACCGGTTTTATATTTTCAAATTATTGAAATAATAAAAATTAATTTATGGAAAATTGTGGAAATAATTTCCTTATCCAAGCATTTATTATATTGAAAATTACAGACAATCCCAATTTTAGTGTTGCTATTTTTTTAGGCAACATTCATCAGATACTTTTAATCCTTGGTAGGTTTAGTGTTAAATTAAGTCTCAACGTCTCATTCGTGCGAATTTTAAACCCTTCTCCTTTTGATCGATCAGTGAAAAATAATATCCGATAACGCTTTCGAAAGAGTCTCGTGATCTGCTGGCCTACCCCCACAGCTTATTTAAATTAATTCTCAACGTCTCATTCGTACGAATTTTAAACCCTTCTCCTTTTGATCGATCAGTGAAAAATAATATCCGATAACGCTTTCGAAAGAGTCTCGTGATTTTCTGGCCTACCCCCACAGCTTATTTAAATTAATTCTCAACGTCTCATTCGTACGAATTTTAAACCCTTCTCCTTTTGATCGATCAGTGAAAAATAATATCCGATAACGCTTTCGAAAGAGTCTCGTGATTTGCTGGCCTACCTCCACAGCTTATTTAAATTAATTCTCAACGTCTCATTCGTGCGAATTTTAAACCCTTCTCCTTTGGATCGATCAGTGAAAGAATAATATTCGATGACTTGTATCAGTCTCATGATACTGGCAAAACAGTAATGATTTGAAAAAGATGTAAAAAAGTACTGTTGTATCATTTTCAATACAATAACATTGATAAGAAAATTAGTTAGTGTCTACATAGGTCCAGTGTCTTGTACTTTATACAGACAATTTTTATTTTGCATAAAAATCCACAGTCTACTCATGGTCAATGGAGTACTAGTTCACCTCGACGCCATATTCTATTTAATCCCCACCGTCTTCTTGCACTGAATCCTGGGTCCTTGTCCTCTTGATTGATCAGTGAAAGATTAAGGTCGGAAAAAATTGAGATACAGAAACAGACATTTGACCAGCTAGGTCAGCAACGCCTGAGTAACGAAAGGTAATTGGCTTTTCTCGTGAATAATAGTTAACGGACCGCAGACTCGATTAAACTCAAAGAATCAAACATTTCCGGAAAGTTAGTTCGTATGAACGAAGTTCCACTGTATTTTCTCTGTTGAGTGTCGACACTAGAAACGTCGGATTTTATTTCGGTTTATCGTAATTTGATAACATGCATGTTTAATCGATCCACGGGTAATAGGTATTATACGGTGACGGGATAACAGTTTCTCACAATCAAAGGTAAATAATTGAGGATTTTCTGTTGAATCGTTTAACAGCGATAGCAATTTTGGTCCTGAATCGATAAGCTATCTCGAACATCATTTAATAATTTCTTTTCGAATTTCGGTATAATTAGACTTCCGGTAGCTGATGTGTTAACTGAAAATCGCTCTTCGAGTATCTGTCGGGGATGAAATTTGATATGAAACGTTCCCTTAGATCTCCGCAACACTCTCTGATTGATCAAAATTGTTTTCAAAAGAAAGAACTGTAAAACAAAATTTGTCCCCTGGTAGAGATGCAAAATTGAAAATTTGCCGTATGTGTTAGACAAATAAATTGGTGGCCACTCGAAATTAATCAATTGTAACTTTCCACGGGGATATCATCTGATATCCATAATATGACGTATATATATAGAAAACGACAAGAACTAATTTCAAGGCTTGAATACATTGTAGTTACTTAGAAATGCACAATAAATTTATAAAAACGAGGTCGTAAATTAACTTGATAATTGACCGTTGAATTTCACGGTTATTATAGGTGACCCACGCTATGGAATTACTTAAAAACTTTACTAAAAAACATAATATGTATTTTATATGGCAGTAAATGTTTAATATAAACACAAAAAAATTCTTTAAAGGAACTCTTCACTGTCGCAGAACATGCATACAATACAATCTTCTTAAATAATTTTTTCAACCCGTTATACAGGAGTAGACTACGGATTTTAATGCAAAATTAAAATATCCCGTATCGATTACGAGAAGCAGAGAATAAATTACATATTGATTTGCACTCATAACAGTGATCTTTAATTTCTCTAATGTTTCTGCTGTTTTAAATTTTATTTACTTATTTTACTTATGTATGTATAAAATCCGCAGTCTATTTATGATATATATGAGGGGGTTTAGGTATCATATTATTTTTAACCTACTGAACATATTAAGAAAGAAAATAAATGTCCATTTCACTCCAGTTTGTTGCAATTCAGGTAAATAAATTTGTATTTTGCGAGAAGATGCGCAGTCTATACAGGAATCTACTGTACATCTGATAGACTAGAATCAGTAGTATTGTTCAGCAATGGACGGACAAGTTCCTCCGAAAGGCCGAGGTCCCCGAGAATACGGTTTGAGAGCCGCTGCTTTGCGGAAACTAGCCGCATCAATGGGACATTGAGAAGCGACAATCGAATGTTTTTATTGCCGAAAAATTCGTCAAGACTTTTACAAAGGCCAACGAGGAGGGTTGGAGACCGTTGGACGCGCGTGGCTAGCTCATTCTACTTCCGTGTACCCGCGCTACTCGTAGTTAGCTCGCCGTAAGCGTATTGAAATTTGACACCACGTGCGCGAGTTATCATGAATGAAACCGTGACCTCCCGACGTCGCCTAGGTGCGAAAACCGCTCGCCAGGCGGCACTACGTCCCGCGCATCTTACTCGAACCAACAATCTGTGGATAATTCGAGTTTCCTACTCTTCCGTCCGATTCTCTCGCTGTAAACATTGTTCGGAGGCTCGTCGACAAGATCGGACCTACCAACGACCGAGTTTCCGTAAGAAATAATTCAATTATATAAAGTTATGTCATTCGGTTTGTGAAAGACCAAAGGCGATTGAAATATCAATACGTTTCTCAATACGTTATTTTCATTTGCATGCGCCTATAACCAACCGCTGTAGAATCAAACACGATCAATTAAAAGATATCGCACAATTTGTGCAGAGCAATTCGAATTTGCTAAATGTTAGTTGTAAACTGAACTAGAAGTAATTAATTTCTTAGCTACGGAACGCAACTATAGTGGATTGTTTGTTCGTCTCATGTTTACGCTATTAATTATTCAAATATTTAGTCGTATTATATTATTCAAATTTTTTAGATGAAATTATATACATATATATAAAATACTAAAATGTAATCACCTGTAATTTGATATAAACATAAGTGGTTTGAAATGAATAGCGAAAAGTATGAAACACTGATTTCACTACTAGTTTATCGGCCTCACTGTAGTTAAAAGATTAAAAGCGATGTTAGTTTTCGAGAGTTTAGAAATTCATCCATTTCTAATCAATCTTCAATTACGAACAGGTTAAAGGGAATTATTTGAAGAATGCCGGAAGAATAGAATATTGTAAGCCCGCTCTCCCTTCCGGTGCCGCAAAGTTTCATAGGGTCGCCATCTCTCGTGAGCCGTACAAAGGTTCCATCGACCTGCGCATAACCTCACTTTTCGAGCGAAGTAAACGGAACTGATAACCGCGGATCGATAAGAGTAATCGTGTCTTACCTTGATGGGGTAAAAATCGTCGCCTCGAACTTTCCCCTTGCTTAACGTCACTCGTCACGTTTTCCTTCTGAAAGGAAAGAAAATGAATGGGAGCAGAGGGTCTCAGCTGATAACGGCAAAGAGGGGGTGCAGCAGCGGGCTAAGCAGATGTACGCACTTTTGATTTACCGGACATGCCCGACAATACTGACTCGAACTTGGAGACATTGTCGTACAACGGAGCCTTCGGTTTTGTGAGCGACAATTTCGGCGAATACAGTGCTTTCAGGGGGTTGAATTTGTCACTTGTCACGTCTAAGCTCTCGTCGGATGAGCTGCTGTCGGTGTCTGCCATGTCAACACTGCCTGAGGGTCAAGACCTTTCGCGCGAAATTCAAATCTCGCTACTCCGAAATCGACCATTCCTCAATTCGATTGCTGTTATAATTGCGTGTGGTTGTTGCAAGTTGAAATTAGATTAACCCTCCAGTGTAGGAGTCAAAGGTACCCAATTTTTCGTTTATATTTCTTTAAGATATTCAGAGTTTTTTTAATAGACAATGCGAATGTTTATAAAACTACAGCAAATCAAAAATTCATCGGAGGAATTCCACGATAATTTTACGCAATATTCAAACAGTACAGATTTAATTTACAAATCTCCAGTTAGTTCATCCTTACACACACCTCTGAAATAATTGCATAAAATATCTTAGAATAATATTAGGTCATTGCAAAAGTTCGTACCCAATTATTTAATACTATAAATATTTAATACTATATATAATTAAAAATTAATACTATAAAATACTATAAATAGTTTTATAAGATGTTAAGCAAGTAAATGAGTGAATTTTAGCCCTGACAAACGTATGATTAAAATCGTGTTTTCCTTGATCTCTGATGATTAGAAAGTCCGCAGAAGCGATATCACGAACATTTCTGAATACTATGTAACGATGCGAGGTACGTTTTACGCAAATCAAAAGAAATGACGGTCAGCGATGTTGACAATCATGGGTGGGCGTTGGATGGGGAATCGATAGGGTATCTGGCCCGATCGTTGACTCGAGATCGTGGAGGATACCTGTGGCCAGTGCGTACACGAGTTTCACCTGCCGCGGAGATTTCGATCGGGAACGGGGCGAGCTCGTTGCACCGAATTGCATTCCGGCGGCGAGCGAGCGATAATTGAATAGGTAGGGGAGCCCGAGAGGATGTTAACCTCCACGGAACGATAGAAACTTTCTTTCGCGGGCTGAGGAGGATTACGTAAAATCGACGCGTAGAAGCTGCATAGAAACGCGCCGCGACGGCGAGAGAGCGAGGTTACGCGCACAGGAAGTGAAACAACTCGCGAGCCAGAAAGAAAGTTTTCACTCGGTGTTTTCACTTTCATGGAAATGCCAGCGAGCGTGTTCCCCCGTTGCCATACTATACTTAGGCGAATCAACGTCCGATTCGCAGCCGATCCTCGCATCGACGGCTCGCGGCCCGGGCTCTCGATCGAGGACTCGTCACGTGATTCGTCGCAATTAAACGAAATCGATTCGATTTCTCGGTATCGGTGATGATCGATCGAAACCGTTCGCGGAACGGACGCTCGGACTAACCGGCGTGTAGTCGCGGAGGCTCGTGTGTGTGGAACGGGAGAAAGTAACTTCTTTTTCCTTTCTTTTCGCCGGCTAGTCGAGGAAGTTAACGAGTTAACTCATCATCCGCGCTCTGTTATATACTCCGGTAACTTTTCATTTTCTTATTGCGTTGCTCGTGAACCTCCAATGCTTTACGATCTCGTATTATGCGTTCTCTGTGGTAGAGGCCGGATCATTTTTTCATGCGTCGATATCTTTGCCATCCCGACATACGTTTAAATATCTTTGGAACATTTCTATGCGCCGATTATTATTTCGAGAATTTCTCCTCGGGCGATCCTCCATCTTTCGTAGATGTTAGCCGGTCGCTAACGGTGTCGGTGTTTGTTTCAGGGTAATTGTAGCAGCGTGTAGTGCCCGAACCGAGAGAAAGGTCTGCGGAGCAGGAAAAGGAAGGAGACGAAAAGTGGGGACGATTCGGAGGTGGTTTTGGATGTTAGAAAGCGCGGGGGTGGCTAAAAAGGCCCCGCCGCAGGGTACGGGTCCCGATGCCGGTCCCCGTATCGCAAACCCTCACGCTGACCTCCACCCTCGTGCCCAAGGAGGAGTCAAACATGCCCTTCATAGACGACGAGCTACTCTGGTGCCCTGACAATGACGGCAAAATGGTCGACTTGACGCAATGTCTCCAGGTTGGTACTGAAAAGCGTGTACGCTCGGGCTTGGAACAAACGCTTGGACACACTCACTGACACACACCCTCCTTCTGCTCCAACTAGGAGAGCAGTACCGGGCAGTCGGTCGAATTTTCCCCGATGGAATTGAGCGCCCTAGTGGGGACGCCAGCCGCCCCGAACATACCGGCGGAAGAGGGCGAGGGGATGGTCGGTGTCCCAGGGGAGGAGCCCTTCGACACGTTGGACACGTTCCTGCGGGAACTGCAAGCCGACCTGGCGGAAGCAAGCCAGCCCACGTCCACAACATCCTCCGTCGCCTCGTGTAGGCGGCAGAGGTACAACATCGCGGCCGCCAACCCCTTGTTAGCGGGTGAGTATTGTAAACCGGATGCGAGACTGCTCCGATAAATGTTTGTCATCACGCACGATTGTCTTTCTTTTTTTCCCGTGGGATAGAAAAACTAGCAGCTCCATCGTCGCAAGCCTCGCCGGCATCCATCACCTATGCAACGAGGGCGGAGATCAAAACGGAAAACATTCAGCCGGAAACCAGCAAAGGTAGGATGCATACGATTTTCTCCGGTGTTGGCGGGTTGTGTGTTCTCGGGGGTCGATCTACTTATCCTACAGCGGTAACCCGACTTCATACGGTCCCTGCATTACCGATGGAACTGGTTACCAACGATTACCTTCATTACCGTTCGTCGGAGCTAGTAGAATTACAAGTTTACCGATTAGTCGGTATAGTAAAATTCCTAGCGCTGAATGACCGACCGAGAAGAACCAGTTACCTTGAAACGGCAACAACGACGGCGAGTCTGGCTACGGGCGCACCCGAACTACTCGCGGCACGCGAGCAATGCCGATTCGCTACTCCGAAAGGGAAACCGGCCAAGGCCTCGCGAATCGCGACCAGACATCCGCGTTAGCAATAATTGCGCCTGCGTTCTTGCGTCGAAGCGAAAAAAAGGCAGGCGGCGGCTCGGTGTGCGGCGTGCATACTGCATACGTACGTGCACCGACCGCGGCCGGGCACACGTGCACGCGGTGGCCCAATTCTTACAATTTACAGCCGTGTCGTAACACGGCCGTACTACGCGCATACGCGATTTCGCGATTGCTCGCGAGCCCGTGCCGAGGAGGAGCGCGTTTCGCGACCTTAAAGGTTCGAACATTATGCGAGAGACGCTCCGGGTTCTGCTTCTAGCTCGTCGCCCGTTCGTTAGACGTCGCGCGTCCACAAAGCACCTGCCGTCGGCGACGACGACGAGCTAGCGTCCTCGTCGCGTGTACGAGACGCCGCTCGAGTGCTAATGACCTTTTGTAGGTTGCATGAGACGCTTGGCCTTTAACCCGACCGTTTCAAACGATCACGAGCTTTTTACGTCCGCCGATGCCTGGCGATAACAAACGCGGATAAGCCGGCTCGCGAGAACTATCCGACGTTTCTCGAGAAAAGTCCTTCGACGAATGAGTTGAGTTCCCAGTTGAAAAGTCCACGAGGAGATGAGGGTGCAATGGCTTTAATATTAATAGTTCTACACCGTATCTAAACCATTATTTATTACTCGCAGACGACGTACGCACGACTCATAATTTACAATGCGTTAAGCCCAGTTTACATTGCAGGTTTGGTACTAGCGGAATACTGTATATAATCATTCGAATACGGATGTTTATGCAATTTGCAGTTTTTATTTACGAATTTTAAGAAAGAAAAATCAACAGACACTGTTATTGTGTACACTTGTAAATATACTTGTGAAGCTAAATAAACCCAGAAGGGTTTGAACAGCTTAACCGGCCAGTAATCGCGCGCGATCTCACAGACCGCACCGTCATTTGTTGTTGCATATTTCAATTGTTATTGTGCCCACATTTCGCATTCTCGGTCTAGCTGACTATTATAACCTCACAAACGTAACTTCTAATCAACTGATTAATTATTGCCATTTGTATAAGTTGTAGCACCGCGCGCGCCCGCTGGTCTTATATGCTTTTGTCATTGTAGTTTGTGATATAAACATGTGGAAGTACACATACGAGAAGGAGCAGCAGCGTCTCCAATGCATTTTGGAAGAGAGTGAAGCAAGATTTTAGTCAAAGAATATACTGTTGGTTAATTTTGAATTTCTATTTATAGTTGAAATTTTTCTGGAACGATGCTGTATTTAATTTTTTTAATGAAAAATATATCATTATTTTTTTGTTAAAGACTTTTATATTCTTGCATATGAACATATTCGCACTTACAAACGAAAACACCTTAAACATTATGATTAATATTCGATGCGGTCTCACAGACCGCGCGCGACCTCTCATGTTACAAAATAAGGCGCGACTACTCTAGGGTTATTAAAAAAAAAAAAGAAAGAAATTCAATTTTATTTTCAGTGGTAGTAGTTTTTGCAGGTCTGAATTAATTAAAAATCGTATTAAATTCTGTCTAATTTTATACTCTAGCATTTTCTGAAAATTTTCAGAAACCATAAATGCATAAAAATCATGCAGTCGAATGATTATATACGGTACAGTTTCTCTATATAATAATGTACAGTATTCCGCTAGCGTCGAAGCTGCGCTGTAAACCGGGCCTAACGCGTTGCAAATGTGATTCTAGTATGCTCGTTCTCAAAGGATTCGCGAAGTCGCTGGACTTGGGAGAATCCGATCGCAGACCGCGGACAATTACGTGCCGTTAGAACGCGAATCGGAATGGGTGCTCGCCGTTGTTCTTTTCACATTTTTAGAAAGCGGTTGGAAAGTGAGAGACCGAACTTTCTAGCAATACTATTATAAATACAGATTAGACCGTGTCCTCGGACAAAATATCGATCGAAACGACTGCAGCCGTTTTCAGTTTCCACTCGCCCTAACGAATTCGAGGGATCCCCATCGTTCCCGCAGCGAAACGTTCCGCCGTAAACCTTTATTACTCATTCTTGCGAAACTGAAAACAAATTCTGTTTCTTCTGTTAACAACGCTTCACTTACCGGTCACGAATGTACTCCTGTTTTCATGTTCGAACGTTATTGAAACGAAAAAGCTATGAACCAAGTTCGGAAGCGACATTAGGTCTTTCTGACAGCTGTTTAGGTGGTTTTGGTTGTTTTAGTATGACATGTTTGCTGTCCAGGTCTCCAGCATTCCATGGAACATTGAGAAATGATTCAAATGTTCATATTTACTAATTCTAATTATTTTTCGCTATTTTTCTGTCGCATTTCTTTTCATCGACTAATAGGGTAGCGTAGACGGATTCAGATAAACGTCTGGGTTTGGACCTACTTTATTAATCATTGTTAATTAGGACCACTAGTAATATTATATGTATCGTTCTTGTTAAGGTAGCTACACTAGATTCAAAGTATAATTTCTTACCAATGAATACTTTTATTAACTTCTGAAATTTCATACTCAAAAATCATGGAGACATAACCAAGGTGTCGGTCCTGGTTAGGCTACTCTCCCTTAGGTTCCTATTTATTATATATGCATCACATATGATTGGACTGTGGATTTTATACATTTATGACAGAAACGGGTTGGTACAATTTAAAACAACAAAAAACTTGATTGTGTTTAAGAATGTCAGTATATCATATTCAACTTATTAGGGTCATTGAAGCAAAAAAGAAGCTCCAGTATGTTTCGTGCAACTGTTGCTCACAATTTTAATTTCGCATTTTACATCCGCAACTCTATATATGATGCACGGTACAGTGAATGGGTTAAACTGAGATTGTTAGAATGTAAAGCTCGTCTAATGCTTTTATTATCTTACAGTCAAATTCCGGACAGACTCTAACTACACCGGCTTGTTTTGACACGAAATCGCCGATCCACAAAATTGTTAATATTGAACCATTATTGTCGATGATATACAATATCGAAAAGAATCGACAGAAATTTTCTTGCTAGTTTAAGAAGTTCTAATGGGTTAAGCTTAGATTGTTAGAATGTAAGGCTTGCCTAGGGCTTTTTTATCTTACAGTCAAATTCCGGACAGACTCTAACTACACCGGCTTGTTTTGACTCGAAATCGCCGATCCGCAAAATTGTTAATATTGAACCATTATTGTCGATGATATACAATATCGAGTAGACAGAAATTTTCTTGCGAGTTTAATACGTTCAGCGCCCACTCTACAATCATAAAAATTACACAAAATCAAAACAATATATTTAATAAAACAAAAACTAAGAAGTTTAGTTTTGTGATATTAATTACTGTTTCAAACCTTTTCTATTCCTCAGATCGTAAGGAAATTTTGTACACTCAATTTACCAATGTAAAAATTAATGTTCAATTCTGTATAAATAATTCCGTCACCCAGATATGGATGACATGGTGCTGAACGTGTTAAGAGGTTCTAAACGACAAAGACAACGCAGATGCAAAATCATACATGCGATCAAATACGAATTTCCCGAACGAATCGTATTTTCTCAGAGTCTGCAGCGGCAAAAGAGAAAAGTAATCGCTGGCTGCTTCTGCCCGACTGTCTCGTCTCTTCGACACGCGCGTCACTTTCGCCGTGTGCATCCTGCGTAACCGGCAAAAAGAGGATTTTCACGTAGAACCGGCGTGTCGATCCTCTCGCGATCCATCATCCGGTGTGTACGCGCTGCGAAAAATGGGACGCCGGTCAATTTCCCACGTTCTCTCGAACACGATCGTAAGAACGCGTATATACACACAACCTATGATCCTCCGCGTCTTCCACGATGCACCGCACTGTAAACGTAATCGCGATTATCGTCAAACAAGAAGAGGATCGTGTTTCGATCGCGCGAAAACGCCGTGCCGGATAATGCACGCGTTTCTTTACCCCCTGTTGCATCCAGCTGCGCGACTCCGCTGCACTTGTCGCTACCCTCGTTCCCTTGACCCTCTTCAAACACATAAATTCTCACTCCCTTCCACTTTCTCTCTCATTCTCTCCCATTCCCTCTCTCTCTCTTTCTATCGTTTCTCTCTTCTCCCCTCCGAGTGCTTCCGTTTCATGACACTCGGGTTGGGGCCCTACGGAAATAGATTCGAGACCCGGCGTCTTGTCTCTCTCTCTCTCTCTCTCCCTCTCTCTCTCTTTCTCTCGATCTTCCTCGTTCAACCGCGCGTCCCTCGCGAGCTACTCGTTTCTACTTCTCGGTCGAGGAAAAACAGGTGCAGCGAATCGATATGTGTACATATATGTAGCAACGTGCACGCGTATCGACGCATCTTCCTACTTATTAACGTACCGAGAACGATGTCGCACATGGTCTTAATTCCAGCAAGTTCTAACAAATTAAGAAATAAACTCACGAGCACAGTCGTGCGTCGCTCAACGACGGGGACATGTTCCGAGATGCGTCCGTCGTTAAGCGGTTTCGTCATTTAGCGAACGCGTCGCTGAATAAACTTACAATTATTAGACGAAAACATACAGGGTGTTTCGTCTAAAACAGGACACCTGAATATCTCTACCTCTGAAAATACAAAAAAATGTTGCTAACGTAATCTCGGTTTCAAAAGACGAATGAGATGGAAGAATCGTTTTTTATGAATTGTAATATTTTAATCGTTTTTTCAAGGCCACTCGTGTTTTTTTATATATATACAATCCTTTTTTGTTGTTGTATGTTATACCAAACATTATTGTGCATTCATCTATGTTTAATAGCACGACCTTGAAATGACCGTGAACTCAAAAATTTGCTAATTAATGCAGAACTTACTTTCAGCGACTGTTGACATACCAGTCTCACAAAATGTTTTAACAATACTAAAAATGTGTGTATATATGTAAAAAAACACGAGTGACCTTGAAAAAACGATTAAAAAATTACAATTTATAAAAAACGATTCTTCCATCTGATTCGTCTTTTGAAACCATTTAGATTACGTTAGAAACCTTTTTTTTTTGTATTTTCAGAGGTAGAGGAGATATTTAGGTGTCCTGTTTTAGACGAAACACCCTGTATAATTAAACTGTGGATTTTTAAAATAAAAATTGTATTAATCCCGAGCTACGGGAGCCACATAGACGTCCATGTATTT
Source organism: Sphecodes monilicornis (assembly GCA_913789915.3). NCBI lineage: Eukaryota > Metazoa > Arthropoda > Insecta > Hymenoptera > Halictidae > Sphecodes > Sphecodes monilicornis. The sequence continues at coordinate 22,371,070 of OU565291.1, forward strand.
TTTAATGATTGAAAGCTGGAAATAATATAACAGTATTTTGTAGGTGGTTCAAAAGAGTTTAAAAATACTGTTATAGGGAAGATTCGCCGAATTTGGACCACCTAAACCTTTTCTAAAATATAAGTTTGTGGAAGCATTTTTAATAGAAATGATTCAGTGGAAACAAATGTGCTATTATATAATCATCAAAGCAATGTGATTTATTTGTACGAAAACATACATTATTACAATGAAAAATCAAAGAAACTGGTTTCCTAATATGGACCACTGGTTTCCCACAATGGACCATCAAGCACAACTGAAACAAAAGTAGTTTTTGGTTTTTGGATTCACTTCAGCACATTTTGTGTGGAAACAAATGTGCTATTATATAATCATCAAAGCAATGTGATTTATTTGTACGAAAACATACATTATTACAATGAAAAATCAAAGAACCTGGTTTCCCGCAATGGACGATCAAGCACAACTGCAACAAAAGTATTTTTTGATTTTTGGATTCACTTCAGCACATTTTGTATGGACATATAATAACATTTGTTGCTACTTTAAAACTGACTAAAGCAGTACTATCTCTTATTAAAATATTAGATAAAGAACTATGTAAACACAAAATTTCTTCAATAATCACTCTCGCACGTAGTTCTGTAAAACAATTGAATGCAGCAGCATTCAACACATCGAAGCTAAGCAGTTTCTCTATATTACGGGCATGTATGTGTTAAACGGGACGTATACGGTGATGACCCAATCTAGGCGACGCGGTCCAAATTTGGCAACTCTCCCCTACTATCCACAACCTTTTAAACATATTAAGAAAGAAAATCTATTTCACTCCAGTTTGTTGCAATCCACGTAGAACATTTTTATTGTACATACAGATCGGCTGTCTAACGATTGCAAATGACTAGACACAATCAAAATGAATAGGTGAAACATAAAACATGAAAGATAAAAGAAATTTAAGAGCGTTAATATATTATCATCAACTTATTAAAATGATTAAAGAGAAAAGCAAATATTTGTATTTCGTTCCAGTATTTTATAATTAACGAAGAATATGTATATTTTGCATAAAGATCGGGTGTCTAAAGTTTACAAATAATTAACATGGCCAATATTAGTCGGTAATTACCAATGAAACGACTAATTTTGGTCCCGTGGTCGGACATCGAAATAAGAGACCTCTGGAGGTACATACAGTTATCGTTCGTAAGCGTGATAAAACGATTTTGTTCTCATTACAAAAGGAAGAGTTTCAAGCTATTGAAACTGACGTACTTTACAAACACCAGGGAGGAATATTGTTTAAACATCGTACACAAGTTCGAACCTACAAAAACAACGAAAAGTCTTTCGCACTCGATGCTATTCGGTACTCCATATCTGACGAACATCGCGAGTACCAACGTACCCTAATTTTCCAAGACATTCCCTACTTATTTGAAAGACCTTGATTTTGTTCCTCGATTTTGGAAATTGGTTCTCACACGTCCGTGGTTTTCCGCGAGTAAAATCGATTGCGAGCCCGAAGTCGGCTCTCTGGGAGTATCGAGTATCGCCTCGGGAGGGGTTATAGGTAATGCCTTGGTGCTCGGCAGAGGGCCCTGACCCGATTGCAGAAAATGTCAACACTCTCGTTACGTGGCTGCACTATCGCCGGCCAGGAACGAGTGTGCACGCACGAAAACGTACGCGCTTGGCAAACGCGTACCGTGCACGTGTGTGCGCAACGCGAGGAAACACGTGGGTGTATGGGTGCGCGAGCCTCGTTTCCACACGCGCGCATACTCGGCACACGAACGGGGAACGGCTTCGATGTCTTTAACGTGGCCATCTTGACTTCACTTTCAAACGCTGCTATCGGACTGGAAACGAACCGGGGAGCAAGACAGAGAAGACAGGAGAGGAAAGGAGAGAGAGAGAGAGAGAGAGAGAGAGAGAGAGAGTGCGCACGACGGGAAAAGGTGGAACGGGGACGGAACACGGTATACGCGCCGTGGCACCGTGTGTGGCAATACGAGGAAGCCGATTACCCAACGATCCAGGATCCCTCGAACACGGCCAACGGTTACACGCGATTCCGCGTAATTCGACGCTTTGCGTGCCCGTCTCGACTCGACTCGTTTCGTTTCGTTTCTTTTCGTCTCGTTTCGACCCTCGAAACCATCCTCCCCTTTCTTTACAGCCCCAACAACGAAATCACGCGGGATTAGACGATCGTCCGAAGGCTCGATCTCAATAGATAGATGTTATTGGTTGATTTTCTGAAATGGCGGAAACCTTTCCGCTGGACAGGAGATCTTTATGCAAAAAAGAAAACATCGTTCTACTTGAATTGCTACAAACCGGAGTGGAATCGGTACGACGTAGTGACTCTGAGGAAAATTTTAAAATTCACTACAGAAGCAGAGTAGGGTACAAATCAACTAATAATTAAAAATGAATAATTGTCTCATTGATTGTTAGTCACAGCAAAGTAGTCATTAGTCAAAACTAAGTATGCAGTATTTTGCATGTATGCAACATTTCAAAACTCGTATTACGGAAGCGGATACAGTGAACCACTATTGGATGAATTAGACTTCTTATCACGTGGTTCTTTTCAGTAATCTGCCGTAAAATAATAAATTGCATACTTAGTTTTGACTAGTTTGAGTGTTAGTCATAGCAAAGTAGTCATTAGTCAAAACTAAGTATGCAGTACTTTACATGTATGCAACATTTCAAAACTCGTATTACGGAAGCGGATACAGTGAACCACTATTGGATGAATTAGACTTCTTATCACGTGGTCCGTTTCCGTAATCTTACGTAAAATAAGTAGTTCGTCGATTTCAAGTAGCTCGGAAAATTCAAACGCTTGACTCGGCTCGACAGACCGATGATTACTCGACTCGACAGGCCGATCATTACTCGAATCGAAATTCGATTACTCGAATAAATCGAATACTCGCACACCCCTATCTTCTAGAGGGGGTGTCTGTCAGCACCTCAGGTCCTCTGAAAGTCTTAATCGATTGATGTGTTTCTAAGTTTCTGTAAATTTTTGCTCGCTTTCTAAAACATGCAGATAGGAAAATGATCGTCAAGTTTAATTCATCAAGAGATCATTGTAACATCTACAACATCGACCGTAGAGAAGATTAACCCTTTGCACTCGAAGTAACTTTAATTACAAAATCAAAAAAATATTTCTTTCAACCTGGACCATTTTTATTCTACCATATATATTTTTTTACATTGTGCACCTGCAATTAAACCTGTTTTCTCCTACAACAGTTGAATTTTTAGCAATTTATAGAATATAGACGAATTTAATAATATGAAAGTTGTCTTGAATAACGGTATGGCAATTTTTACTGCTGACTCAGAGTCGCCATTCGAGTGCAAAGGGTTGATAGGTTGCAAATAATATTACAATACAGTATTTTTAAATTCTGCTGATCATGAATACATCCTCGTCTGCACAGGGTTAACCTTGCACATTGCGGAGGAAACTTTTCTGGCAGTCTAACATCAAAAATTTTCTGGGATCCGTTGAAAAAAAGGTTTTCCCTCCGCTAGGTGTGCGTTTTCCGCTTCGAGGGAATTCCTCTCGTAGCTGATGGTTGGCAAAATTAGACATCGCCGAGGAAACAAATCTTGCTCCGTGAACCATTCGGAGACAATCGTGGAAATGGAACGGCGATATTATGTGCAGATCTGGTCGGTGAGTCACCGTGCACGACGCCTTTTCCTCTTTCATCGCGAAAGGATTAAACCAGCACGGCCGAGACGCTTCGCAGCATCCGTCCTTAGAAATCATTTTTTTTTTCTACTTTCACGTGCAGAACCTCTCATCTCCGCTCGAGATCATCTGGAGCGTCGGTTTCCATCGTGGAAAGGAAAGTAAACGTCGTTTTTCCCGTTCGAAGAAAACAGCCTCTCCTCTGGGCCGCCGCGCCGGAGCGAAAAAATATTCTTTTCGAAAACCGGAGGCGCGGAAGCCGCGAGGAGAGAAACTCGCGCTTTCGATTCCCTTCCGATTTCACCGCAGCCCGAAAACCTTGGAATAATATTTACCAAGCTCCCCGAGACCTACTCGAGAGTTCGCCAATTTCTTTCGAAGCGGATTCCATGAACCACCTGTTGGCAAATCCAACGGAGCGTTCCTGTTCCCACGGAACGCCGGATTCTGGCCCTAGCCGAATGCGTCGATCGACTTTCGACTCGATTTCATTAGATTCGCGATCGAAGGCAGCTTGCGAGCGAGTCGAACGGCGCGAGAATTGCCCCGTGGGGCACTGCACTGGCTCCCGAAGCCACGCCCACTCAATGCTCTCTCTATACTTCTCTGTTGCCAATTCTTTTCTGTTTTGCGAACGCTGTTTGCACCGGCGAGCATTTTGGAGAGTTTTCATAGCCGAAACTACCACTACGATTTTAACGAGCTTTTGTATTATTCACATATTACCTACCGGCAATTATTGCATAATTTTTAAAAGTCTGTGGGCCCTGACTGAAGACTTTGTAATAGATAGTGAACCAACAAATTACCTCCAGTAACGTCTTCTAAGAGAATTTTGTTTTAGAATATAATTAAGCTTCCTTTTGGTACAGTGCAATTATTGAAAAATCCATGAACATGGTCGCAACTAGAATTTATTTCAGCAATAGACTTCACCGTTAATTTATTCCATTAAACGCAATTTATCTTCGATTATTCGGATCCCGGTCGGTAAAGTGTTAACACATCGTTGACTCGATGCTATGAAATGGATTGTGCACACCGGTTTTCACTGGAATCGTAACAATCGAGATACAGAAGACGCCATTTTCTCTCTGAAGTCACTAGGACGCTACCTACCGATTGGCATTTGCAATTAACCCTTTGTACTCGAAGCTGTGTTTTAACTCCAAACCTCAGAAGTTTCATCGGCCCTAGACCAGAGAGTTCGAACGAGAACTGCAAGGTCCCCACCATCGAACCTCTTCCCACTACTACGTACAGCCATAGAGTTAGTGAGTGCTGCGCGCGCCGCGCGGCTCTCGTGGTGGGTGCTTCCCACTACTATACATTATAGCGATGAAGTCTAAGAGTGGGGGAAGAACCCAAGCGGGGACGGTAGCTCGAATAGCTCCGGAGCTACTACCTGCCCTAGACTATTGATACCAAAAAGGATTTTATAACTGAGATAGAAAATGAGATAGAACACATTTATTAAATAAGAACTTACAATTTTAACGATTCATTGAATACGGACAAGTTTAGTAATGCGATGATTTCATTCATTCGAGAGTATAGAGTGAATTACATTCTAAACATGAGAAATTGGCGTCTCAGGGCAACAACTGAAAGAAATGAAAGACGACGATCGGCGTCAATGGTCGACAATGTGTTATAGGCTATAAACTATAACTTATAACTTATAGGTCCATAATGATGTAAATGGAATATTAATTGTAGTTATTAGATAGTACCGAAGATGCGAACAATTCGAGGATTCCTCTTCGCGCCACAGCTCCAAAAATAACAAGAACCTTCTGGTCGCTCCCATCGACCAGAGAAGCCACAAGTTCCAGAAATCCGAAAAGACAGCCTACAGACTCCCTGCCGGAAGAAGATCACGCTCAAAGGGACTGTCGAGGAAGTCCCCGACGTAAACAGTGCAGCGGAATCTTCTGAAAACCGGAGCCGCCGCACGTGTTCGCAGTTAATGTCCGCTGACTACCCCCTCGTGTGTTAACTGCCTTGGAATTTCGTTTTTGTCAACCCTTCTGAACCGATCTTCAAGACGCACACCTACCGCTACCTTCCTTTTCTACTGATCGAAGTCGCAGCTTTTTATTTTCTCGTTGGTACCGTTAATGAAATATTTCTAGTTACATAGAATAGAAGATATGAAAACGGTGGCCAAATTTTGGGACACCTAAAATATTGATGAAGTTCTGAGAAACTGTAGGCCCACCATTATCTGTCAACAAAATGATGGGAAGATTGCTAAAAAGGTAGGCGAAGTAGAAAATTGGATGGCGCGAAAAATTTGTTGATTTCAACCAGTTGTCGTCTCGTAAAAAAATGCATGAGATGTAACAATTGAAACTCTATTTTACATCCAAAAGTCAGTATTTATATTGTATATGAAAATCAACTAATAAAAATATAATACTGCGATGGAACATTGCGAATTTGACAGTTGACAATTTTGCATTCTACCAGCAATTTGACAATTGACAATATTGCATTCTACCAGCAATTTGATAATTGACAATTTTGCATTCTACCAGGAATTTGACAATTGACCATTTTGCATGCTACTAGCAATTTGACAATTTTGCATTCTACAGGCAATTTGACAATTTTGCATTCTACAGGCAATTTGACATTTTTGCATTCTACAGGCAATTTGACAATTTTGCATTCTACCAGCAATTTGACAGTTGCCAATTTTGCATTCTACCAGCAATTTGACAATTCACAATTTTGCATTCTAGCAGCAATTTGACAATTGACAATTTTGCATTCTACCAGAAATTTGACAATTGACAATTTCGCATTCTACCAGCAATTTGACAATTGACAATTTTGCATTCTACTAGCAATTTGACAATTGACAATTTTGCAGTTTACCAGAAATTTGACAATTGACAATTTTGCATTCTACCAGCAATTTGACAATTGACAATTTTGCATTCTACCAGCAATTTGACAATTGACAATTTTGCATTCTACCAGAAATTTGACAATTGACAATTTTGCATTCTACCAGAAATTTGACAATTGACAATTTTGCATTCTACCAGCAATTTGACAAATGACAATTTTGCATTCCACCAGCGATTTGACAGTTGCCAATTTTGCATTGTACCAGCAATTTGATAATTCACAATTTTGCATTCTACCTGCAATTTGACAATTGACAATTTTGCATTCTACCAGAAATTTGACAATTGACAATTTTGCATTCTACCAGAAATTTGACAATTAACAATTTTGCATTCTACTAGCAATTTGACAATTGACAATTTTGCAGATTACCAGAAATTTGACAATTGACAATTTTGCATTCTACCAGCAATTTGACAATTGACAATTTTGCATTCTACCAGCAATTCAAATCTCGATCGAAATTTCAATGGAAGAGCTTACGGTGAAAAGTTCATTTCTGCGTTGACGCGAAAGTGTTGCGAAGATTCGTAGACCTCGAACTAATGGTGATTATTGGTGAACGATCCCCAGGAGGATTCGCGAAAAATTAGTAAACGATATTGACAAAGGATCGGTTTCCCAAATGGTAGTCTGTGGTGGCGAGGCTCGAGTTTGCCCGTCGTTCCTCCGGCAACGTACGAATCTCACCGCGGAAATCTCCAAGGTCCGTTCATTGTGTCGATACGATACTTCCTTCCCTCTTTATTCGACGATAAAACGCGGCGGAGCCGACAATGCGATTGGCGGCACGCTCGGTATAATTAAGCGCGAAGGACACGCGGGTCGGTAACTTAATTCCCACGAGCGTGCGTACGAGTGTACGAGTACGAGCGGCTTCTGGCCGTACATGTTCAACAGACTGGGTCGCTTCGTTGCTCGCCTGCGTTTCCACGCAATTTCCACGGACAATCTTCCGACGTTTTTCGCAATAGCAATTAGAAATGACTTGCGGGTGTCGGGGAACCCACAAGAATAAATCCCTTTAGTATACTGCACACTTTCCAAGGTCCGCCTATACATATACGGACATTCCCGAACATATGCAAGTTTCAATATTCTGTTTTCACTGATAGTGTTCAAATCGGCATTTTACACTTTCACTGCCAATCTTGGGACCACAGAAATTCTATCAAATCGATGTAATTTATTTAACCCCTTGCACTATAATAACGAGTCAGACTCGTGATAAGAATTTCGAACAACATCTACTAAACATGTAAATTATTAATTTCCTTTGAAGCGAAATAAAATTTTATTTTGTTGCTGTCGATATATAGCCATTGGGGAATATGCAAGCATATAATAAATTTAGATTTTCTTTTTGATCTAAGAAATGATGGACGACAATCAAGTTCTAATCACTGTAACCGTAAAATAAATCATAGTGCAAGGGGTTAATTATATACAAATTGAAACTCTCCTGATAGGGGAGAGGCTACGGTTCAAATTCGACAATTCTCCCCTATAGTGCACACGCCAATCAAATTTGGTACGGTGAATAAGTTAGTGAAAAAGTTCATTTTTAAATTTGTACAAATAATTCCGGAAATAATATTCAAACGGGTGATGCCAGATCGGTTAAATCGAGGGGAATACAGAAATTCTATCAAATCGACGTATTTATTTAATGAAATACAAATTGAAACGATGTACAAGTACTCTTTCAACCTCCTGATAGGAGAGAGGCTACGGTTCAAATTCGACAATTCTCCCCTATAGTGCACACGCCACATCAAATTTGGTACGGTGAATAAGTTAGTGAAAAAGTTAATTTTTAAATCTGTACAAATAATTCCGTTAAATCGATGGGACTACAGTTTACCACCTCTCTGACGACCAGAGTAATATGTGATACGTTGCGCGACACGTCACGTGACCAGTCTACGGTCTTAGTGGGGGACGCTGGAGTCTGTTCATGGCGCTGAGGTAGTGGAATGGGATAGTGGAAGGAGAAAAGTAAACAAACATGTACCTAATCCTAAACGAAAATATTAGATGACATTATTGGGAGTGATCTGTTGGTTCACAATTGAAATTGCTGCTGAAGGATCAATTAACCCCTTACACTATGGTTTATTTTACGATTACAGTGATTAGAACTTTATTGTCGCCCATCATTTCTTAGAACAAAGAGAAAATCTAAATTTATTATATGCTTTTATATTTCCCAATGGCTATATATCGACAGCAACAAAATAAAATTTTATTTCGCTACCGAGGGAAATAAAATAATAAAATAATTTACATGTTTAGTAGATGTTCGAAATTCTTATCACGAGTCTGACTCGTTATTATAGTGCAAGGGGTTAACACTAAACCTACCAAGCATTCAAAGTATCTGGTGAATGTTGCCTCACAAAAATGGCAACACTAAATTTATTGATATTGTCCGTGATTTTTAATAGATGCTTGGATAAGGAAATTTATTCCATTAGTTCCCACAAAAGAATTTTTATAATTTCAATAATTGATAAAATATAAAACCCGTCGATTGGCCATGACAACTTTTGTGTTAAAAAAAACGTGGATCACCTACAGAACAATCACAAAAATTACACACGAAATCAAAGCAATTTATTCAACAAACCAAAAACTTAGAAATTTCGAACCTCTTCCATTTCGTAGATTGTAAGCTAGTACACTCTCAATCTACCAACGTAACAATTCATTTTCAATTCTGTATAAATAATTCCCAGATACAGGCGACATGGCGATCGAACTGTTAAAAAGTGTTCAGCCATGGACAATAGTCTTATAAAAATTATAACATAATCACCGGTAGGCAATGTGTAAAAATAATTGCAAAGGGTTCATTTCTCCAGTAGCTCTAGAAAGTTTATCTCATCGGCGTAGTATCGGAAGATGAAGATTCGCATAGGGACTGGCCATCTAACCGAGACCATAATTCCCAGGATGAAATCGGCGTTTCTGTTGCGGCTCGAATCGACTCTACTCGGCTCGGCGTAATGATAATCCGTACGCGAGTAGAATAGCCGCGAAAGTAGGCCGATCGAATTCAGTGGCGTTGGAAAATATATAAGCAAAAAAGGAGGGAGGCGAGTGCGTTTAAGCGACGCCGACGACGACGACGACGGCGACGACGTCGTCGACGGACAGCTACGTCGTAGCTACGTCTCCGTGTGTAATCTTTTATCCTTGGAACCTATCCCATATGCCGGCAGGTAAACAGTTTCGCAAGAGAATCACGGCAAAGCGAGACTCGGGAATTTCCTTATACTACGCGAGTTGCGGCGTGTGTTGCCGGCGACGCACACTCTCGATCGGCTGCGAAATTGGGTTACGGTTACCCAGCTAAACGATCGATCGATCGATCGGCTACTTCTCGATCGGATCGATCGCCTAGCCAAGCGTGGCAGGTGGCTCGCGCCGCGAAATACCTAGGTTTCCGGTGACATAATTGAACCGGTCTCTCTCTCTCTTTCTGCACCGGCGTTTCCGGTCCTCGACCCGATGCTGTCCGAATTCAACGGCGTGACCTCGATCGGCTCGTTTCAACCGGTAGCCATGTCTAATTGCCCCGGTGAAATTGAAACTTCGATCCTCGTTGCGCAAACCGTAAGGCCCACTCGAGATTTTTCGCGAACAAGCACCGTGATGACTCTCTCTTTCGATCGCTGCTCGATCATCGACTCCGTTCTTCATTGAATAATAATCACGGTGTCTCACCGGTGAAATGAAACACCGTTTTGTACTTGCCTGTATTATCTACAGTCAGTCGTATAATTAATAACTAGACTGCGGATTTTATGCATTCAGAATGAAATTGAATAGGTCAAGTTAAAAAACTGTGGAAGCATTAAAAGAATTTATGAATATTACTGCAATGTTCTTGATTTATTAGAAATATTAAAGGAATAAATATATTTATAGGTGATTTCTATCGCTTACGGTTTTTATTTTCACACACACTTTAATCCTTTCAGTGACGATCGAAAAATAATGAGCCATGTTTATGATACTCAAGAGAAATTCATAAGTGAGGTTATGGTATCGATTCTAACACATGAATAAGATTATAATATTCTAGTATGATATGTATATTAGAATAAGATTCTAATATTATTAGAAATCTGTAAGTTAGAATAAGGTTCTAATATTATTAGAAATCTGTAAGTTACAATAAGATTCTAATATTATTAGAAATCTGTAAGTTACAATAAGATTCTAATATTATTAGAAATCTGTAAGTTACAATAAGATTCTAATATTATTAGAAATCTGTAAGTTAGAATAAGATTCTAATATTATTAGAAATCTGTAAATTAGAATAAGATTTTAATATTATTAAATATGTGTAAGTTAGAATAACATTCTAATATTATTAGAAATCTGTAAGTTAGAATAACATTCTAATATTATTGGAAATCTGTAAGTTGGAATAACATTCTAATATTATTAGAAATCTGTAAGTCAATAGAACTACCCGCTTTTCGCAGATGCACTCGAGGACGATATATCGAATTTCGGCACTGAAAGAGTTAAATCAGCATAACTTCAGTTTTTCTGCCAAGCTAGATGGATTAGTTTACTACAGACGATATGTAAAGAAAATTTTAGAAATATTGCGTTTAGTCGGAGCTACGATAAAAAATAATAAAAATTTGTAAGGAAAAGCCGTAAGAAAAGCGGTTTATTTAATATATGTATATTTGGGCACACGGATAACCAATGTTCACAACCGACGTGTTTCTGCAACCGCTCGACCGATCGATCTCTTTCAAATTCTTCTGTTAATATTTAGCTAATAAATTCTGTTAATAATTTAGCTATATACAGGGTTGTCTGTTAATATACACACGAACATACATACATCATCCGTACCTTCACTCTATAAATTATTTCTCGCAGCTTTTTCAATCGGGCTCGAAATGAACATTTAAAAATTGTGTTTCTTTTATAATTCATGATGTTTAACCCTCTGTCTACCAAGCGGGTCCATTGGACCCGACTGTATGTAGATACAGCGATTATTTATACTTTTAAAATTCTTGGGATCTTGTCGTTGCATGACTTTGTTACTTTTCTTATTTTTTATTATTTAAAGCTAAAAGTTTTTTTTTATATTTACTACGTTTTGTGGTATAAATTTTCTATCGCATAATGAAAGTTTTTTTTTACGGTAGACAGAGGTTTAAGACTACTAACGATTTTGTTTATTGTACAATGCCGAGTCCGAAAATGTTGGTCACCATTGCGTCCGAACGTTCGAATCGGTGTGTTCCTTTTCTGAGAGCTTATGGTAATACAGTGTTGCAGGATTTCCCATCGAGGTTTACCGGATTTCGTTGCGTCACACGCGATCGCCGGAGTCGAGTCGTTTCCATTTTGTTTATTCGTCCGCGTTCGCGGAAGATTCCCGATCTCCCGAGCCGAATCGCGTCGAGTCGATCGTAAATGTCAAAGCGATTGCGTCCACGGTGCGGTGGGAACCAACCTTCCTCGCATGCGTCTACGATAGAACACACAATCTCCATGAAAACGTGTACGCAGACTTCGCAGCTTTTCCAGAAGAACAATTCAAAATCCTCCTGTGGAAACTTGCTCTGCGTTGAGCAAGAAGCTCCTTTGCGAACCGCCCATCGTTTTTCACTGCAATCAGTTCACTGCGATCAAAAAACAATAAAGGATTGTCTAAAGATGATTCTTCTTCGGTATCTTGTCAGTACTCTTCGATTATATCGGTTGAGTTCGAACTTAAAACTACGGTACAGAATTGTTTAACATCGAAAAGTAAGCGCCATCGATGTATATTGCTTCATTGTAATTATAAGTATAATACTCAACATTTTTAAATCTTTTTATAACCTCCTTAGTAATTCAACAATTTCTAAGAGTTGGTTTTGTTTTTCAAGAATATTACTTGGTTTTAAAGAGTTTTATTTATTTTCCAAGCGTGTTTTTTTTTCAACTGCATTTAAATAATTGTTTTCTTTCCTTTATACACTGTGGATTTTATGCATTTGTGATAGTAGGGAGCAGGTGAAATTTCCGACAGCGAGAAATTTAGAACAATTTAAGTACGTGTATGGTATATATTTTTTCTTCAATTCAGTATGATAATTAAAGTAGGAAACGTATTTCTCTCTTGGTCCTGTTTGTACAATGGATGAAAACAACTTTTATTTTGCATAAAGGTTCATAGTGTAATTATAAGTAGACGTAGGTACCCATCACTTCCCTTAACAATTTTATTGTGTTAGGAATAGTGCAATAACACCTTTAAACGCTTTAAATATTTTCTATTTTCTCTTTGATCCACCAATTTTTTATCATAAATGCAATTTATTGCAAAGAATTTTATTGTGTTAGAAATAGTGCAATAACACCTTTAAACGCTTTAAATATTTTCTATTTTCTCTTTGATCCACCAATTTTTTAACATAAATGCAATTTATGGCAAACAATTTTATTGTGTTAGAAATAGTGCAATTACACCTTTAAACGTTTTAAATATTTTCTATTTTCTCTTCGACCCACCAATTTTTTATCATAAATACAGAAAATCTGCTCGATCATAAGATCGAATTCATTTAGTTTTTCTACAATTTTTGCAACAATATGTGCCCGACTAAACAAGCTGTTCGATAAATTTATTTCTCATGGACATATATGTTGCTTCTCTAAAACCAAGATAATCAGCCGCCCCGATGTTGAAAAACATGGTTTTTCACTATCGTGATACTCGCAATGGGTCTTCCATTCGCTGACCCGATTTTGTATAATTCTAGGCTTCAGAAGCGTCTGAACAATTTCTGAGCTACGCATTATACTCACTAATTTAACATACAACTGTTGCTACATCTAGACGTTCGAATCCATCTGCGATAAAAATGAAAATTCGAGAGAAAGTTCTGAGGAGATTCGTTGATGCTTTTCTATTTTTCGAAGAAAAGAAGAGTATCGTCGGCCGCAGTAAGAGGAAAGACACGAGACTGGCACAACACGCGCGCAATTCAAAGATGGAGGAAAAGATTGAATAGCAGAGATCCCAGCTGAAATCTCCAGCGAGAATCTCTTTCAACTAAAAAATCGAGAGCGAAATAAAATGTGAATTAGCTAAACTTGCAAATTCGCAAGATCTTCGAGGTGCAACAATGGAGGACGCCATTAACTATTTCAGAAAAATCAATTTCCATTTCTTGGCGGCACAAATAAAGCGATCGTGTCGCGTTTGCGAAACAGTCGCCACCTAGGAACGCGATGTATTCCGATATTATCGAGATTCTACACGATCCGTCGATCGGACTGGCGAACGGGGAAACTTGGCCCCTGAAAATCGAGCTCCCTCGCAGCTGGCATAGTCCTCGAACCCGGCGATTACCATGAATTCGTAATATCCGGCGCTAGACGTCCGTCAAGCCGCCGCGCCATAGACACGGTTGATGTCAAAGGATCGGCGAAATCAGACGTTCGCCGTGAGATTGATAGGATCTGTTATTGAACGTCCGGCTCGGTAAAATTCAAGACCCTCCGGGTTAGGAGATGTCATTTCCTTTTCATTAAGTAATCGATGCGATGTTCCCTCTGTTTTCCTGCGCGCATATTTCTCTCTGGTTTCGTCCTTCTCGTGCTTCGAACAACGTTCAAATGCGGCCATCGGTTTGGAAGATTACAGAATTTCGCACGAGTTCGAGATAAAGCTGACAAAATGTACATAGACAAATAGACAAAACGTACAGTTGATAATAACATTTTGCAGCCTGGTTTCGCGCGAAGTTGTGCAGCCCAGTTACCGTGAAACGCGTTCTCCTCGCTTCCGCTTTCCGCAGGATTTCGCGGTGTGCGAAACCGTGTGGATTCTGGGGCCTAGATATCGATACATCGATGCGCGGGGGAGTGCATCATTCGCGTGATCGCGGAGAAGCGTACAAAACAAGAGAGAGAGAGAGAGAGAGAGAGAGAGAGAGAGAGAGAAAAGAGAGAGAGAAAAGAGAGAGAGAGACGAAAGAAGGGATACGCGTATGGCAACACAACAGTTTAGAGTGAAGTGTTACGTCAGTGAAAGTGTTATGCCAATGTGGGCCGAGGCTAACCTGTGAGTCCTGTCTCCGCGTGTACGCGTACTTACACACGCGCTTGGAACGCGCGCAACAAGCAACGAGCAACGAGGAGAGGAGGAGAAGAACGCGCGAGCGGATCGGATCGGTGCGGATCGGCGACGAACACGGTGTTTGCCGCAGTGTCAGAGACGAAATTCCGTGTCGCTTAATGTTACAGCCCGTAGCCGCGACCACTGCCACCGATCTGTTCCCTTTCCGATCCTTTCCGATCTCCCCTGGCCCCGTTGTCATGTCGCCTGCCGCCACGCCGCCGTTGTCGATCCGCGGGAAAGGATCGAGAAGCTGAATCGAGAGGCGTGCATGCTCGATGACGAGGACCTGGACTGGACAACTTCTCTATAAAACTAGGGATCGGTCCCACCTTTCACGCTGTGCTTTCGGTCTTCCGTTTGCAACCGTGGTCAAACGTTTTTATTCGAGTGCAGACTGTAGCAAAAAAAAAATACCGCACAGGGACCATATGACGTCACGCGCCGACAATTGCCTCACCAACGTACCAATACACTGGAGACAACTATGGTGGAATCCGTAGTCTAGGATCGTGATTGGATCCCCACCATCCGGTACGAATCGCGACGTCACTGGATTAGACTACACTATAGCTTGATGACGTTGCTAACGTTCTGACTATTCTGTAACTTCGCGACGTCACTGGGTTAGACTAAACTATAGCTACGCGACGTCACTGAGTTAGACTACACTATAGCTACGTTACGTCACTAGATTAGACTGCACTATAGCTTCGTGACATAGCTCAGGTTCTGACTATTCTGTAGCTTCGCGACGTCACTGGGTTAGACTACACTATAGCTACGCGAGGTCACTGGGTTAGACTACACTATAGCTTGATAACGTAGCTCAGGTTCTGACTATTCTGTAGCTTCGCGACGTCAGTGGGTTAGACTACACTAAAACTACGCGCCGTCACTGTGTTAGACTACACTATAGCCTCGTGACGTAGCTCAGGTTCTGACTATTCTATAGCTTCGTGACGTAACTCAGGTTCTAACTATTCTGTAGCTTCGTGACGTAGCTCAGGTTCTGACAATTCTGTAGCTTCGCGACGTTACTGGGTTAGACTACACTATAACTACGCAACGTCACTAGATTAGACTGCACTATAGCTTCGTGACGTAGCTCAGGTTCTGACTATTATATAGCTTCGTGACGTAGCTCAGATTCTAACTATTCTGTAGCTTCCTGACGTAGCTCAGGTTCTGACTATTCTGTAGCTTCGCGACGTCACTCGGGTAGACCACACTATAGCTTTGTGACGTAGGTCAGGTTCTGACTATTCTATAGCATCGTGACGTAGCTCAGGTTCTAACTATTCTGTAGCTTCGTGACGTAGCTCAGGTTCTGACAATTCTGTAGCTTCGCGATGTCACTGGGCTAGACTACACTATAGCTACGCAACGTCACTGGGTTAGACTACACTATAGTTTCGTGACGTAGCGCAGGTTCTGACTATAGCAGATCCACCGTTATTAAGATCGGGAACCCCTCTTCTACAGAGAAAACTATGGGCTGCACAGTGTGGGGTTTAATTGGGGGACACTAGGCCGGGAGTCACCTTCATTCGACGATTCGCTTCACTTACGTTAGGCACTTTTTCTAGATTTTGCCAAGGCAACAGGAGGAGGGGCTCCTAGATTCTGAATTGTAGTGGGGAGCTGTTAGACGCCAATCAGTCTCGCGATCCAGTACCAAGCCATCTTCCCATTTTTGTACAGTAGTATACATACGCTGATAAAATGAAGACAGCGGTCGTTCGTCCGACGATACCTCCGCGTACCGAATACTGGTCAGCTTTTATTGTTAGGCGGGTGACATCTCCTCCGAAGAATGCGCCGTTAAGGATATGATACGTAATCGGGCCCTCGACGTGGGACGCGAGTATCTATCCATGGTATCTACCGTGGTCTGGTGTAATCGAGCGCGAGACGATCCTACGATCAACGTTTCCTCTCTTTCTCTCTCTCTCTCTCTCTCTCTCTCTCTCTCTCTCTCTCTCTCTCTCTCTCTCTCTCTCTCTCTCTCTCTCTCTCTCTCTTCTCGTCGCCTAATCCCACGCGACGCGGGTGTCTTTGCGCCATGTTTACGACGCCTATGCGTTCTCAATTATTACAATGATCGCTTCCGAATTGTCTCAATTAGACTACACTTCATAATAATTCTAATGAGTTGAGCATAGTATACTGATACTCTTAAATCCTTTTTATCCTTATACCGTTCCACGTTTCAGTTACTCGTTTTAAACATTTATGAATTGGTAAAAGTACAAAACTATGAGAACGTTAGAAAAATTATTGAAAATTTCACTTTCGACTTATTAACAAGATTAAATCGAAAATAATACATTTTTAGCGAATTCATACTTTTGACAATTGTCTCAAGAAATTGTTATTTCCCATAAGGACCCGCAGAATAGTGATAATGCTAAAAAACGTCTCTGCTGCGACGACACGGCACGGAAAAACAACGCTAACGATCCAAAGGGGTTAAGGGGTTAATTGTCAGTTGGGTCGTAGCCGCGATTGACTGTCACCGGAGAAGTCGCAGGAATCGGAAACGAGTGAAAATAAAATCGGGGGGAGAAGGTGTCTGGGCAGTTTCGAGAGATTGAGGGAAAACGAACAATTAAGCGACTCTGCTTTTGATTTATTAAACTGAGATTACCATCCCGACAAGTGACCTACTGAGAATCTTACATTTCTTCTGAAGAATCGATCGATGTAAAGTGACAGGTGAAACAGGTATCCGGAACGAGACCCGGGAAGATCCGCGGCAACGTGTCGGCGAAGAGGATTTATTCATGGCGACCAGTCGCCTAAACGCGACCCGTCTGCTACACGTGGACACCGTTCAATTATTTTCGTCGAGGAATCACCGCTGACTGATCGTCGCACATCGAAACAAGAAAAATAACTGAACGGTCGAAATGGTCCTTGTTTTTTTCCCGATTTTTTGACAAAATTGTCTCGCACGGAATTGCATTGTTTGAACAGGTTGTCTTGTCATTCGTTTTGCAATGTGGCAATTAAAATTTACTATGTTTTCTCCAATCCCAAAATATAATGTAATGTCAGTGGACACCAATTTATCGATACTGAAGTTAACTTGGTTTTAATTATATTGCGGATCTTTATGCAAAAAAATAATTGTAAAGAATACAATCTTTGTTTAATAATTTGAATAAGTCGAGAACATTATAACAGTATTATTAAAGTCTTGTAATCTCTGCGTAGTTTTGTATTGCACGCAGTCAGTTTTGCCATAAATGCATGAAATCCGCAATTTAATTATAATGTATAGTGAGAACTTCATTATCGAGTAGTGTTCAATTTTGATCGATTACGCTGATCGTTTCTGTGAATGAAATAGGCGAAACCTGTATGGAACGCAGAAAATTCAAAAATGTTTTAATAAGTACAACTAGCGACGGTGGGAAAATTTATTTCCGGTATTTTTTTTATGACTACATTAATAACATTCGAATTTATTGTTAAATGAAATCGATACCGAATATAATTGTTCCGCTAGCAGCACTTTCAGCTCGAATCCTTTCGCTGTTTACTATAATTAGAAAGTGTAGTAGAAAGATGATCTATCCTTTATGCGATTTGCATTGTTTCGTATTATATTCCTATTATCGAGGTATTTAAATAATTTAGTGATTAATCTTACGGTTCGAAATGTCCGACACTCTCTCCCTCTCGTCACGCAATACGCTACCTACTTTCATACTACTGATTCTCGCATGCACGAATCACCATATTTTTCAGTTAATTGTTTCACGAATTTCACACTCTTTCCTTCCTTTTCACATATACTTCAAAGCGAAATGAAATTGTTTTTAGTCGCAGGAGATGGGAATTACATGTATAAATTAATTTCTCGTTTTAATAATGTCAGTAGATTGTAGACAACAGTATTTTCAAGTCCCTTAAATATTTGCACAGTCCAGTAGACCTGTAGTTGATCTACTTATTTTGTCATAAGTCACATATACACATACAGGACGACTGACCTGATTTTAACATCTTGATTTCTTCGCTATTGTTAGTTCGACCGAAAAATGTTTCAGATAAGAATTAAATGATGCTGAGTTGGACATAATTTGGTGTTATTCGTAGATTATCGCGTTAAGGTCATATGAAGGTCAACTTTTTTAAAATGGAATTATATACTTTTCAATACATCAATCAGTTGAACATTCTTTGTAAAAAAAGTATTGAGCTATTTATGTTGAAAAATTAGTCGTTTAGAAGATATATCCACTTAAAAAATGCTGTGATACAAATGGTGGTTATGCTGGACCTTTTCTGTGAAGAATAAAAGCGAACGTCTTAGTGCGACAGTAATGGTGTCTTGGATTTATTTAAATCGAAATATCTCCTAAACGACTAATTTATCAACTTAAATAGGTTAATACCTTTTATATAGAATGTCCAAGTGATTGATGTATTAAAAAGTATATAATTCCAATTTAAAAAAAGTAAGTTGACCTTCATATGACCTTAACGCGTTGACCCACGAATAAACTAATAACACCAAATTATGCCCCACTTCAGCATCATTTATAATTCATGTCTGAATCATCTTTCGGTAGGACTATCAACAAAAACTGACAAGAGAAACACTCTGTATATTGTTTTTTTTTTTTAGTATGAACTGAATTGTTTTAGAATCGCAAGAATTCAAGATTTCTTTCAAGAAATGTAATTTTTCCCATAAAAATGATTTATTACTTTAACATGAATTCGTTGAAAGTAATATTCGGATCGTCCACCGTAAGATTTCGTTTCTCGTACGAAATAATATCAGTTATTTGCATATAACCTCTCGACGAAGTTGGAACGCGCAAAAATACAGCTTTTGTCTGGGGAAACGAATTCGAGACAGCGATCCTCTTCAAGCGTTTTTCCTCCGACGCTCGGTTTCTGGCGGCGAATTTAAGTTGTCAGTTACGAGCGATGGGTTTGATAAAGGGGTCGACGTGTCTCGGAAAAAATATACTGGAAGTTAACGGGGCAGAAAGTTCCGAAAAACTCTGGCAGATTCTCATAAGCTGCTAAAGAAAATCCGATCGAACTCCTTCACAAATTTGTTTCACGGAGAACTTTTCGATTTGTTATTAGTCTAGACAGCGGATTTTATGTATTTATGACAAAAATGAGTAGGCATAATTTCATACAGTAACAACTTTAGAATAATTTAGAAAAACTTTCATATCATTCTCGAACTATTAAACATACTAAGAAAGAAAATAAATTTATAGGTCACTCCAGTTTGTAGCAATTCAAGTATAAAATGTTTATTTTTGCATAAAGATCCGCTGTCTAGACTTATTACTGCTTTCCAAAATTGGATCGCGCATTTTTCAACATCCTGCCCGAAGGAAAACGTCTATAAGTGATAATTAGATTGTGGATATTTATATAAATTAAAAACTGTCTGCATCAATTATGACAAACATATTTCTTCTCGTAACAGTTTTAAGAAGGTAAAAATAAAATAACAGTTCTCGGTTATTGGTTCTAATGTTTTCACTGTTTTATGTATCGTTTATTCACGTTTGTTAGGTTAAGAAAAAAACAAAGGATGGTACAAGAGACGAATGTATGAGAATTGCAACCCTTAATGGAGTCAATAAAGCTTATAAATTCATGTTTGTTAGAAATACATAAAATCCATGCATAAAATGCATAAAATTCATAAACTTCATTCATAAATGAACGTTCGAGCAGGAATATCATTAAAAAATCCGGCGACGGTTCAAGAAATAGCATAATCGTTGGTCCAGACATAAATGTCCTGGTCAGTCTGTCTCGTTCAATTAGCATACAGAAAAACCTAATTTTCATCTGGTTTCACGACCCCGAAATTTTCGTATTAATTCCACCTATTTTATAGAAACTCTGCGACGGTTCAGGAGATAGCATAATCGCTGGTTCACGGAAATCCTGTGTCAGATTCGCTAACCTTTTCCATTGTAACTCCGGCGATCAAGGCGCAGCCCGAATCCATTCGCGATTTCTTTTATCTACGCGGAATTGCGAAGCCGTTCGACGTTGATTTACAGCTGGGACATTACGCAAAGCTCGACGTTATCTTCGTCCCCGCGTTGCCAAGGAGCGCCGCCATTTTCCCCGCGTTTTCCTAAATGAATGGCCGTCCACCTATCGGGCCAATAAAGAATTCAACGAGCTTTCCTCGATGCTCGGAGTCGATCGGAATCGCGGACGAGAAATAATTAAAATTGATTGTAAAATCTAATGAATGAAATGCTATATCGCTAGATCGCGGATCATTATGCAAAATACACATTGGTTGCATTCATTGCTGGACACCTCGGAATCAAACGGGATGTTTCTTTGTCTCTCTTGTATTAGGTTGTTGCAGATGAAATGTCCGATTTTAGAATGCAAACTTTATAAAGCATTTTAATCAAGAAACACTGTTACAGCCTACTGGTTTATTATTATTAGACTGCAGATCTTTATGCAAAATACACATTGGTTGTATTCATTGCTGGACACTTCAGAATCAAACGGGATGTTTCTTTCTCTCTCTTGTATTAGGTTGTTGCAGATGAAATGTCCGATTTTAGAATGCAAACTTTATAAAGCATTTTAATCAAGAAACACTGTTACAGCCTACTGGTTTATTATTATTAGACTGCAGATCTTTATGCAAAATACACATTGGTTGTATTCATTGCTGGACACTTCAGAATCAAACGGGATGTTTCTTTCTCTCTCTTGTATTAGGTTGTTGCAGATGAAATGTCCGATTTTAGAATGCAAACTTTATAAAGCATTTTAATCAAGAAACACTATTACAGCCTACTAGTTTATTATTATTAGACTGCGGATCTTTATGTAAAATAAGAAATATTCGGATTTATTACATGACACAGGAGCCAAGTAAAAATTTCTTTCTTCCTCTAATTATCTTATTAAGCTGAAACTAATATACCGATGTTCTTAAATATTTTTAATATGTTCACTGTTTTAAATTGTGCTTAACTGTTTTATAGCATTTTGGCTGTAAATGCATAAAATCCGCAGTATAAGTATTATATTACTTTAATGTAAAAAGGTGATTTTTAAGGTTCCATCTTCAATTCTAGTTTAGACATCTAATTTTACTTTTAAATCAATTTTATTTCAACGTCAATCAATGCGATTCTTGTGCATTTTTTGTACACACGGTGAAGAACGACATATTGACGACACCATTACGTGATTTTTAGTCAAGATGTGGTAATTAATCAATGTACTATTTGTTAATGGTGAAAAAAATTTCGAAAATTGAGCTGACAATCGTATAAATGAAAAACCGTGAATGACCAAAAAATTGAGTTTTCGCCACAATATATCTATCACAAAAATCATAACCATATCTATTACATAAATCACAATGTTGCTAATACTCCGACCAATAAGTTTATTTAGAAAAAAATTGCGTTTCTTTAACGTCACTGTTAAAAATCGGACGTTTCATATGCAACAACCTAATAGTTCGATCAAATTGTGAGAAATGTTTGATATTGCCAGATATACTTTCAATCTTTTTACTGTTTAATTTGCGGACGCGTGTCTGCTGACAGTTGCCCAAACAATTTTACTGTTCTGCGACTGTGAATAATTTTTAAAGCAATTAATACTCCCGAAAAATATGAAACAAATTTTTACTGAACACAACACGTTTCAGCAAACAATTTTGTTTCATAAAAAAAATTTATTTGATCCATCAAAAAGTATGCTAAAAATAATCCCCGTCCGCTAAGGGTTGAAATTAGTTGTAGGCTATTCGTGTAATAAATGTACGAAATTCGCAGTCGATCGATAAGGATGTATCGAAACATGGTGACAGTTGTGCGATCGTACGAGTAAACGGTTTCTTAACCATCGTGAGCAATCGTTGACCAAAAACGGTATCGCGAACGAAAGGAGAGGAAAGATTCGTAGCTGGAGGAGGGAGTGGTTTTCCATCGAAGTTTCATCCAAACTCGAGAAGAAGGTCTGCACACTTCGCGGACGATTGCCAGCGAGTTTATTTTCGCGAGATTCGACAACCGGGGAGGAATAATTCATCGAATAATGGCCGGAAGAGGAACGCTGTTGCAATGTCAGCCGGTAGGGAGCTAGTGGGAAAGAGGCACATGTCACGATACTATAAATTAAAAAACACTGGCTGATGCAGCTCTCCGAGGCGACACAATGTTGAAAACGGGGTAACGGAGGTGCGTAAACGTAACACGTGCCAGCTTTCTATCAACCCCGCAATTATAAAATGTCCGTCTAGATAGAGGTCTAACAACTGCTCCTAGCACTCCCTATTTAACCCTTATGTAAAATGTTCAACACATCTAACTCGTACAATTTTTAAAGTTTTACGAACGTTTTAATTTGCAGAAACCTTCGCGCGTCTAAGGAAAACTGTATAGAATATTACAGTGGATGCTATAACAACTCTTACAATTTTGATCACTCTATGCATACGAAATTCAGTCTATTCACTCGTGGGAAGCTTAACTTTAAACTTTTAAAATTGTTTGAAATTAGAAAAACTCTTTCGTAGAAAATGATTGAACACATTCCTTAAATCAAGCATATACTATAGTAAAAATTGCACAAATTCTAAATATATTGAATCGTGTCACTTTTATCGAGTAACACGGACCAGATACTTTTAATACTCCGTAGGTTTACTGTTCAATTTTTAGAATAATGAAGGGGCAATTTTTGGTGGCCATTGCAAAGGGTACTCTGATTAAAAACAATCGCCGCACTGGAAACATTTCTTTGTACAGTAAAACCTCGCTCGTTGCACGAACCGAGAACCGCGTGCAAATATCGAGGTTCTGCAACGACAGAGGTAACCAACCAGAGGTAATCATAGTGATCTCCTTTCGCATCTACGTAGCCACCGTCATCCCCACCACGACTTCCGCAACCTTGAACGCTTCGTGGTGGGAGTCGCTAGTATGCGACGAATGAGGATTCCTTGCAATAAACGAGGTTCTACTATATCGAATGAACTGCTAAAAATGTAATTGTAGAGCGAATGAATGTACCTCGTTTTCTCTCAGTAGCAACTAGACTGCGAAATGCAATCTTCTTCCTTTAAAAATTGTTTGCAGTTGATGGTAATGAACCCTCAAATTTTTGTACATTTTCTTCGCTGTTCGATATTTCACCAACACACGTTCATAAGTGTCAATATTTTACAAGTGTATATAAAATGAGTAGTTGCAATTTAAAGTAGGAGATAGGCTAAAAAAATTGATGAGATGTCAATTTATCGGTCCTAGCTTATTAAAATGATTTAACCTTAGCACTCGAATGGCGACTCTGAGGCGCCACTACAAATTGCTACACCATTATTCGGAATATTTTTTTACGTGACTAAATTTGTTTATATGTAATAAATTACTAAACATTTAAATATTGTATGAGGTACTATATCAGTTTCTTACGCACATAATGAAAATAAATTATGTATAACGGAAATATTCTAGGCTAGAAGAAATGTTTAGTGTTTTAGTTGGAATAGCTCCGAGTGCAAAGGGTTAAAACAAGAAGAACTTTATGTCTGGCTCCAAGTGCTTCGTAATCGATGCAAACAATTCTTGCACAAAAATCAGCAAACGTCCAAAGTGCGATGAAGTTGTAGAGATCTAGAGTTTATATAGCCTCGAAGTGTGAATCCGCTAGATCGCGACAATTTCGAATAAAATAAACTATAATCAATTAAATTTCAGGAACATCGACCGAAGGGTTTCCAGTAGGAAAAATGAAATGAGCTGCAAATTTTCCATGTGATTTTTAATCCTGGCCGACCGGTTTCGGGCAATCGCATATTCGCGGTAGACTCGCGTTGAATCCTAGAGCGGGTAATCCGTCCGCAGATCGTTGGAAACGAGCGGTCCTTTTGCCCAGCCACGTTTCTGGTGTTTTAAAAGCCCGTGTTCCGGGGGCCTGTTGAATATGCAACGATGGGTAATTCCTATCCGGCGGAAAACCCGAGCCGAAGAGAAAAGAGGCGTGCAAGGAGAACGCGAAAATAACGGAAGAGCGCGATTTCTTTGATCGACGATCCACCGCGAGGGAGAGCCGCCCGTGGAATCTCAAGGTGGTCGGGATCTAGATCGAGAAACACGCACGTAGAAACGCAGACCGGCTTACGCATCCCTCGTTAGCAAACGAGAGCGAGCGAGAGCCAGCTTGTGGAAGAAAGAGCGAACGAGAGAGGCCCTTCAAGGGCGCGAGTTCCCATGACGGGGGCAGAGGTCCTCCGCCTTCGTCGCTCGAGGACAAGAACGCCCGGCGATCGTGACACCATGCAGACTTCCGGTTTCCCTCGGTCTACAACCGACTTTTCCTTCGCGTTTTCCTTTTCCTCGAGATACGCATCGGCAGACAAAGGAGTTTATGCGCTTCCCGACAGAAATTTCCGAATCCGTGGAAATAATTGAAGACACTCGCGATGCGCATCGCTGGAAGATTTTATGTTCGCGGAATTATTTTCCCAACACCTCGCAAGCCTCTTTATCGCGGCTAGCTTCATCACGAGGTCGTAGACACACAGATACAGATGCCTACCTCGTGGTATTATTCTAATGTGTACTGGAGTCGCTCGTATTTGTTACTCGCCAATCAAAAAAGTCATTTTGCAATTTGTCAATATAGGAGCAACTTAAGTACGTTTTCCTTGCGTTTATAATTTTACTATACTACTTACGGGGTCATAAATTGATGCCAATCAATTCGTTCAATTCTTGCACAGTATGAAGTTGCAGTTATTCATTTTTGTCATAAAAGCCTAACATCCGCATCCTTAAGTACAATAATAATGGTCCACATTTGTTATAAGATATAGGAGCAACTTAAGAACGTTTTCCTTACGTTATTAATTTTACTAGGTCCGGGACAATAAATTAATGCCATTCAATTCGTTCAATTCTTGCACGGCCTGAAGTTGCAGTTACTCATTTTTGTCATAAATGCCTAAAATTCGCATCCTTAAGTACAATAAAAATGTTCTGCATTTGTTATAAAATATAGGAGCAACTTAAGAACGTTTTCCTTGCGTTATTAATTTTACTAGATTCGGGGCAATAAATTAATGCCATTCAATTCGTTTAATTCTTGCACAGTGCGAAGTTGCAGTTATTCATTTTTGTCATAAATGCCTAAAACCCGCATCCTTAAGTACAATAAAAATGTTCTGCATTTGTTATAATATATAGGAGCAACTTAAGAATGTTCTCCTTGCGTTAATAATTTTACTACGTCCAGCGCAATAAATTGTTCCCATTCAATTCGTTCAATTCTTGCACAGTGTGAAGTTGCAGTTATTCATTTTTGTCATAAATGCCTAAAATCTGCATCCTTATGTACAATCAAAATATTCTGCATTTGTAATAATATATAGGAACAACTTAAAAACGTTTTCCTTGCGTTAATAATTTTACTACGTCAATAAATTGATACCATTCAATTCGTTTAATTCTTGCACAGTATGAAGTTGCAGTTACTGATTTTTGTACTCATAAAATTCGTAAGTCTGTGAATTCAACATTGCAACGTGTATAGTGTTTTTGTGCAAGATCAAAGTTAAGGGCCAGAAGCAATCGGAAACGACAGGGTTCAAAGGGAGTGTTTCTAGTCCGCCCTACGAAAAAACAGTGCCTCGCTGAAAGCTCTCGGGTGGAACGTGTTGTACAGAGAGCCTAAACGCGGGCGAGGATGGCTGCGTCGAAAAGTGGGTTGAACTCGTGCACCCGGTATTTAGGTTAATCAATTTTCTCGTCCGATCGTTGCGCGCGGAACCGAGCGCAGTGATAAGGAGGCGTTCGAG
This sequence comes from Sphecodes monilicornis, assembly GCA_913789915.3. Taxonomy (NCBI): domain Eukaryota; kingdom Metazoa; phylum Arthropoda; class Insecta; order Hymenoptera; family Halictidae; genus Sphecodes; species Sphecodes monilicornis. The sequence goes on from OU565291.1 coordinate 22,397,713, forward strand.
CAGCTTATCGGTCAACGTCCTGCTCCGCCAATTTTCCATGATAATTTATTCCCACGGATCGACCCACATTCGTCTCGCGGAACAAAAACTTTTGCTGCCGCGGCGTTTAACACTCGGGGACGAACGATTATTGCGATTTCGTTCGATTTTGTTCGATTTCCTCAACCCCCGTGCCTTCCTCAGGGTGAAAATGCAACCATTTGCTATTTCGACATACTTACTGTAAGGGTGCGATGTACTCGCGAGAGTATTTGAGTAGTGCATTATAATTTTGAAAAAAAGGATTATTTCTTCGAAATTTACATTCTAATACAATTTGTTGGTTAAATGACCACCGCCGGTCAAATGACCGGTTTCACATTTTTTTATTTCACTATTATTGATGTTGTAAAGATACTTTTTCGAGAATTGATTCGTTAGGTTGTTTTATTCAAGCATATTGTATTATAATAACTAGACAGTGGATCTTCATGCAAAATAAAAATTTTCTACCTGATTTGCAACAAACTGGGGTGAAGTACAAATTTATTTTCTTTCTTAATATGTTTAATGGTTAGAAAATAATATAATTGTACTTTTATATTTTTCTAACGTTTTTGCTATCTTAAAAATTACACCTACTCATTTTCGCCATAAATGCATAAAATCCGCCGTCTAATAGTAACGATTACATGAAATCTAAGAAAATACAGTCTTGTTATTTTTACAAGCTACTACATAGTAACCACTCTTAATTATAACCTGCCGACCATTAAACATGATTACTATGTGCTCCCTTATAAAAATGACACAATTGAATTTATTTAGATTTTGTGCTATTTTTCTCATAATGTATACTTGAATGAAACAATGTGCATAACCATTTCCAGCAGTATAACTTCGATAATTGTAAAATAAAAAATTTAAAAGCGGTCATTTGACTGGCGCTGGTAGGTTTAGTGTTAATGCTTGGTAGGTTTAGTTTTAACCCTTTGCACTCGAAGCTATTTTGACTCTAGAATGGGACGTTTTATCTGATCTAGAATATATTTCTTCACGTATGAGCTTTTTATTTCATCCATCTGAAATCGAGTATATTCTATTGTACCATTTTTAAACACATACCAATTTATTAAACATGTTTAGGAATATAGTAATTGTTGTGAGTTGAAGTATGGTTAAAGTACTCGTACTTTTATGTTTGATTATTCTTGAAACAAAAAAACCAGCGAACGAGGTTTAAACGTGATATATTTCTAAAAAATGATTTAGCTGTTCTCAACTATCTTATAATTAGTTTAACTTTTTGCGGCACAGGATTTCAGATAATAATATGTTGCATAGAAATTTTATTGCATTTTAAATGAAACAAAATTGGTATATTTTTATTAATCAACGTATCACATAATGTAAAAACATAAAAAAAATACTAATAGTTTAATTAAATTTGTTGTTATAGGGTGGGACTCAAATAGTCCACCACCACAAATTTAAGCTTTAGTTTTTATTATAAAGCTCTTCAGTTGCTTATATGGAACTAATTTTTATAAAAATTAACTTACTTCTACAATTTTTCACATAAAACCAGGAAAAAAAGATTGTCGCAATAAATCTTCCGCTTGCAACAATTGATGAACCTGTATTGGCATGTTGAATGTTGCCAACACAAGTGAATACATTTGCAACATTTGTTGAAGATATTACCAACTGCTTTACGTAAACAAAACGAAATATAAACCTGTGCGCATGCAGCTATTGCAATATTTCGAGGTGGGACTAAAAATGTCCCACCATGCATTACGGTGCATCAAAAAGGTGGGACATTTTTAATCCCAGCGTGCCCCAAAGAGTTAAGTTGTAATCGTTAAAAGGCTTTCATGCTTGTGCAGAAATGCACAGATTGCCGTCCTGAAAAATGTTAAGATTCGAATTGGATATTCGATCGATGGAGTCGAAGGTGTGCCGAGGTTCGAGAACAAATCGTCTCGTAGGGACGCGTTTCAGAGTCGGAGGAATCATGGGGTCCAGTCGTTTTCAACCGGAAATCGGCCGTTACCCCGACACGATGCCGGTTTTTGTTGCGTTCAGGATCCCTCGTGCAGCCATCTGCGGCCGTCAGGGGACCTGTCAAAGCAACCGAAGCCCCGAGGAAAGGAAAAAACCGGCTTATCGAGAGAGTCGTTCGACGGAGTCGAGGAAAAAACGCCGACGCTGCCCCCGACGCGGGAATAACTAATGAACTAATGAACCGATGGTCTAAACGCGTCGTTAAAAACGCGTCGCGTAGCTGTTGTCGAGCGCGAACGCCGCTGTCACTCCTCGAAACGCGTTCTCGAATGTCAAATCAGTTGACACTGTTCGACTAAAAACAGTTCTCTTTCTGTCCCCTTCCTGAAATCATTAAAAAACATCGATGGTAATATTGATACTACGTTTCTTTAAGCAAAGTAAAAATTGTCTGCGTCGATTGCCAAATACAGGAACCGAGTAGACAATTTTCCTCTTTCTCTAGTGAACAGTTGCAATTTAAAACGGAAAAATATTACAAGAATTTAGGAGCATCAATGTGCTGTTTTCATCCTTTGAAAATTATTTAAAAAAAAACAAAGAACTTTTTATTTGCTTTCAATTCGTCGTAATCGATACGGACAAATTTTATTTTGCATAATAGCGCCCCCACTAAATTTTTTAAAATTTCCTTCGTCCTCCAACCATTTTAATAGACTGGAAATAATGACAGTTTTAAATTTTTCGAATTTTCCTGTAGTTATAAAATTACATTTACCAAATTTTTGTATAATTGCATAAAATCCGCACGTCAATTAATTACTTGAATAACCCAGAAATATTGGATATTTTTAAATTCCTGTAATCTTCCAGTCCGTTCAAATTGCACTTGTTCTCGTTGAGAATGCATAAAATATCGTTTAGAGAAGAAAATGAGATTGCGATTGATAATTATTCGAATAATTAACGATCCTGGATTCGGCTCCCATGGCAGCCCCGCGCGGCTTGACTTTCGATCTTGTTCCCGTTTCCAGAGTGTCGCGGTTAGGCTATCGATTGTTGAGATCGTTGCGCTCCCAGGAAATCCGATAACGCGATGCTCGTGCGTGGCGTAACGTCTCTCGATACCCGGATTTCGGATTAGGTTCTCCTGCGACTGGCCCCTGGAGCACTGATTTCCTTTTTTATAGTAACATTTACGCCATCCTCTGTTTCGCTGTTATCTGCCGATGTACATACAATGTATAGCATTGTGTACAATAATTATAATTTCTATCGAACAAAAAATGTGATAACCTGATAAGATGCTATTGGCGCAAGGTTCGATCTAATTGAAAAATCCAACAAATTTGCAGTTTTATAAAAAACTCCCAACGTTTCGGTCCCTGTGTGGACCATTTTCAAGGGGAACTAATACAATTTTCAGACGCAATTTCCCCTTGAAAATGGTTCGCACAGGGACCGAAACGTTGGGAGTTTTTTAAAAAACTGCAAATTTGTTGGATTTTTCAATTAGACCGAACCTTGCGCCAATAGCATCTTATCAGATTATTGTGTACAATGTAGCATTTAAAATATATGTGTAATTGCTCCTTCAATCGATACGGTTTAGAAACTGTCTAAAGGGATTAATAATATTTGCCTAGTTAGTGACAGGATTTTTCTTCTGATTTAGAAATTTATAATATAACCATTGATAACGACAATTTGTGTGAAGATCTACAGTTTGTCGCAGGAGTTGAAACGGTTCTGAGAATAACTGTTTGAAACAGTTATATATCGGTTCTGACTGAAACAGTTATGAAGAACCGAAATGATGTTGTAACTGTTATGAGAATATCGGTTCTCGCTTACATCGGTTACGGCTACGATTCTTGAGAACCGATATTATAACGGTTCTATAACTGTTATTTTTACGTTCTGGATTTCGGTTGCGGTTTCGGTTCTTCAGACTTCAGAATATGTCCCGGATCGGTCTCATATCGGTCTTGCAGTTCTGCAACTGGTATTTTTTGGTTCTGTATCGGCTAAACAGGGTGTCTCAAAATTCCTTCAACATCCGGAAATGGGAGGTTCCTGAGATCATTTGAAGCGACATTTTCCTTTGCAAAAATGGCGTCCGCTGCTTCGTTTAGGAGTTATTAACGAAAAACACGGACCAATCACAGCACGGCTACAGCGAACGGAGTACGACTCGGCGACAGGTCCCGCTTAGCGCGGCGTCGCCGTTGGCCGAACCGGAATCAATCCGGTGTAGCTGCGCTCTGATTGGTCCGTGTTTTTCGTTAATAACTCTTAAACGAAGCAGCGGACGCCATTTTTGCAAAGGAAAATGTCGCTTCAAATGATCTCAGGAACCTCCCATTTCCGGATATTGAAGGAATTTTGAGACACCCTGTATAACCGATACAGAACCAGAAAATATCAGTTGCAGAACTGCAAAACTGATATGAGACCGATACGGGACATATTATAGGATCTGAAGTCTGAAGAACCGAAACCGAAACCGAAATCCAGAACCTAAAAGTAACAGTTATAGAACCGTTATAATGTCGGTTCTTAAGAACCGTAACCCGTAACCGATATAAGCGAGAACTGATATTCTCATAACAGTTATAACATTTTTTCGGTTCTCGTAACTGTTTCAAGAACCGGAATCGATATCATAAATGTTTTCAACCCCTGGTTTGTCGAAAGCCCATCATTAATTTTTGCAACAAGAACTAATGATGTTTCATTTACTAGACACGATTTTCCAGTCAGCGAAAGGGTTTCTCTTCCGATCTCGACATTTACGAAATAATCAATGACAACAAAAATTTATATAAAGATCCACAGTTCGTGTGAAGTCCATCATTAATTACTAAAGCAGGGATTAACACGTTGACTGCCGCGTCACCTATATGTAGGTGACGGAATTATTTGTTCATATTTAAAAATGAATAATTACGACACTATAGTCATTGTATTAAATTTAGTTACCATCTGGAAAATGCAACAAGGTTGAAAGTCCACGCAGTGTTACATTTCAACGTTTTAATAATTATTTTATTCAATAAATTACATTGATTATACGGAATTTTTTAAAATATTTGCTTTGGCAGCCAGAGTTTTAATGGTATTTTGAATTTATTTCAGCGATAAATGATTTTCTGGTCAGTGATAGGATTTTTCCTCCCAGCTCGACGTTTACGAAATAACCAATGGAAACCAGAATTTCTAACGAAGATCCACAATTTACCTAAAGTCCACCATTAATTACAAAAGCAATGATTAATGCTATTTTCATTGAACTTTTACCAGAAGCGACTTTCCAGTCACCGAAAGAAGTATTTCTCTCAAAGCACGCGCAACGAAAACGTAAAAATTGCATTGTTTAAAGTGAATAAAAATAAAAAGTCAGCACGCGGATTCGGTACGGTGGATCGTCAGGTCCGGTGCGCGAAAATGTCGATAATCCCCGCTAAATAGATTGCGCTTTCCGCTATCGGCATGCGATGCCGGCCACGCACTGTGTCAAGGCCCCGCTAGAATCGCGCGCGCGATGCTAATAGACTCATAGAGCGAGGCAAAAAGAGAGAGTGAGATGAGAGGAGAGGAGAGAGAAGGAGAAAATCGCGAGAACGAACAGAGAGAGGGAGAGGAACAGAGGGACTACCGTTTCACTCTCTAGCCGCGGCTAACCAGGGCTGTAGCAATCCCGCTCGTTTCTCTGTTCCTTAAAAAAACCCTGGTTTTCAAAGGATCTTGGTAGCCACCATTTCGTTGAAACAATTTGGGGGATGTTTGAGTCAACAGAAACATGTAGACAGTCTAATAATTTAGTCTCCGCGATTTGTTAGGCATTTGTGGCACTCAAACAGAAAAATATATAGATCAAGACTTAATACTCCGTGATCAATTTTTTCTAGATTCCTTGGTCAACCTGTTTTAGGCTTTCAAAAAATCGTGATAATCGTGATAATCATTGGAACGTTAAATGTCTAAGGTGTTAATGGGAAGAAATAAATATTGGAAAGCAAAAGATGACAGAGTGAAATTTCTCTGTGGACATAAACGAACCAGGTAACTCACGGACGGTTAACAAAGTTCAAATTTCAGAATACGTACAAATATGCAGACGCGAAAGCAGGGGACGCGATTCTGGAGCATAGCGACAACGTCGCGCGCGTCTCGCGAGAGGATCGGAAGCTTGGAAAAGGGAAAGGAAAATCAAACGAAAAGCGACTGGGTTCTCTCCTCGCTTCCGCTTGGGGATATCGGTTTGTGGAAGAGTAGCCCCGAGGCGAGATAGAATCCGCGACGTGTAGGAAGAAGCGTTGTAAATTGGGTCGTCGAGAAGTGCGCGCGTCACTGATTACATAGTTCGTGGTGGTTGCAGGTTCTCTCTCACTCTCTCTCTCTGTCCCTCTCTCTCACTCTGGCTTTTCCCGGCTCTCTGTTTCGTTGAAACTTCTCCGTCCCGTTCGCGCTTCACCGATTCACGATATATCTTCGGCTCGGTGCTCGCGAGCTCGCCTAGACCCAGATGCAGGGCCGTGACCAGGCACGAACCGGCACGCAAATACTCTCTCGCCTCACTCTAGATACAGGCTATTTGATCGATCGTTTAGCCCCCGGTCTCTCGTTTGTGGTCGGTTCTGTTCGGTTCGATTCGTTGTATATCGGCCCGTTCGCGAAATTTTGACGCATCGGTGCATCGGTTCATCGTTGCGCCACGCGACCCGACGCTCTGCAACGCTCTGCACCGCTCTGCACCGTTCCCTGCTGTCCCGCTTTCCGACAACTTCCGACACACGGAATTGCGTTATCACCGGGTTTTACCAGATAGCCCCGATAGATCAAACCGCGATCGATACCGTCGATCGATTACGGACACTCGGGCGATCGTTTAGAGTTTAGGAAAAGCTGCAGCTTTGAAGCCGAATGAAGTCAAATAGCGGGTTTATTAATAAGTATTCTATAGAAAAAGGAAAAAGTAGCGTACAGAAATTTTGTGGGGATCATGAGAGACTTCTTGATACCATTGCAGGGTTAGAAATTAGATATTTCTATTGGATATATCAAAATCTTTTCTTTAACTCAACTCTTATTTTGATTTGTTGTTCGGTACGGAATCTTCCCCTGTACTGCAACACAGTGGAGAAAATTATTTAGAAATTTTGTGTTTGTCACGGGAGACCCCAAATCACCATTGCAGAGTTAACAATTTGTTATTTGTATTGAGTATATAGAAATTTTGTCATTAACTTAGTTCTTGTGATTTGTCCTTCGGTGCAGAATCTTTCACTGTTCTGCAACACAATGGAGAAAATTATTTAGAAATTTTATGTTTGTCACGAGAGACCCCAAATCACCATTGCGGAGTTAAGAATTTGTTATTTGTATCGAGTATATAGAAATATTGTCTCGAACATAATTCTTGTGATTTGTTTTTGGGTACAGAATCTTCCCCTGTTCTGCAACACATAATAATTCTTGTGATTTATTATTCGGTGCAGAATCTTTCCCTGTTCTGCAACATAATGGAGAAAATTATTTAGAAATTTTATGTTTGTCACGCGAGACCCCAAATCACCATTGCAGAGTTCACAATCTGTTATTTGTATCGAGTATATAGAAGTTTTGTCTCTAACTTAATTCTTGTGATTTGTTCTTCGGTGCAGAATCTTTCTCTGTTCTGCAACATAGAGGAGAAAATTATTTAGAAATTTTATGTTTGTCACGCGAGACCCCAAATCACCATTGCAGAGTTAAAAATTTGTTATTTGAATTAAATATATAGAAATTTTGATTTTAACTTAATTCTTGTGATGTGTTCTTCGGTACAGAATTTTTCCCTGTTCTGCAACACAATGGAGAAAATTATTTAGAAATTTTATGTTTGTCACGAGAGACCCCATATCACCATTGCAGAGCTCACAATTTGTTATTTGTTTCGAGTATATAGAAATTTTGTCTTTAGCTTAATTCTTGTGATTTGTTCTTCGGTGCAGACTCGTTTCTAAGGGAAACACGATGACGAGGCATTTACGATATCAAATAAGTGTTTAAAGTCTGTCTCTGCTTCCGAAAGCGAGAGACGGACGTTCTCGAGCCAGCAAACAGGGAAACTGTTGCAGTTTTCATGAGGCGACGGCTCTCTCGTGTGTAGCTAGGCGGCCAAACACGGCGAAGCGCGTGCGGCCGTTTCGCGATCGGTGTCCTCGAAACCGATTCTCCTTCTGCAGGTTGTTGCCGTTCGTTCGAACGCGTATATGGCCGAGACTTTCCGCGGATCGTCGGATCGCCGATCGATAGAGATGGATCACCACCGGTTCTTCGTAATCTCCTAATCGCGAGGCGCTCCAGGAATCCGCTTGAATCGCGGCCGAGTTTCTCGGCGCAACGGCGCGGCGCTTCGCGAGTCGCCGACAACGACGTTCGTTCGTTTCAGCGTCGTTTCACTATTACATCAGTTTCATCGTATTCACAATGAAACGTATGCGAATGGTAATCGGTTGTGAACATCCGTGACATACGTTTACTTCACGATATTTATTAAAACATTCTCTTAAGTGTGGCTGTTAATGGTATTTATAGAAAGTAGCCTAGTTTGATCCAGCATCTGGGTTCATCCATTGTGTACATTCGAGAAGAAGAATTCCTACGGGTTTTGTTTATTTATATATTTATCAATGCTTTAACACTAAACCTACCACTGCCGGTCAAATGACCCGTTTCATATTTTTTAGTTCACAATTATTGAAGTTATCATAGTGTTTCCATTGGAAATGATTATAAACGCCGCTTTATTAAAGTATACATTATAATAAAAATTATACAAAATCTAAATAAATTCAATCGTGCCATTTTTATAAGACAATATGTCCCAGTCAGCTTTAATGGTCGGTTTAGTGTTAAACCAAATGGTTTATTTAGAAAATACAATACAGATACGTGTAACTTAGTTTCTTGTTTAAAAAGATATAAATTACTCTCAGGTCTTTTACATATCAGAATTAACCCTGTGTCACAAGACTGAATTAATGCAAAGAGTAAGTCGGGCCTTGCATTTAATAAATGTTATTATTAGACTACGGATATTTATGCAAAATAAAATGTTGTTCATCGTGAGAAATAGAAGTTAAATGCTTCTCTTAATAATTTTAATGTGTCAAAAATAATACATCAGCACTCTTAAATTCGTGTTAATGTATTCTCAGTTTTAAATTTCTACTGTTCAATTTTTTTATAAATGCATGAAGCCCACAGTCCAGTAAGAAATTCATTGGACAAGCTTTAAAACAGCTTCGCGTCTATATTATTGTATTTCATGTCCACGTTGACGACCGTCGGTGCCATCAACCAATATTCAGACATCTGATTCTACTTTGGTACAATATCGAAACTTTTGCCCACCGATTTAGAACAGGCAAATTTCGGATCAAGCGTCGCGACGGTGCGCATCGATCTCGACGGGTCGTCTCGTGCTGGAACAGACTCCTTTTTGCGATCGATGCTGCTGGCTAGCCGCGGAAATCAAAAACTTATCGATTGGCCCAAAATAAACGGCGGAGGTCGACTCGTGTACAGTTCCAGGTTCCTGCGCTATTATCCGAGTCTCGAGCGACGACGTCTGATGACCTAATTCGCGCCGGAAACAGCAAACTGGACAGCGCGAATTTATTTTTTGATTTTTTCGGACCGCGTCGCGACGAGGCGCGCATATTATATGCACAAGCTCGAAATGTTCTTCTCGATCGAACTATATTAATCTGTCCAGAACATTACAGTGATGCACGGTTAAATTTACATCGGTTCAAAGGCCGGCGATTGGATTCTCCCGTGCTGGACATTTTCTTTTTTGCCGAGTACTGACTGGAGCACGCAAACAACTATGGGCTCCATTAGAACGCGATTAGAAAATTGTTTAGAAAAGTTTGTATAAATGTATCTCTTGTGGTAGTAGGCGTATAGTATTTTTAATCGATTCTTTACATATTTACTGTACCTCTGCTGTCACATAATATACATATAGTCGGCCACATGATTGATCGTACACATTTTAAATAGTTTATCAATAGAATGCGAATCCTTATACAAATTCCCATTTTTGGAGCTAATTTTATGGAAACTAAAATATAATGAATAAAATATAATAAAACAGAAATGACGTAAAATCATTTTTAAGTTTTATTCACATACCATTTTATAACCAATTTTAACCATTTATAAACCAATCGATCAATTCAGATGAAATTTTCAGAATGCATATAACATGTGAACCAACCAAAAACATTTTTTAAATTTTCGTTACAAGCCCAAATAAAATAGCTGTAAAACGCAACTTTTAGTATTGTTTCTGTAATTCAGACTAAACAAAATTTATCAAAAATTTTCATTGCATATCATCTAGTAAACTAACTTGTTTAGCTTACTCTGATTTAACACTAACCCTACCACGATCATATGACCGGTTTGCTATTTCACACTTATTGAAATTATAGAAACGCTTTCATAGGAAATGACTAGATTAACTTCTTTATTAAAGCACAGATTGCAATGGTAGCGGTATAAAGTTTAAATAAATTTAATCTTCTTTAAAGCGGTTTACTTTTATATGTTGTGTACTTGGTAGGTTTAGTGTTAAAATGTGTGCTTTTTAAGTTTTATTCACATACCATTTTATAACCAATTTTAACCATTTATAAACCAATCGATCAACTTCGATGAAATTTTCAGAATGCATATAACTTATGTGAACCAACCAAAAACATTTTTTAAATTTTCGTTACAAGCCCAAATAAAATAGCTGTAAAACGCAACTTTTAGTATTGTTTCTGTAATTCACACTAAACACAGGTTATCAAAAATTTTCATTGCATATCATCTAGTAAACTTGTTTAGCTTACTCTGATTTAACACTAACCCTACCACGATCAAATGACCGGTTTGCTATTTCACATTTATTGAAATTATAGAAACGCTTTCATAGGAAATAACGAGATTGACTTCTTTATTTAAGCACATATTGTAACGGAAGCGGTAAAAAGTTTAAATAAATTCAATCTTCTTTGAAGCGGTTTACTTTTATATGTTTTGTGCTTGGTAGGTTTAGTATTAAAATGTGTGCTTTCATTTCATTTTGAACATTATTCGACAGCTTTATTCGCAAGTCTAATGATTTAAACTGCCTACTAGAGAATTCGAATTTCGATGGGTCAAAATGGACCGAAGTCCCTCTATGCAAGGGTTGATGTAATTTATTGAAAATCTCGTTGCGACTGTTTTTCCTCGTTTTGCGAAGAGACACGAAAGGTGGAATACGGGAGAGAAACATGTCGAATGATTCGGTAACGCTTCGAATGGCGAACGACACGGTTTTCCGCGACACGCTTTCCGTTTCGCAGGAGGAAACGGAATCCGTGGCGATCCGGGAACGGGGAGGGGGCACGATAAAGCCGCGCAGGAGTTTGTTTCGCAAAGTTCCCTTGGTCAGGCATTCGCGGGCTGTGTTACTTCATCCTGCGCATTCCGGCTTGCGAAACGGCCAAGTCTCGCGCAGTTGCGAACTTGGCCAGAGAGTCGATTCTGTGAACGAATGCGGCCCGGCCCGACCCGGCCCGATCAGGCCCGACTCGTCCCGGCTGCCATTATTTTCTTCTTGATCTCGGAAAACTGTTTTTCCTGGCGGCAATTACAAAGCTCGTTTGCTAGAAATCAATCTTCTTGTACCGATATTTAATAAAATTTTGACTTTGACATTTTCGTTGACTTCGCGAATGACGCCAACAACATTCTGTAGGACGACAATAAAAAATATACTATAGATCTGTATTGAAAATGAAAATTGTCTGCGTCAATTGTAAGAGATAGGAATCAAATAAAATTGGTCTGTTTTTAACCATTTTAAATTTTATACATGAATTGCAATATACTGGAGTGAAAGAACAATTAATTGTCTTGCTTAATACGTTTAACCCTTTGCACTCGAAGCAATTTTAATTCCAAAATCAAGATATTTCATTCAATTTGATCATGTTTACTCTATGTACTCTTTTTTACATAGTGCACCCGAAATTAAACGTGTTTTCTCATACAACAGTTGGATTTTTAGCAATTTATAGAATAGAGACGAATTTAATAATATGAAATCTGTTTTGAACAATGGTATGGCAATTTTTACTGGTGACTGAGAGTCACTCTTCGAGTGCAAAGGGTTAATAGGCTGAAAACAGTATAATAGTATTTTTAAAATCTTCTAATGGGCTTTACTGTTTTAAATTACAACTACTCATGTTTGCCATAAATACATGAAATCCGCAATCTAATAATTACACTGTACATAAACGCGTATAAAAATGTACAGAATGGTGCATATTGTTTGCATTAATTCAAAAATAATATAAGACCTAGCTAGATATTTAATTCTCTTTTTAATAACTTTAGTGACCTGGACATGATACAACATCATTTTTAATTTCTTTAAATGTGCTAACTATTTTGTATTTGGTGTGCTCATTATTGTCATAAATGCATAAAATTCACAATCTTATAATGACATTAGCGAAAAAATTGCATTTCTCGTTCAGATGAGGCTGCTTAACATTTTCTAACTATTATTATCCCCAAACAAAGAATATTCTGCGTTAAAAAAATCTCACGGATTTATTTGAAAATTATTGCGTATGATGTATCGGAAAATAAAGCTTAAACAACATTTAGGTCAATTAGTTCGCTAACTTTCTATGATATGATTTTTCAGATTAATTAATTATACTGCCGTTCTTGCCAGCATTTTGTCGCAAGTAGAAACAGTCAGCCAGGGACAGACACGGTCACGATCGATCCGGAACATTTTTATTCAACGAGCAGGTGCGTTCGATCCTTTTCCAGAACGGAAGTTTGAATAATGAAGTTCATTGTACTTGAAGTAATTTCTGCCCTGAACATCTACCATATATCACATTTTCTCTGGCTCGAAGTCAGCGTTTTGCACGTTCAACAAAAAATGGATATTATTATAAATTTATGCGTATGATATCGAGGGAAATCGACAACATTTCTATCGGACCTTTTTTTGCCGGAAACGGTGTTTCAGAGGACGAAGTAGGTGTTTTTAAACAGTAAAATAAGTTATTATTATTGCTTTTTTAGATCGTTTTACTTAATATTCTTTACTCTTATCCCATTCTTCATTATTTACTGGACATCATTTTTTTTATTATCGAGGGTCTTTCACAGGATGAAATAACTGCCTCCCTCATTTCCTGTGAAATCATTTATAGACACGGAAATTATTCGTGGAAAGACGCATTATACTTTGCGTAGCTATTTATTGTTGTCGGTATAAACACAGTACGAACTCTATCACTAGAACTAGAAAATAATTATCGTGATTAAAGAATTGTTTTCACAAGAACTATTTGAATAAAATATTTTATCTTCATTTAACACTAGCTTTACGGGAAGCGTCAAAATGGCGCACTCAAATATTTCCAATTTACGATTATCGAGATTGTGAAGATGCAGCCGTGAGTTCGACTTCATTTCTCTGAGTGTATATTGTTCAAAAATGGCTAAAAATTTAGATTAAACACACATTCTCGTGAATTTTATAAATAAAAAAATTAACTACGTCAATATTTAGTAGATTTTGTTCGAAATCTTCATGACGAGTCAAAACTTGGATTCATTTTATTTTCGAGGTCTGTGGACGCTGAAGAAGTTCACGAAACGGAATCATTTCTGTAATAGGAAATATTCAGAGGGACACCGTCGATGGAAGAAATGCATTTATAGATCGTCGATCAGTCGTTGCGAAGATTCAGGGCTCCCTCAGACATGCTAACACCGTTCTAAGATCGTAACTAACACTCGAACTATTGCGTTGTAATAAAATGACAAGATTGCATCAATTCAGACCTCACATCATTTCTATTTTGTAATATGTGCTGCAAAGAAGAAGTTCATTTGAAATTTTCTGTATAGACCTCATACAGGCGTCTCGGTAAACTTAAAAAAAAAAACATTTGAAATTTTCTGACGGAAACGTTTCTATAATTCAAGTAATCGCAAAGGCAAAAATTAGAAACCAGCCATTTTGAGTGGTCCGGTAGTTCTAGTGCTAATATAACCGTTCATCCAGTCGGGTACATGAAAATTTCACCGGGACGAAAAATTAACGAAATGATTCGTCTCGACGCGGAGTTTTCGAGAGCTCTGTTTCGTTACGAAACAAAAGGACGAACAACGGAGAGGGAGAGTGCGAAACAGAGAGAAAGAGAGAAAGAGGAGAATCGCACAAGGGGCCGACGATGACGAATCATCTGTAACTAATAACGCAAGTTGCAGCGAGACCCTTGCCGAGGGTCACCGGCTTCAATAATGCAACGGCGTTCGACGGTAGATGACAACGGTGCACGCGATCCCATCTGCGAATTTTCGTTATCGATTTCTTTCATTAGTTCTCCGCGCCATGAGATAATTTACGTCTACCTCCAGTTTCGAACGAAATTTATTGGGGAGGGGGGTGGGACGGCTAGACTCTTGCTACACTCCCCGCTTCAGTCGCCGATAAGAAACGTAGGAAACGCAAACAAATGGAAACTTGACAATGCCTATCCATCGCAGAACTTTTGCCGAGACTTTAACCCTTTGCACTCGAGTGGTGATGCTGAGTCACCATTAAATATTGCAATACACTATTCAATATATCTTTCACATTGTTAAATTTTTTTGTATCTAATGCATTATTAAATATTTACATATTATATATATTATATATTTAATATATTTATTTATTATATATATATTATATATTTAATATATTTATTTATTATATATATTATATATTTAATATATTTATTTATTATATATATTATATATTTAATATATTTATTTATTATATATATTATATATTTAATATATTTATTTATTATATATATTATATATTTCATATATTTATTTATTATATATTATATATTTACTTATTAAATATATTACATATTTATTTATTATATATATAATATATTTACTTATTAAATATATTACATATTTATTTATTATATATATAATATATTTATTTATTTATATATTTACATATTATATATATATTATATATTATGTTATGTATCTAATAAATTATTAAATATACAATTACATATTATACAAGTAAATTGCATCAATTTTATATGCATAAATTGAAAAGAATCTGATAAAATGGAAATATTGTAGGTCGGAAGAAATGTTTGTTTTTAAAGCTGAAGTAGTTCCGCCTACAAAGTGTTAATCGCTCGCACACTGTGGAAATCATACTGAAGTCATCCGAGTCACCAATAAAAATTGCCACACCATTATTTAAAACAGTTCTCATATTATTAAACTCATCTCTATTCTATTAATTGCTAAAAATTCAAACGTTATATGAGAAAACAGGTTTAATTTCAGGTGCGCAACGTGAAAAAGATTCATGGAATAAAAACGTTCTAGATGGGAAGAAATATCTTAATTAGATTAATAGTTTGAAAATAATATAATAGTACTTTTAAAATATTTTTGCTGTTTTAAATTTCACCTACTCATTTTTGTTATAAATGCATGAAATCCACAGTCTAGTGATAACAAACTGCAACGCTGAACGAATATATTGTCCCCAGTTGAAATGCAAAAATCGCACAAGGAGATTGTTTTCAAAAGTTTGAATAAAATTGTGAAGTGGTTTCAATCTGGACCATCGGGTTCCAAAGCGGCATAGGCAGGACGCAAAGGGGGGAAATTTCGCGGAAACGCGAGTTCCGCCGTTTCCCTGTCCTACCTCACTGGAGACAACCCTCCGAATTCCGTAGCGTCGCGCCGTATCGTCGGCATCGAATAAGCGTGTGCAGGAGAACTGCGAAACGAGCTTTCGAACAGGTTCCCGCCTCCCCCCGTCCCCTTTCTCCCCCGTTACAGCCTCTTCCAGGGAGACGCAAACCGGCCACGTGTGTATTTAAAGACACAACGAAGCAAAACGTTCCGCGCATCCGGTCCCGGCACCGACTCGTCCATTCCACGGTGCTCTGGAAACCCGCTTTTTCAGGACAAAAGTCGGTTCTTCAAGTCTAATATTCTCAACAAAGTTTGTTTGCTATAATACTCATAATGGTTACTGCTCGAAACTTTGAAATCCAAAATATTACTCATCTCACAAAATTCTCTGATCAGATATAGAATTCTAACAATAAAATTGTAAAATTCGAAGTAAAACGTTTGAGACGCTCGTCACTGGACTAAGGATTTTATTATGCATTTGTAATAAAAATGACTAAGTGGAATGTGAAACATGTGATAGATGAAAAGGAATTTAGAACTGTCGATATATGATATAAATATATTATATTATATTATATATCGACACTTTTAAATTCCTTTTCATCAATCTCAACTCTCTACTTAATATAATATAATATATAATATAAATATATTATATTATATTAAGTTAAATATATTAATTGCGATCCATCATCTATGATACAGAACTCCGCTCCACACATGGCAACAACGAAAAATCTAATACAAAGAGCGGAGTTCTGTATCATAGAAGATGGATCGCAGTTCGAACATCTGATGTAACCTGATTTATATTGTAAGAAATAATTTTTCATTAAAATTACGATTTCACAACATTTTCGAGTTTTAGGTCATTTCAAGGTCATAGTGTAATACTGTTGAATTCGTCTCGACGTCTGGAACAATCCTATGACGTCCAAAACATGTGGTGCAATTTAAAAAAGTCAAGGTGACCTTTACTTTTTTTACGTAAAAAGCATTTTTCAATATTTAAGAATATGCGAACATGTAGCTCACCAAGTACTGATGAACTTTTGTTTAAAACATTTTTTAATTGCACTACCGGAAATGCCTAAAAAATGGTGACATAACTTAACTCATACACCCTGTATATAAATGTGTCACTTCGTGTTAAATTGACGGAATGCTGAAAAATCGGTACAATAAAAGGGTAGACGATTAACTTTGCAGACTTTTTTACTGGGTATAATAAAAATAAAGTTCCTGCACATTTAAAAATAAGATTTTCCACATTTTTCGCAAATTGTAAATCGACGTTCAGCACAAACAAACTGCTTTTTGCGCATCTATCACAACTTACACTGTGCAAATTCACATTCCTGTATCAAATTAACACAAATGACGGATGAGGGTTCAAACTGTTGAAGGGGGTAATAAATTTTTATTTCTATCGAGTATCTTATAATTAATGCAGACAGTTTTTATTTTGCATAAATATTCGCTGTTTACTCATCACTAGACAGCGGATTTTATGCATTTATGGCAAAAATGAGTAGGTGCAATTTGAAACAGTAAAAATATTAGAAGAATTTGAAAATACTGTTATATTATTTTCAACCTATTAAACATATTAAAAAAGGAAATAAATTTCTATTTCATTCCCGGTTATTGCAATTCAGGTAGAAAATTTTTATTTTGCATAAAAATCCGCTGTCTACTCATAACAGACTATCAGGATGCAGAATTTGTACAGTTCTTGTACGCGTCAGCAGATTAGCACATCAAGTTAGTACAGTATATTGAGACGAGTCGAGATAATCGTGTATGATCAATTAAGATCTTCCCGATATGTAAAAATCTATTCTTCCAACGACGAAAATATCCCTCGAAACCCGATGGTGGGTTTCAGTGCGCACCAAAAATGATATACGTGACAGGGATAATATGTTAAAAATAACAAAGGTAGCCGAGTCAGTCCAGCGTGTATATTGGACAAAGTAGGATGGCTAAAATTTGATTTACAAAGTTGCTAGATTCTATATTAGGCCGTCGTAGCTTTTAGTCTTTTATATATTATTGTAGGATCAAAGACGATAAATATAAAAATGTATATAATTTAACACAAAAAATCACAACTAGTACAATTAATTAAACTTTTTCACGTCTCAATCTCCGTCTGAGATTTACAATTTTCGTCTCGAATCATTCACGTCGTACTTTTTATCTGTTCTGAAAACCGCAATCAATAATATTGTTCAACAGATCGTCGCGTCGTTACCGTTACTATCATCGTAGTAATCGGCGGAATTCGGTACGGTAATTTGGTACATTATTTTATACGTCGTGGAAGATGAGGGACAATATATCAGAAATATAATATGCACCTGCCAAAAATAAAGCAAATTTTCAGTACTCGAAACATTTTCAACGACGTCTTTAACTGCATCATTATTTTCAAATTTGTACAACATACGATCTTTAAAACCAATAGACATATTTCCGACTGACGAAAGAGTAAAGCTTGACTCTTCGTAGACGACATTCGATTCCCAATTTCTTTCGGTACGATGTTACGGATGTTACCATAAATTGTCCATATATAGCAATCTTCGAATTCTCCAAAGAGAACAACGACGACGTACGATAACATGTCGCCCGTAATAATCAGACTACTCGTAACAAATCTAGAAACATTCTTCAGAGTTGGTACGACGCGCAGACAGATTGTTTCCGAAGGATTCTGTTTTATCTTCGACTCGGCCACGAAGTTCAGTAATGATCCAATATTTCGAAGCGACAAGGTGTAAACGTCGCGACAACGCACCGGCACGTAAGGCACACAGAGAAGTCGGTGTGTCGGGCTTGAAATCGATAAACTCGCTCCAGACGACCTTCGAGGATCAGCGTCGGTCGGGGGTGGGTCTCGCCCCGAAAAAGCTAACCGCGATAAAACATAAAAAAGCGCCGCGGCGATCTTCTTTCCATAGGACGGTGGATTTCGTTGGAAAATATACTGCGCGGTCGCGTGATTTTCGTTAGAAAAAATCCGGTGATCGCGCGAGCAAGGAGATCTCGCAATTACCGTATCGGCGAGTAAGCGAGTAAGCGAGCAAAGCAAGCGAGCTAGCAGAGCCAGCTGAGCAAGCGAGCGTTTCGACAAATTGCTCGGGAAAAATACCGAGAAAGTGGCCATTATCGACAGAATCTTGATCGCTGATTATGGTGGCGAAAGTACGCAGGCCACGCATCCACGTTTCTTTCGACGCGGAGAAGTGGGTCACGAATTTTTCTACGCCATTACCTCGACAGACCGACCCGCCCTGCCCTACCTCACAACGCAACCCCCTTTTCCCACCCTTCCGCTCATCGATCACATCCATACCACCGTCGACAGTCAAAATACTTCTCGCGATGCGATCTATACGCTAAAATTACACCCGCCGAGCTGAGTCTCCCTCAGGAGTTGAAAACAGGTATTATACCGGTTTCGATTCTTGAAACAGTTATGGAGAAGCGAAAACATCTCGTAACTGTTATTTTTTAGTTCTAGGTTAGGTCAGTCAGTCGGAAGCGATGTATACAGAAATCGGTTATATTTCGGAGAACCGAAAAATAACAGTTATAGAATAGCTGAAACCGTAACCGATATGAGTGAGGCCCGATATACCATATAACTAGACTTTTCAGTTCTAGGTTAGGTCAGTCAATCAGAACCGATGTATACAGAAATCGGTTATATTTCGGAGAACCGAAAAATAACAGTTATAGAATAGATGAAACCGTAACCGATATAAGTGAGGCCCGATATACCTTATAACTAGACTTTTTAGTTCTAGGTTAGGTCAATCAATCAGAACCGATGTATACAGAAATCGGTTATATTTCGGAGAACCGAAAAATAACAGTTATAGTATAGATGAAACCGTAACCGAAATGAGTGAGGCCCGATATACCTTATAACTAGACTTTTTAGTTCTAGGTTAGGTCAGTCAATCAGAACCGATGTATACAGAAATCGGTTATATTTCGGAGAACCGAAAAATAACAGTTATAGAATAGCTGAAACCGTAACCGATATAAGTGAGGCCCGATATACCTTATAACTAGACTTTTTAGTTCTAGGTTAGGTCAGTCAATCAGAACCGATGTATACAGAAATCGATTATATTTCCGAGAATCAAAAAATAACAGTTATAGAATAGCTGAAACCGTAACCGATATAAGTGAGGCCCGATATACCTTATAACTAGACTTTTTAGTTCTAGGTTAGGTCAGTCAGTCGGAACCGATGTATACAGAAATCGGTTATATTTCGGAGATCCGAAAAATAACAGTTATAGAATAGATGAAACCGTAACCGATATAAGTGAGGCCCGATATACCTTATAACTAGACTGCAGATGTTTATGCAATTTTCAATTTTTGTAGACGAATTTTAAAGTAATGTAATCAAATGAAATCTCAATTTCAATAGTCCTTGTGGATCTAAAATATATAAAAATTGTATTAAATTCTGTCGAATTTAATGTTCTAGAAATTTTTGAAAATTTTTACAAGTCTTTTATCGGTTTTCTATAACCGTTTCAGTCAGAATCAATATATAACAGTTTGAAACAGTTATTTTCGGAACTATTTCAATTTCTGGTCTCCCTCCGCGCGACCGAATCGCGGTCTTGGACGTTTCGTCGTGTACGCTGGAAAAACTACCCCTATTATGCTTGAGCAACCGGGGTCGTTTATGTTCACAGTAAAATTTCACTCTTTAATTTCTTCCTTCTAGATATTTATTTTCTCGCATTGTTTCTTTCAACATTTGACGTTCGAACGATTATATATTAAAATAATCACTCGTCAATAATCAGAATCATTTTACATTTTTCGATAGCCTAGAACAGAAAATAAATTAGTCGCAAAATGAAAGTCTGATGCGTCGGCTGATGCGTCTGTGCACGATCAATCGGATCGTTTTTCTCGGAAACGACGCGTCTAATAAAAAATTGTTATTCCGTCGTTTCAAAACTTGATTTCGAAAACACCGTGTATATGAAGTAAACTCTGTTTTATTTTGTTGCACGCGCGTCGTACATAGATGGTCAATGTATCCAGCGAAGGGTGAACAGAACGTTCTCTGTGAATCACAGCGCCGCTCTCCCAGGGAATTCTCTCTAGAAATAATGTTGCACTCCCATGAACTGCGCTAATTACAGAGCAATCGGTTGCGTCACCGATCGAACGATTCGTCGTGCGACGGCCGTGATTATTTGGATCGCGAATCGTCAAGGTGTACCAGCGCCGCGTATTTGTCCGTCTTGAACTACTATAGTCTAGTATGATCGTAACCGGCACGATCTCGATCATGGTCGCAACAAAAATCACAACAATCGCCAACATCTTCGAAAACACCTACCGCAGGGCAGCGCATACATAGTTGTTACATTTATGACAAAAGCGAGTAAGTAGTGTACTTCAACACAGCAACAACTATTGAAGAATTTAGGGTAAAACTTACATTTAGGGGAGGATGCTCCGATGACCTTGACCTTGACATATGTTGTTGAGGACAACATTCTGAACAACTTTTGTCATTACAACTACCCGGTGCTCGGTCTCAGTTTTCGAGATATTTGCGAAAAACTATTGCTGGTACTGTATTGAATTTTCCGTATTCTTCGTGGCTACGTAAGGCTACCATAGTTTCGAATGAGCTACACCTTAGATAAATAAACATAGCAAGAACTCATACATCCGAATGTGACCCATGTGCGATCCAGTGCGGACCAGTAGCGATCAGTGTATACATCTGTGCGTTACTTGCAAGTCGCGTGAGTTTTTGAATTATTTCAATATGCATCTCCATGAATTTATAAATTTGACGTACAACTTCGATTCCTTGTGGAACTTTTTGTTTGAGAAAAAAGTGGTTCGTAAAGATATTACATGTCCAAGATGCAAAAATATGCTAGTACTATCGAACACTATCGAACACCGCCCCCCGCCACCTAGTCCTAACCAACACACGACACCACACACACCCACCCAGTGTTTCTGAGACGAAGGTTCTCACATTAAACAATGTAAAATCAACTGAAACCAATACCAATTTGTTTTACTATCAAATGCGATAATATAATACATGTATGCTGTATTGGTCTGGGTTAGGTCTGGGTTAGGTTTTGCAATTTGTTTTACTATCAAATGCTATAATATAATACATGTATGCTGTATTCGTCTCAGTTGATCTTATATTGTATAATGTGAGAGCCTTCTTTTTAGAAACACTGGGTGGGTGTGTGTGGTATTGTCGCTTCTCATCCCCACAACGTGTTTACAAACAAAAAATAAACAGATGCGGCCCCGGAACAGGTTTACGTTGCCACGGAGCGTGGAAGAATACGGAAAATTTAATACGCTATTAGCAATAGTTTTTCGCAAATATCTCGAAAACTGAGATCGAGCACCGGGTAGTTGTAATGACAAAATTTGTTCAGAATGTTGTCCTCAACAACATATGTCAAGGTCAAGGTCATCGGAGCATCCTACCCTAAACGTAAGGTTTACCGAATTTAGAAGTACTATTGTACTATGTTCAATATATTAAACATATTAAGAAAGATCATAAATTTTCCGCTCCAGTTTGTTGTAATTCGGGTAGAAAAATATAATTTTGCATAAAGATGTCGACTAGTGATTATTACTATATTAGTGTTAAGCACATATTAGTTTTAAGGGAAGAATGAAATTCCTGTGAGGCTCCCATTTCCTGCACCCGACCAATTTTTATTTTGCATAAACATCCGCAGTTATCCCAATCGCGGAACATCCGCGACACCATCGTCCACCTTCATCCGTTAGGATCCTCCCCCGACATTCTCGGCCCCGTTTCATCGCCCCGGTTTGCAAATCGTCCGGTTGACTTCTAGCGATGCGTCATAATCGATTACACGGACCTAAATAGATTTTTCGAGGGATGATTCGGCCGTCCGAGGGCGGAGAGTGCTCGCCCCCGGGGGCGAGGGTCGGCTCGGTTAAAATTCCGAGGGGCGTGTGCACCTTTTTTTTTTTGCCCTCGGCACGCATCGTTTTCCGATCAATCGATAACCGTCGTTGTTCGAGTTTTCTCGGTCGACCGGAATTTTTTCGAGCCACCCCCGGCCGCCCTGGGGGTTGAAAACTCGACGCGTCGCGTTATCGCGAGCGAGACGGGGGGGGGGGGGGGCGTCGCGAAAAAAAAAAACAGTCCGCAATCGAGCCGGGTTTTTGAACCCGACGCGTGTTGTCGCGACGCCGAGGGGATTGTCGCGGGGGTGGCGACCGATCGCGGTCGCCAGACGACCTTCATCGATCCGAAAATCACCCCCTAGCCGGAGCACGGTTTTTCTGTTTTTCTTTCATCCCCTGCCCCGCACCACGCGGTCCCACGTCAAATCGAAATTACACGTTATCAAGGTAACGAGGATGGAAGCCAATCATCCGTGACCGAATTATGTCTGTCGGGATCGGGGGTGGGAAAACGGCAGACGCACGCCCCACAGTGCCCCGGATATCGAAGAATCTTTACAGAATTTTGGTAGCACCCTAATCAAGGATTTTTACGTTCAATTAGCCGAAGCCAGAGATGGGGAAAATTTTACATTGCCGTTGGTCCATAATTAAAGAAAAATACTATTACAAATAAATAGTAAACTTTCTGCAAAGAAATATTTAAATTTTGGTAATCTGAAACGTAAAATAAAATATTTGAATTCGGCGTTAAATATTTGCACCGTACACCGTGTCGTATATGAATAACATCTGTTCGGATAACAGAGGTGCTACCGAATCGTAGATTAAACGAGTGAATGTGATCGGAATTGTATCGTGTTTGAGCACGTTTTAATCGGAAGAACGTGACAAATACGTTGATAAAGGTGTCATAAAGAAATCATTATTAATAACAATGTTTTGCCATTTGTTGAGTATTCGATTGCATAATTTTCTTAATTTCTCGAGATCTGTGACCCTTCGAAAACAGTAAAACCTGAATAATTCCTATAATAATAGAAGACGACTTAGAAAAATTACAATATTTACCACCAGTTCGCTCTTAACCCCCTGCTCTACGATTAGTGTCACAGTTGCAATGACTAGAACTTCTTCGAAGTTCATAACTTCTTAGAAGAAGAAACAAGTTTCTACACATTTATTGAACATCTATGCATTCTCCAATGGCTATATGTCGACCACAACAAAATAGAATTTTATTTGAGCTCCAATGGAATTAACTACGTCAATATTTAGTAGATCCTGTTCGAAATCTTCATGACAAATCAGACTTGTCATAATGCAAAACTCATGGCTAAATGTCCAAAATGCTTTTTGGATTGATTAATTTTTATTTTCGAAGTCTGTGGACGCTGAAGAAGTTTACGAAACGGAATCATTTCTGTAATAAGCAGGGATGTCGGTAAATTATTCGATCTGGAGCAAGTGTGCGCGGACGGTCTCGCGATAAGAACGGTAGGAAAATGGTTCGGACGGGTTCGGACGGGTTTGGACGGGTTCGATGCGGGTGGAGGCGGGTTTATCGGCGCTCGGAAGGCAGAACGAGGACACGTACGGGGTAATAGATCTCCAGAGGACACTTTGCCCTGTGGTTCTCCCCGCCCCTCGAAGAGAACCGGCTGGCCGACAGCTCTCGATTAGCCCGATTTCGATGCCTCGGCTAATATCGATGGATTCGGCCGGGACAAGGACGCCGTAGATCGATCCTGCGACGCGACGGGAGGCCATCCTGCGTGCACGCCCAGGAGCTGCTCTACTCGACATCCGAAGGACGTACGCTGTCGTCCCTGGACGTCGCGGATTTACGTCGGACCTTTATCCTTTTATCAAATTCACCGGCTGTCGCGTCGGCTTCCGTAGAAAATTGGCCGTTCCGCGTGAAAATTGATACAAGCCGACGACTTTTCTTGTTCTTGCATGGATCGAGGTTGGAACCTTCAGTTTCCGACACTTCACTTAAAATTTCGGCTAACGTTTGGTCCGTTTCGTTGCACTCTGAACTTTGTTCTTGAACGGATTTAATTAGAAAAATCTCTCGTTAACTGCCGAACCATTATCCACAAAAGACCCCTCAAAATCAAGACAATTTTGTCATTGTAATAAAAACTGCAGAGTTGAAACTTATTACAAGGAATACTTCTTGAACTCTTCTAGATAGGACAAATCCTGACGATGTTCTGTTCAAACAATTACGTTATGAACCAAAATTAATTTTCAAAAAATAGACGAAACATTGTGTCGCCCTTATAAGACCGACATGGCAGTGAACGTATTAAATCGTACAAAAACGCCGAATCAAGCGTACTTGTCCAAAGAAAGCTAACCGAGAGTTCTTGTACAGGATGAGGCGAAGTTAACATTGAACCCATCCCCACAGTAAATTCACTCGAGAAGAAAGGCACGTGATTCCGTTCTGTTGTTAACAAGAGGATTTCGGAAGAATCGATCCAGAAAGTCCGACAAAGTCGACGTATAATTTACGTCAGTGTAATAAAACCTGCAGAGTTAGAGGTTGTTGTTAGAGTCGTTGTCGGTGGCCTTTGACCCCGAGCGTGACGCTAAGGGGGTAAGTTGGGGGGACACGACCGTGGTCTCCCGCGACGCTAGACGTCCACGACTCCGTATCGTCTTAATAATCGTCTGTGACTCGTCTAGAAGGGGTTGAGGTGGGCAACAGCTAGGAAAGAGTAGTGTAAATATATCTTATCTCAGCCGCTACCTAATAATCAATCTTCTTGAGACCAACAAATTACTTAGAAACATGTAGTAACAAACTCTTGAACATTTCAGGGAGCACAATGTTCCGCCTTTTCGTCTCTTGCAATGCGTGGCTTCGTGTCCCCGAAATAAAACAATTAAAAAATAGCGTGCGAATAGAAAACAGAATAGTTATCGTCAGAATAATCCATCTGTGACTGGTCGAGCGGTGGTTGGACAGGGGATCGTTGGAAAAGAGTACGCAATGGCAAGAGCTAGAAAACAAGATAAACAGAGATGTAGAAAGAGAGAAGACGTCACGATTCCGTATCGTCCTAATAATCGTCTGCGACTCGTCGAACAGGGGTTGAAAGGAGGAAGGGGTAGTTGATGCGGGGTTAAAGAAAGAGTACGCAACGGCAGACGCCCGGGGACAGGGTGGATAGAGAAAGAAAGAGAGAGAAAGAGAAAGGGTCGCGGGGGTTGCTAGCTGGCGGAGGCCGCGGCCGTGACCTTGGCGCAGGAGGAGAGGGGGCGGTTTATCGAACGTCAAGACTTTCACTAGCGTTCTGTACCACCCACCCACCCCCCGCGTTCCCTCTCTATGGTCTCGCCGCCCTCTCTTGCTCCCCGTCTTCGGCCATTTTCCCGGCGTGGCCCATTCACGCAACTTTCTCCGTCGCTTCGACGTTCCGCCAGCCGCCAACCGCCACCCCCCGTAGACGACGAGCAGTCCCGGTGTAGGCGAAGTCTAGACGGTTTCCTCGCAGCCATTCCCTTCCTCCACCCCTAAACCGGCGGCGGAACCGGCCTCCTCTCCGCGTCCTTTTGTTATCGAATGACCGTCACGATATCGTCGCCCCTGCCATAGTCTCGTGCGCCGATGTGCTCGCCGGGGGCAAACACCTTCACCGAAGCCGGAAAATATTCCACGTCGCCCCGAAGGACGATATTCGATAACCTCCTATCCGTTGCGGAATAACCGTGGTTCATCCTTATTCTCCTTTACCCGACGCCATTGGCTGCTTCTTCGTACGTGTACAAATACGTTGGTAAAAGTATCTCGAAGAAATAATTAACACTAGAACTACCGCACCAGTCAAAATGACTGATGCCTAATTTTTCCTTTTACAAATAATGAAATTATAAATATGTTTCCAAGAGTAATGTTTTAGTAACCTTCTCCATTGATGTGCATATTTAAACAAATATTATACTAAATCTGAATAAATGCAATCTAGTCGTTATTGTAAGGCGATATACGCCAGTCGCGTTTAGTGCTCGGTAGTTCTAGTGTTACCCTAGTAGCATTTATGGTTGGCATTTCGTTGGGTCTACGTTGTAGTATTCATTGACCGACCGTTAGAAATGTCGCTATTTTTTTCGTTGGGCCAACGATCTGTGGCCAACGTAGGGCCATACGTTTGTTCTGATCTTCTCTTTTACGGTTGTTTTCACAGAATATAATAAATAATACTTAAACAATGTATCTCCAAAAAAAAAAGTACCCTCGTCGGACTTGAACCTGGATCCTCTGCGTAGTAAGTTGATACGCTACCGCCATAACTATAGACATTTCGTGATTGCATATGATTTGGGTTATTAAATACGTCGACAAATGTAAATCATAATACATAAAGGGTTTCGTTACTGTATACGAGCACTAAGACCTCCACATATTGTCGTTCTAAAAGCAACACCCGTACCTTCCCCTTGTCAAATGGAGGAACTTAAAGAAATAAATAAACTCCAAGGCTGCACACAATAAAACTTTGGCGCATCAACTATCGCGCAAAAATAACAAATTGTGAGTATATTTAGAAATATGAAAAATAATGAATTTGGAATATAACATGTTTTTGGTTGCAGCAACATTACATTTCTGTTGTCTGTTAGACGATATATTTAAATGTTGGCAGATTTTCGTTGGGCCAATGTTGTATCACCGTCGTAAATTTCACGTTATTTAACCGACCATAATATCTGTAGGCCCAACGTTGGATATTCGTTGGCAAATTCACATCATTTTTCGTCGTTGGCCCTACGTTGGGAATCTGTAGGCAAAACCACTAACCATATCCCAACTAACTCCCAACCGTTGGCCACCGTTGGCCAACCATAAATGCTACTAGGGTAATAACAACAACACCTTTCCATTGGATAAGTATTTCGTTACCGATCTATCCACTCTCATATCACGTTATACTTCCCAGTAAACGAGCTTCCGGTCACTATTTTCCCAAAATACCGTGCAAATCTCATACTACTATCGAAAGAATATTAACCTTCCGTCGGGCGCAACTGATCTGAGAGGCACAGCGCGGTTATTTGGGTACATCTCCCCCCCCCCCCCCCCCCCCCCACCAGGCAACATTGTCATTTGGCGTTCCCAGTAACTGCCTGTTTTGACGTGCTCTAAGGATCCTTCCCACTTAGTTTGCCTTTGACCATCACTACCGGAAGTTATTCAAGTTTTGTTCAAATCAGCTCAGTGCGTCCGAACTCATCACATTTTTAAAGTTACGTATTTTCGAAATATTAGCATAAAAATTATTTATTATCTTCGCTTTAATTTAAATAATGTAAGGGTTTTCATTAATTTTGTGAAAATACATTGACCGTATGGTAAAGTCCCAGTGCCGAAGTTTCAGGTAGCACGTAAGTATCTGGAAAACACAAGTGACTCAGTCACCCCCACCCTTGGGGAGGGCCTAAAAAAACGTCCCCTCAAGTATAGACGGTACCAAGTGCAGTGTTTCCCTAACAGCAGTTGTATGAATGAACTTAATTAGGTGTTTATTGTGTTTTTTGAATGTGTGCCCGTCAAGCACATTGCGCCCGAACACGGCGGTCGAGGCATTGCGCCCGACGGAAGGTTAATAGTTTCAATTTCGTCCTCTTGCATACACCGTCCACCCTAGAAGCACGTTCAGCTTTCATTTTCGTTCGAAAGTGCGGCACAGCGATGATCTTGGTCCAAGTATCCTAAGCCCGAGTTCCCGGGGACGCGGATGATGATGGGGGATGCTCGTGTGAAGGAATCGCGAGCAGATTCCAGGGGAGATGACCTCGTCGAAGGTTGAAAGTGAGGTTCGAGCAGCCGCCGCGGCCGGTCCAGACAACGTGACGTTATTTCGACGGGGTTTTGCAATTTCTCCGGGAGAATCCTACGGGAAGAGAGGGCGTCGGTGAAGGGGAGGGAGGGGATAACGCGGAGAGGAAACCGTCTAGACTTCGCAGCCCTTCTTGCGCGCGCCATTACGGGGGGAGGATCAGGAAACCGGTTCCGACGCACGCGTTCTCCGCGTCCCTGGAACGTCTTCGCGCATTAACGGGAGGAAAAATGCCGCGTAATCGCCGGCGCGAATCGTAACGGCCCTCCTCGTTCAGGCTTGATCGATCTCCTTCAGGATTTCCGTTTCGCTCCTCCGAGTCTCGATCCTCGCGCTTTTTTACCCCGGCTTCTCGATCCTACCGGCCACGGACCGGTCCCGACGCGACGCCGCGTTCCGCTGCGTCTAATGGGATATCTTCCGCGCGGATCGGACCGAACCAGTTTACCTCTACCGATTTACAAAATAGAACCTCGAACGACGATTATGGCGAGCTTTCCGCTCGGGAACGCCGTATCCGCTCCGGAGTCTACGATTTTAGGACACGTACCGAACGGACGTGTGCGCACGGAATCGTTGATCCGTGCATTCGTGAATTATTTCACTACGATTTATTTTTCTCATTAAAGCTTTGAACATTTGACGTTCTAACGAATATGTATTAAAACAGAGACTCTGACAAGTATTCCAGAATTTTTTAGATTGTGGTGGCTACTTCCTATGCTCGTCAACAGAGGGACATTACGACAACACCTTTCCCGCTACTACCTGAATCTTCCTCTGTATATACAGGGTGCGGCGCCAATTAGTCCCCACGTTTTTTCAGCCCCTTCGGATGGTCGGACAGAAAAATGTTTCGTACCAAAGTTAATCAGTATTTAACCGACAAGAAATTGCAATTTTTAAAATTTAAAAAGATCGATTTTCAACAAAAAAGTCAAGGACGCTGTCATATCTTTTAATGGAACTGGGTATTTTTAACTTCATAATATTGTAGGCAACGTCGAAACGAATTCAACGATCTGCTATACAATGACTTTCAGATGACCTTGAAAGATAATATCGCCATGAATCAATTGCCAGAATTTTTGAAATATTTCGACGGTACGTAATAGTAACGCCTCGCATTTAGAGGTAAATAAATGAACGTAAACATTGCTTCAGAACTTAACTCACGAAAAACTAAATGTATACGGAGCCACATTGAAAACACAAATGTTAAACGTGTACATGTAATTAATTAATAATTAAATTAAATTTTAGAACTGCATCCCATCTTGTGTAACGCAAAGTTCTGCTCTATGTAGCAAAGTCTTATGTGTAGCTTCCATGAGAGAACTTCTTTTTACATTTCTACACGCTTGAATTATGCGTTCTTTAAGATTTTCCATATTATCCACAGGTCTTTCATACACAATCGATTATAAATATCCCCAAAGATAAAAATCTAAAGGGGTCATATCCGGCGAGCGAACTGGCCATCGAATTGGACCATATGTTCCGATCCACTGATCCCCAAAAACTGTATTTAAGTATGTTTTTACAATTGCAGCATTATGAGCTGAGTCGAAATATTTCAAATATTCTGGCATTGATTCATGGCGATATTATCTTTCAAGGTCATCTGAAAGTCATTGTATAGCAGGTCGTTGAATTCGTTTCGACGTTGCCTACAGTATTATGAAGTTAAAAATACCTAGTTCCATTAAAAGATACGACAGCGACCTTGATTTTTTTGTTGAAAATCGATTTTTTTTAAATTTTAAAAATTGCAATTTCTTGTCGGTTAAATACTGATTAACTTTGGTACGAAATATTTTTCTGTCCGACCATCCGAACGGGCTGATAAAACGTGGGGACTAATTGGCGCCGCACCCTGTATACCGTCCTAAACTGTCCTTGCGACATCCCGCTTCTAAGGCACAGGTCCGCTAGATAGCCTTACTGATGAGTCCTCTAGCGGGCCTAGGACGAAACGCTTCCTTCTCCCTTTCCCATCTTTTCATAATCCAAAGCCGCCATAACAGTAAAAAAATCAGTCGTGAGCATAAACAACTCAGTATGCAGACGAAGGGTTAATATACGTGTAATTATTAGACTGCGAATTTATTTGCAAAATAACAATTTTCTGCATTAGTTACGAAATACAGGCGCCTCTTACGAACGTTCCCCTTTCTTTAACCCCTTAACATACCATCTATTTTACGGTTTCAGTGACTATATGTTCTCCAATGGCTATACATTAACAACAACAAAATAGAATTTTATTTCGTTTTAAAAGAAATTAATAACATATTTATTTGACTCTGTTCAGAATCTTCATCACGTCTCTCACACGTCATTGTAGGCAAAGGGGTTAATAGTTTTACTAAGTAGAAAGCAAGATATTGATGCAAATTGCATTGTCAAATTGCAGTTGGTCATTCTTGCCATAAATGTTTAAAATCTGTAGTCCCCCTTGTACACGGATATAGAAACTCGTGTATTTTTGTGTAATCATTTTAGCACTGTTTGCGCAAAGAGTTCGTTGAATAAGTTTCCCATAAACACGACTTTACAGTTTCGTTTATGAGTCTTAACGTACAGATTGAATATGAAATTGCTTTTAACATACAGATAATGCTGATTCCCATGAATATCGTCGTTCGTTGGTACGATTAAAATGAGTATAAGCGGAATTTAACACGTTGCGAGCCACAATGCGTGGTTCTACTGTTGTTTCTACACTCGAGGCATGTTCGCCCGCTTCTCGCGCTTCAGGGATTGTGCATTATTGTGCAACGAGCCGGCGATACGACGCGTTGCACCTGTGCACGCGTAGATGCCCCGTTGACGGTTTAATGTGCCGGTGAACAAGGCCGAGGGACCACGCAACCAGCTACACAAACCAGACAACCCTCTCTGCACGTCTCCTGGCCATCTCAGAGACTAAACCGAATCGAAACTGACCAATCCCCTCGACGATCTTACTTTGCTACCCCTATTTATCTTAGGGGCTGCCATTTCAACCCCCTTCCTCAATTCAATCTATCAGCAATAATAAAAGAATCGACTGATCGAAGGTTCGCTGCGATTTCTTCGGATTGGGATCCATTAGCATCTCAACCAGTATTGGGATCAGTGATGGTATATGGTCTCGGTTTTTTCGCGCATGCGCGACTAAATGCATGCACGTATGTACGTCTTATGTTTGTGGGGAAAGTATGGGAGAACTGTTATTGGCGGGAAACCGGACAGAAGAGTGGAAGATATATTTATATATTATATGTACATACACAGAAAATTTTAATATAACATACGTATGTTAAACATTCATATTTGAAAATCGAAAAAAAATTTGCGAAACTATGCGGAGTGACCAAGGTACCCCATTTTAGCTCAACTTTGTACTTTACTGACGCTAAAATCGTCGCGCATGCGCGAGAAAGCCGAGACCATATATTATCACTGATTGGGATATGATGCAAGATTTCACGCGCATGCGCGGCGATTTCAGCCTCGGTAATGTAAAATTCTCGATAAAATGGGGTACCTTGAGCACCCAGCAGAATTTTAAAAAATTGGTATGATTTGATTCTGAAAAATGAATGTATAGCATGTGTATTTGTGTATATTTTGTAACTCGTAGGACACGTCCTGAAGTTTTTTTGTCCGAAACAGATTGTTTCGGGACATTCCCGCTAATATAACTGTCTCAGGGCTCCACTACCTCTGTCATCATGATATAGATACATTACTGTTTTGACCGCGCATGCGCGTGAAATCTTGCACGATATCCCAACACTGATCTCAACACGGATTCCGGTGGAAGAAAAAATAAAATTTCCGCTTGCAACAAATTCCGCACTAATTGTTTCACTTGTTTCTGAAAGGACTAATTAAACTTAAAGGACTGATTAAACTATTAAAGAACTATATTTTTATATCAAAGATACGACTTTAGCCTTTGCAATGATACCAAAATGAATGCTGAACTCTACTAAGCAGATATTATAATTAATGAAAATAGAAAGCATGCAATTATAATTGAATTATATATTGTCAAGGCAAGTTCTGAAATTGAAGAGAGATAACTAGACTGCGGATCTTTGTGGATTCATCATACGTGTAAGTTTGTAAGTTAACAAAAACTTAACGCGCTACTACTCTCTGTTCAGCATACGGAAGCTTCTAGTTGTTGCAAACAATTTTCTCCCTGTTCGAATATCTACAAAAATACAAATACGATCTTGCATAAAGATCTGCAGTTTAGCTATCACTCTTTTATTTCAGAACTTGCTTTAACATAATATAACTCAATTACAATTCAGTATTTTCCATTTTCACTTCGACTCACTTCACTTTACAATTATTAGGATGGTAAAGATAAATCCATGAGGAGATATTCGAAAGATTTGTTTGGATATATATATATTTTACAAAAAAATTGCCAAAAGTTTGGATAGAGATAATTTTTAATTTAAAAGTTTAAACGAGAACGTAATTTTTATAAAGTAATGTAAAACAGTCGCTTTTAGTACTCCGTAAACCTAGTGTTTCGAAAATGCGAAAAAGAGGGGATCAACTTTTTAAAGGTTCCACACCAGAAAATCGCCTAAAATAATTATAAAAGTGATTTCTATCGATTCGAAACCGCTAAATCTCGATTCGGGACCAGGCTCTGCCAAGAGCCTCTAGGTCCGAGATCATTGTCCGCGTGCATGTGTTACTTAGGTGTTCCACGGGCACACAGGTAGGCAAGTTAGGCGTGTTTGCGAGCCCGCGACTGATACCCATCGTTCCGGGAGCCGACGTGGACCGTGAAACGGCGGAAGTCTGCGGAGAATCGCGTCGGACGCGTAGGTATGTTAAAAGCAGGTTACCATACGCGCCCAGCCGAGCCGAGCCGAGCGGAGCGGAGCCGAGGATTCTCGTTGCAGTTTTGCAGGCCTAGCTGCAACCTGCAACCGGAATGCTTTCGTCTCCCTCTCTCTTTCTCTCTTTATTTCTCTCTGCACCCGAGCCCCGCCGGGCAAGGGATCAGGATCCTGTGAGAATTCTTTTTCCCGTCGAAACGGCTTATCGATGTATCGCGCGCGCGGCGAGAACGCGTTCGCCGATCCGCCGCGTTGCGTTCCGAGCGACAAAATACGAGAACGTCGGTTTTCGTTAACGAATATCGTCGTCGCTATTAAAGTGCACAGCCTCGCCATCGCTATTATACAGCGAGTTTCTTTGTCCATCCGTGAACGCCACAGACTCCATTTTGAGACGATCGTACGCATCGTTTTGCGCCGTTGAAGAAAATCCCATGATCTGTGAAACGCAATCTGTTGCTTGTTTGTTCATACTCAAACGGTGAACCTTTTTTTATCCTTTATATTCTAGCAATTTTTTTTTATTAAAACGTATTTTACAATTTATTTTTTTGAGATCGATGTTAATCTGTTTCTTGGTTCACGATAAAAGTATGCTGGTAAACTAAAATTTGGACTTTATAACTGTGGGTCGAAATGGACCCAATTCCCGTTATCGGAGAGTGAGGGGTACTTTTTTTCTAGACCCATTAAACTTTCCGTTGTTTCGAATGTGGTCGTTATTCGTTTAGTTTATTTTCTGGAAATTAAGTGCATAAACGACGATTTTAATACTTGGGAAAGGAAAAATTCAGAGTAGAGGTCGATTATTAGAGGATCAAGGTCAGAAACTGGAATTTGACCGAAGGAAAAGGAAAAATTTGGGACACAGGTAGATTTTTAGAGGATCAAGGTTAGAAACTGTAATTCGAATGGGTGAAAGAAAAATTGAAGATAGAGGAAGATTTTTAAAGGATTCAAGATTAGAAATTGGAAATGAGCGAGGGGGGAAGAAAAAGTTTAGAATTGAGGTCGATTTTTAGAGGATCAAGGTTAGAAACTGGAATTTGAGCGAAGGAAAAGGAAAAATTAGGAACACAGGTAGATTTTTAGATTATCAAGATTAGAAACTGAAATTCGAGCGGGTGAAAGAAAAATTCAGAATCGAGGAAGATTTTTACAGGATACAAGATTAGAAATTGGAAATGAACGAGGGGGGAAGAAAAAGTTTAGAATTGAGGTCGACTTTTAGAGGATCAAGGTTAGAAACTGGAATTTGAGCGAAGGAAAAGGAAAAATTAGGAACATAGGTAGATTTTTAGAGGATAAAGTTTAGAAACTGAAATTCGAGTGAATGAAAGAAAAATTCAGGATAGAGGAAGATTTTTACAGGATACAAGATTAAAAATTGGAAATGAGGGAGGGGGGAAGAAAAAGTTCAGAATTGAGGTCGATTTTTAGAGTATGAAGTTTAGAAATTGGAATTTGAGCGAAGGAAGAGAAAAGTATGGAGTATCGAACAACCACAGCGTTCGAATTCAGATTTTGAGGTTAGGAGCCCGGGTATCCGTCCGATGGATAATCGGAACAGAAATCCTCTGGATTGGGAGAAGAATGACTCGCGAATGGAAGCTCAAGGACGGTTGACGTTATCGTCGGCCGAGATTCCGTGTAATTTCGCGGACCTTTCGTCATTCAACCGTTTCCTCGCGGTAAATTCCAGCGGTTATCGAGCCGCGTTAAGACGAACGGTGGCTCGTTACCGCGGAAAGAACGTAGATTACCGAGTGCGTCATACTGGCTAGTTGTTTTATTTGTCTCCTCTCCCTTTCCTCTATTTCTCGGGGAGAAATCTGAAGAGAGAGCTCCACGATAGCGGAAGCTGAGCGGCGCTTTCGCAGCTCTTTCCGCTCTGCTCGAACTTCAGATTTCAGAGGAAATCCACAATCTAGTCGCGGCGAAGAATCAATTTTAAACGTCGATGGACTTTGAAAATTGCACGCAGCAATGGACGCTGTTAAAGTTTTCCTCTTTTTTTTATTAAGCATTTTAGATCTCAATTGAGATCTATTTCGGCAGCACTAAGCAAGATAATGCACAGTATACACATATTCATACATACACAGCTTGCATTAGATCAAACTAAATGTGTAATTTACAGTATTTTAAGAACTTATCTGATGTTTTGTATAGACAAAACCTCTACTAATAAACCTCCGGAATTCGGAAGTTTCGACAGTCTCGACCTGCGTTTCATTGCGAAAAGTTCCGCGATTAGGCCGCTCGGAAACAAAAGAAAATCGCCGCGGATATCGGCACCCATGGTTAGTAAGTAAGGCTAAGGTTGCGTACGATTAGATTGCGGACGAAAGCGAGGAGGAAGAAGGAACGCTCTGCTTCGTTCCCCTTCGTTCCGCCACGCTCTGCCTCGCTCTGCCTCGCTCTGCCTCGCTCTGCCTCGCTCTGCCAAGATAACTCGGCTTACTAGCGCGGGACTCGTTTTGCGGCGGGCCGTTCTATTTAAATATTCGAGCAAACGATAATACATTGTCAATTAGATAACCGCCGTTGCTTCCAAGTATATTTCTTCAGTACTGAGTCATTCGGAACAACCGGGATTAAAGTCATTTCCGTTCGGGCACGACACGCTTTCCGTGACGCGAATCGATGACTCGCGCGACCAAGCAAATTCAAATTTCGCGACTCCGTTTCTCCTCGACAGCGTCGTATTAAGACCTTTCGAGGCCCTAAGCACTTCGAAGAATCTTAGGATTCTTTATACAGGATCGTTTCAACGCGATCTATAGTTGACACCAAATAAGAAGGAACTTGTAAAATGTCTGCTCCCCCACCCGATCATCCAAACGAAATTGCATTTTTTGACGATTTGTTGAGGTATCAGCGACGATATGCACTTTTATAAAGAAGTTCATTCGAGAATTTCTGATGAATACATTTTTATAATATCAGTAATCGTAATAGGAATAATTAGAAATCAGTCATTTTGACTGGTCCGGTACTTCTAGTGTTGAATGATTTTAACAAGCTGAAACTAGTATACGTTAATACAGGCATGGGCACGGGTGGAGCGCCTCGAACGTCTGCTTCTCCCACCAACCTCTCTTTCATGCGCGACGCCTGCGCACTGTTCGCGATGGGGGACAGTGGGCGCTATGGTGGGGACGGTTTTGTCTCAATTGAGACAAAACTGCCCATCCCTGCGTAAATACATTATATTATGCATTGATAGATAAACATTTTTAACTCTAAACCTACCACGGTCATATGACCGGTTTTCTATCTCACATTTATTGAAATTATAGAAACGCTTTCATAGGAAATGACTAGATTGACTTCTTTGTTTAAGCACATAGTGTAATGGAAGCGGTACAAAGTTTAAATAAATTCAACCTTCTAACTTCTATAAAGTTTTGTGCCTGGTGGGTTCAGTGTTAACACGTTGACGTAAATGCCGCCCATAGAAAATAATAATTTTATCCTGTAAGTTCATCGCACTCTCCAAGAATCAAATAATTAACAAACAAAAACGTTGCTTTTATCGTCCATCACCGATTGCAAAGAGAACTTCAACATGTTCAAGATTTTTAATCTGTCTGTTGCTTTGAGTTGTATGTACCAATTCATGTTTATTATAAATTGTATAAAATCCACGCAGTCTAGTCATTCGGTTCAGTCTGGTCGGAAAGCTTCGGTATGATTTCAGCAGGCTAGTTTATTTTTTATCGAGCAGACAAACTGCTCGCAGACAATTGGCTCCCCTCTCTTTCTCTCTTTCCCTGGAGGAGCAATGCGCCTTTATTTGCTGTTTCGCGAGAGAAGCGTTCCGAAAAGGGCGGTTGAGTTTTCCGTGAACTCGGGACGGGTTGTTGGTGCTGTTTACAAAAAAAGAGACGAGATCGAAGGCGGCGTGCTTGCTCTTGTTTACGCAATTAGGCGTAATCGAGCCAAATTTCGACGAAGCGTCTGAAGGGGTGTGTCCGCGGTGGCAGGGGTAGAATAAGCCAGCAGGCAAGGGCGGAACAGCGCTGCTTTGTGGTTTCGTGGATGACCTTGACCGTGGTGGATCGATCAGCCGGCGAAACCCGGCAGTCGCCATGACTACCAAGGGTCCTCCACCCCCGTTGCTCTGTCGCGAAAATTCCAGTCGAATTCCACCCCTCCACATTGCCCCTCTTTTTTCACTCTCGCTAGCCCTGTGGATAAAACGTCTTTGGGAGGCTTTGATGTCTCGCACAGGATTTGCGAACTCTTTGAGATTCGCGCAAGCTCGCTGACCGACAGATAGCTGCAATCGCTTTCAGACGTAGCTTAGCTGATTTTCATCCGCCCTTACACAACACCCTCCTGTAAAAGCATCATTCTTCCTTTCCCTTTGAAAAAGCTCAGAATTTCCGGACACAACCTCGCGAAGCGGGAGTCTAGGCATTTTGTTATTGATTTTGTTATTGACGCAAGGTTCGATCTCTTTGATCAAAAAGATCGAACATTGCGCCAATAACATCTTCTCTAACATAATTCAAAATTCGATCGATAGAAATCACATTTATATTTTGGCATCTTCTCTGTTTCGTGTTAAACAAAACAGTATGTTTTAATCTGAAATCTTGGAATGAAATTGTAAGACAAGGGGATAACACACTACGGAACATGTTCCATCGTAGTACTTTCAAGCGTTTATTGTCTTACGCAGAACTAGCAGAGGTTGTATTTCTAGAACTTCATGACTAGTAGATGGAAAACACAGCTGGCCTTTACCATCGTCGATATTTACGTCGTGTTTAACGATCGCCAGTCGTCCCCTCGGAGGTAATTAACTAATTATCTCATAGGTTTTTTCACACCGATCGATCTTCCTCGGCGTCGAAATGTCCGACGCCGACTTTCGATTGATCGACCGATCGGACAGCACTTCGAAGCCCTCGGTCGTCGACATCGGTGATTACACCTGAAAATTCCGAATTCGTGAAACATTCAGAGGGACGATGTTCCGAGGAGTTTCCCCCCTCCTTCAAGACCGAAAGAACACGAGGGACATGGGAAAACGACGATCCGAGGGGTGCAGGAAAAAGGAACGCTCGCGCGCGCGCGGAAACGCACCGGCTGCGGACAACATTGAATCGCCGACGATTTCTTGCCTAACCTACCTTAACCACGACTATGGCAGCAACACCGACGAGAAATAAAAGAGGGTACCGAGCCCCAACCCTCGGATAAATCATTGATTAGCGTTTAATTGCCGGCGTGGGGATACGTCGCCGTCTATTCTCGCAGATTCAACACGCCGCTCTTTCACGGAATCGAAAACCTCTTATGAAATCGTGAAAAACTATAATTTTCATAATAACAGATGTCAGAACCTGTACAACACATTCGAGTCCACGATACATGCTTTTAAATTCTACAGACCGAGATAAACAAGTCGTGAAAAGCAACCATTACCATTTTCCCACGCGATTCCGATCGAATGCAATTTCTCCAAAAAGTTTTCCGCGCATCTTCTACTAAACTAACACTTCTAGATTTACAGAAATTGTATGATGAAATTCATCTATAACGATGACGTTATTGATGAATTATTTTCAAACTACTAAAATTATTAAAAAAGCAAAGCAAACTTCTAAACTTCTGTGCTGTTCCCGTCTCTTGCAACAGAAAATTTTGATTCTGCATAAAGACCCGCAGACTAATCGATTATGTGAGTGATTGCGTATTAATCTCTTCGAGGGCGAATTTTCGAAAACAGAAAGATTCATTTCTTGTTTCGTCTTCTATTTTTATCTTTCAGGGATTCCCTTGTTCTCTAACATATTAAAGAAATAAAATAAATATACATTTGGCACATTATCCACCAGTAATTATTCCATAATTTTTGGAAGTCACTAGAAACTTCAATCACAAACCATCAACCCACCCTCTAATAACGTAATCTAATAATTTCTTTTGGGATTGTTATGTAAAAGAAAATTTTTAAGCTTCTATTCGGTACAACACAATTACTTAAAAAAACCTGTAAATTGGGCTTCCGGTAGATAAAGTGTTAAACTCGAAGATTCTAATAATATTTTTCGATCGGAATGTTTCATAAAGTTTGCGTTCTAAATTGGGACGTTTTGTATGCGACAACCTAATACAAAAAGATCCTGAAGGAAAGGATTGCCGTGTCCTAGAGCAGTATTTCGGAGGAATCCTGTGGGATCCGGGGGACCTGTATCGGAAGGAGAGATTCGTTTCTGTGTCTCGTCCGAGGAGCAAACAAACTGACGCCGTAGGGGAGAGACCCGTAACTGGGGAGTGAAAGTGGGAGAGAAAGTGAGGGGAAGATTCTAATGGTGCGCGGAGAGTGAAAGGGTGGTTGAGGAGGGATGGCGAGAGCGAGAGATTGAGCGAGAGAGGCGAAGGGGTAACGAGGGAAGGGAAGTAGAAGAAGAGGGTCGGAGGTAAAGGGGTGGGACGGCGGGAGAGGATCGCTCGAAGGGTTGTATAGGTAGGTTCAAGGACGACCA
Organism: Sphecodes monilicornis; assembly: GCA_913789915.3. Lineage (NCBI taxonomy): Eukaryota > Metazoa > Arthropoda > Insecta > Hymenoptera > Halictidae > Sphecodes > Sphecodes monilicornis. The sequence goes on from OU565291.1 coordinate 22,437,682, forward strand.
CGCCCTGTCTGCCGTACACCACCCTCCGGTGAACCCTGCCCCTCCCTTCCTCTCCACCCTGCGGACGTTACGCAGCTCGCAAATCGCCTGGAAACAACCCCTAAATTTCAGGGACGCGTCCTCCGGCCGGCAAAGGACCTCCTCGTTTGCTCGCTAATTCATGCGTAAAAGTTGATCCGAGAACGGATCACCACCAATCTGCCTACCTGCATTTTTGCAGGCAGGGTCCCTCCGATACGCTCTAACGTTTACCACCGAACACTTTCGCCATTTTCTATTCTTTTTTTCGCACCGAAACGTTACGAAACTTCATTCAGCGCTATTCTGCGTGTGGGTTCTCCTGGAGAAAACCGTTCGATCTCCGATCGCAGTTCGTTCTGTAGGATCAGCGATCGCCATTTTCTATTCTTTTCTTTTCGCACTGAAACGTTGCGAAACTTTATTCGGCGCTATTCGGCGTGTGGGTTCTCCTGGAGAAAATCGTTCGGTCTTCGATCGCAGTTCGTTCTGTAGGATCAGCGATCGCCATTTTCTATACTTTGTTTCGCACCGAAACGTTACGAAACTTTATTGGGCTCTATTCGGCGTGTGGGTTCTCCTGGAGAAAATCGTTCGATCTTCGATCGCAGTTCGTTCTGTAGGATCAGCGATCGCGAAACGCGCGTATTATTTTTCGCGACGGTGGTCCTGGTCGATCAGACCGACAACCTGGTGCAATCGGTGGCCTGAATTCGTCGGCCGCGGCTCGGTTTACGTAATCTGGGCCGTGTAATGGAATATAAATGGACCGGAGCTTCGCCGAGTCGGGTTTCCGCGAGGATCGTGTACGCGGTTCGTGTAAAATCGAGATCGAAGACAAGGAAACAAACTGAGGAGAGAAGGAGATACAGAGAGAGAAAGAGAGAGAGAGAGAGAGAGAGAGAAAGAGAAAGGGGGTGGGGGGTACTTCTCGAGAAGAACGCGTGGATATCGTCCCGCGCTTCCTGCTCTACGGTCATCCATTGACGAGCGTTATCGAGCTCGATAAATTGCTCGCGCTCGTTTCTCTCGGTATGGGCGGGATCGGCGTGTCACGGTTTTCCCTAACGAATCGGGTCGCCATACTTTCTCCGCCGGTGATGTCTCTCTCTCTCTTTTTATCTTTCTCTCTTTCTCTCTCTCGATGCTTCTTCGTCCTGAGGTCCCGCGATTGATCGATATCTACGCGCGAGCACCAGATACGAAGACGGAATCAACCCGCCACGAAATTAACGCTACTGTTCATGGCTTAAAAAGTTCACAGTGTTTCTTGACTCGGCTACCCGCATACACACTCATCAATGTTCATTATTTAATCAGATCGGGGTTAAAGATGTTTGAACAGGATCATATGTAGCCTGCGAATTTTATACATTCATGACGAAAGAGTGGATGTTAAATAGTAGAAGATTAGAAGAATTTAATACGTTCCTTACAACTTAGTAAAACTAGTAAAAAGATTTGCGTCTTGCAATTATTGCAGACAGTTTTTATTTTGTATAAGAAGAGCAGTTTGGACATAAAAATGTTTTAGGTTATAATCCCTAGTAGGCCACAACAGATTTTGGGATATTTCCGAGGGAGAATCGTCGAAAATACGGGAACGAGATAACTTTGAACGTGAACGACGGTGTTTGATTATAGTGGAACACTCTGTTCAACTTCGTTTCTCTCATTGATCGCAGGAGAGGTCACTCTTTCTCGTTCCATGTCGAGACGTCGATCAACGTTAACTTTCGTACAGATACACATTTGATTTACCGATTCGAGCTCGATTTACCGATAATGTCGCGATTGTATGGTATCTAAGAACAATTGTAGCCCTACTGAACTGTTCAAGAATAGTTCTATAGAAAATTAGAGCGAACAATTTGGTCCGCAAAGGATCAAGTCGTCTACGAGAATGACAAAATCGCGTTCCTTCATGCCTTGCGTCGAATAAATTGAATAATTTCGGATTCGCGTTCGATTTATCGACATTGTCCTAGTTACATGGTATGTACGAACAATTATAGTCCTATTCAACTGTTCAAGAATAGTTCTATAGGAAAATAGAGCGAACAATTTGGCCCACGAAGGACCGAGTCGCCTACGAGAATAACAAAATCGCGTTCCTTCATGTGTCTGCTTCAAATAAATTGAATAATTTCGGATTCGCGTTCGGTTTATCAAAATTGTCCTAGTTATATGGTATGTAAGAACAATTATAGCCCTACTCAACTGTTCAGGAATAGTTCTATAGAAAAATAAAGCGAACAATTTGGCCCACAAAGGATCAAATCGCCCACAAGAATGACAAAATGGCGTTCGTGCGTTGCGTAGACTAAATCGAATGTTTTCCTGCGACAGATGGAAAGGGATTGTAACCAAGCGACTATTGATTCTTCGGAACACGATCATCGTTGGCGGATGCTGTTCCGCTCGTGTCGGAACTCGCAGTTTCTTGATTGGCAGCGCGAGTGCATCAACGAGGTCTGACCCTGTGACCTCAGATAGGTAGCGCCGCCATAATCGGTGCTGCGAGCGCAGCCGCGACGGGGAACGGTCGACTCTATAAAACGACGAAAAAGAGAAAGAAAGAAAATAAAGAAAAGAAAGAAAAGAAAGAAAAGAAAGAAAAGAAAGAAAAGAGAGAAAAGAAAGAAAAGAAAGAAAAGAAAGAAAAGAAAGAAAAGAAAGAAAAGAAAGAAAAGAAAGAAAAGAAAGAAAAGAAAGAAAAGAAAGAAAAGAAAGAAAAGAAAGAAAAGAAAGATCGTGCACCGATCCAAATAACCCAGAAAAGAGAGGATCGAGCACGATAGCTTCTGTCCGTCGCGTCTCGTCGTGTCCCGCCGTGTCCCGTCTGGTCCCGTCTCGTCGCGACGCCGATTCCGACGTGGCGCGACCGGCTGATCGACTGAATAATTTCGCGAGTTACTTTAATCCGTTCCCGTTGAATAATTACTCCGGGTATCGTCTAAAAGCAGCGCGACGTTTAATTGGCTCGACAACGGATCGGTGGCGTTCATCATAATTTACGCGGTGAAAAACGATGATCGACAATCCACGACTGCCGCCAGCCATCTCTTTTTCTCTCTTTCTTTCTCTTTCTCTCTCTCGCATTCGGTCGATCGAAGGAGGAAACCTCACCAGCCAATTATCGAGCCATATCTGGCCCCTTTTTAGCTTCGATTACAGATAATTATTATACACGATTCTATATTAAACGATCGGGGCGAGGTCTATCCGGATCGAGGCCCGATCGGGCTCCGATCGCGAGGAGTATCTCTTTGACCAGCGCGGCAAAGCGCGCGGAACCTTTTAGCCGTGTTTGAATTATGGATAATTATTACGCGTAAATAGTCGGAAGCACGTTTATAAATTCTGATGCGGCCCGATCTCGTTCGCTAGATCGTGAGGATCGGCGAGACGCGCTCGCGGATCCCGAGATCGCATCGATCCGGATCTTCGTGAATCTCCCGGTGAAATTACACCGGTCGCTCGTAAAGTCTGCTCCGCTCTGCTCCGCTCTGCTCCGCTCTGCTCGAATCCGCTCCGATCCGCTGAATCCCGCGCGAGCAAACGGCACCGTGGACCCTGCACGTACACGATGTCCAATCAGCGCAGTGTTGCATTCCGCAAATGCAAGGTGCAGTAGTAAAACCTTTCGAGCACGGAGTTCAATTCTTCAATCCTCGTACGATCCTAAGAAATTGTTGCTTGAAAGAGTTTAGGCCAGGGATGAGCACGGTAGGGGCCCCTCAGACGCCTGCTTCTCCCACCAACCTCTCTTTCATGCGCGAGGGAGGGGGGCAGTGGGCGCTATGGTGGGGATGGTTTTGTCTTAATTAAGACAAAAATGCCTATCCTTGGTTTAGGCTAATGTTTCACTCATCTTTGTTTTACATCTTAAATCAACAAAATCCGTTTCATTTATAATAACATTTTAAAGACATCTCGCAATCTAGACAGGAAGGGATTAATCATTTTACAGTTTGTAAAAGTAGTAAATGGGTGAATTCTTTGAGGAACATGACGGTTTTAAATGTGTCTAATTTGAAACTGCGGTTAGATAGCTAAAACGATGTCTACGATTTTTTTAACGTTGTAGAGCTTTAAATTTTATGTTAATTCCGTTGTGAAGCATCATAATTGTCGCCGAAAGAACTATTTTTGAACATCGTATAAGTTATTTAAACTGTCGTATATTTGGTAGTGTCTATTTACTATTTAAACAATTCAAGGTTTGTTCTGCTTCGAAATACCCTAGAAGTGGCCCCAGAAATAAAATCTTTACGCATTATTTAAATCGCTGTCTGTTTAATTACGTTGATTTTACATTTCGAGGAACAGGCTATAAGTACCATTTGATCTAGAAAAGTGACCAGATGGTAACAAATTATATTTATCATTTCTTTCATGTTGTGGGACATTAATCGGAATGTAATGAACGCTCTTAATACAACATATTTTTTAACAAATTATATTTATCACCTTTGTAACATTATAGGACGTTAATTTTGAAATTCATTCACTCGTGTACACTTGTGATCATTATAATGATCTATGGACAGTCTATAGCCAGCTATATGCAAAATAAATATTTTCTATTTGAATTGCAACAAACTGAAGTGAAGTAGAAATTTCTCATCTTTCTTATTATGTTTAATAGGTTGGAAAAATAATATATCAGTATTTTTAAATTCTACTAATGTTGTTACTGTATCAAATTACATCTATTCATTTTCGTCATAAATGCATAAAATACGCTGTCCAGTGATCACATGTGAAAAAATGCATCGAAGAAATTTTCATATAATAATTTTTACTATCTCAATAATTATAAAAGAAGAAATCAGAAACTGGTTGTTTCGACCTACTCAACAACTCTGAGCGTAATCAAAATAATAAACAAAGAACATTTTTACGAGTACTCGCAACAAAACGCGATAAACTTTTGTAACGCAGGAAAACAAAATAACAATTTTCTCTCTGCAAGGATCTTTTCTCTGGGAGTATATCTCTCGATCCAGCGAAGCCTATAATCGAGCGAAACGTATGATTAACAAGTCGGTGAACGTCTTTTACAATAAGTAGACTGCGAGATCTTTATGCAAGATAAAAATCGTTTGCATCAATTACAAAACACAGGAAACAAATAGAAATTGATTGCCCTATTTAATAGTTTTATTAAATTGTATGTAATGTATCGGTATTCGTAAATTCTTTCAATCCTCCTATCGATCGAAATTACATCCACCCGTTTTTGCCATAAATGGATAAAATCGACAGTCTAATAATAATAATCGCCAATTAATAATTAGCACGTATAAAACGTAGGCTGTGCGCACGCGCAGAAAGATCTATTTCATCGAATCGTGTGTAAGATTATACTGCAAGAAGTTTTGTGGCTTTACTTGTCGTTCAGTTTTTCTGTAGTAAGTTCTCGATGATGATCTAGAATCTAGATTCTCACGACATCGATCGCTGCACGAGTCTCGCACGGTTTCGTTTATTTTATTCTGGAAAATTGCTATTTGCTAATGGCGCGTGTTCATGAGCGGTGTCGATTATCGATGATTACTGTAATAGTTAACGAGTTAATATCTATCGTGCAGTTATTTTCGAGAGGAGGGTTCGAGGGTTAACGGTGTATCGACCGTTGACACCGCTACGGCGTCATGTGAATTTCAGTATCAATCGTTTTGTCGTCGTGAAGCGACGATCTAAAATTGTGTCTCCGCTATTGGACGTCGCCGCCGGCCACGATTTATTTAGCGCATCTGTACTCCGTACGGTTTACAGATTTATGGCCGCTGGATTTTTGCACGGACACCGGGGCAAGCCGCATTTTATAAATTGTTGACAGAAATCGTCGCTGCATTTGACGCTCGAAATAAATCGTTTCCTCTGGTTTCATTGTTATCTCCTCAACCGGTCGTGTGTCGTCTCTTCGACTACAAGTTTTGCAGACATTTCGATGATTCTTAAAGAAATAGGGTAGTCTTATGTAAACGGATGTATTAGGTACCAGTATTGCACGGTTCAATTTACAGGAACTAAGGGCAGAGAATGAATGCAATGTCACGACTGGTAAAAGTGAACATGAAATCAAGAAAATTTGATTTTCATCAATTGCGATTCTTCCGATTAACATCTTCTTCTAACCGAGCCTCTATTATACAAACCACAGTTCTGTGAACTATTTAGTTATAAGTACACTGCGTATTTGATACAATTATGATAAAATTGAGTAGATACAATTTTAAAAAGCAGGAAACTTAAAAAAATTTAAAATGATTACTGTACTAGTTCCAGCTCATTAACACGAGAACTACCGGACAAGTCATAATGACTGATTTCTAAATTTTTCTTTTACAAATATTGAAATTATAAAATTGTTTTCCGGAGTAATGTTTTAGTCAACTTCTCTATTAGAGTACATGTTTAAACAAAAGTTGTACGGAAGTTGAATAAATGCATTCTTGTCGTTATTAGAAGGCAATATACACCAGTCGCGTTTAGCGCTCGGTAGTTCTAGTGTTAAAGTAAACCTACACTAAACCTACCAAGCATTAAAAGTATTTGGACAATATTGTCTTATAAAAATGGCAACACTATAATACATGCTTAGACAAGGAAATTTATACTATTATTTTCCACAAATGAATTGTTATAATTTGAATAATTGGAACATATAAAATCGACCATTTGACCATGGTAGGTTTATTGTTAAAGAAAGAAAACAATCTTTACTTGGTCCCTGCTTCTTGTAATTGCTGTAGACAATTTTTATTTCGCATAAAGATCCACAGTATAGTTATAAATTGCCATCGAGTCGAGTCAGTTCTTGAAGACTGATGTGCTCAAGAGAATTGAACTGCTTTGTCCGATGTAAATTTAACCGTGCGCCGCTGTACTTGGTCAAGCACCGTACGACAGTGTACGTAGACGTTCGAAGACCAAGAGCCCATTTGTTGGCTACGGCAAGGGCCGAGAAACTCGCAGCACCGCGAGAAAAACAACGGGACGGGCCTGATCGGGTTGGATCGGGCTTGGGCGGGACCCTGACCCTCCTTAACCGCCCCTGCTCGTACGCGGGCCGTTTCCCTCCCTCCTTTTTCCTCTTTTCCCCCTCCTCCGTGGTCGAGAGGAATCGCGGGCCAGCTCGGTACCAATTAACCGGTACCAGCAAGCGCACGGGACCAGTGTTTTTCGAGGGTTGCGCGCGCTGGGCCCACCTCGGGCCCCCGAAAACATTCTCCGTCCCCGATTACCAGGCTCCGTTATGTAACCAGCGGATCCGGTTACTGGCGCGAGAGACTCTCGATTTCGCTGTCCCATCGACCGGCATCGATCTCTCGAACGACTCACCTGAACTCGCCTCATCCACGAACCTGGTTCGATTCTGCGACGCGCTGGCCTGATTCCCAGCCGATCCGAAACCTGTCCGATTCTGCATGTCGAATATTATCACTGTAGAACTTACAGTCACTTGCATAATTGTTCGTGCACCCTCCAAGTCGGAAGAACCGTTGCAAAAGTAACTCCGAACGTCTCCTTCCGCGAATCTTGTATTTGTAGACGACTTTTACCGATCAGCAGTGTTACGTACTCGTTGATTCTTCATGTCGAATATTACGACTGCAGAATTTACAGTCACTTGCATAATTGTTCGTGCACCCTTCAACTCAGAAGAACCGTAGCAAAACTGACGCGAACGAATCCTTCCGCGAAGCTGGTATTTGTAGACGACTTTTACCGATCAGCAGCGTTACATACTCGTTGATTCTGCATATCGAATATTACGACTGTAGAATTTACAGTCACTTGCATAATTGTTCGCGCATCCTTCAAGTCGGAAGAACCGTTGCAAAAGTGACTCCGAACGTCTCCTTCCGCGAATCTTGTATTTGTAGACGACTTTTACCGATCAGCAGTGTTACGTACTCGTTGATTCTTCATGTCGAATATTATGACTATAGAATTTACAGTCATTTGAATAATTGTTCGTACACCCTTCAAGTCGGAAGAACCTTTGCAAAAGTGTCGCGAACGTCTCCTTCCGCGAATCTGGTATTTGTGGGCGACTTTTACCGTACAGCAGTATTACGTACTCGTTGATTCTTCATGTCGAATATTACGACTGCAGAATTTACAGTCACTTGCATAATTGTTCGTGCACCCTTCAAGACACAAGAACCGTTGCCAAAGTGACCCGAACGACTCCTTCCACGAAGCTGGTATTTGTAGACGACTTTTACCGATCAGCAGTGTTACATACTCGTTGGTTCTGCATGTCGAATATTACGACTGTAGAATTTATAGTCACTTGCATAATTGTTCGTACACCCTTCAAGTCGGAAGAACCGTTGCAAAAGTAACTCCGAACGTCTCCTTCCGCGAATCTTGTATTTGTAGACGACTTTTACCGATCAGCAGTGTTACATTCTCATTGATTCTGCATGTCGAATATTATATGACTGTAGAATTTACAGTCACTTGCATAATTGTTCGTGCACCCTTCAACTCAGAAGAACCGTAGCAAAACTGACACGAACGAATCCTTCCGCGAAGCTGGTATTTGTAGACGACTTTTACCGATCAGCAGCGTTACATACTCGTTGATTCTGCATATCGAATATTACGACTGTAGAATTTACAGTCACTTGCATAATTGTTCGCGCATCCTTCAAGTCGGAAGAACCGTTGCAAAAGTAACTCCGAACGTCTCCTTCCGCGAATCTTGTATTTGTAGACGACTTTTACCGATCAGCAGTGTTACATTCTCATTGATTCTGCATGTCGAATATTATATGACTGTAGAATTTACAGTCACTTGCATAATTGTTCGTACACCCTTCAAGTCAGAAGAGCCGTTGCTAAAGTGATTCCGAGCATCTCCTTCCGCGAATCTGGTATTTGTAGACGACTTTTACCGTACAGCAGTGTTACGTACACGTTGTTTGCTTATTATCAAATCTTACTACAATTACCAATTAGAATGCGGATGGTAATAATATTGATTGGAACATGTTATATTGAAGAAATAGATCGGCCTCCTGCGAACAAACTTGCGAGTCACCGTGTTTACTTATTCGCTGGTGCGATTATGTAAACACGCCGGTCGAAATTTGCGGGACCAGAGTTCACGATTATCGACATTGGATAATATTATCATCGGTAGAGTTACTTGAGTTGCTTGTATTCTATTTTAGTATGCGGGTCTGACACGCACGAAAATATTTTCCTCCTTTGATAATAGAAACTTATATATGCTCGAGCAAAAGTGAATAGCCAATTTTATCGGACGTTATTCTCAAACAAAGTGTGCGGTGAACATTCGAACACCGAACATCAAATGTCTGATGTTTCTCTCGAATCCAGTCTATAAAGAAAGTGAAAATTCAAACACCGAGCGTCCGATTTTATTGAATGTTTCTTTTGAAACCAGTGTACAATGAAAATTTGATCACTGTCCATTAGACTTCGCCCAATACTCTTGAACCCAATGTACAGTGAAAATTCGATCACTGACCAGCAGATTTGACTAATGATCCATCACGTGCCCACTGCGCAACGAAAATTCGGTCACTGGACATCAGGCTCTATCTAATATTCCTATCGAGCCTGGTAAAACAGCAAGAGTTCGATCACCGAGCATTAAATATCGTTAAACATTATTTCCATCACGGTTTTATATTCGACTTATTATTTTACATAGAAGTTCTACATACCCCTAATCCCATATATTCGTATTAAATTTTCCGTATTCTTCCACGCTCCGTGGCAACGTAAACCTGTTCCGGGGCCGCATCTGTTTATTTTTTGTTTGTAAACACGTTGTGGGGATGAGAAGCGACAATACCACACACACCCACCCAGTGTTTCTAAAAAGAAGGCTCTCACATTATACAATATAAAATCAACTGAGACGAATACAGCATACATGTATTATATTATCGCATTTGATAGTAAAACGAATTGCAAAACCTAACCCAGACTTAACCCAGACCAATACAGCATACATGTATTATATTATCGCATTTGATAGTAAAACAAATTGGTATTGGTTCAGTTGATTTTACATTGTTTAATGTGAGAACCTTCGTCTCAGAAACACTGAGTGGGTGTGTGTGGTGTCGTGTGTTGGTTAGGAGTAGGTGGTGGGGGGCGGAGAGCACGCAGACGAAATTATGAGTATCTCGAATAGTATCTATATCAAACTGAGAATTTTATTCTGCATTTAAATGGTCTAATGGATACATAGAATTCATTATTTCGAAAAAAGCATCAATGCGTTTATCAAAATTGTACGTTCTTTTAAATAAAAATTCGGCAATAATAACACAAAATTCAATACAGTACTAGCAATAGTTTTTCGCAAATATCTCGAAAACTAAGATCGAGCACCGGGTAGTTGTAATGACAAAAGTTGTTCAGAATGTTGTCCTCAACAACATATGTCAAGGTCATCGGAGCATCCTCCCCTAAACGTAAGTTTTACCCAGACTTTATCCAACCATTTCAAGCTCGTTCTACAACAAAAATTCAATTACCCGAACGAAATCCCGGCGCGTCTTACTCTCCCGAACAACTCGAATATCTCCCGACCGTCAAAGTCAAAGTCAAAAGCTGCGAGCTTTTCTCCGTGGCCCCCGTCGGACCTCTATCATCGAGGAGAACGCGTCTCTCCCTGACAGAGACGAAACCACGGAGACAAAGCCCTTTTCGAGCCCAGGTGGAACTTTTACTTTCGCTTTCCTCTGCGTGCTCGAGTTTTCGCGAAGCGGCCACCGAGGGAACGAAGCCAGGCAGAAAAAGGGAGAAAGACAAAGAAAGAGAGGGAGAGTGAACCGTGTGACCAAAGTGTCGACCCTGGATTAGTTTTTGCGAGGGTGGTCTCCGAGGGCGAAACGAGCGAAGGGGCTGCCGAGGGTTCACGTTTGCCAGAGAAGCTGTTTGCCGACGGAACGGATGTCTGGGTTGGGGTAGGACGCGCCCAGAAGGTCGTCCGGAGGACGAGGATTGGGGTAGGGGTAGGTCAGCACCCACCTACGCATCTCGAATCGATACACCTTCGATCCGAACGTTTCGCCCCAGACGGACACCTATCTACGCCTCCCAGAGCTACGACGAACCTTCACCCCTCGCAAAGGAGAAGGGAGAAAAGAATCTAGCCCTTCTCCGAAGGACCTACCCCTTCCCGTTTCTTCCCTACCCTTCTCTTCCACCGTTTGCCAGAACTTCGAAAGACTCGTCTCGTTCGATAGAGCCCCCCACGAGACGTCTCGCAATCCCAACGAGGGGATGGCTCGCAGACGACCTTGAGAAAATAGGTCTAAGGGATCAGGGAATGCTTCGAGTCTCAGAATCTGACAAGGAACGTTGCTCGATGGATGATCGAATCGCGGAAGATCTTTTTATGTCGATCGAAAGGGAAATCGCATTTCAGGAAACTGTATGCCCTTTGCACTCGTAGCTATTTCCTTTCCCGAATTTGGACATTTCTTCATTTTGTGTATGTGACATAATCGCAGGACGCTTGAACAGTTAGCAATTTATTAACAATATTTCTACACCGATTTTATGTATATCTATGTCGACTTATTTTTTTATGTAGAATCATCCCTTTTCCGTCTGGTACCCACAAGTCACGGTTCGAGATACAGTATTTCATCGATAATTGTCCCTAACACGGGTCTGCGGAGGGACAATTATGCGCGAGGGATATCATTGTTTGAGGTTTGCCGAACGTAGAGAAGGACAGCCGAGCTCGAGAGGCCTCGGTCACCGAGAAATGTAAACATACCTAATCCGAATTTCCAACTTCTGTATTAATAATTATTTTTTTATGGGACTTCGATGACCATATTTGTGGCATTTTTCTAATAAAAATGATACCAAATATGATATAATTCCGATGATATTTACTTGTGTAGTCGACAATTAAAGTTTCGGGCGCGTGGAAGGATAGCGTATGGGAAAGAAAGAGACGCGGAGAGTCGCAGTCGGCGGCCTTCCTCGCGCCCGAATCTTTAATTGTCTATTACACAAGTAAATATCATCGGAATTATATCATATCATTTTTATTAGAAAAATGCCACAAATATGGTCATCGAAGTCCCATAAAAAAATAATGAATAATAAATCAGTTGGAAATTCGGATTAGTATGGTCTCACCGATATACCCGAGCCGCATGGTGTCATATTTCTCGGCGACCGAGGCCTCTCGAGCTTCACGGCCCCTCAAGGGGGTACACCCCGCACTAGTGGGGATATCTCAGGGACAATTATGTCGGAGACATTTGGGACAATTACCGATGAAATACTGTAATTCAAAATGGTGGATAGCGCATGAAACGAGAATTTATCCGTCGAATAAAGATACTTTTTTTTATTCGAACCTTCGAATAACGAATAAAGATAAAGTATCTTTTATTCGAATCGTTATTTAAATAATTTTTTATCTAAATCATAATCTAGATAAATAATAATTTATCTAAAAATAAATTTTTAACTAAAAAAGTTGTTCAGAATTTGTTCAAATTTCTTGACAACATATGCCAAGGTGAAGGTCATCGGAGCTGCCTCCCCTACACGTAATAATTACGATACTTGTTTTCGGTGACCTTCTCGGTGACCTTTCCTTTTTCGGTCCCGTTTCGCGCATCTGCCGCGGTTCTACCGTACTTTTCGGAGTCGTGCGGTATTTCTCGACCCTCTCGATTTTCGCGCCCTCGAGCGTCGAGATCCATCGCAGGCTCGGCGAGGCGTCGTCGTTCAATTGACTCCTAATCGTTCGTTGCACTAGCCACGATCGTAAAAGCGTCACGCGATCGTAAAAACGTCAACCGGCCGTTGGTCCGCAAGAGAAACAACCGCGCCTCTCTGCACATCTCTCCTTCTCCCTCTCCCTCTCTCCCTCTCTCTCTCTTTCATTTTCTCTTTCTCGTTTCCTCTCGTTTTCTCTTTGTACATGGTCCGCATCTCGGCCAGGTGGTCGTGAGTACGCGTTTCCTCTATCCTCAACAGGCGCTTCGTTTCATTTGCTCGCTTCTTCCTCGTTCCCTCTTTCCTCCTCGCTCCTCTCCGCTTCTTCTTACCACGCTGATTTTACTCGCTTCCGCTCGTTCCCGGACCTCGCTCGCGTTCTGCTCGTGGAAACAGCTTCCCAGACGGTTCCCCATAATGTCGATGTTATTCGTTTATTTCTGCGATTCGATGCGATTTTTGAATCACAAACAACGAACACAATAACACAAAGATCTGTTGATAAATTACTTACTCCCTGCAACTTCTGTTCCGATAGAACTGATATATCTTATCACGTTGACTGCCGTGTCACCCATATATGGGTGACGGAATTATTTGTCCATATTTAAAAATTAATTATTACACTAATGTAATCATTGTATCAAATTTGGTTAATATCTGGAAAATGCAAGAAGGTTAAAACGTTACTCAGTGTCACACATTTTAATTCTCTAATCATTATTTTATTAAATATATTGTTTCGATTTTATGAAATTTTTGGGGTCGCTGCTTTGGCAGTCAGTGTTATAAGAGTTTTACTTCTACAACATGCAGAATTCATTGCAAAGATAACAAACAAGGGAAATTTTTACAGAAGAAGAAAATATATATATATAGAATGTTTTACATTATTTCCGATTGATTAAAATGACTGGAAATGCATATTTACCTAATGTCTAGTTTTTAAGATCGGCCTAGGAAACTTTTGTTTTACGTAAGAATTCGCGGTGTATAGGTTAGGAATATGAATAGTTCGATGATCGATTCGAGGAGTTTGTCGATCGGTAGAATCGCGGCTGAACAACCGAGGAAATCGTCGAAAATCCCTGGCGCCGAGAAATTCGCGAGGAATTCTGATTGCGCAACGAGCTGCTGTCGACGGATACGTTTTCGATCGCATTCACACACGTGCGCCGTGTGCACGCGTCCAAGGGAAACGAGAACGGGAGGCTTGTCCGCGAAATTTGTGCGCTGCCCTAGAAATACAGTCGTGCTCGTTTCAATTCGGAAAATCTGTTACGCTTCAATTTATACGAGCCGTCCCCACTTTTTCCCTATCACTTAGTGCCTCGAGATCAGGCGAGTCTTATCTGAGTACACAAGAAAAGAGAATAGAACTGTTGGAGTAAAATGTAATCATGCGATAAATAAATTTGGAAATTCTGTCACTTTGGTCTTATCTTTCCAAAAATAATATCAGTGAATTGCTGAGATTTTTCTGATTGAAACGAGTCCAAACACGACCCAAATCGGACCAGTTTTGTAGACATGTGAATAACAAAATGGAGGACATGCGTGTGATCGTCATGTGTGAAGTTTATGAATGTGGTCCGATTTGCGTCGTGTTTGGACTTGTTTTAATCGCAAAAGTATGAACACTGCATTGCTAACAGATTTGAATAAGTTAGACACGAACTTTACCGAATTTAATAATTTAATTTATTACACATTTATTTTTGCATACGTTTGGAGTGTCAAATTTCGATCATCAAGTTTTGACGAACTACGTCTGTATCGGTTTCAACTCCTCAAAGAGAAACGCTTATGATGCAAGAATGTTACTTCCGGATCCCAGACTTTGCGAATTTGAGCACTACTGCACTTCGCGACAGTGCGCAGATGTTTGTTATCGCCGTGGAAAAGTGTCGACCGAAGGTCTTGGCTACGAACACTCGTTGAACATCGTAGACAATTTTGCTTAGCTGGCAAACGTGCTGTAACATCCTTGAAGCGACAACGGTGTACAGGAAATCGATGAATGAGTTGCTAAAAAATCACGTAGGTTCTACGAGGTTATCTTTCGGACGGCTCAGAGTTGTTGCTCGGGGCATCAAATAATTCAATTCAATTTTCATCAATTTTCGGATCAACTTTCCAAGCACCATGAATTCTCTCGCAATTTTTCCGAAAATGTTTTATTTTAAATGTAATTTAGAAGACAGTTCCTTGATTGAGCAACTGAAAAATGTCGAATCGCACTCGAGTTCCTGTGAAAATCGATCAATTACTGAACACTCGGATTATTTTTGCAAGGAAATTTGTGGTTCGTAACACTGCTGTCATTTGCTAATAAAGTTAACCAATTAATCCCCGATACCTTCAATCAATTCTACGTTTTATTTCAAATGTATTTCAAAAGACAGTTTCTTCATTCAGCAATTAAAAAATGTCGATTCACATTTGACGTAGAAATTCCTCTGGAAAAATGATCTCTGAATTACCGAAAATCCTTGGATCAATTCTGCTAGAAAACTCACTATTATTAAAATTGCTGTCATTTGCTAATAAAGTCATTCAATTAATTCCCGAAACCTTCAATCAATTCTACGGGCACGTTTTATTTCAAATGTATTTCAAAAGACAGTTTCTTCATTCAGCAATTAAAAAATGTCGATTCACATTTGACGTAGAAATTGCTCTGGAAAAATGATCTCTGAATTACCGAAAATCCTTGGATCAATTCTGCTAGAAAACTCACTATTATTAAAATTGCTGTCATTTGCTAATAAAGTCAACCAATTAATCCCCGAAACCTTCAATCAATTCTACGAGTACGTCTCGTTCACAAATCACTTGGAAGTTATAGGATCACAAAATCGTGAAGCCATTAACCCTCTGTCTACCGTAAAAAAAACTTTCATTATGTGATAGAAAATTTATACCACAAAACGTAGTAAATATAAAAAAAAAACTTTCAGCTTTAAATAATAAAAGATAAGAAAAGTAACAAAGTGATGCAACGAAAAGATCCCAAGAATTTTAAAAGTTTAAATAACCGCAGTATCTACATACAGTCGGGTCCAATGGACCCGCTTGGTAGACAGAGGGTTAAACGATCTAAATATCGATCTTCATTAGCAAACTCCGAACGCTAAGAACGCTATCGATCCAAGCGAAGCTGTCGTAATGGGCAAAAGTGTCCGAAACCGATCGAGATCTCTCGAATTGAAATGGGCAGTCGTCAGAGTCGTGTCGAAATTTCGGATCGATAGATCCGTTCGATCTGTCGGGGACCAGTTCTCCAGGGAGCTCTGACGACATCGATCGAGCCAACGATCGATCGATCGTCGCACAAGAAACCGTAAACGCTTTCCTTCTCCGTGACAAATTGACGAGGAAAACTCGGCGCGCCGTTTACCGAGAAAAGGAACGAGATACGCTCGAATTGGATGTCGGCTTGTGATCCATGGATCGATACGCGTAAACAGCTCGAGGTCTTTCGCAGCTGCATCCTCGCGAAACCTGTAAACAGAGACGCACGAGACGCGGAGACTAGGATAACGGAGGCAGCACGCGATGATCATCGGTGAAAACAATTACTTCACCGCCGTCATTAATTAATATCAATGGAGCTCCGGCGAGGCTGCGGTCGCGGACTCCCGGGCGCGAAAAGGTCAGCGAAAGTTCTCATAATTAAGATTTACTCCGCGCTCATTCCGCGAGAGATAGCCGAGCCATAACTCACGCATTTATCATCGAACACGGGATAAGTAAGGATAAAGCATGAAATGCTTTCGCAGAATTCATACGAAACCAATCTATTAAATCGATTTCTTTCAACTTGCTTTCAGTATCAAGTTTTTTCGAAAAGGTTATTTGAAATTTCACTCGAAACGTTCACTATTGTGGCATGTCTGATTTATTATACCTAGACCAGGGATAGGCATTTTTGTCTCAATTGAGACTAGCCGTCCCCACCATAGCGCCCACTGTCCCCCACCAGCATCCGCCGTTACCATACAGGAAGGGCTTCGCCCGTCGCGAACAGTGCGCAGGCCTCGCGCATGAAAGAGAGGTTGGTGGGAGAAGCAGGCGTTTGAGGGGCCCCTACCGTGCCCATCCCTGACCTCGACAGTGGACATTTATGGAAAATAAAAATTATTTGCATCGATTACAATAAGCAGAAGCCAAACAGAAATTTCTTTCATCATCTAATCATTTTTCTACGCTCAGACTAATACAAGCTTTTACATTTTTTTAATCTGTATTCTGCTTTAAATTACATCTAAACATTGTTACCACAGATGTATAAAATCCGCAGTCTAGTTATATCTAAGAAATATTTGTCTCATTATGGTGCTAGTTTATTATTAAACTGCGGAGTTCCATGCAAAGTAAAAAATTCCTATGTCAGTTGTAGGAAATAGAAGTTGCATAAAAATGTATGTTTCCTCTTAATCATTTTAATCCTCCGCACTCGAGACGCGACTCTCAGGCGCCACTGAAAATTGCTACACCATTGTTCAGAATGTTATTTACAAGATTAAATTTGTGTTTCCATTTAATCAGTTACTAAACATTTATTGTATGAGCTATGTGTATCATCAGTGCCATATGCATAATAATGAAAAAAAAATCATACAAAGTGGAAATATTTTGTCGAACATAACGTTTGGTTCAAAATATCCGACAGACTATAAACCAGTTTCTCCACTGACAATCGATATTGTCGCTAATAACCCTGCTAGTTAAAGCGACTTTAAATACTAAATTTAAAAAAACGTTTGGTTATCCCCCAATAATTGATAAGTCATCAAAAATGCGTAGGTGGCATTTAAAACAGTACAAACATTGGAAGAATGTGACAATACCGTCATATTATTTTCCATCTAGTATACATATTAAAAAAGAAAATAAATTTCTATTTCACTCCAGATTGTTGCAATTTAGGTAGACAATTTTTATTTTACATGAAGAACCGCTGTCTAGTCATCAATCATGTAACAATAGTCAGATATTCTTCTTTACAGTTTTAAACTACACCGAGTCGTCATAAATGTATACAATCTGCAGTCGTCTAATTGGTGCAGGCCACATTAGTGTAAATGCGACCGCAAATAAGAAATTATAAATGACAAATAACGACTAAGAGTTCTCCCCCTAAAGAATAACAAATGAATCATATGTGATCGCATAACGAATAGTTATTTATTTCATCGCTTTTATCCAAAGAAAATGTTCCTCGACCAATGCCCGACACTGCACCCTGGTGTTGGTGGTCATCGGGCGCTGCATTCTCGATCGCGCAGGTAGATGCAAGATGCAACGCGCGAGGACGCCCACGGCGGAGGGACGCGCGCGACCAGGGAACTGCATGTCGGCTCACAGGGAGGGGAGTTGCATCGGGCAAGCGTGTGCAGTTCTGCAGCGAACGACTCGACTCGACTCGGCTCGCGGTTGCATCTACGCGAGCGGATCGGGAGGAGAGGGGTTGTCTCTCCCTCTCTCTCTCTCTCACTCTCTCGAAAGAGAGTACGGTAGGGGGCACTAAGAGTAGGAAAATTCAGGTCGCGCCTTGACATACTTGTACTTACCACGTGCATCGGCCTGCAGGCGCATGCGCCGGCCGCATTCGTCTCCTCGTCTTCGGTGCATCGGCTGCCGAGCGACTCTCCGACTCGACTCGAGCCTCCGTCCCGCCAAAACGGACATCCGCCGCGCGAAACTACCGCGACGCTTTTGTCCGACGGTTCCGCGGCCGGAAAACAAGCTTTCCATTTCCGGTTCGTCACCGAGGAAAATCTCTGGCGTCTTCTTCCGTCCACACACGGACTCCATCGGTTTTTCTAATTAGCGGCAGGCAGTCGGCAATGGCCGCGACACGATATCGAAATTAGCTGTCCGCTGTATTGTATCCAGTCAGGCTCATCACTAGACTTCGGATCATTATGCAGAATAAAAATTGTCATAGATTGTTGGCAAATATACATTTTATTCTTACTTTAACCATTTGAACAATCTGGAAATAATAGATTGCCATTCCTAAAGCATTTATTTTTGTCCTTTCTACTGTTTTAACACTAAACCTACCATGTTCAAATGACCGGTTTTATATTTTACCGTTATCGAAATTATACAAATTCATTTACGGAAAGTAATGGAATCAATTTCCATGTCCAAGCATCTATTATATTGCAAATTACGGACAATATCAACAAATATAGTGTCTTTATTTTAAAATGGCAACATTTACCGATATTTTTAATGCTTGGTAAGTTTAGTGTTAAATCGTCCCCACTCATTTTAACTCATAAATTCATCGAATCCGTTGTCACAAAGATTTTCAAGAAAATCTGCTGATCTTGTTGGATAGTTTAAACTTTACCCATTAATTCACAAGTAGTGATATAACACGATTTTTATGTAAACAACTCTTCACTACATTTTTCTTCTACTTCTACTTCTGATTCTTACAAGTGACTGGGACAAATTTTAGTTTGCATAATGCTCCACGGTTTATTCATAATTTACAACAAAATTGGATTCTTGTACCTCCACGAACAGTTCAATTTCTGCAAATTTATTCTTTTTTTAATCGAGAAAGCAACAAACTTGTGTCTTTCCATGAACGATGAGGTGATCGTAAAATGGTGCTAATACATTATTATTATAACAATAATTTTATCGCTCTCCTTAGGGTTACAATCCTTATACAGCTTTTCCTTCTCCCTCTTCATCCCTTCGTCCCACTCTTAACCTAACCTCAATACTACCTTATAACCTAACTTAAAGCTAAACTTACACTAAATAGAGAAATTCAGACGCCTGTACTTCTGAAACTTGTTTGCAAATAGTGTTTGCAACTACTGTTTCGCAGTCTATTGTCACAAGCGAGCTCAACTTGTTATCTCAGAGGCGTCACAAATAATTTAGACCCGAAATAATATATTTATAATATTCGCAAACAAGTTTACACGTTTGTGCAAGTTGTTCTCGCAAGAAAATATCGCAAGCAGCTTTGCCAGTGTATTCGTGCCTTTGCACATGTCGCGAGAGTTGCTCCCGCAAAAAATCTCGCAAGTTGCTTGCCAGTGTATTCGCGCCTTCAGGAGCGTCTACGACTGCAGCGAACGCAACCGTCCTCGGCGTTCCATTGTTTCCGAAGGAAGTTCCGCTTTCGATCGATCGTCGGCCCAGAGTTCCTTGAGCGCATCGATCGAAGTGGTTCCTGGAAACCTGCGATCGGCCTACGGTCTAACAAGATGCATATCGATATTGCAACGATCTCTGCTGGTCCCACATTATGCAAATTCCTCCGTACATACAATATTGCCCGGTTAAGTGTCGCGTGTTTCTCCCGCTCGAATTAGGTACGTTGTTAGGAAAGGTAGTCAAGAATCTTGACCACCGAAAATTGTAACATTATACGAAGTCTGGTATATCGGTAAGACTACACTAATGCAATCATAAAATTTTATTGTTTTTCATTATTTAAGATGCGGTAAGAGATAAGTTCGATTCCTAGAACACTGAAAGTGGCTCTGATAAATATTCGGACAACCTTAGAAAGATGATCACTTTTTAATATTCGACACAACGACTTGGGTTTTTTTCAGAAGTTAGAACAATTTGTTTACTAGATGACGTTAAAGAATTTCTGAAAAAATTGCAATTAATTAGAACTGCAGAGAAAATACTAAAAGTTGTATTTTACAACTACTTTGTGTGGGCTCGTATCGAAATTTTTAAAAATTCGTGAATTATACGCAGTGATGCTAGAAACAACCAGAACTGGTTGTTTTTCCTCTCCTCCTTTTCCCCTTCCACTATCCCATTCCACTACCTTCTACTCCAACGTCCCCCACTAAGACCGTAGACTGGTCACGTGACGTGCGGCGCAACGTATCACATATTACTCTGGTCACCAGAGAGGTGGTAAACTGTATCCCCTCAATTTAACCGATCTGGCATCACTGATTACACGTATTCTGGCAATTAAATTAAAATTGAAAAGTCGAACAATTTATCTACCGGTGGCTGATTAACACTAGGTTTACGGAGCACTAAAATTGAATATTTTACATTGCTTTATAAAAATAATAAAATTGTATTTACTTAGATCTTCAGCGATTTTGATTGTAATATGTACACAAAAAAAATAAATCTATTTAATAATTACTCACGAATAGCTCTTTACACTCTTAATAATCGTAAATTAAAAATTTTTGAATCCGTCATTTTGACGGGCTCCGTAAATCTAGTGTTAATAAACTTTTCAAGAACAGCAGTGCTACACCAGGAGGGAGTTTAAAAATCTTGTTTTATATTACAGTGCCAAACAAAATAATTAGATTACGTTTCACTGCGGATGATTTTTGCTGCTAGAGGATCTATTAAAAAGTTCCCAGCCACGACCACGGACTTTCCAAAAATTATGAAATAATTGCCAGTGGATAAAGTGTTAAACGATATCAATGCGAATGCGATCTACGACAGAGAAGACGAGTTGCGAATGAATCGCGACCGTGAACGCCGCGCGGCCGACTATGGGCGACGGAAACTATAGTTCTCGGATCTCGGGAAAAGGAAACGAGGAAAGGGTAACGCCGACAGAAGTCGAAACGCGCAGGTGACCGCATTAATTCCGGCATCATCGGTCGATTACGAGAACGCGAACAGTATTACGAAGCCTCGTGATTTCGAGCCAGTTCGACCTAATTTTCGAGGCGTCGTCGACGACGCCGCACCGCGCGCCGCGGAAACGCCAACGTCGGAGAACAGACTTTTTCGCACCTTCTTGCGATTTCTCGTTTTTTTCCTCGAGTTTTCCACGCTGGTTTTCAATCGGTTTTTTCTTTTTGGTCAATGGGGAAAAGAGGAAACGCTGCGCGCGCGTGCGACGATTTCCGTGAAAATAGATCGCATTTCACTGACAGGGAAAATGGCGTAACACCGTTTTCATTGCGCGGAATCGAGGTTACGGTATTATACCGCCTCGGATGATGCCGAGACGAGGCGAGGCGAGTTCGCGCGTTATATCCACCTAGCCCCCTTTTCAACCGCAACACGGAAAAATGTATTTTTACCCGACGAATTGTGCGATCGTGTCCCCGGTTTTCGAAACGCGTCCACCAACCCGGTTAACGGAAACAAAAATCCGGGCCAGCTTCCCCGAAGCATCCCCTGACGATTTCTACTCTGCCAGCAACGATTAGATTACTATTATACAAATCCGAATAGGGCGCAATTCACTTTGCGGATAAACGAGCAAAGCGAGGTTAGGGTGGTCGACAACGTTGATTTAGAGTTTAATTCGTACATGAAGTTCAGCCGAATTAATTCAAGATTTTAACCGTTTGCGCTCGAAGCAATTTTAATTCCAAAATCAGGACATTTCTTTCGAGCTACAATATTTTCAGTCTATGTAATCTTTTTTACATTATTGCACATGAAAATTGAACCTATCTTCTCATACAACAGGGATGGGCATTTTTGTCTCAATTGAGACAAAACCGTCCCCACCATAGCGCCCACTGTCCCCCACCAACATCCGCCGTTACCGTGCGCAGGCCTCGCGCATGAAAGTGAGGTTGGTGGGAGAAGCAGACGTTTGAGGGGCCCCTACCGTGTCCATCACGGTCGTACATCATATGAATTTTTAGGAATTCGTAGAATGCAGACGAAGTTAATAATATCAAAACTGTTTTGAATAATGTATGGCAATTTTGTCGCTAGAAAATATAGAGTCACTAGAAAATATGTGTTTCATTTTTTAATCATTTTAACAGATCGAAAGTGATATTATGTCTATAATCTTAAATTCTTGTTAATCGAAATTGAAGGTTAGGGGAGACGTCAAGGAGGGAAACGCGATGGAAAAGAAATCTCGGTCGACGACGCCGGGAGTTCGACGGTGGGAACGCGGCTTAAGGTCGCGTGAATACGCGCGCCGCTACAGCAGACAGTGAAACTATGCCGCTTTTTTCCTCGACTATGTTCTTTTCTTTTCTTTTCTTCAAGCGACTACGACGATCCGACTCGCCTTTCCCTCGGCGGTGAATCCGCCACTTTTCCCCGTTGGCGAGCAACGAAATCAAAACTTTTTCGCGAACACCGTCCAACAACCATTTTTCTAAACCAACGTAAAAGATCGCTATTGCTCCGTGGATCTTTACGCGAATTCTCATGGGCAAAAGCAAGTGTCATTACTTGATCGTAGATTTAATGCTTTTATTACAAAATTGAATAGACGACACTTAAAATATTGGGAAGATTAAAAGAATTAAACAGTGTCAATACAGTATTTTTAATCTATTAAAATTATTTTTGTTTGGTTACTATTTCGTGCAATTGTCGAAGATAATTTTTATTTTGTATAAAGATCCGAAGTCTACACTATCACTTTTTAGAATCTTTCCATTTTCTTTTGTATCCAATGCACAACTCTTTAACTTCATTGCATCGTGGTATATCTGTGCAAATGCGAACTATATTGTATTTACGTGTTTCGGTTATGTCTTCGTTAGTGTACGTGAAAATTCACCGTGTTAAAGGGCTGATAGTATTAGTTTCAAAGGTGTAAGGCCGTGATGTGCACGTTAGGGGTTCCTCAAACGCCTGCTTCTCCCACCAATCTCTCTTTCATGAGCGAGGCCTGCGCAGTATTCACGACGGGCGGAGCACTCCCTTCCTCTATGGTAACGGCGGATGCTGGTGGGGGACAGTGGGCGCTATGGTGGGGACGGTTTTGTCACAATTGAGACAAAAATGCCCATCCCAGGTGTAAGGCATAATCTCTTAGATTCGGGTCCAAAATTATTGGGGAAGCAAAGTGTCGATTGGTCAAAACTTGATCTTCTATTCAACTACGAACTACCTACATATTGGACCGTTTATTTAAAATGTTCTGTATGTCGACTGTTTTTCTTCTTTCCAGAATTGTTTACGACTAAAAAAATTCACTCTACATTATTTGTTTATTTTGTGATTTCTCAATTTCTTTTCCAAAAATAGATTTAGGTACACCACTGTCAAAATAAACGGTCCACATCCAAACACCTATAACTACGTTGGTTCTACGAATTCAAACGAATCCTTTTGCACACATATTCTACACAGCATACATATATATTTAAAATGAGTCCATAAAAGAGAAAACGATTATAGAAAATGAGAAACCAAAATACCCTCTTAACCTCTGCAGATACGCATTTTCAAAAGTAGAAAGAAAAACTATGTAATAATTATTGTTCTCCAACAAATATCGATTTTATTTTACTTGGAACAATTTTAATTGAGAAAGGAAACAACCGTACACATATCGATCACTATCCTTGAAGATGTTAAACGGTGAGTAGCCTGATCCCGCAGGATCGCGGTGTACGCGGCACTCGTTCGAAAGGGAACGCGCCCGGCAGGGAAGAGGAAAAAGAGGAACAGCATTATAATTTCCATCGTATCGACTTCTTTCGTAACCATACGAACGCCGACGCGACGATAACGCGCGCGCAGGGAAATGGTGTCACGGGAACGAGTCACGGAAATTAGCGAGCCGCAGTGCCGCGAACCGCTGCTTTGATCCGAGAGAGTGTCGCGCGCTCGGTTATCCTAGACTTCTACTAGAAGAGAGGATAGGAAAGGAGAGAGAGGGGAAAGAGGAGAGGGAGATCTCGAAATTAGGAGAGCCAGAGAGACGTATAAGGGATGCACAGGGACGAGTATCGAGGCGGCCGGTCGATCAGGGAAAAGGACGCCGATAGATCGAGCGAGCGAGTCCGTGTGCTTAAAGCGATGCAACAATGCAACGATGCAACGATGCAAAGCCGAGTAGCCGGCGCGGCGCTTATCTAGGCCAGGGCTAGCGTGGCGAACGAGCACGTTCTTTCGCGAGCGAGCTCTCCTCGTACATGCACCGATCGCTACACGCTGCACGTGCATGCATACGCACGCCTGCGCCAAGAGACCGTGGATCGCGAGCTTTAACGGCTCCGAATGTCTCTCTCACAGTCTCCTGTTAGTCTCCTTCTCCCCCCCTCTCTCTCTCTCTCTCTCTCTCTCTCTCTCTCTCTCTCTCTCTCTCTCTCTCTCTCTCTCTCTCACTCTGTCTTTCTCCCTCGTTTCAAGCGTGATCGCAAGTCACCGATGATCTCGATCTCACTTTCGATCCGCCACGCATAGATCCGACCGCTTCGCAGCCACGATTTCCACCTGAGACCACCTGTGTCACGCTCCTGTGCTACTTCGCGTCCACGTCGCGCACCGGTTTGCGATTTGGTGGAACTACGAGACGATATCACACAGAAACCGGACTCAGTTTCCTTCCGAGAGTATCAAGTTTGATAGCATTCTTTTTAATTCTTTATATTATACAGATCGCACCAACAGCTAGGTCATTAACGACCACAAAAATTTATACAGTGTAGGGGCTGATCGGTCTAAGAAAGAAGGGGTGACTCAGGATTATAATTAATAATGTTTATTGATCAACGGATCACGGTGAACTCGCTCGGAAAACGCGACGGACCATGGTCCTCGCGATAAACAAAAATCGCCGGGTCGCAACGGTTGCTAACGGTCAAACACCAAATTGATGATTCTGGAACGTTCGAGACGACCAACCGTCAAGCCAATGATTCTGGAACGTTCGAAAGCCATCGACGGCCGGTTGCCAACGACCGGTTGCTAACGGTCGAACGCAACCAACGCCTACAACAGAGGTACATATAAAAATAATTACAGCTTTATTATGAAAGTATCAGTTCGCAATTGTCCACTATCACGATTACAGAGCTTGTTATAGATATTTATTGATCTTACAATCTAATTATTTTGTTTGGCACTGTAATATGAAACAAGATTTTTAAGCTCCCTTCTGGTGTAGCACTGCTGTTCTTGAAAATTTTATTAATCGGTCACCGGTAGATAAATTATTCGACTTTTCAATTTTAATTTAATTGCTAGAGTACGTATAATCAATGATGCCAGACCGGTTAAATCGATGGAAATACAATTTATAACCTCTCTGATGACCAGAGTGATACGTTGCGCGATACGTCACGTGACCAGTCTACGGTCTTAGTGGGGGACATTGGAGTGTGCGCAGGAGTGGAAGGGGAAAAGGAGGAGAGGAAAATCAACCCAGTTTTGGGTCGATCTGGCGACACTGCTTCGGTTGACGTTCTGAACATTGTCGTGACATTCCCTTAAATTGTTATATAGATCATGTAGTGTCGTCTTTGGAAGGAGAGGGAGTTTGATAGCATTGTCGATGGCTTCTCTGTACCCTTATGTCTCGGTTTCTCTTGTATTGTTCATCTAAAATATAAATCATGACGTTTTTTATGTTAGACCCAGCGACTTGGATTTTTTTCAGAAGTTAGAACAATTTGTTTACCAGATAAAGAATTTCTGAAAAAATTGCAATTGGTCGGAACTGCAGAGAAAATACTAAAAGCTGTATTTTACAACTTCTTTGTGTGGGCTTATATTGAAATTTTTAAAAATACGTGAATTACACGTACTCCGTACCCTTATGTCTCGGTTTCTCTTGTATTGTCCATCTAAAATATAAATCATGTCGCTTTTTAATATTAGACCCAACGACTTGGATTTTTTTCAGAAGTTAGAACAATTTGTTTACCAGATAAAGAATTTCTGAAAAAATTGCAATTGGTCGGAACTGCAGAGAAAATACTAAAAGCTGTATTTTACAACTTCTTTGTGTGGGCTTATATTGAAATTTTTATAAATACGTGAATTACATGTACTCTGTACCCTTATTAAAATAAAAATCATGTCGCTCGTCAACTTTAACGCGACATCTGCATTTGTCCGATTTAAAGTTTTTGATTTCTCACAACCTCGATTTTGAACATAAAAGTCCGAATTAATTGCGGTATATGTGTTTGGGTATTTGACATCAGTTCGTCGCGAGATCGAGACATTACGGGGGTGCATAAACCCATATGCACTCCTGCGTGGATAGACGAGTTTCCCGAAATCACGTTCAACCGATCTGGTGCGCGTCAACCGACAACTATGTAATAAAACAACGATCGGCGGGGCCGGAACTTGGAGATAAAACTCGCCGAGCCGAGGGATCGGCGAGCGACGTAAACCTGTCCGTGTTTTTGCATCGTTCGCTCTCGAGTCTATCTCACCTGGAGAGCGAGGATCGATCGTCGCATGAAAAACTCATAATTAAACTGGCGAAGTCTCTACGCGCTCTTGGCGAACGTCGCGACTAAACGGAAACAGTAAAATCGTTGTATTAACGAACCGCGTGTTTTTAGGGTGAACAGTACACCCTGCGCTCGTTTAACCTTCGCGCGTCCTTCCTGTCGATTCGACATAGTCCCACTGATTCGAATAGTATCTTAATAATATGTTCCACACTCTGTTTTGTTACTTGCGAACGATGCAGAGTGTAGACGATCTTAGCGCAGCGGGGGCAACGCTGTATCTACACTAGAATGTACTAGACTATAATATACTGGAATACACTATAATGTACTGGAAGGTACTAGAATTTAGTACAAAACACTAGAATGTTCTGGTACATTCTACAATACACTAGAATAGACTAGAATGTACTGGAATATTCTACATTATACTAGAACACAGTAGAATGTACTAGAATATACTACAACATACTAGAATATACTACCAACGACTCAAATATACTAGAATAAAATAGGCTGCATTCGAATAAAGTAAAATATCATAGAATGAACTAGAATATACTAGAATAGACCCGAATATACTAAAATACAGTAGGATATACTAGAATATACCCAAATGTACTGGAATACACTAGGATATACTAGAATGTACCCAAATGTACTAAAATATACAAGAATACACCCAAATGTACTAGAATATACTAGGATTTACTAGAATATACCCAAATGTACTGGAATACACTAGGATATACTAGAATGTACCCAAATGTACTAAAATATACAAGAATACACCCAAATGTACTAGAATATACTAGGACATACTAGAATATACCCAATTGTACTAAAATACACTAGGATATATTAGAATATACCCAAATGTACTAAAATATACAAGAATACATCCGAATGTACTAGAATATACTAGGACATACTAGAATATACCCAATTGTACTAAAATACACTAGGATATACTAGAATATACCCAAATGTACTAAAATATACAAGAATACATCCGAATGTACTAGAATATACTAGGACATACTAGAATATACCCAATTGTACTAAAATACACTAGGATATACTAGAATATACCCAAATGTACCAAAATATACTAAAATGCACCCGAATGTACTAGAATATACTAGAATATATGAGAATACATCCGAATGTACTAGAATATACTAGGATATACTAGAATATACCCAATTGTACTAAAATACACTAGGATATACTAGAATATACCCAAATGTACTAGAATATACGAGAATATATCCGAATGTACTAGAATATACTAGGATATACTAGAATATACCCAATTGTACTAAAATACACTAGGATATACTAGAATATACCCAAATGTACTAGAATATACTAGAATACACCCGAATGTACTAGAATATACTAGGAAATACTAGAATAAACCCAAATGTACTAAAATACACTAGGATATACTAGAATATACCCAAATGTACTAAAATATACTAGATTGCACCCGAATGTACTAGAATATACTAGAATATACGAGAATACACCCGAATGTACTAGAATATACTAGAATATACGAGAATACACCCGAATGTACTAGAATATACTATAATTTACTAGAATATACTAGAATACACTAGAATATACTCGAATATACTAGGATATACTAAAACACACTAAAATAGACTAAAACACACTAGAATATACCAAACACACTAGAATATGCTAAAACACACTAGAATACACTAGAGTAAAGTAGAACGAAGTAAAATAATATAGAATGACGTAGCAAAAAGTAAAATAACCTAGAACATACAAGAACATCTTACAATATATTAGACTATACTAAAATACACTAAAATCTGCTAGAATATAAAAGCAAACACAGGTCTTGCGAGTCTGATTATTTTCACTTTAGAAAAAATCACACATGTACCACGCATTTCAATAAACATGTGTGTAAAATCTCAATGCAAAAGGTCGAACAGTTTTTCTAGAAAAGAATTCTCCAAACACGGTCTCGAAAACCAGACCATTTCGAGCCGACCTTGGAAACAGTAGAATACGACGGCAGTAGCCAGACTTGGAAAAACACTAGTCCGCAAAGGGTTAATAAACTTGTGCCACTTCGTGTTCCATCCAGCCGGGAAGAATGAAAGAAAAATCGAAAGAGAAAGCCGAGAAGCGAGACGGTCGATCGGCCCCCTAATTCTCATTAATTCGTCGGCGGCGAAATTCCGCGACAGGTTACGCCAGCGAGCAAATTTAACGAGCCGGTGCCGCGCCGGTGCCGAGAAAAAATAAAGGACTCCGGGAGTGGAGAAGGAGAAGAAAGAGGAGAAGGACGAGTCGCGAGAGCGAGATCGAGATCAAGCGGAACGAGTCGAGCCGGAATGATCGAGAGGGCGATCCTCTCCCGGGACAATCGAAATGGACTGTTCGGGCAAAACTAATACAGTAATGCTCGGTTAAATTTCCTTCAGAGAGCTTAATCTACTATAGATTGTTTGCACTATTATATCTGTGGTTGCCAGGAAGAACGCCGTATGTCACATACTTTCACTTTCGAGATATTGCTGTTTAGAGTTTTGATCACTGATGCTTTGACATAGGATATCGGTAAAATTGCGTTATTTTTTTCAGCCTTCCGAATTTGTTTTCATGACGTTTTTTTTCTGATAAATACGTAAATCCTATACTATAAAGCACAATTAATGCATATAATGTCTTTCTTTTATACAACGTCGTGATGTGGGTGAATAAACCGAACTGGGTTTCACTATAAATAGAGTTGATATTTATTAAACAATAAAGTTTCTTTACATTATTTACATTATGTACAGATCCCTTACCTATAAATAGAGAAACGGCATTTACAGCCTATTCTTCTCTATCTTTCCTTCTTATATTAACCAATATGCTCTCTAACTCGGATTTTCCCTAATCTTAGTGCACGTGTTTCTTCTCTGTGCTCTCTGTTACCGACAAGTGACGCGGCAAACTTCAAGAGGGTTTGTAAAGTAGTATCTGTACTAACTTTATATGCATAAACTCAATTTTTCTGAAATTGTGACATGCGGCGTTTTTCCTAGCAGCCACAGATATATGCACTATTTAAAACCATCTCTTAACACTTAGCCGACCGCACGCGCCACAGAGCGTTTTTCTGAAGTAGCACGGACTGAAGTTTATAACAATTATTTTTTAATGGTCATTCAAAAAGTATAGGTAATAGAGTCAGAAAATTAAGAACAGTAAAGATGACTGAGGATAAATAACATAACTCAAATATGGAACAAAAAGCAGTAATATATTTTAATATTGTTTGTTGGAATACAACGATGCCATGCGTCCTAGTATAAGTGCGTAGGCTTAAGGGGAGGTTTTTTCCCTGAGACAGAAGGGCCCAGGCGAGGGCGTAAAGTTAGGATCCGTCGTCGGTCCCGTCGTAGCAGCTAGCCTGAGCGCATCTTGCAAAGTAGTCTTTTCACATACAGTTATACAGTCGGACTATATTCGCAGTTTTATCACATTATAAATTATACATTAAATACAGAATACGTGGAAACACTGTCGTGGATTTATTTCATTCCCAACATTGTTTCAGTGTATGATATCTCTCAGGTCAAAATGGGAGATCTTCCCGATCGGTGGGTCACCGACTAGCTTGGAAATGGTTAGATCTACCCGATCGGTCGGCTAAGTGTTAAGGAAAATTTGGAGAATATCAAGATACAAGATCTGCTTAAATTCATTAAGGATTACAAATTAATTAACAAGCTGCTGTAACAGATACATGTTAATCTAAGTTGTCATTGATACTCTTACTGTTGAAGCGTCGTTAGATTAAAAAATATGTAAATATGTATATCCTATCCGCGAGAATGAAACTGCCGGTTCCCGATCAGATGTAAATTTAACCGGAGACACACTACCGCGAATGCAACAGTAACAGCAAGGACAAGCAAAGTGCGGCGGCATCGATTGGCGCCGGTAACTAGAACTCGAAGCAGGAAATAAAACCTGAGTCACATTGAACCGCGTCGCATGACGCAGCGTGCATGACAGCCGCCACTGCCGCGCCACCGCCTCGTTCCGTGACACAAATGAAGCGTATTTTCGCGCGGGTACCAAAGGGGTGTCTCGGTGTGGATGGCCTGTCGCGCTTTCCATCGTTCCGCCCCTTTTCCCTTTTCCCGCGCGCACGATGAAAATGCGCGACGCGTGCGAAATCGTTCCGGGGGGATTGAAATTCGTCGGACGTTCGCCGGCGGTTGGGCTCTCTCTCTCTCTCTCTCTCTCTCTCTCTCTCTCTCTCTCTCTCTCTCTCTCTCTCTCTCTCTCTCTCGCGACACAGACTGCGTTCTCTGTGACGTTAATGTTTGAGCAGGCATGTAAACGCGCCGGATACCGCGGAGATACGGATTTCAAGGATGCACCGTCGTCGTCGTCGTCGCGAGGAGGCGTCGACGGATTGCAATCTCTCCGGCGAATCATTATTTTATTCCCAGAGTTCCGCGGCGAATTCCGCTTTCCGTGTTCGACGCTCTCCGTCGTCGTCTCCAGTTTCGTTGCGCGGAACAGGACCGAAATTGCGTGGGAAAAATCCAGGTTGTCCAACATAACGGACAACCGATCGCGCAATCTGTTTTTCCACTCCGTATTTCTCCTATTTAGCTACCATAATCCCCACCACGAGTTTGAGAACTTGTAAGAAATCGCGGTGGGGAGAGCTAGTGTGGAACTAGCACAAATATAAAAATGTTCTATCTGAATTGCAACAAACCGGAGTGAAAAAGAAATTTATTTTTCCTTTCTTAATATGTTTCATTGGCTGGAAATCGTGTAACAGTATTTTTAGATTCTCTTTCAATATTTTTGCTGTTTCCAATTACGCTTATTCACTGTTGTCATAAATGCATAAAATGTTCGTGATGCAGTTTATGTGCGTTCAACGCAGATTCCGTACAATAAACGAGGCTCTACTGTGCTTCCTCGTTGCACGAAAACGGGAGCGGGATTCAAAACAAGAACAGAAGTTTTCGCGAGGAACGAGATATCGAATCAGTTGCGTAAAGTTTCAACTAGCACAAGTAGAAAAATGTTCTACCTGAATTGCAACAAACCGGAGTGAAAAAGAAATTTATTTTTCCTTTCTTAATATGTTTCATTGGCTGGAAATCGTGTAACAGTATTTTTAAATTCTCTTTCAATGTTTTTACTGTTTCCAATTACGCTTATTCACTGTTGTCATAAATGCATAAAATGTTCGTGATGCAGTTTGTGCGCAACCAACGCATCAATATGTGCAACCAATAAACGAGGCTTTACTGTGCTTGCTCGTTGCACGAAAACGGGACCGGGATTCAAAACAAGAACAGAAGTTTTCACGAGGAACGAGATATCGAATTAGTTGCGTAAAGTTTCAACTAGCAGAACTAGAAAAATGTTCTACCTGAATTGCAACAAACCGGAGTGAAAAAGAAATTTATTTTTCCTTTCTTAATATGTTTAATTGGCTGGAAATCGTGTAACAGTATTTTTAAATTCTCTTTCAATGTTTTTACTGTTTCCAATTACGCTTATTCACTGTTGTCATAAATGCATAAAATGTTCGTGATACAGTTTGTATGCAACAAACGCAGATTCCGTACAATAAACGAGGCCCTACTGTGCTTCCTCGTTGCATGATAACGGGAGCGGGATTGCAGACAAGAACAGAAGTTTTCACGAGAAACGAGATGTCGAATCAGTTGCGTAAGGTTCGCGTCTACAACCCACCTACCCACGCCCCTCCTCTCACGTAATTGAATCGAAGCCAATATATACATCACCTCCACCAAAATTACCATCACCACTGAACTGAATTGTTCACCTTGCGTGAACGAAGTGCAACGAGGTTCCTACAGGGAAGGAGCATTTGATTCAAAGTGCAACGAGCGAGGTTCTACTGTATACCGCGTCCCATGAAATGTGGGATCAAAAACGATAAATATGAAAAAATATATAATTTAACTACAGAAACACAACAAGTACAATCAATTACACTTTTTACGTCTCAATCTCCGTCTGAG
Organism: Sphecodes monilicornis; assembly: GCA_913789915.3. NCBI lineage: Eukaryota > Metazoa > Arthropoda > Insecta > Hymenoptera > Halictidae > Sphecodes > Sphecodes monilicornis. The sequence goes on from OU565291.1 coordinate 22,470,674, forward strand.
ATTTACGTCTCGAATCACACATGTATTTCTTATCTATTCTGAAAACCGCAATCAATAACGTTGTTTTACAGATCGTCGCGTCGTTGCCGTTACTATCGTCGTAGTATTCGGCGGAATTCGGTGCGGTATTACCCTACACTCCCTACAAAATTATACCACGTGAACTATTATGGAATCGCTCTTATGGAATGAACAGAGATTCCGAGTGATAAACGTGGTTGCGACTAGCGAGGTTCTACCGTACTATACGATTACAACGAGACGAAACGTCGCTTCAGAAAAATCGTGGAAGTTTAACCTGATGTAAACCACAATTATTTTGTGCACCAATCCAACGTCTGTTCTTTGCTTCTGAATTTTTACGTAGAACGAGCGACAGGTTCTACCGTACAGCTAGAATAAAAGTCTGAAATTGCTTCGACCTAGAGCAGTGGTGAGCACGGGTGGAGCCCCTCAAACGCCTGCTTCTCCCACCAACCTCTCTTTCATGCAGCGCGCACGTTCGTTGCGTACGCTGATGTCTCGTGTCTTCGTTGCCCCATTGTACCGCGCTTGATGGAAGGGGACAGAGGGCGCTACGGTGTGGACGGTTTTGCCTCAATTGAGGCAAAATTTCCCATCGCTGTCCTAGAGACTCGCCTGCAGATTCATAACAGGAGTTTTCATATTTTTCCCATTTTTCGAGTTTCTTGTAGAGCTTCTTGTCGGGCACCTCCGACTTTATCTATCTCAAAATCTCTTGCTGGACCGATTAGGCGTCGTCGCGACGTTGCAGGCTCTTCCTGGCGAGTCAACTCCTCGCTTAGAGTAGACGGTTTTTCGCTCGTGTTCCCGGGGCTGGTGCTGTTGTGCGTCCCGCTTAAAAATAGGTCGCCGACCAACAGGATGCGAGAAATAAGACTCGCGGAAGGTGTTGGTCTCTTCTTGGTAGCACCTTTTCGCTACCAGCACAGGCTCTCTAGCCGCGTGGCTTTCTTTCTTTCTTTCTGTTGCTTCTCTCTCTCTCTCTCTCTCTCTCTCTCTCTCTCTCTCTCTCTCTCTTTCTCTCTCGATGTCGTTTCTTCTCGCTTTAGACCGAAGCGAGCGAGCACACGCGTCGTTTGTGTGCGTTCCTCGGCTTCCTCGGCTCCTTCGACTCGACTCGGCCCGCTAGAGTTGCAGTTGCAGTTGGCGCACTCGGTGGGGGTACGCAGGCCTTGGGAGAGTTCGCTGCACCTCTCGAGTCCGTCCGTCTGTCCGCCGCTCCCTCCGCTCCTCGCACACCCTCCCCGCCCTCCTCTTCTTCTTCTTCTTCCTCTACCACCTCCTCCTCCTCCGCCTCCTGGTGGTTCTCGGCTCGGTTCTCTCGATCCTCGGCCGTCGACGATTTCCCCTTTCCAAGTCGCCGCGCGCCGCACCGGCCGAGAGAGAGACTGCACATGCAACCGGCCGCTAGCTTCGCACATGCATGCACGCGACTCTACGCTCGCGTTCTCTCTCCTAGTGGACACGGCGCGAGCGTGTTCGTGCCAGCGTGAGAGAGAAAGAGATGGAAAGCAAACCGACCGTCCGTCCATCCGCTCGAAACGAGCCTCATCCTCGTCTTCGGCTCCACCGAGATCCTCCAGAAACGGGTACGCCGCGATCTTCGCCCGTCCTTCAGAACTAGGCTCGTCGAGCATCAGGAAACGCCGATGGATATTATCCATCGTTTCGTCAGTTGTCATCGTTACACAATTGAAGTGGAGTTTTCAAAACGTTGAGGAATCGAAAGATCGCGGTTAAATTTTAACGCGAGCAACCGACCGCAAGAGGATAGGACATGTGTTGGGAAATCGCGTCCAAGGGAACTCCGTGGAAGACCGTTCTGCTCGCTGTCGGAAGAGTCGTTCCGCGGTTTGCCAATTGGCAAAGCAACGTTTCCCGGGCATGGTCGAGCGTTTTCCCGATGGGACGGTGAACGGGTCCTGATCGAGGAGGTTGCTCGGTGGGAAAAGGAGAAAAACGAGCGGCGATCGCTTCGCTAAATATAGCCGTGAATTTATAAATAGCCCAGAGGAATTCGTGGGCAGCGGCGAATGCATGGTAAATTAAATGCGATTCGACTTCCTGCCAAGAAGAGGCCGCTTGTCGAGGGAAACCGAGGCAGAGGGAGACAGAAACACACACACAGAGGGAGAGAGAGAGAGAGAGAGAGAGAGAGAGAGAGAACGCAAGGGGTGGCTAGCAAGAGAGAGAGAGAGAGAGAGCGCAAAGTTGCATACGGTCTCGAGCCAGTGTGCATGCTCGCGTGGAACGATGCCAAACGGTGTGCGGCCGCGATCGACATTGTAGACACAATAAACGAACGTTTTAGCAACAATCGACGCACCCGGACCTGCCTCAGCGTCGGCGCTGCTCGCTCGCTCGATCCGCTTCGCACCGCTTCGCAGGTGCGCGACTCCAGAGATACAGCTCCGATAAAGCGTTTACTGCCGCGCAGGCAACGAGCACCGCCAAATTATTCCCGCGCGTAAACGCTGCGAGCGTATGAGTTATGCTCCCAGTCCCGAGCCGTTCAGCCTAACCCTCGGCGTCCACCTGATCGCGTGAGAACCCGGAGATCGTGAGGATTCGCGAGTACTCCATCCCCGTCGTGTTGTCGGAGGCCTTCTTCGAGGCTCTTCCGGTTCCTGCTTCTTACGATCGATGAGGAATGTTTTTATTTTGCGGGGTGATCCGCAGTCTAGTTGTTAGGCAGGTACATGTTGAAGTGGGACTTCCCAATGGGCGCATAGGCACGGTGCGGTTTCTAGATTCAATGCCTTTGTAGACGCGATGCGTTTATAGATGCAATCTGATTCTAGATGCGGTGCGATGCATTTCTAGATGCGGTACGATGCGTTTATAGATGCGGTGCGCTGCGTTTCTAGATGAAAAGCGTTTCTAGACGCGGTGCGATGCGTTTCTAGACGCGACGCGATACGTTCCTAGATGCGGTGCGATGCATTTCTAGATGCGATGGGATGCATTTCTAGATGCGGTACGATGCGCTTCTAGATGCGGTGAAATGCGTTTTCTAGATGCAATGCGTTTCTAGATGCGGTGCGATGCGTTCCTAGATGCGGTGCAATGCGTTTCTAGATGCGGTGGGATGCATTTCTAGATGCGGTGCGATGCATTTCTAGATGCAATGCGTTTCTAGACGCGGTGCGATGCGTTTCTAGATGCAATGCGTTTCTAGACGCGATGCGATGCGTTTCTAGACGCGGTGCGATGCGTTTCTAGATGCAATGCGTTTCTAGACGCGGTACGATGCGCTTCTAGATGCGGTGAAATGCGTTTTCTAGATGCAATGCGTTTCTAGATGCGGTGCGATGCGTTCCTAGATGCGGTGCAATGCGTTTCTAGATGCGGTGGGATGCATTTCTAGATGCGGTGCGATGCATTTCTAGATGCAATGCGTTTCTAGACGCGGTGCGATGCGTTTTCTAGATGCAATGCGTTTCTAGACGCGATGCGATGCGTTTCTAGACGCGGTGCGATGCGTTTCTAGATGCAATGCGTTTCTAGACGCGGTGCGATGCGTTTCTAGATGCAATGCGTTTCTAGACGCGATGCGATGCGTTTCTAGACGCGGTGCGATGCGTTTCTAGATGCAATGCGTTTCTAGACGCGGTACGATGCGCTTCTAGATGCGGTGAAATGCGTTTTCTAGATGCAATGCGTTTCTAGATGCGGTGCGATGCGTTCCTAGATGCGGTGCAATGCGTTTCTAGATGCGGTGGGATGCATTTCTAGATGCGGTGCGATGCATTTCTAGATGCAATGCGTTTCTAGACGCGGTGCGATGCGTTTCTAGATGCAATGCGTTTCTAGACGCGATGCGATGCGTTTCTAGACGCGGTGCGATGCGTTTCTAGATGCAATGCGTTTCTAGACGCGGTACGATGCGCTTCTAGATGCGGTGAAATGCGTTTTCTAGATGCAATGCGTTTCTAGATGCGGTGCGATGCGTTCCTAGATGCGGTGCAATGCGTTTCTAGATGCGGTGGGATGCATTTCTAGATGCGGTGCGATGCATTTCTAGATGCAATGCGTTTCTAGACGCGGTGCGATGCGTTTTCTAGATGCAATGCGTTTCTAGACGCGATGCGATGCGTTTCTAGACGCGGTGCGATGCGTTTCTAGATGCAATGCGTTTCTAGACGCGGTGCGATGCGTTTCTAGATGCAATGCGTTTCTAGACGCGATGCGATGCGTTTCTAGACGCGGTGCGATGCGTTTCTAGATGCAATGCGTTTCTAGACGCGGTACGATGCGCTTCTAGATGCGGTGAAATGCGTTTTCTAGATGCAATGCGTTTCTAGATGCGGTGCGATGCGTTCCTAGATGCGGTGCAATGCGTTTCTAGATGCGGTGGGATGCATTTCTAGATGCGGTGCGATGCATTTCTAGATGCAATGCGTTTCTAGACGCGGTGCGATGCGTTTTCTAGATGCAATGCGTTTCTAGACGCGATGCGATGCGTTTCTAGATGCGGTGCGATGCGTTTTCTAGATGCAATGCGTTTCTAGACGCGATGCGATGCGTTTCTAGATGCGGTGCGATGCGTTTTCTAGATGCAATGCGTTTCTAGACGCGGTACGATGCGCTTCTAGATGCGGTGAAATGCGTTTTCTAGATGCAATGCGTTTCTAGATGCGGTGCGATGCGTTCCTAGATGCGGTGCCATGCGTTTCTAGATGCGGTGGGATGCATTTCTAGATGCGGTGCGATGCGTTTTCTAGATGCAATGCGTTTCTAGACGCGATGCGATGCGTTTCTAGATGCGGTGCGATGCATTTCTAGATGCGGTGCGATGCATTTCTAGATGCGGTGCAATGCGTTTCTAGATGCGGTGCGATGCGTTTCTAGATGCAATGCGTTTCTAGATGCGGTGCGATGCATTTCTAGATGCGGTGCGATGCATTTCTAGATGCGGTGCAATGCGTTTCTAGATGCGGTGCGATGCGTTTCTAGATGCAATGCGTTTCTAGATGCGGTGCGATGCATTTCTAGATGCGATGCGTTTCTAGATGCGGTGAGATGCGTTTCTAGATGCGGTGCGATGCATTTCTAGATGCAATGTGTTTCTATATGCGGTGCGATGTGTTTCTATATGCAATGCGTTTCTAGACGCGATGCGATGCGTTTCTAGATGCGGTGCGATGCGTTTCTAGACGCGGTGCGATGCGTTCATGGATGCAATGCGGTGGGATGCGTTTCTAGTCGCGGTACGATGCGTTTCTAGACGCAATGTGATTTATTGCAATTTATTTGCATCAATTGCATTTATACCGAAACAGTGGTCGGCAATACCTCCGTTTCCGGTAGACAGCAGTCTAAATAAAGTAATCCAAATATATGATACAATTTCATACTCGATAACACAAAATTAACGAAAACTATCCATAGCAATTGGTGATGCTGCTAGGAGCAGTTACATGTAACAGAATTTCTACCCGCAAGCGTTCGTCGAACGCGTAACAAGAAATCTCGCCTTTAGGTTTTGCTATTGCACGAAATAGCAATATCAACGAACAAATAATGAAAAAGTAGAAACTCCTCTCGCTCCTGTGCCGATCAAGTCTTCTTTCCAACAACGTGCAACACTTGTTGCAATACAGTACAAGTTTCAGTATCGTCAGTTGCGTTTCAGTGACGCAACGTCAACGAAAAAGGCTCCAGCACCGGAGCACGCTCGCGAGAGTGTTAATTCGCGAATCGGTGATCGTCGGTGAGGAGAGAGAGAGAGAGAGAGAGAGAGAGAGAATGAAAAAAAACGAGAGACAGAAAGAGAAAAAGAGGGAGAGAGAGAAATGCGTGAGAGAGAGAGGGACATCAGTCGAAGGACGACGGGCGCGAGAGGACTGCGGGCAACGCCCAGCTCTCAATCCTCGGAGGAGCCTGGTCGCGCTTCGGAATAGCGAAATAAAGAACGGGGAGAAAGACAGAAAAAAACGCCTGATGAAAAGAGAGAGAAAGAGAGAGAGAGAGAGAATGAGAGAAAGCGTTTCAGAGCTGCGAAGCACGGTGCGGCGTGATGGCAGCGGCCGGTTGTTCCGGCCGCGTGTGACCGAGCACATTGTAGACACAATAAAGGGGAACGCTTTAAACAATAACCGTCGCGGCTCGTTTGGCCGGACGTGGTAGTCTGAAGCAGAGGCGCGTGTGAGAGGCCGCGCGGGTGCGTGGAGCTCTCTGCTGGCGATCGTCGTGCGTGTGATTTCGCTGGTGTGTTCAGCTGGTTCGGAGCCACGAGAGTGTACGGGCTTTGCTCGCTCGCTCGCTCGCTTGCACGCTCGCGCGGACCTTGGAAGCCGTTCGTAGCGGATCGAGGGAATCTTTCCGGTTCTCGCGGACGCGACCGAGCCAAGGGGGATTCTTCTTCTTCTTCTTCTGGTTCTGGTTGCGGAGAGCGCGTCGTCGGCCTCGGCGATCCTCCTCTCCTTTCCTCCTTCCTAGTAGACCCGCGGCGCTCGCTCCCTCTCTTTCTACTTTTCGTGTTCCTCCGCTGGCAATGTTGGGCAAAAGTGTTCGATTCCGGGGTGAAGTGGTTGGACACAAGCTCATGTATTTTTGATTAAAATTTTGTTTGAATTTTTATTAAAATAACACTGGAACTTTCTGCATTTTTAGCTGGTCCCGATGTTGAAGCCTGTTTCCATAAACTGCCTTTCTTACATAATTAGATAATTGCAATTCGCGTGCATACAAAAATATTCTAAATCCTTAGTTCAGTTTGTTTCTGTTCTGTTTATATTTATGCACTAAATCTTTTACCAAATTTAAGATTTTCTCAATAAAAGGTTCCTCTGTCTGGCACACGGAGCATACTCTCCTTCCTTCTTCGTCCTTGGCCCTTCAATCATCAGGAGAAGAAAAGCAAAGCAAAGAAGTAAGGATGCCTTCGTTCGACGAGAGAAAATTAGGACAAGCCTGCAGTTTCCTAAATTTGATCGCTTTTGCATTCTATAAAGTAAAAGCAGCCGAGGCTCGTTATCGGCGCGCGATCTTGGCGCACTTTTAATTGGATTATTAGCGGCCCGAGCCACCGGTACAGAACCGAGACAGAGGACGAAGAAAGCGCTGTGTGGATAGTTAGAGGGACGGAGGGGAAGTCGCGAGAGAAAAATCCTCACGATAGGGAAATTGCCGTAATAGCCGGTGTGTTATGTGGAACGTAGCGGCGATTTCGCTCGCGACTCGCTCTCCGGTTTGATTTTCCCTCTCTCGATCTCTCTGTCTCTCTCTTCCTCCACCTCCCTCTCTCCCACCCTCTCTCGCTCTTGTTCTTTATCTTTCTCTCGAGGCTCCGTTGGCTAGCCGCTGCGCGAGTCGGCTTATGATTTCGCGCCCGCGAAAAGGAAAACGAGCCGGCACGCACACACGCCGCCACGGATCTACGCACCCTCGTGTCCTTGGAAAGTCTGGATCGCGAGATCGCGCTCCTTCACGGTTTCTGACACTCGGCCGAGGAGAAGCGGCGCCAGGCGTCTTTTCTTTCTTGGTCGCGGCATGGCAACCGGCCTCTGACGTGTCTTCTTGTCCTTTCCTCCTGACTCCGATCCGCCTAAACAGGACCTGGACAACGGCAACCCTCTTGGACACGCGTCTCTGATACGCTCGAGTCCCCGGAGCGAACAGGCCACGCCCACTTCCAAGTGGAATCGAGTTAACTTCGCTTCTGACACCTTTACCAATGTTGTTCTGGCAATTTTAAACTCTTCCGACGTCGTGTTTTGAGATTTAGAAATAAATATCTGTGGTAGAATTGAATAATTTTTAACGGAAAAGCAAAATTCAATTCCTGGATTTTTGGAACGGAAGATTTGGAGTCGGGAATGTATGAATATCGCGCAGTCTGTAGTACTGGTCTGGGCACTGTTTACGATCGAGAGCTGCGAAGCCACGCCTACTGGAAATAAGTCACGCCCAGTTATACGACAGGGACAGGTAGTCTTACTGAAGATTAGAATTCGACCAGTTCAAAAGAAGTATTTCTACCTTGATTTTTAAGCGATACGCAGTCTCAGCCGGGCTCGAATTACCCTCTAAAGCATTGTGCACAACCTAGAGCAATAAAACCACGCCCACTCTACGACACATGATCTTATCAAAGACTAGTGTTGGGTTTTTAAGGGTTCGTGATAGGTCGGTCGGGCCCTCAAAAGCACTTTTCTATTTGTATTCCTTAGAACTAGGTCTTTATTGCGTGCCGGTTGCGGGAAGACTCTCTATCCCGAATCCGAGCACTTACAATTTGATTATCAGCGCCGCTACGTTTCAATTAGTGACGCGCGCAATTTGAATAATCTACAATATACATATCAACTAGTCTTCCAGTATTTTGATAAAACAAGTAGAACATAGAACAGTGGAGCTCTGCAACCAGATTTTGAAGTAATACACAGTCTTAACCAATCTTCAAGTGCCCTCTATAGTACTGTCCTGGCACGGCCTACAACAGAGAGCAATCAAACCACGCCTACTCTACGACACATGATGTTATCAAAGACTAGTCTTCCAGTATTTTGATAAAACAAGTAGAACATAGAACAGTGGAGCTCTGCAACCAAATTTTGAAGTAATACACAGTCTTAACCAATCTTCAAGTACCCTCTATAGTACTGTCCTGGCACGGCCTACAACAGAGAGCAATAAAACCACGCCTACTCTACGACACATGATGTTATCAAAGACTGGTCTTCCAGTATTTTGATAAAACAAGTAGAACATAGAACAGTGCGGCTCTGCAACCAGATTTTGAAGTAATACACAGTCTTAACCAATCTTCAAGTGCCCTCTATAGTACTGTCCTGGCACGGCCTACAACAGAGAGCAATCAAACCACGCCTACTCTACGACACATGATGTTATCAAAGACTGGTCTTCCAGTATTTTGATTAAAAAAGTAGAACATAGAACAGTGCAGCTCTGCAACCAAATTTTGAAGTAATACACAGTCTTAACCAATCTTCAAGTACCCTCTATAGTACTGTCCTGGCACGGCCTACAACAGAGAGCAATAAAACCACGCCTACTCTACGACACATGATGTTATCAAAGTAGTATTCAATAAAATAAAAAGAATACATATGGACTCTGCAATTATATTTCCTGGTAGTCCGCAGTATTAGGTACAAATTGCTGAATGGAGCACTGTCCTGGCACCGCCCACAACCGAGGCCACGCCTCTTCCATCACGGAATGACCAAAAAGGCGTTGTTCTCGATGAATTGATATATCGCAAAGGTTGTTCGTTGTTCACGTTCGATCCAAAGGAGCATCTATTCGATGTATCATTCGCGACGTCAGCGTCGTTCGAGAAGAAACGAAAGGATGGGATGTGGACGGGGCAAGGGAGGAAATGATCCGCGTCGACGAGAGAAACGTGTTGTCGAGGAAAAGTGCGCGTTAGTCTCGGCCTGAATCGCAGGCTAATGCCTCTTCCTCCTCTGCTTCGCCTCCTCGCCCCCTCGGCCAGACTGCCGGGTAACAAGAAATTAAAATCGTCCTCCCGTGCCGCTCTAACGAAAGTCTGAACGAAATTTTACAGGGAGAGATCCCCGCTCCGCAATTTCGCTTTCTGCCGCGACGCTGCTAGCGAGGAAAAGAAACACCGACTTTTACAGGCTTTTCTAACGCTCGGGGACTCATTGGAACATCGCACGCGAACGCTGTGCAGTTTCGAAAACGCGGGACAAGCAACGCGAGCAAAACGAAACGATTCCGAGAAAGAAACCGGTCCAATCCTTCGTGCTCGAAACTATTTTCAATTATAATTATACTAATCTTTTAGAGGCGCCTCAGAGAAGACAGTCGAAAAGTTTTAATGAATTGAAAATAATACCGATTTTTCAATTCTTCTAATGCTTCGACTGTTCTAAATTGCACCTACTCATTGTTGTCATAGATGCATCAAATCCGCAATGATGATACAACAAAAAAATTCTTTTATTGTTGTCATTGCCTTCAAGCTGGTTCGAAGGTCACAGTATAACACATCGTTGACATTAACAATGACGTTGGCTTTTAAAAAACCATCGATGACCTTAAAAAGACCTTCAGGACTACAACAACCAGAAAATTCTGTATACTACCATTACACCGCCGACTTTATGCATTTCTGGTAAACACTGGTAGGTGAAACATACAACAGTAGAAAGATAAAAGTGATTTAATGCTATCGCTGTATTATCACTAGACAGCGGATTTTATACATTTATGACAAAAATGAGTCGATGCATTTCGAAATAGTAAAAACATTTGGAAAATTCAAAAATAAACCCTTATATTATTTCCAACCTGTTAAACATATTACGAAAGAATATAAATTTCTATTACACTCCAGTTTGTTGCAATTCAGGTAGAAAATTTTGCACATAGATCCGCTGTCTAATTATCACCAACTTTATTAACCCTTTGAGTGGTGACTCTGAATCACCATCAAAAACTGCAATACACTACCCAAACTAATTTTCACATTGTTAAATTTCTATCGAATAAATTATTAAATATTTTACGAGTCAATTGCATCAATTTCATATTTGCATAAATTTAAAAGAATCAGATAACGATTAAAATATCGTAGGTCGGAGAAAACATTTAGTTTTAGAGCTGAAATAGTTTCGACTGAAAATTGGATTAACGTTATTAACCCTCAGCATTCGAGTGGCGACTCTGAGGCGCCACTAAAAATTGCTGTATCATAATCCAAAATATTGTTTACACTATTAAATTTGTTTGTATTTAATACATTACTAAACATTTAAGTGTTGTAAGAGGTATCATATCATTTTCATATCCATAAAGTGAAAAAAATCGTATAAAATGAAAATATTCTTGGTCGGAAGAAATGTTTGGTTTTGGAGCTAAAATAGCACCGAGTGCAAAGGGTTAAAGGAAGAATTAATGGATTCAGTTCCAGTACCTTGTAATTGCGGCAAACCAATTTTTATTTTGCACAAAGATGAGCAGTTTAATCACCGTATTCGCCTCGTCTCGCTAGTGCATTCCATTCGACAGTCGATTGAGAACTAAGGCGGATCGATAGTGGATAGATCCGCGATGATCAGGAGCGGTTGGCGCTAAAGGATGATCACAGGTCCTAACGACAGCGACGTACAACACCGTGGCCCTCGCAGCCGCACATCAGGAATATTCGGACGATAAGGGTCTCTGCACACCCATCCGGGACGGGCCGGACCGGGATTTAGCTAGTTAGTTTAGATAGTTTACTTTAAGGTGGTATGGAGTCCCTGGAAACATTGTTTTTGTGCTATGCACAGAGGGAACTGTCGACGCGCGCTCGAAAGTGCAAGAATTATGGCCCTTCGGTCGCGCGAGGGAAGAATCGGTACCACACCGGATCAGACATCCCGGAGAGCCCTGCCTATACCAAAGCTATGTAAAAAAAAACTCTCCGGGGCCCGTCCCGGATGGGTGTGCAGAGACCCTAATTCGGACGATATTCGGCGCCTCCGGCGATCATGATTTACCCCTCTAGCAAGATTACTCTTGGGTACTGGTGGAGTGTACCTAATAGTAGAGTCTCGGATGCTCGTGTGGAATGCAAGACGGGCGGTGGCGGCAGCGGTTGCAGGTGCGCTCGCTGCACTCGAGGACTCGACACGAATGCGTGTCAGTGGAAACGAGTGGCGATTCTTTGTCGGGTTGTTCTCTGCGCGGCGCGTAAAGGTCGGGTTATACATGTCCGAAGTTCGGATCAGACCGAATATTGTTACCCAGGTTTAAATGAGAGTGTTCGCAATCGGAAATCGGCGTCCGACTTCTCAACGATTCTTTTTCTTCTAAACTATCGGAAGCTCTCCTTTACAACACCTCGAACGCATCACAAGTTACGTCAAAGTTCGGACGGAAATGTATAAACACCCTAAAAGCGCGTCCGATGTCGGACGGATGTGTATAAAGGTCGATTTATACAGACGACTTTGTCGGATCAGACAGAAAAATTTTTTTGTGCCACGCGCAGCAGGGAGTCGTCACCCGTTCGAAATTTATGACCTCTCAGACTCGAAGAACAAGTATCGTTGAGAAGTCGATCTCCGATATCGGCTTGCGAACACTCTCATTTAAACCTGGGTAAATATTTCTGTCTGATCCGACAAAATCGTCTGTATAAATCGACCTTAACCCGACATTTAATCGAATCGTCTCAATGCTCTTGGACGAGCTCAAGCTCGCTCGCTGCGGCTGCATCTGTAGAGAGGGAGACTGGATATTGTAATTGCAGGAAAACACGCCGGGGAAAAAAACGGCTAGATACACTTTCATCGCTGTCGTTCGGACAGGAAACGCGTCTCCTGCTCCGGTGCCCCGATAAAAACTGCATTTCTCTTTCGGTGCTCTCCTTCCAGACGTTACGCTCTCCCTAGAGACGATCCGGCGCGTGCGTTTCGACGCAAATTTCGACGGATGCCGTTCCCTTTTTTTTTTTTCGCCAACGAAAAATATGTTGCAGCCCCCGGCCAAAAATTAGGACGATTTTTTTAGTGCTCTGCGTGTTTCTAGAAGGATTCGAATTGAACGAAAAATACTCAGCCAAAATGATACTGCAGTGGCACTCGTAAATGAGAATAAAGTATCGATTCTAACATAAGAATAAAATTCTAATGTTGTAATATGATATAATAATATGTACGTTAGAATAAGATAGGGTTCTAATGTTGTAATATGATAATATGTACGTTAGAATAAGATAGGATTCTGATGTTATTAGAAATCTGGAAATTAGAATAGAACAATCACTTTTCGCAGGTAGAATCAAGAACGATATATCGCATTTCGGCGCTAGAAGGGTTAACTAGCACTTTAGCACAGAATTGCGAGCTCAGGCGCCGTTATATTAATGCAGCAACTTTTACTTTAAACCACTCCTTTCTGCTCTGTTTACAATCTTTTCTGTTCTATGAAAGTATCATAATTAATCCATGGATTTTGAACACTTATGACAAAAATGGATAGATTAAGTGTGAAACGGTAAATGCATTTAAAGTATTTAAAAAGAAATGTGTGTTTATATAGCTCTTATATTAAAAATCCCTTCTCTTTTTAATTCAATACAAAATTAAATAACCCCCTAAATTTTTTAAATAAAAAATCCGTATCTTTCATTTCATGTTGACAATTTTTATTTTACATCAAGCTACAAGTGTTAAATAATTGACAGCTAACAGATGCATCATATTAGCAATTGAATTCCATTCAAGCCTTAAGATCTTACTGAAACGACGGAGGAAGTTGAAAATTGTGATTGGTCCTGATCTTTATGGCCAGCGACTGTGCCATAGACTGTGAAATACATTCGGTGCTTTATTCATTTAGCATATTTATCATCAAGGCAGTATACAAGATTATATTTCGAAACGGTTATTTTACAAACGAATCCGCAGTCTAATTATTTGTAATTGACGTGTTATAGGTAAAAGTCGTCTACTAATTCTTCTAGCTTCACGGAATAACTGAAGTCGATGGTTCACTTTTGAGACAATTCTTCCAGTACGATGGGTGACAACCCATTGGATAAAAAGGCGCCGAACTCATTCGCGCGCCTAATAGATTTCACTGTAGACAGCCGAGGAAGAAAAATGCGCAAACCAAGTTCCCCCGATCGCGAGCAAAAACGAGAGCGAAGGGACCGTGAAAATGAAAGCGAAGCAAACGATATTTTGCTAAAGATCCCGTGCTGATACCCCATCTACCTAGTAATTAGAAACTTTGTTGCACGCCAAAGACCATCAGGGACTAATTGCTGTTCAATGTGCCAATGCGCGCTACATGTTAACTGCCTGCGACTGATGCAAATGGTACTTGTCGATGATTGCTTTCTTTTCGTAATTCCGTGGCATTGCATTATTCCCACTACCAGGAACAACATTTAGTGGTAGCAGGGAAACCTTTTGAGGGGAATACAATCCTGTCTGGTATTTCTTCTTCGGAGGAATGCGGGAAGAGCAGCACGCAAGAGTATCACGCATTTTCGACTATAGCGAAATATTAGAAAAACGATCACTACGTAGCGTGTGTCGTCAAAGACTAAATACAGTGTCGCCAGATAGGGGAAATACAATTACCCTCCCCCTTTGCCATTACCAGATCAGTCATGGCACGCAGGCGCAGAAGCAACGCGAATTAGATGCGCGCATCACGTCACATGACCGCTCCGTGGCGGAAGCGTGGGGATGTTTGCCACCGGGCATTGGAGGAACTGCGTCGTAGAAGGGGTAACGTAGAGTGGGAGAAAAGTTTCAATTTGGCGACACTGCCTAAACATTGAGAACAGTGATGCCAGAAACACCCAAAACTGCTGGATTTTCCTCTCCTCCTTTTCCCCTTCCAGTATCCCATTCCACTACCTGAGCACACTCCAACGTCCCCCACTAAAACCGTAGACTGGTCACGTGACGTGCCGCGCAACGTGTTACATATTACTCTGGTCATCAGAGAGGTGGTAATTGTATTCCCCTCGATTTCAGCGATCTGGCGATACTGAACCGAAGTTCTCTTATTTGTAAGATCTATATATATATAGCAATTTAAATAACATTTTTTACGTTTGGCCACGATGGCGCAAACACATTGCCAGCGTAATTTTAAATTAGTTATTTGGAAAAATACATCTTGTTTCCAGCTTTACTAAAAATTTTCTGCACAACAATCGCAAGTTTCCCTTGAAAAAGATCCACACACGGATCGAATCGTTGGGTTTTATTTAAATTGCAAATTTGTTGAATTTTCAAAACGATCGAACTTTGCGCCAATATCATTTTCCATAATTTAACCCAAAATTCGATCGATAGAAATCATAAATATACTATCAATAATATTGGATTGTTCGGAAAATCAACGCCGATTTCCGATGGATTGCTATATTCAACTTACATTAAGAGACTTTTCGAATAACCCAATACACTGGTGGGACAATACTCGGAACATGACGTCATGTATTCCTTTGGGAGTTTTTGCAACGCCGAACGAGACCGTATTCTTTGCCTAGCATCATCCGACGGACAAACGGTACACGTATTCGCCCGATCGGATTAGAAATCGCGGTTTTCCTGGACTGGGCGTCGTCCCGTTCCGAGATCGGCGAGAGTCACGCGGTTTTCTCTGGCGGACCGGCAGCAGCGTCCGTCGGCGCGGCGTTTTTGCGCGAAAATAACTCGCGCTGTCCCCGAAGCGGATCGCGGGCGCGTTTCGCGATGGTTCGCGACGGCTCGCAACGGCTCGCGACGCCGCATGGCGATGGAACGACAAATCGAGGACCGTGACTACTCGCCGGACCTTTTAACGCAGATGTTGCTGCCTTCGTTTCGGTCGCCGGAGCTGGCAAATCTGCCGCGGGGACAAGTTACTATCTCTGACCACACCGGCGCTACTTTGAAACCTCTCGACGCAACGTGTCGCGACGGCTCGCGCGTTTCGTCGACGTCGTTGTCCCTTAAATCACGGAACGCGATCCTCCCTACCCGCGACCCTCTCCGATCGGGACTTCAAAGGATCCTGATCTGCTCGCGATCTTATTCCCTCCGAAATGCTCGCGTGTCACTCGGTGTCGCGATTTTCTCCTCGTGGCACACCACGGCCCCGTTAATCCCGCAGTTCTTCTCGATTAACTCGGACGCTTCTGCTTTGGATCGGCGCCAGTAATCTAGCGTAGAAACTCGAGAAATTTGATGAACTTGTGTTACGGTTGGACACCGCGATGTGTCCAATGTTGTTCATTGTACGCGTTGAGTCGAAGAGAACAAATTGAGGCAGATAGTTACTCTTGTTTGATCTTTTGGAATTTTTCTGACGAGAGTATCGGACGTATCAATTTTGAATTTTGTGGACATGTTTGTCAGTCTTTACAGCGTACGCGCAATTTTTTGCATGCAGCTAGAGTACTTTTTACCAAAGTTATAGGGGCACAGTCGAAGAGGACCATGGGGTCTGTTACTCGCTCTTATTTGATCTTTTGGAATTTGTTTAAACGAAAGTGTCGGACATATCGATTTTGAATTTTGTGAACGTATTTGTCAATATTTAGAGAGTACACACAATTTTTTGTATGCAGTTAGAGTACTTTTTACCAAAGTTATAGTGGCACAGTTCAAGAGGACAATTGGGTCCGTCACTCGCGCTTATTTGATCTTTTGGAATTTTTTTAAACGAAAGTGTCGGACATATCGATTTTGAATTTTGTGAACGTATTTGTCAATATTTAGAGAGTACACACAATTTTCTGTATGCATCTAGAGTACTTTTTACCAATGTTATGTGGTGGCACAGTTCAAGAGGACAATTGGGTCCGTCACTCGCGCTTATTTGATCTTTTGGAATTTTTTAAAACAAAAGTGTCGGACATATCGATTTTGAATTTTGTGAACGTATTTATCAATATTTAGAGAGTACTCACAATTTTTTGTATGCAGCTAGAGTACTTTTTACCAACGTTATGTGGTGGCACAGTTGAAGAGAACAATGGGGTCCGTTACTCGCGTTTATTTGATCTTTTGGAATTTTTTAAAACAAAAGTGTCGGACATGTCGATTTTGAATTTTGTGAACGTATTTGTCAGTCTTTAGAGAGTACACACAATTTTTTGCAAGCAGGTAGAATCAGTTTTACCGAAGTTACGGTAACATCTGAAGAGTGCTTGTCTGCGAGCATCAAAGACAAGATCCTTGTAAAACTCGAGGATCGAGCGGATCCTGATGGAAACCGAGGTCGCCGGGTTCTCGACGCAAATCTCGCGTATTCCACGGGCACGAGCAATCGACCATCTCCTCGATCGAGACCGTGGATCTGGACAAGACTCTCGGAAAATGGGTGGTCGCGAGTCGTTGCGTTTTCGACCATTTTTCGGCAACAATGGAGGCTTTCGCTTCCGACAGGAAGTGCAATTAAGGTCGGGGCCTGTTTTCTTCGTTATCGGGGAAACGTATCGCCGAAACCTTCGCTCGGAAAGAGAAGGGGAACAACCCCACGTCTATTCGCGGGTCGTTACGTTTCCATGATGGAATCTCGAAATCACGGGCTGAGCGATAAACTTGTTACATCCACCGGGTTTTGACGTAAATTCGAGGATTAACCCTTTGCACTCAAAACATTTTTTTCACTTTGAATTCTTTGTATTCAAAACAATTTTCATATTATTAAATTCGTCTCTATTCTATAAATTGTTAAAAATTCAACTGTTGCATGAGAAAACAGATTTAATTTCAGGTGCACATAAAAATGTTCTAGGTTGAAAGAAATATCTTGATTTTGGAATTAAAATTGCATCGAGTGCAAAGGATTAATATGCTCTCAATTATTGCTTGAAAAATCACAAACGTACTTTTTGTTACTTTCCATAAATATCGCGTCAAAGTAAATGAAGTTCCCATCGTGAAAATCATATTCTATAGCTTGGAAGATTTTAAAATAAACGTGTGACTTACAGAAATCAAATCGATCAAGCATAAAATGGTAGGAATAAATTTCAAATTGTTACAACAAACTGTTCATTGATTTAAATCACTGTCGAGCAAGACACATTCTATAGTCCTGTTCTATAGTTTTCAAATTGACAATATGCGCAGAGCTAAACTTCAGATAGACAATTGCGAATTTGTTTTCGCGCGAAACTCAATTAGGACACGGCCTTCGACATGGAAACGAAGACAAGGTGACAGAAAATTTAGGGTAAAACTGTATAAGCAGTAATACCGCGTGGTCCGAAGAATCACCTTGTATCTCTAAGACACTGGTATCTGTTACACGGGCGCATTGCGCGCGCTCGTTCGCGTCTCCCGAGAGATAGGCGACCGATAAGAGACCGGTGATAATAATCGGCTGCGATTCATGGACGTATCGGTGTCGCCCCGAAGGAGACGATTCGATATCTCGAACGCAAACCAGCGTTCGATGCACCGTTTGCTCGAGAAGTTTCAGACTTCGAAGCCATTGTATCTTAGTTTGCCAATCTCTTGTCTTACGATCGCTTTCGTGGTTACGCCGATTAGAACATTGTCGTTGATAACTTCAACTGAATAATACACTCTTCGACTTCCTGCTGCTGTATCAGCGCGAAAACAATTAGAATTAGATTTGAAGATTAATATTTACGCTGTTATATCCAGTACAGGGTACACGTTATTATTACGCTGCGGATTTGATGTATTTATGACAAAAACTAGTAGGTACAATTTAACACGCTCAGCACCCACTCCACAATCATAAAAATTACACAAAATCAAAGAAATATATTTAATAAAACAAAAACTAAGAAGTTTAGTTTTGTGATATTAATTACTGTTTCAAACCTCTTCTATTCCTCAGATCGTAAGGAAATTTTGTACACTCAATCTACCAACGTAAAAATTAATTTTCAATTCTGTATAAATAATTCCGTCACCCAGATATGGGTGACATGGCGCTGAACGTGTTAAAGCAGTAAACAGATTTAACAAATTTAACCCTCTGTCTACCGTAAAAAAAACTTTCAATACGCGATAGAAAATTTATACCACAAAACGTAGTAAATATAAAAAAAAACTTTTAGCTTTAAGTAATAAAAAATAAGAAAAGTAACAAAGTCATGCAACGACAAGATCCCAAGAATTTTAAAAGTTTAAATAACCGCAGTATCTACATACAGTCGGGTCCAATGGACCCGCTTGGTAGACAGAGGGTTAAGAGCACCAGAGTGTATTAGTTACAGGTTATGAACATGATTAGAGAATGAAAAAAAAAAGTGTATTTAGCTATTTGTATTTTATTTGTATTACCCAAAACTGGGATGATTTTCCTCTCCTCCTTTTCCCCTTCCACTACATGAGAACACTCCAACGTCCCCCACTAAGACCGTAGACTGGTCACGTGACGTGTCGCGCAACGTGTTACATCAGTGGTGGGCACTGGTGGAGCCCCTCAAACGCCTGCTTCTCCCACCAACCTCTCTTTCGTGCAGCGCGCACGTTCGTTGCTAACGCTGATGTCTCCTGTCTTCGTTGCCCCATTGTACCGCGTTTTCTGGAAGGGGATAGAGGGCGCTACGGTGTGGACGGTTTTGCCTCAATTGAGGCAAAATTGCCCATCCCTGTGTTACATATTACTCTGGTCATCAGAGAGGTGGTAAACTGTATTTTCCTCGATTTAACCGATCTGGCGACACTGGTTGAGGCAAACAATTTTTGTTTCGCATGAAGGACCGTAGTATAGTTATTATGTACATTCAAATCCACAAGAATGTCGAAAGAGTACTCGGTACCATACACTTCAATGTTTCTTCCATTTTGATTTGATAGAATTTTACAGGCGGTTGAATCGATTGCGAGTCAGAGTGTTAACACTTGGATGTCGGGACTCGGGTCCATTTAGACCCGGTATTTTAACACTAGAACTACCGGACCAGTCAAAATGACTGGTTTCTAATTTTTTCTTTTACAAATATTGATATTATAAATATGTTTTCAGGAGTCACTTTTTAGTACACGTCTCTATTGAAGTACATATTTAAACAAAAATTGTACGAAATCTGAATAAATGCAGTCTTATTGTTATTATAAGGCAGTATACGCCAGTCGCGTTTATTTCTCGGTAGTTCTAGTGTTAAAGGCATTCACTTCCTGGTGATGAATTTCAATCGAAACTTGTGCAATTGTGTGCAATAAGAAGACCGATGGATAAAATACCGTCGAAAAATATATTTCAAAAAATTGACGAACAACTGTTTAAACAGAATGAAAGATTGTCATGTGTACAGTCGTTGAAATCATCCATAGCTTTGATGATGAACGAGTTGAAAATTAGATCTGTTTTATTCAGACTGTTCGGATGGCGTTCTTATATTTTTTACAGGTTTTCGGTGTTTTTCTTTCATTCGACCAGGGACCAGCGAGGAATTTTTGCGAACGATTCGAGAGGGGGGTATCGATGTTCGACCGGTCGCATTTAATTCGGTCAGCAAGACGGTTTCTTGGGCCATGAACGAATGGCAGCGACGCCAAACAGCCGCTCGCGGCAACGGGGTTACGAAATCGGTCACTCTCAAGGCTCGCCTTTGTATATGGCCCGTTGCAAAAACACTTCCGACGTGTTCCCCGGCCTCTCTGCACCTGTGTTTACCGGCTGCAACGAGACACGCCGAATTGGAAGTTCCTTCCCGCCGCGACCTCGTACGCACGTTCACCTATTGTGTACCGTGCATACGCAATCGTTCCAGTCTCGTCTTTCTCTCTCTCCCTCTTTCTCTCTTTGCCTGCTCTCCTGCAGACTCGGCTCTCTCTCTCTCTCTCTCTCTCTTTCTCTCTCCTCTCGCCGCTCGATTTCATCCTCGAGAAGACAATGTCAGGGACCGGGGAGACACCAGGAACGTATTCTGAACGCGCTCGCTGCGAACCCGACGCCGATTTTCTCCCCGCATTGTGCGAAACTTCTTGTCCGCCATCGACCATCCAGACCTCGGTTTTTAAATCGGTCTGTTTCGTGATTTCCCTCAGTTTTTTCAGCCCTCGTGGTGGTCTTTACTCTCTGCTGCGTCCAACGAAGAGCTCGTTCCATTCTGCGAGCCAGTCGGAACAGCAATTTTTGCAAAACTTCCTGCTCACTGCTGTTTCGCAATGATTTTGACCATTCTTCAACCCCCATAGTCTCTTCTTCCTGTTGCAGCGAATATACAATTTACCCTATTTTGTAATCGAGTGCTGCGAAACGGTTATTGCAAAATTTTCTATACTCTGCTATTTCGCCATGATTTTTATCATTTTTTAACCCCCATAGTCTCTTCTCCCTGTTGCATCGAATATACAATTCACCCTATTTTGTAATCGAGTGCTGCGAAACGGTTTTTGCAAAATTTTCTGTACTCTGCTGTTTCGCAATGATTTTTATCATTTTTAACCCCCATAGTCTCTTCTCCCTGTTGCATCGAATATACAATTCACCCTATTTTGTAATCGAGTACTGCGAAACGGTTTTTGCAAAATGTTATGCAGACTGCTGTTTTGCAATGATTTTAATCATTCGTCCCCTTTCTCTGTTGTATCGTATGGATAGTGCAATCCTCTCTGCAATCGAGTTGAAAGAATGATATGTTTTTTTATCCACCATCAAATAATACGTTTTAAGATGAGTTCAATTACCTATTCCTCAAGGTCATTCAAGGTTAAACTTGCAGAGAAACGCAGAAAATGGTGTGATCGTTTTATTTGTACTTCAGTTTAGTATGTGTTCAAAATGATTACTAGTGATGAAAGTAACCTGACTGTCTTGCAGAGGAGCACAGTAATAAATAAATACGTTTGTTTTCATTTCATTGATAATGACTTTGACAATGTCCTGAGTAATGCTGATATTGAACACATGTTATTGTTTGGGTGTGAAAGTTCGAAGGCACGAACTAAAATACAAATTGTAAAACGATCACACCTTTTCTGCATTTCCCTGCAAGTTTAACCTTGAACGACCTTCAGTTATAGGTAATTGAACTCGTCTTAAAACGCACTATTTGATGGTGGATAAAAAAAAACATATATCATTCCATTTAAAAAAGAAAGTAGACCTTCACCTCACCGTCTACCTTTTTTCATCCCTCGGCTTCCTATCTCTCGTCTGTTGGTGTCGAACAGGCGAGTAAATGGAAACGTAATACACCGTGATAGAACGAGACAAGATTAGGATCAGCTCGATCGTATCGTTGCTAAACGAACAAATTGACGATCGGGTCACGCTATTTTTCCAGCACACAGAAGAACATACCGTTTCTATCAGCAAAATTTTTGTTTATCGTTTTTCGTAGTGTATATGAACTCGTAAATGGGCCTTTATTATCCGAACTGCGTTCCAGCCTACTTTCAGGTACGGATAGACTGACTTTCTATAAGTAATCGACCGTTTGGTTCCTAATTAGTGCTCTATCTCGAAGTGAACTCTTACTCTCGGTACTAATAACAGCTGGTGGGGATAATTAGACTCTATTATCCGAACTATATTCCTGCGAACTTACAGTTACCGTATTTATGGTAACATAAACGTTACGAATATGGTACGCAACCACTATTTTCCGAACGCCGTCGACGCCTATTGTCGGAATTAATAGAATGGTGGGGTTACATGAACTTCACTTATGCGGACTATGCGCATTACAGCGAACCTTCAATCATACGATTCACACGTTGACTACTATGTCACCCGTACCTATATGGGTGACAGGAGCATTTGTAAAAATTTAAAAATAATTTTTTTCTCCAATATATTCACTGTACCAAATTTGATTGTTATACGCCAAATAGAGGTTGGAAAACTACTCGATATTATACATCTTAACTTTCCAATTTTCATTTCATTTTATAAATTAATTCGATTTTGTAAAATACTCGAGGGTTGGATGACAAAGTGTTAACCCTTTGCGCTCGGAAGTATTTCAACTCCATAACCAAACTTTTTTTTTCGATCAAGAATATTTCCATTCTATATGATTTTTATCATTTTGAAGAAATGAAACTGATAAAATACGTCATAGAATACTTAAATGTTTGGTAACTAATTTATTGAATATCAATTTAATAATGTAAACAATATTTTTAATAATGGTATAGCAATTTTTAGTGGTGCCTCAGAGTCACCACTCGAGTGCTAAGGGTTAAATGTGTCAAACTGATGGAAACAACTGGTCGGGATAGCCAGCCTCTATTATCGCGTTGCGTTCCAATTTACACATTTTTCGGTTCGAATCATCGGAAAAATCATTTTATTTCGACTTTGTAGGGCTCTTATTATAATATGTGATCAACTAAAGATGATTATGAAAACATCTTCATCATTTGAAGAATTGTAAAAGAAAGAATCTGGTACCGGCCATTTTGACTATACATACATAGATCGAAACAAAATTCTGCTTTGCAATAAATACGAACCTTCTTCCTTCTTCTCCGAAGAAATGAAAAACAGCAAAGAAATACGAATCGCTATAACCGTAGAATAAATCGCAGTCATAGAAATCCTCGGACTTAACAAAAACGGCGATTGGGAGCCCAAAGTCCCAGGGAGCTACCCTCCACTGTCCGAACTTGGTTATCCCGGTCCCTGGGCAGATCAACGAAGTTCGACGGTTGTCATCTCGAACCGCGTCGATTCTGCGAACGCGATAACCCAACGGAACAAATAGAACCAATCGGGAAAATTTCTGCCGCGACGATCCGAGCGGATCCGTCCATCCGCTGGTTAACAGGTAAATCGAATCGCGTTCGAGTCGGTCGCGCTCCGTTTCTAGCGGCCACGATCGAAGGTTAATGTCATGAGAGGCCGGCTACGTCACGAGAGGCAGAGACCGGTGTCTCTGTGTGTGTCCTATCCCAATAGACGCGGGACGGGGAAAATATAATAGCTGCGAAGACGGTGCGGAACGAAACGAGAAAGCAAAGACAGATAGAGACAGAGAGAAATAGAGAAAGAGCGTCAAGGGGAAGACCAAGATACACGAAGAATCAAGAGAGATGGAGAGGGAGATTGAGACCGTTCTGAGCAAACGGCTTGGGAGAGCCTAGCGTAAAGAGAGAAAGAGAAAGAGAGAGAGAGAGAGAGAGAGAGAAAGCGAGAAAGTGGGGAGGAAGAAGAAGCAAGGGGTGAAAAAAAGACTCGATGGAGGGAAAAGAGCAGAAAGCGAGAGGGACGAGGATATAGAGAAAGAGAGAGAGAGAGAGAAAGAGCGAGAAGGGGGGGGGGGGGAAGAGGAGAGGGGAAGGGACGGTGGTATCACGGGCTCGAACATTGCGGTAGGCTACGCATGCCGAGCGACAGACGGCTCGCGACTGTGTGTGGGTGCCGTTCTCGCGTCTCTCTGTGCGCGAAGCCGCCGGCTCTGATCCGTGGAGGGGAATAGGAGGGGTGGCGGGACCGATCGGCGTCGTCCGAAAAGAACCGAAGTCGGCCGACGAGGAGTGCCGAACGCGCGGTCGGCTTGTGGCGGCTCGGGCCGAGGCGCACAGCGTGGCGGTGCAGGAGCGCGAGCGAGACGCCGACAGTCCGCCGCCACGGAGTTGGAGTGTGAGTCTCTGGAGTAGTGAGTGAACGAGTCTGGACTAGCGGGCTAGCCCGGTTTCGAGTCAGTCAGTGTGCCACCGGCGACCGTAGCCACGGCGCGGAGAACGTGGATACGCTTCGGCAAGTCGCGGCGCTCTCGTACCTCGTACTCTCACTCTTTCTCTTTCTCGCGCGCGTTCGGATTTACCCTCTCCCTCTCTTCTTTCTTTCTTGCTCTGTCGCTCTTCTTTTACACCGTCGATCCTCTCCCACTCTGGATCCAACGAGAGGAATCGCACGGGTAGCGCGCGGTCCAGGAGAGATCATCGTCGTCACATGTACTCTGGATTCGGGAGATCGACGACCACGATCCGGCGATTGCACGGCGTATTGTTGTTGTTGTTGTTGTTGTTGTTGTTTTGTTTCGTTGCCGACGAGTTTCGCGGACCGCATCACCGGCGCGAGGGCGCACTGAAGGAATGATCGAGCGATCGCAGCGGAGGCGGCGCGGCGATCCATCGGAGCGGCGGGAACGTCGCTGAGTTATCATCGTCGGGGGCGGCGATTATAGATCCGAAGAGATCCTCTCCGGCCGTGTGTGTATCCGGCTAGTGCGTGACGCGCACCCCACACGGGACGAAGACACCGGAAGAGTTGCGACCCGCAACACCTCCCACGAAGATCTATCTCTTCCCTTGGGTCCAGCGAGCATCTCCCCCATTTCGTCGCGACATTGTCGATCGCCTGTTTCTATCTGTTTCTCTCTCTTTCTCTCTCCCTTTCTCTTTCTGTTTCTCTTTCTACGTTTGTCTCTCTGTGCTGTCTGTCCGGAACTTCCGGATGATAGAGTGTAAATGGATCTTGTGGATCGAGTGTGACGATATAATAATAGTGGATCCGAAACGATTTTAAAGCGACATATAGAGCCTCTAGGTACCCTCTCGGTGTTCGTCGACTACGCACAGTGAGACGCCCGGTGTCGTTTGAATTTTAAAAACAACGGGTACCGGAGGATCGTCGATCGCGGGTGTTGATGTATTATGTTGGATCGCGGGCCAGTGTCCGGCGAGTCTCGTTAGCGGTTATCAAAGATGGTAGTAGCGACGACTGTGACGAGGTGGTTAGCAGCCTAGAGGACCTCTAGGGCAGACAGTCGACGAGTACACGCGCGCACAGTGGTGGAGAAAGGTGGCGGTGAACCACGGCGGCGACCATGCTCGAGGATCAGCCGTTGGACTTGAGCGTCAGGGTGGGCGATTACGCCGAGTTCTCCAGGGAGGAGAACGAGCAGGACCACGAGCAGGAGCGCAAGGAGCCGATCGACGATTATGGCAATGCCGCCGCGGCGCTTCGGCTCCGGGGATGCTTCGTCGCCGCGTCCGCGTCCTCCACCGAGTACTCCCACGAGAGGGAGGACAGGACATGCTCCGAGGACTCGGACGACTCCTGCTCGGACAACAACCAGAAGGACGGTACCAGCAGGTCGAGGTCCAGGCCACCGGGCACCAAACCCTACAAGAAGAACCTCATGAGACGATACCGTGAGTCCTTCAGATCCTTACCATCGAGATCTCTTGATCTCTGGATCCACGCGATTCGTACACCGGGTCCCTGCATGCGACCCTTTCTACGAGAGATCCTTCGATCGCTTCTCTGAGACCCGTAGAATTTTTTCGAGGTCCAGAAAGATGATCCAAGATCATCTACTGCTCCGGAAGTAGATATTGTTTAACCCCGTTGACTGTCGTGATCATATATGACCGACGAAATTATTTAACCAGGTTTAGAAATGAATATTCGAGTTAATATACTCGGGGTATCATAGTTTATTAGAATCTAGATAATGTAAGAAAGTTAGAGGACTACTCGGTATCATGTTTATTCATTGAATAAATTAATTTGACTTTACGAGATTCTTGAGATTGCTGGTTAAAGTGTTGAGGATCTAGCTGCGAATGTTGA
The DNA here is from genome assembly GCA_913789915.3 of Sphecodes monilicornis. NCBI lineage: Eukaryota > Metazoa > Arthropoda > Insecta > Hymenoptera > Halictidae > Sphecodes > Sphecodes monilicornis. The sequence continues at coordinate 22,496,648 of OU565291.1, forward strand.
TAGACGATCACTTGTTAGACTAGTTTCCAAATGAAGTTATCCGAAGCTAAACGGACCCGCTAAAAAAGTAGGTTTGCTAATTCGAGGCTCCAAGTATGCCCATCTTGCAGACCCGGCTACGAAAGTTGATTTAGGGTAGTCGTTGCTTGTTAAAATAGTTTCCGATTAATTCGAGGCCAAGGGGAATCGTTCGAAAACTGCAGAATGGTGGATGGATACAGGTGTGCAGAATCGGCGAGTTAAATCGTCGTGTCCGGTTAGTGTCTTAACGAGCAGACTGTTAACCGGATACGTCGATCGCGACTCGTCTATGTTCTTGTCACGACTGGCGAAGAAGCTTGCGCTATCTACATGTATACAATGTTTATCTATCACTCTGGTAACAATAATTACGGACGTTTCTGCGATAATCGTACGTAACCGTTCGCCGCGGTGTTTATCGTCGTTATTGGTTTGCGGATTTTATGCACACACCGGGATCTTCGAAGGATTTACGGTTGCTGTTGTTTTTTTCTGCGCCGAGATTCTGAAAATGAAATTTCTGTTTTATCTCTTTGGTTTATGACATCGCGACAGGGTCGCGATGAAGGTCTGCCATTGCAACTCGAAGATCTAGCGAAATTTCGTGATCAAGATCGCGTTTCGAACGTTTTCAAGAAAAGAACTTCGAACGCACTTTTCTGAGAATGACTAGACGCGGCAGTTTGCAGAATTCGATTCGTCATGTACGTTGCGGCGAGAGTTATCGTCGACCGTTCGAGATTGCCACCGAGAGATCGTTCTTTCGGCAAGGTTATTATCATCAGAAAAGAAAAAGAATCCTACGAAATAAACGGTTACGTATGCAGATAAGTGGCTCGGCCCCCTCCCCCCTCTCCAGGGCTCCAGCGTTCGGTGGTTGGAACGATCTTGCTCGCAAAGACAGATTGCTCAACCCTTCGGGAAAATTATGCTGCAACTTCCTAGTCGCATCTTACCGGACAACAGAAAAGTCTCCCCCCCCCCCCTTGTCATTCATAGCGTTACTACTTGTCTGGGACCGAGATCGGAATACATTTGTCCCTCAGAGTTCCCTCGTTTCATAAAACGTGTATAATTTAACGAAACTTGTGCCCTACCAATAGCGCCACAATATTTGCAGTACATATTAAACTAGTGAACTAGTTCGAGCACTATGGACAACATTAAATTGCTAGCTAGCTTATCTTTTTCATTTTTTTTTTTTATTTGAAGCTCTTTAGACCCTGAAATGGGTCCATTTCGCTTTACAGTGATTAATATACATATATATTGAGTTACAGTTTAGGTCGATAATTTACAATCTTTGAAAAAGGAATGAATATAAATACAAGCTTTAATATTAGGAGCTAGCTTATCTTCTTTAACGAAGTAGCTAAACACGACTTATCAAAAATGCGAGATATCATCACAAAATATCGCTTTTCTAAACATTGAACCTTAACACTTCCCTAACGCAGAATGTTCCGAGGATTAGATACGCCTAAGCAAAAGCGTGCAGTTCTTTTTCAAAATAAATGAAAAAAGTGCATTTGCAATTTTTCGGGCGCACCGTCGCGGTTCACGAACAAAACGAAGTCGTAGGAAAATGGACGTTATCGTACTGTTAAACTATTCAGCGAATAGTTTTTTCGTATCTCTTACCACATTCGAGATATAACCCAATCGCGTGACTCACGTTGTATACGCGCTCGCGGTCGAGCGTGCATCGATCTCGAAAATATCAAAAATTAGGCAAATGCGATTCAGAACCGGAGGATCTTGTTCGCGATCGGTTTCGTGACCCAGTGCGACGCTCGGAGGTGCTCAGGCATGCGTGAGTGCACCATTAGAAAAAGAAGGAGAGACGAAACAGAAGAAGAGAACTCGGTACGAGCGAGTGCGTGGCGTACATACTCGTCGAACCGAAATACGTGCCCGTGGCTGTCTTCTTCTTCGGTACAACGAACGGAGAGGGAAACTGGCTGGCAGAAACAGCGCGAAAAAGAACGAGAAAGAAAAAGAGAGAATGAGAGAGAGAGAGAGAGAGAATGAGAGAGAGAGAGAGAGAGAGAGAGAGAGAAAGAGCGTTCGTGAACGGTATGCCGTGCGTGTACGCGCTTCGCTCGATCGCTGCGTGCGTGTCGGTGTCCGTGCGTAATTTCGGCCGATAAAAATATTACGCAAGCCAAGCCGGCGAAGGTCGTACGACGACGAGCCGGTAAACGCGTCGAGATATTCGGCTGTTCAAATAATTTTGCAATTTCTCCCGTTATCAGTGCCCCCTCCCCCCCCCCCCTTTCCTCGTTCCTCTTCGCGATCTCGTTGCCCCTCGATCTCGCCTCGAAACACCGGCAGAAGAAGGAAGATAGTACCTTGTGACCTGCCCCAACCCCGACGAAATTAGTCTCTCGTATCGCTGCTCTCTCTCTCTCTCTCTCTCTCTCTCTCTCTTTATTTCTCTTTTTCGCTCTTGCGCCGCCCATCTTGCTCCGGGATCCCATTCTTCTCTCGGCCTTTATTCGTCGCCTTTTTGAAAACTTCATCGAAACCTTCCTCCTCGAGGAAGCGGATCGATTCGATTATCGAATCGAGTTTCAGCTCTCCGAACATCTTGTTTCTCGTCCACTTTTGCTTTCGATGTTAATTATTTGCTCTCGTTGTTAATGCTGGTCCATCGTCTTCCACTTACCTCATATTTACCAATAGCGAATGTAATTATTAACTGGATCAGAAAATCGAAAGAAGAAGAAAGGAAAAATTGTTATTTTTCCAAATAGCCCGCAGTCGACAATTTATCAACGTCGTCATCCTTCCGAATAGTAAAAATAATTTCAGAACGAGGTAGGATTCTGAAATAGAAGCAAAGAAAATGCGAAAAAATGAGGCGTGGTGCGAGTAAAGAAGAAGAAAAATAGAAGTCGAATGTCGGAGAACGAAGCGACGAGTTCACAATATTTACCCGGTTGTTTTTCATCGTGGCGAGAAATGATCGGACAGCAATATACCATTGTCAATATACCATTGTCATTGCAAAGAGTTGGGCTGACTTTAGAGGCGCGTCGTTTGGAAACGACCGAGGACGAGAATTCCGGAAGTTGTGGCAACATTTTTAACCCTTTCGAGGACGCGTCGATGCCGGGCTCGGCGGGGGGGCTTGTTGTCCGTTCGGTTCTAACGACAGGACGAATCGTAGGCGTGACGGTCGAGGACCAGGAGAAAGTGAACGCGCGCGGTCTTTTCGCCCCGAAATTTCTCTCATTTTTCATTTTCGTCACAGTCCGCGCGGGACGAATGGCTCTCGGGGGCTTTTCCCGGGACCGGGCCATGATTTTTCAACTTTCACCGAATCCCTACTAACCACCGACCTCCAAACCTGATATTCAAAAACAGGAGCCTCGGGTCTCTAGCTCTCACGGTTCATGTAGAAGTCAAAAGAGTATTCTGGTTCTCGAGGCTGTTTCTGCATGTAGGAATTTTTTTTTGGAAAACTATCACACCTTTTCCATTGGGATATTGCACATATGTTTATCGGAATTCGAGGTACACTTGCGATTTTTTAAAAGTGCAAATAATCTAAATTACACGAGTTATTTATATTTTTTATAGAGCTTGTTTTGGAAGACATGTGTTGACTGTTGCTATGATTCTACAATTTTGAGGAATTGTTTTCAGAAGAACTATCAAAATTTTTATATTAGGATTTTGCACACATATCTACAGGTACTTGAGGTACATGTTTGATTTTTTTAAAGTGCAAATATTCTAAATTACAAGTTATTTATATTTTTTATAGAGCTTGTTTTGGAAGACATGTGTTGACTGTTGCTATGATTCTACAATTTTTAGGAATTGTTTTCAGAAGAACTATCAAAGTTTTTATATTAGGATTTTGCACACATATCTATAGGTACTTGAGGTATGTGTCTAATTATTTTTACTTTAAAAATAGAAATATATGAGTTATATATTTTTTTATAGAGCTTGTATGTGGATCGTCGGTTGCCGTCCTTCCGGTCCGAACCAACAAATATTAATAATCTTGATTATTTACAAAATGGGCAGCATTTCAAAATACCGATTTCATTTATCTTTTTCGCCTTGAGCCTTGAGCACGATAAAGCAAATAAGAAAACATACAAAAATTCTAGCCATTTTGTCCGTGCGTTAAAAATGTATCTCCAGAAGATTCTCGAAAAATTTCCACTGGAAACTCCACCCTCGTGTTCAAAAACAGAAGCCTCGGGATTCTAGTTCTCTCACGGTTCAGACAGAAGTTAAAATCCCAGAGGAGAAAACACGCGGGATCGTTTTCCCTGGAAAAGCTATCAACTAAAACGCCTCGCGTTGCACGTGTGTTCGACTGCTCGTAGGGTGTCGAAGGGGGAGACAAGAAAAAGGGGGAAAGAAAACTAACGAGACGTCAATTGGAAGTTTCCACGATCTGAAAATTCTCGTCCGTTCAAAACCGACAGTTCGAAGCGACGACGCTTTTTTACGAGCACGGTTTTCAGTTTTTTTGCGTCGGCCAAAGAAACCGGGGTTCGTTTATGGGGGTAGCAGGGTGTGCGGGATCAAACCCTTTCCTCGAATCGAGACTAGCGTTCTCTGTCCTCGTCGCGGAAGAAGACAGAAGCTAAATGTCTTGGGGCAATCGTTTACTTTCCGGAGCTACCGTGTTTGTCGGCCTGTTGGCTTTTGCGGTCTCTCCTCCTCCCCCTCTCTTTCTCTTTCTTTCTTTCTTTCTGTGTTGACCAGCACCCGGAAAAACTTTCGAAACCTTTCACGGGGGGGGGGGGGGGAGACCTTTCAGGTAGAGCCGGCCACCTCTGATTTACAAATCGAGCCGCACCAATGACAAGCCTAACTCCGGTCGGGGTCATGATTTCCACGGATCCGTGGAGGTTAGGAAACGGGCACGGTGAATGTTAATCGCCCGGACGATTATTCTCATCCTTACGAGGATTATATCGAGCGGCGACGTGACCTGCCTCCGCTTCCCGATGATCAAAAGCCCGGCCGCTTATTAATATTTTATCCGATAAAAACCGTGTCGCAGGCCGCGCGCCGCTCCTCGCCGCACCTCGCCTGCCAATAGACCGCAGGTATGTCGGGCATCGGATAAATTGCCGATTGATTTATTTGGTATACTAACACCCCTCGGGGCTCTACGATTTTGACAGCGGCTGTCGACGCCGGCCATTCCTTGCTAACGATCGCAGATTTTTACCATCGTCCCGTGGCCGTTTTTTCACGTAAATGCATAAAACGAATAGTTGAAACACAAAATTAGAAGAAACGTCAGATGAGTTTTACATCACTGGTACATCATTTCTAAGCTATTAAAATTATTAACCCTTAGCGGACGGGGATTATTTTTAGCATACTTTTTGATGGGTCGAATAAATTTTCTTTCTGAAATAAAATTGTTTGCTGAGGAGTTTGGTGTATGAATTAAATGAAGGGAAACGTGTTGTGTTCGGTAAAAATTTGTTTCATATTTTTCGGGAGTATTAATTATTTTAATAATTATACTTACTTGTTAATTATTTAATAAGTACATCATTTCTAACCTATTAAAATTATTAACCCTTAGCGGACGGGGATTATTTTTAGTATGCTTTTTGATGGGTCGAATAAATTTTCTTTCTGAAATAAAATTGTTTGCTGAGGAGTTTGGTGTATGAATTAAATGAAGGGAAACGTGTTGTGTTCGGTAAAAATTTGTTTCATATTTTTCGGGAGTATTAATTGCTTTAAAAATTATTCACAGTCGCAGAACGGTAAAATTGTTTGGGCGACTGTCAGCAGACACGCATCCGCAAAGGGTTAAGAAAACAAACAAATGTTTACGTAACTCCTATTTCTTATAATTATTGATGCAGACAGTTTTTGTTTTCCATAAAGATCCGCAGTCTATTAATTATATCATTGTCGCATAGAATTGTAGAGCACAAGCATAAAGATCTGTTCGAAATTTTCTTAGACCACTTTCATAATCATCGGCTTGTTTCACATTGTAATCCAATGTGTAAGATGATGATTTAACTCTTCGCCTCAAAATGGCGTCTCAGAGACGTCGTGGGTTTCAGTGAAAGGAAAAATCCGGAACCATTGGTAACTTCAGCGTCGACTTCGAATTGCAATTTCCAAAGACGTCGAACGATATTGGATTCTTTTTTTAAGCCTATTTTTCTTGTTTTTTTTTCTCGAGAGTTTGCTCGACGATTTGGAGCAATCTCTTTCGTGTCGCTAGGACCTTTTTCTCGCGGCTCATGCGTGTCACCTTTCGGCTTGGTCGTTATCGCTCGCCGTTTATTTGCAATTAACTTATCTGTCGCCCGCAGTCTTACCAATGTTACGTATATCTACAGTTATTTATGTGTTCATACAAAACCACAACAAGAGTCGCACGTCGAAGGGTTAATTAGCCAATTAACAACGCCTCACGTCTTGATCACGTAACCGAGCTACGTGTACGGAAGTGAGAACATTTCTCGACTAATCCCGGCGAGATAGAGTGACCTAATCAGATCGTCAACCGATATATAGGCCACTCTGTCGAGAAACTGATAAGTGGATTTTTTTCTGCGAATTTCTGTTTCCGTATATTGCCGAGCCCGAAATCGGATAGAAATCTACAGTGGATCTAAGACGTATTTATGTGGGATTAGAATCGGGCGAAAACAAGAACTCCGGATATAATGAAAAGAGAATCAAAAAGAAGATGTTTATTTAAAAATAGTTTCGTGTTGTTCTTTATGCGTTCATACTTCGACTGCCACTCTTCATTCTCGCACGCATCCACACCGCGGTCGTCCGCTTCATTTGTTTCTTGACGCTTTCTGTCTTTCTCTCGCTCATGCTCTCTCACTCACGCTGTCTCGGTCGTAGAATTCTCTAGCATTCACGCATTTACACGTATACACGCACTCATTCGTCCATCAAATCCTACATTTAAACACTATAATTTCGTATATTCGTATATTCGTATATATTCGCATATTTCGTTACATTCACAAGAAACTGTGACCATTAAAAAAACGAACATGCGACTAAAAACTTGTACTTATTTTCAAGCTAGAAGCCTCTAGTTTTACAATCCATTGTTAATTTTATCCTAAGATTTTTTTTACACGATGCGACCAGTGATGCCAGATCCACTCAAAACTGGGTTGATTTTCCTCAACTCCTTTTCCCCTTCCACTATCCCATTTCCACTACCTCAGTGCCATGAGCACACTCCAACGCCCCCCCACTAAGACCGCAGACTGGTCACGTGGCGTGCCGCGCAACGTATCACATATTACTCTGGTCATCGAAGAGGTGGTAAACTGTATTCCCCTCGATTCAACCTTTCTGGCATCGCTGGATGCAACACGCGAGAAACTGAGAACGCGTTGTTTCTCGAAAGTACTGTACTTTCGCACGTCTGTAAAAAGTTTGAAAAATTTTTTTTGCGACGGAAACCACAATGGATTAAAAGATTGAAACCTCCTCTTCCTGAAGACGTCTTAAAAATTAGGGTACGATCTTTTTTACTTATTTTATCGAGCTTTGAATGAGAGGCGTGCTGCGGACATTACACGCTCGAACTTGGTCGCCATTTTTGTTCTATAAAATCGTGAAAAAAAATCGCACATCAATTTTTAAAGATTCGTTGTAAATAGAAGGCTTCAATCTTCAAATCCATGGCAGTTTCATTCACCAGAAAAATGTTTGAAGGTTAGGTACGTTTGAATTTGTAGCATTTGTTTTTTAAGAAAAATTCGCATCTCCTACGACGTGTAACAATATTTTGGAGGAAAATCAACACTGTTTCGCAAAAGTAGATGATTCTGCTATTTGTTTTTACGAAATGATCACTTTACATTCCCACGGTCCTCGTTCTCGAAGGGTTAAACGCTGCAAAAGCGAATCTGATCAGAAATCGGACAGAAATCGGGGATTAAAATGTAAGAGCGCTGGAAGCGTGTCAGAATTTCGAATAAACGCGTTTTCACTTAACGCAGTCTAATAACGATCGAGATGAGCATGTTACTTTCTCGCGTGGAACGGCGTGAAAATTACGAGTGGAAAACGCGCAGTGAGAGGGGATGAAGTGAAAGAGGGAGAGTGAAAACGAATGGTCGAAGGCACGGTTTCGATTCGGAATCTCGAGGCTGAAAGGGGTCGGTGTTCGAGATAGGTCGGGGGCGGATCCCGTTTGCTTTGGTTTCCGCGTCTCGCTGGGACCGATCTCTCGCAACCCCCAGTCGCTGATTAACCCTGGTTGGCGGCTGCTCAATCGACGGACACTGTTTTCTTCCCCCACGGGCCGATCGAACGGTCTTCATTTCCTGATTAACCTCGAGGCTTCCTCTCCTCTTCCTGGTGCAAGAAAGAAGAGTGCCACCGCAGCCGGAAGTAATCTGTCTTCCTCCTCCGCTCGTGGCGAGGCGGTCTCGCGAAAGGAATAGAGGCCGGAGAGGGTGGAGAGACAGAGAGGATGGAGAGGGAGCGAGTCGAACGGAAGGATAGAACGACGGAGAAAGGAGAACGTCCGCTCGAATTCACTTCGAGTGATTTAAAGGCTGGAATTATCCTTTTTTCGCCCCTTCCGCTGGCCCTAACCCTTCCCCCCGGCTCGCCCCGCTGGGCCATTATGCTACAGCTTGAGTTAAGACACCCCTCCCATGCATCTAGAAGAGCCTAACCCCTCCGCGAACACCCAAAAGAATTCTACAAGCATCGATTGCAATCCTGACTCGTCGAATTCGAGGGTTTTTTTTTCTTACAAAGAAAGAAAGATCTGTGATTACGTGGACAGCGAGACTTTATGCAAAATAAAACTTTTCTACCCGAATTTCAACCAACTGGAGTGAAATAGAAATTTATTTTCTTTCTTAATATTGTATTTAATAGGTTGAAAATAACATAACACTATTTTTAAACATTTCTAACGCGTATGATGTTTTAACCCTTTGCACTAGGGAATTATTTTAATCCTGAAACCAAATTATTTTTTCTAATTTAGAATATGCCCATTTTATACAATTCTTTCTTTTTATGTATACGAAGCTGATCCAATGTGCACGCACAATACTTAAATATCCAGAAATTTATTAACTACAAATTTAATAACCAGAAAAATATTTTGAATAATGATGTAAGAATTTGTAGTGGTGCCTCAATGGAATTCAAGCGAAATCTGTATATATATATATAATACTGTCTCTCTCGTGACAGACACTGCAGTCTCGCCGATTCTCGACGGCTTCTTCTTCTCTACGAAGCCTCGCCATTGTTTGAACCCTGATAAGGCGTTGCGGGGTATCGGGAGGGGGGCGGGACGGGTCCGGCTTCCTTCTGCAACGTCTGTCGCCATGAGGAACGTTTTATCGAGGCGATATATGGAAAACGTCGTCGGTGGTTGTATTTAAATAGCCGTTGGACGAACGCTTCGGGGAAGCGCGAAGGCTCATTGGAATTCAGGATATTGGCCCGGCGAGGAAGGAAGGACTAACTTCCTGTCTGCGGTGTTCGTACCCTCCTTCGTTGCCTTCTCGAACCGCGCCGACACTTTTCCCTCCTTTTTCCCACCCGGATGAGTCCTAGACAGCTTTTTCGTACCTGTCCGCAGCCTCTACGCCCCCGCACCGTTGTAGTCGTGTCCTTTGTTATGCGTGTCGATACACCATAGTCATCGTTAAACAGCCAGCTTGATGCATTTGTGACAGAAATGAGTAACCACGATTCGAAACAGTTGAAAGATTAAAATGAATCGATATCTGTCAATACATTATCTCCAAACTTCTAAAATTATTGAAGAAGGAAAGGAACAAGTGTCCAAGTATATTCTCTTTCTTACAAGTGTCCAAGTATATTCTCTTTCTTACAATCGATGCAAACAATTTTCATTTTGCAGAAAAATTCGCAGGATGCCACTGAAGACGTTTGCGATCCTAGCGTTTAGTATTAACCCCTTGCACTGCAACAACGGAGTCATACTCCTGATAAAGGTTTCGAACAGAATCTTTTAACCCTCTGTTTACCGTAAAAAAACTTTCATTATGCGATAGAAAATTGATACCACAAAACGTAGTAAATATAAAAAAAAACTTTTAGCTTTAAATAATAAAAAATAAGAAAAGTAACAAAATCATGCAACGACAAGATTCCAAGAATTTTAAGAGTTTAAATAACCGCAGTATCCACATACAGTAGGGTCCAATGGACCCGCTTGGTAGATAGAGGGTTAAATATATATGTTATTAATATACTGCAGAGCTTTGTGCAAATTTCTATTTTTCAAAAGTATATTTTGCTGACTGTGACTAGTGTTGTCTCATGGTAAAAATAAAATACAAATCCACCGTGTAACTATTATTAATAACCATGTAAGACAATTATTTATTAAAAAGGATTTTCAAAATAAACTAGAAATTGTTTCCCTGTAAACAAAGTATTTTCTTTATTTATTATACTATATTACAACAATTATCTACACATGTAAGACGATTATTTATTAAAAAGGATTTTCAAAATAAACTAGAAATTGTTTCCCTGTAAACAAAGTATTTTCTTTATTTATTATACTATATTACAACAATTATCTACACATGTAAGACAATTATTTATTAAAAAGGATTTTCAAAATAAACTAGAAATTGTTTCCCTGTAAACAAAGTATTTTCTTTATTTATTATACTATATTACAACAATTATCTACACATGTAAGACAATTATTTATTAAAAAGGATTTTCAAAATAAACTAGAAATTGTTTCCCTGTAAACAAAGTATTTTCTTTATTTATTATACTATATTACAACAATTATCTACACTATGTACCATTTTACCTGTAAACAAAGAAACGACATTTAAAGTTTATTCTATATCACTTCTTTATTTACACTTTCATCACTCTCTTAATTTATGAACATGTGCTCTCTAACGTAATCGTCTATCTATCTATCTCTTTCTATTAGTCGTTCTCTCTAACAGTAGACACTCTACAACCACTCTACACTCCACGCTCTAAACGCGCGAGGCGCGGTAAAATTTGAATTTAATTTGCTTAATGCTCGGTGGTGTTTATTGTCGCGACATTTCCGTGTGCGAACCCAGCCCTAGAAAAACTTCATCCTCGCTTCGTTTGAGCTTCTGCACCGCACGACCACTCGAACCCATAACCCTGTGTCTGCAGGATTGAACGGATTCGCTTATTTACGTGCACGCTACAACGAAAGTGTGTCACTCAACCAACCGGTGGCAGCGAACGCGCTAAACATTGTCGAACGGTGTAAAGCAACGGTGAATGCTACATTTTAAAACGACAAATTTACAAAATCAACAGCGTCCGGTTAAATCGCAGTTTCCTCAAGGAATGAACAAACTGATTTTTGGCTGGCTCGTACCAAAAGTCATCGATTGTTCATCTTCCGGAAAAACGTCTCTGAACGGACGACACCGGCGACGCGTGCCGTTTCCTGGCCGTTTCACCAAAGTTTCCCCTGGAAACTAATTGCCCGGCTTTCTCGAACTTGCGCGGAAAATTTTCTCCGCCTCGATCGTCGTCGTCGCCCGTAGAAAGTTGAATCGGCGGAACAGCTTTCGTCGTATCCGCGGCGATCGCGGTCCAGCAAATATTTTTCTCTTAGGTATTTCCGATGTCGTTGCGCAGCGATCTTCCTTCTTTCAACCCTTGTCCTGCGTGGCCGGAGCAGCGGCAGGATTTTCCTTCGGCAACGCTGGGAACAGGAAAAAGATTTCTATCGATCGCGTTCCTCACCAGCGCCCATTAAAATGCCAGAGAAAAAGGGAAAACGAGTTCGATGTTGGAACACGCCCAGAGTACCTCTCTCTTTCTCTCTCTCACTCTTGCTCCTTCTTTCTTTCTCTTTAACTGCCAGGTGATTTCGCGCGCGCGATATTAAACGCCGCTGCTGCTGTTCGCATCGATGAAATCGAGCTCGGTCGTTCGCTCGAGCTTCCACTTGAAACTGACCTACATTCCGCCGTTTCCGAATCCCATAAGATCGACCACACTCTTCCGCTGCTCGACTCTTGCTCCCTTAACCCTTTTCCGTCTCTTTCGCTGCCGGTAAATTCCAATTGGCTGTGTTCGAAAAGGCAAATTTTCGAGATATTTCGTTTCCGTTTGATTCCATTTTCTAGATTTGTTCCGCTGTCATTACCAAATTAATTGGTAATCCTGTTTTATGAATTTACAGATTATTTACGAACATCTAAAAATGCAATTACATTGAGTTGCAAGAAGTTGCAGAAAACTGATGGTCAAATATAAAACTATAAAGATACCAAAAGAATTGAATGACGTTTCTACATTCTCCTCCGCTTGCTAAAATTAATAAACGAGAAAATGCATATTTATTTCACTTTTGTTTTCTACAATTAGCTCGAACAATTTTTATTTTGCACAAAAATCCCCTAATCTTCTCAGACCTCACAGATCCTACTAAAATTTCTTTTACTTAAAATTAGTAGACTCTTGATTTTCAAGTTTGGTAAAACAAAATGGTGTTGGTCCCACTAGACAGTCAGTCAAAGCGTTAACCTAATCACACCGGATAGAAGGCTACATCGTTTTATCACGTTCAGCGCCCTGTCACCCACATCTGGGTGACGGAATTATTTATACAGAATTGAAAATTAATTTTTACGTTGATAGATTGAGTGTACAAAATTTCCTTACGATCTGAGGAATAGAAGAGGTTTGAAACAGTAATTAATATCAGAAAACTAAACTTCTTAGTTTTTGTTTTATTAAATATATTGCTTTGTTTTTGTGTAATTTTTATGATTGTGGAGTGGGCGCTGAACGTGTTATAAAATCCCGTATGACGGTCTGCGACGTAAAACAACAGCTGCCGATGGTCCACGAAGCGGCGAAAACATGGATCGGTTGGCTAGTCGTTCAAAGATCCCCAAAGGGTGAAGAGGAGGCGGAGGAGTAGGACGATGCGCGGTCGGTGTCTCCGCGAGACGATTTTTTTTTTATAGCTCGTCGAGGGGGTGGCAGAGCAGGGGGTGTCACCGGAGCGGACACACTAGGTGTATCTCGCGGGCAGAGTGGCATCCCTATTTTTTTTTCCTCCTTGAAACGCGGCGTTTCTTGGTCCGTCTTTGACGAAGGGGATGATCACCCTCTCTGCCGGCCGCCCTTTCCACGCCGGGTCCACCCTTTTATCCGCGCGGCGTGGTCTCACGCCTCACGAATTTCCTCTCGTCCGGCGAGGATCGATTTCCCGCGGTATTTTCCACGCCGATCGGCCCGGAAGAGAGAGCCCATCTAGAATAGGAGGAGCGCGCGCGCGAGGGAGAGAGAGAGAGAGAGAAAGAGAGAGGGAGAGAGAAGGAGAGAGGGGGTGAAGGACGTGCCGTAGGCGGTCGCAATAGGAAAACTGGGGTAGACTGTCCTTGTGCTCTTGGGTGGTTATTGGAACGTTGGCACGGAGACGCTTACCTTCGTCTACCGGGTGTCCCAATTGCGCTGACGACTCGACCGCTTGGCACACGAGCCGATTAATGAAAGTGGAGCGTGATCCTTCGTAAAAATAGAGGAACGCCCCCGTGCGTCGGCGAGATGGTGATCGATCGATTGGTCAATCCCGCGTTTCATGCCCGATCGGGACTAACCGCCGATCGTTTTCACAACCTGTCGTCGCTTCAGAAATTTCACGCGTTACCTTATATACGCTCATCTGCCTCTGACATCGATCTATGCCCTTTGTCCTACGACAGGATTTATTTACTCCGTTATAAAACCTTCTCTCGCACTCTCTGCCCTTCTCCCACGATCCTTGCACGTGGTTGCTGAGAATACGGTAGTGCACGCTTAAGCGTCCACGGTCGGGACCGGATGCGGACGATTAAGTAGAGGTTGACTTCGACCGAAGGAAATTCGTTCTTCTTCGTTCTTGCTCGCTGGATTCGACAGGGAGCTTAACGTTTATCGTCAAAGAGCTAACCTTGTTGACTGATTGCAGATTCGATTTTCATAGTCTTCAACATCTGTTTGGAAGAATAGCATAGTTTCTGTCGTGAAAAGATGGGTTAAATTGTTAAACGTTTCAAGAGAATTGTAGGAAATGACTAGACTGCGGAAATCAGCGCAAAATAAAAATTGTATGAGATTGGTAAAAAACAGAAGTTAAAAGCGCATTTCCTCTTTGAATAAGTTTAACAAGTCGAGAAGAACGTAACAACATCATTCGACTCGTCTAGTCTCTTTACAGTGGTGTAATAAATGCATCAAACCTGCAGTCTAGTAATGGACATATGAAATTGTTGGTTAGAAAGTCAAGAACTTTTGCAATTATCTAGTTCAATATTTTCTAGTTCAATCGGGGAACCGTGTATAGTTATAGACAGTCGATCTTTATGCAAAATGAAAATTGTTTGCATCGATTGTAAGAAGTCGAAATTCAATAGAATATTATTTCTTCACTTAATAATTGCAATAGATGAGAAATAATACAGTGACACCTTTAACTCTTTGCGGACGCGTGTATGCAGACAGTCGCCCAAGTAAAATTGCTACTCCGTGACTAAAAATCACTTTTTAAAAAATTATTACTCTCAAAAAACACCAAACAAATGTTTACCAAACACAACACTTGCACATTCTTATGCGTAGCTTTCAGTACACCATTTCATTTCCCAAGGAAAATTGTAGATTCTAACCGTCCATGAGTACGCTAAACATAATTCCCATCCGCAAAGGGTAAAATTTTTTAAATTTTCTCACAGTTTAAAATTTCATCTAATTTTTTCTATGAATGCATAATATCCATTGGTTATAAATGCTTTGCTACTTCCAACTCTATGTCTAAAAGATGTAGAACCTCGATTATCCCAACTGATTGGGTGGACATATTGGAATAACAGTGTTATTCCTTAGTTACAATACTAGATTCAATATTTATTGATTTGTACAATAAAGTTAGGTTATGGTTCGCCGTAGATTCATCTATTTAAATTCGAAGCATGTTCAGAAGCATTTTACAGTGCTTGGTTGCAGGATCGACGGAAAAGCAAACGACAAAAGCGAATCACTCGCAGCACCGCAATTAGGCGATCATTGCGGCAAAGGACAACTCCGAGAGACCTAACCGAGAACCCTCCGCGCGCTCATGTTAATTAGCGATTAGTGTCGGAGCGACAGCTCGGACCGAAAAATGCTAGTTTAAAGGTCCCCATCCGTCGAGACGAGCGTTTAACTCGATCTCGAGAAGCAATTGACCTCACCTTGACACAATCGTCTGCTCGGCTTTGCTCTCTCGGTGCGTGGACCGCGTCCGAATTGGCTCGCGACAAACCTAACCGAGCCGAGCGGAGCTGATTGCGAGCGTAGCTGATTGCGAGCGGAGAATCTCGTCGTCGATCTTTCCCGTTCACGAATCGTCTCGATTTTCTCGGTGCCGTCGAACTTGCTCGTGGAAACGCGATACCCAGGATATCGAGAACAAACATCGATCGATAACGCCGCGCGATCGTATCGCTCTTTCACGGCCGCGAAAGATCTCGATCTGGGCGCTCGGATCGCGAACCGATCTAGAAAACTGTCTAGAAAATGAGAAGCGACGACACTGTACGATGAGTGTCGCGTACTGTCT
This sequence comes from Sphecodes monilicornis, assembly GCA_913789915.3. Taxonomy (NCBI): domain Eukaryota; kingdom Metazoa; phylum Arthropoda; class Insecta; order Hymenoptera; family Halictidae; genus Sphecodes; species Sphecodes monilicornis. Next base: position 22,512,264 of record OU565291.1, read on the forward strand.
CGGAAATGAGAAATATTTGTCAGAATATTAATATTAATCTGCAATCACTGTTAACTTCATTTTTAGCAGACGGTTAGGATCTATAAAATGCAAAGCGATTGGCAGAGTACTTTTGGTATCATGCGCAATGTCGTCAGATCTCTGAAATCGAGGGGAATACAATTTACCACCTCTCTGATGACCAGAGTAATATGTGATACGTTGCGCGGCACGTCACGTGACCAGTCTACGGTCTTAGTGGGGCACGCTGGAGTGTGCGCAGGACTGGAATGGGATAGTAGAAGGAGAAAAAGAGGAGAGGAAAATTAACCCAGTTTTAGGTTGTTCTGGCGACACTGCTTCGGTTGACGCCCTGAACATTGTCGTGACATTCGCGTAAATTGTTAGATAGATCATATAGTTTTGTCTTTGTTTCTCTTGTATTTCTTATGTCTCGGTTTCTCTTGTATTGTCCATCTAAAATATAAATCATGATGTTTTTTATATTAGACCCAACGACTTGGGTTTTTTTCAGTAGTTAGAACAATTTGTTTACCAGATGACGTTAAAGAATTTCTGAAAAAATTGCAATTGGTCGGAACTGCAGAGAAAATACTAAAAGTTGTATTTTACAACTTCTTTGTGTGGGTTTATATTGAAATTTTTCAAAATACGTGAATTACACGTACTCTGTACCCTTATGTCTCGGTTTCTCTTGTATTGTCCATCTAAAATATAAATCATGTCGCTTTTTAATATTAGACCAAACGACTTGGGTTTTTTCAGAAGTTAGAACAATTTATTTACCAGATAAAGAATTTCTGAAAAAATTGCATTAGTGGGGGACGTTGGAGTGTCCTCAGGTTGTGGAATGGGATAGTGGAAGGGGAAAAGTAGGAGAGGAAAAAACAACCAGTTCTGATTGTTTCTGGTATCACCGGCTGTATGTCGCTTTAATGTGAACGCAGTTTAAAGCGTCGACGGTCTGAATCGACGTGTACATGTTTGGAGACACTTCGTAGGAGTTTCGAGAAGAAATCGGATCGGTTCGGCTTTCGAGTGGCTCAATTATCAGCGTCTGTCGTCGGCCGAGCTCCGAACCGACACCCTGTACAAGGGATCGATATCTCGCGCAAGGGGTGCATTAATTACCAGCGTGACTGCGATACCACCGGCCCTGGAAGAATCGCTCGGAAGCTGGGCGATTAATTATCCAACGTAACCGCATTATTAATCCCCCCCGCTAACCGTCCCTGCGTTCGCAACCTCGCGCTCCCGGGGACTCCCTTTTATTATATTAGGCTCTTGCACATGGAAAGCTCGATTTCCGAATGCGAATATTGTGAAGCGCTCTGATCAGGAAATACCTATTACGATCCTCAAGCCTTTGTAGGTACATTTTAATTTTGATATCATTTCAAAACTGATCATGTAGATAACGAATAAATTATATCTAGTGGAAACAACGATGCCAATTAGAAACACGGATGTTGTTCTACGCTTTTTATGTAGTAAGAAAAATACTTTATCTTATAAAGAAACAGAGTAAGT